>JAUMJK010000320.1:0-658561 GCA_033558105.1 Coccyzus lansbergi | reverse complement strand
GAGGGTGTCACGTGACCCGGCTTCCCCGATGCCCGTTGGGCGGGAGGCGCACGCGCAGGCGCAGTGGAGCCGTTGGCTCGCGCCCCGCGCTCCGCCGGGTACCGGAAGCGCGGCGGCAGGTGCCGGAAGTGCTGTGCCGCGGCCTGAGCGTGGGCTTGTGGGAATCGCCGTGAGCTTCGGGGCCTCTGTGCTAGGGCTTCTTCCCCGCTTGCGGGCAGCGTGTGTTTCCCCTCCTCTCTGCTCTCCCCGCGGCTGCGTTCCGGTGCCTGTTGGAGGTTTGATCAGGTCTTCCCGTGTTTCCTCAGAGGGAAGAGAGAGGGTCTGCGCGAGGTGCCGTCAGCTTGGCGTTCTCTTCAGCGCTTGTTCGTTTTGCAGCATGTGATGCAGCTCCGTTATATTTGGACTCCTGGCTCTCCTGGTTGCGCTTTAATGGCGCACGTCACTTTAAATCAGTATTTGCAGCAAGTAAGCAAAGTTTTTATTTGTTTCGGAGTCTTATAGTTTGTGGATGTGTTAGCTTTAAATGTACTACCTTGCTCAAGGAATAAATAAACCTAGAAGGTGTGATGAGGAGCGGCTGAGAGAGCTGGGGGTGTTTAGCCTAGAGAAGAGGAGGCTGAGAGGAGACCTCATTACTCTCTACAACTACCTGGAAGGAGGTTGTGGAGAGGAGGGAGCTGGGCTCTTCTCCCAAGGGACAGGACAGGAGGGAATGGCCTCAAGTTCCACCAGGGGAGATTTAGGCTAGAGATTAGGAGGACGTTTTTCACAGAAAGGGTCACTGGGCATTGGAATAGGCTGCCCAGGGAGGTGGTTGATTCCCCTTCCCTGGAGGTGTTTAAGGGATGGGTAGATGAGGTGCTGAGGGACATGGTTTAGTGTTTGACAGGAATGGTTGGACTCGATGATCCGATGGATCTTTTCCAACCTGGTTGTTCTATGATTCTAAATTACACTTCTTAGCCCTGTGTTAAGTATGCCCACTCTGTGCCAGGGATGTATACCTTGAATTTCTGGAAAGTGTGATGGTTACTGATAGTCTAAATGGATAGCGAAGTAATTTTTCCAGAAGGACTAACGTGGTGGGACTGTGTGCGTGTGGTATCAAACACAGCTCAGGCACTTAAGAAATACAGGGATTTAAGAAGTAGAGAAACATGGAGATGTGGTGTTTATGGCATGGGGGTGGGGAGACAGGAGCAGGGTCACAAGGATACTAACTTGACTGAACTTTCAGTGTCAAACTTTTACTGGGATTATTGTTACTGTGTTTTCCTCAGCCATCGTATCTTCATGATTTTTATCATCTTGTTCACATCTGTCAAAATCAGACAAGTCAATTAAGTGAAGGCCATGAGAAGACAGTTATTGTTTGGCTTCTAGTATCAAAAATGGATAGGCTGAGATCTCTGAGGACAGTGATCTCCTCTGAAAAGTCAGCATTTTCTCCAGCTGACAGTCCTTGTGATCCTCTGTTTCTACCCTCCCTGTCATGTACATTGTGTCTGTGTGTTTAAAAGGTTTGCATTTTCTTAAGTTTATGTACAGCTCTCATGTTATGATTCATAACATGCAAATACATTTTCAACATTGTTTATGCTCTAAACACAGAGATTGTGCTCTATATGTTTGATGTCCCAAAGTCCAAGTGAGAATTTAAAAAACTTAACCAAATATGGTTCAGAACTGTTGTTTATGATGCTCAATCCATGTGAGTTGTTTGGAGATACTCTGGTTTACTCGTTTCCTATAAATAAAGAAGAAACCCCAATAGTATTTGCCCCACTTTCTCCCTAATACCTTTTTGAGAAACAGGTGTGTTAGAATTATGATATTGATTCAGTTGCTTTTAAAACTTTAAAAACTTAGATTTGTGAAAGTATTGATATGGATGACCACTGGGTACAAGAAGGTGATTTCTGTAGTCATGTAAATATGTTGCATGGCTACATCTGGATTTTATTCTGTAATGTGTCTGTGTTCTTTGGTAGGTACAGAAGGCCATTGACCAAAGAGAGGGACATTTTTGTGCAGAAATGGTATCATTTAAACATCCACATATTGCAAACCCAAGGTTACAGGTGAGAATCTGGTTTTGACCTTTCTTTTGGTTTGTGTTTGGTTTTTCTGTCTCGCAATAAGGATTCCTTTTCATTGGTGTTAAACCTCAGATGCTCGTTTTGCAGGCCAGTGGAGGCTTCCTTTATAAGCTTGGTTCCCCTTTCTTTTCACAAAGTTATTATGTATTTCCATTTTTAGCCTGGGTGGCATTTTCTGTTCCACTTTGAATTGTTTTCTAGATAGATGGTCCCTTCTGGCCAGGTAGTAATGTGGTACAGTGAGAGGGAAAATAAAGAGCAAAACAATGGGTAGTAAGGATCCAGTGTTTGTGCTACGTGCATTTTGGATGCTTTTCTTTAAGGCTGGCTGAAGTTATGGAGACAGAATGCACGCTGGCAATTCATTACAGTGGATTTGATGATTAATACAGCTTAAGATTCTGATGGATAGCAAAGGCACATATGCATAAAACTGCCATGACAAAATATCTGTCTGATGTTCTGTTTCTGGTGCATTGGTTGTTCCTTTATTCTGTCCTCAGCTTTCATCTCCAGAGGACAAGTGTCAGCAACTTTTGGAACCTCCATATGATGAAATGTTGGCAGCTCACTTAAGGTAAAGATGGACTGGGCTTGTGATGTCAGTTGAGATGAGGAAACATGTCCTTAAGTTTACTTAGTTACTTTTAAGGGCTTACATGTAAAAACGTGGTATTTATTACTCCAACAAATAATGCTAGGACTGCGGGAGATTAAGATCTTCTCATCTCACAAGAAGTTGCTTTATGTACTTGGCAGTTACCTGCATATAGACATTGACACAGTTTTGGTTTTGGTGCTTGTTGTTCCCTTTGCTCTACTTTTCCTAGCTACACAAGAATTTAGACTGAAAAAAGTAAAATAAATATTTTAAAAGGGAATTTTAGGAATAAAGGACTGATTTAGGACCTAAGTAACTATGTGAGGCTTTTATTTTTTTAAAATATCTGCGTTAGGACAGTCTTTAGTTCACTTTCAACAGTCTTGGATTCTTTTCAATCTATGCTAGTCTTGATGACAGCTTCAATAAACATTAGCATATTACAGTTAACACCGTATTATAGGAACAAATCCCCATTCATCTTGGATCAGTTTTCTACAATTATCACAGTGCTGTGTTAAAATACTTGTGTTATTTTGTTAGGAACATTTCTAATCGTGTTTCTATGTCACTTTTAAATAAACTGTCAAGGTTTATGTCTGTTAAAAGGCAAAAAGAAATATTTATCATATGATATTTAGCATATGATATTTTCTGATTTATGAATGCACTTTTTCTTTAACAGGTGTATTTATGCTGTTGCAAACCATGACTTTATAGAAGCATACAAATGGCAAACAGTTATCGTCCAATATCCTTTTCCATGAATCTGGCATATTGTTTTCAGACTAACTATAAGTCTTGTAGAGTAAGTTATCTTTACCCCTTTTAAAATCTAATAGAATGTGGGCTGCTTCCAAATACAATTCAGCGATTTAGTTTCTTAAGCAAAGAAATCTAGATACCTTTTTTGTCAACCTTCTGTAGGACTAAGGAGGAATGTGTCACTTGGTTTTAAAATAGAAAATTAATTTCTCACAGAGTATCATCAAATCATTAGTATACAACCCAGCTTGTACTTGGCTAGAGAAGGTACTGATGAATAAAGCTACTAGTTTATCTCTAAGCAACCAATATTTCTTATGGTACTGCCATGCCAAGGAGTACTTGGCTGTGCTCTCATTCTTCCCTCCTGCATCTTTGCATACTGACTCCTTGTCTGCTTGCTGCTTTGCTGATTCCTGCTGTTTCATGTAGAAGTATGTGCTACCATACAACTGCTGTTTTATATATGTGCTTCATTTTGTAGCATTTAAGTTTTCCTCAATGCAATACATCTTTCCTGCGAGCATTTCAGGCACATAAAGAGGAAAACTGGTGAGTACCTCACAGAGAGCTGCTAGAAACTCTCGTCTTTCAGTAGCATAATTCCATAGTAGTCAAACTGAAATTATACCTATAGTTTTTATTTAGCCCCAGTCATACCTAAATGCAGCCTAAATTGTTTTCACTGCCTGTTTGAGTTCTTGGATCCAAAACTGTGAAAACTAAACAGCTGAGCTTAGTTATGTAGAATGGTCCATAAATAAACACATGAAGAATTTGTTCAAAGTGAAGTGATATTTTATTTAAGTCACAGTAAAAAAGTTTTCTGAACTAATCCCTCCTTCAGAGTAGGATTTCTGAAATGCTGTCATCTTGCCACCCTTTCCTTTAAGAAAGTGCATCCTCCTTTAAATAAAGATTAACGTGTACTTCCCTTGTTTTTTGACCAGGTAGTCAAAAAAACCCACCAACCAACTTGTTTTTCATGTATTACTTCTTGCATGATTTGCACATAAAAGTATACTATGCTTTTCTTTTCCAGGGCTTTACCTATTATGTATGCTGTAGCCCTCGATCTTCGAATTTTTGCTAATAATGTAAGTAGATCTGATTAAAAACCTCATTACTCTTATCTGTTAGGAGTTAACATGGTGGAAATATTTTAGACTGTATTACATAACCTAATTTTGCTCAGTGCTGTTTAACTTCTTGTTTAGGATTTTGTTGACACACTAAATTCGTCCAGTCTTATTGAAAAACTAGGTTGCCCAGTCTGCCCACTTCCCCTTTGGAGCTTGAACTAAGTTGATTCAGAGGACCTGCATGGAACTCCCCGCAGTTGCTTATTAAGTGATTAAGTGCTGTCTTTATACAGTAGCATGGTGGCAAAACTCACTATTTTCATGTATTATCCTTGGGATTTGGTGGAACTTTTAGAAAGGTGGAGGTGACCCAAACAGCTGAGCCTTTCTGACCACTCACCACATCTGAAGAGGGAAGTTTCTGCCTCCTTTCTCTTCTTCCAGCTGTGTGTATTGTTTTTGATGCCATAAATTTACTGACAAGCAAAAAAACCCAAACTGACATTATTTTAATCAGGCTAGTGAATTAAAGTAGCTTATGTAAGGATCTAATGAGAACTGCAAGACCAAGGGAAGTGGCGATCTTGCTCCAAGTCGCTTTACCTGAAGAGGTGAAGATAGGGTTCAGGTTAAGTTATAGTCTGACAAAGTCCAATAATTTTAGTGTTTGTCGGCCCAGCATTTCTTGTGCCCACCCACCTGCAAAACAGCACATTCAGCATGCTTACATGGAGAATATTTTGTGGTTTTGTGTGTGTTTGCCTGCTGTGTAGTAAGTCTAGATTCTCAGTCTGAACGAGGCAAATTTGTATTCAAGCTTCATGAGAAAGGGGAAAGTGGTATCGGTCACAGAATAACAGAATCGCAGAACAACCAGGTTGGAAGGGTCCCATCGGATCTTCTAGTCCAACCATTCCTATCTAACACTAAACCAAGTCCCTCAAGACCTCATCCACCCGTGCCTTAAACACCTCCAGGGAAGGTGAATCAACCACCTCCCTGGGCAGCCTATTCCAATGCCCAATGACCCTCTGTGTCAAAAACCTCCTCCTAATCTCCAGCCTAAATCTCCCCTGGCGGAGCTTGAGGCCATTCCCTCTCTTCCTGTCCCCTGTCACTTGGGAGAAGAGGCCAGCTCCCTCCTCTCCACAACCACCTTTCACCTTTTCAGTCATGCTGGAAGTGTTTGAACTTTGTCTTCTAATGTTGGTATATTCAAGGATGCAGACAAAGAGAAGATTCTGCAGCAAAGGATGCATTTCCATTTCTTTTCCTTATGTTTCAGCTAGTAAGAATGCAAGCATGATGGTAAAATTGTTTAGAAAGCACACGGTACATATCTACTCACTATTTTTTTCGCCTGCTCTTCATTGTTTAAGTTCTGCTTTAGTAAGGATTTTACCCATATATTGGCAACTCTTTTTTTTTGATTTTTTTTCCTTGCCACTGTAACATATGTTTTCCAATTCTTCTGAAAATCGTGCGTCCAAGCAGTGTGTTACTATTAGAAAATGTTGAATATGTTTTAGAAATAAAATGTAGCCTCAATGGCTATGGAAAGAAGCTTAATTTTAAATTCAGAACTTTAAAATTCATAATTAGGGAATCATTTTAGTTTACTCTTGTTCAAAAGACTTTTTTTGGCCAGACTCTTGCTCTTTGAAAGCTTGACTTGAAATGTTAGTACTCCGATTCAGCTATCGGGTGATCCTGAATTTAGGCTTCTAAGCGCTGCATTAAGATTAGTGACACTAAAGGTAATAGCAGTCAGTGCTGTTTTCAAAGGACTCTCCTTCTGTGCATTAGGTTTGCTGCATATTCAGAAGGCTTTTGAGTGTTTTTTTCTATTCTGTGAGTTTGACTACCTTCTAGATTGGGTGGACAGCAGGAATGGAAAATACATTGCTATAATACTTCATGAAGTGTTGAATAACTAAACTGTTTACAACCCAGTGATCTGGGATGTAGAATTACACATTTTCTTACTGTGTGATGATAGGCAGATCAACAGCTAGTGAAGAAAGGGAAGGGCAAAGTTGGTGACACATTGGAAAAAGCAGCAGAACTGCTGATGAGCTGTTTTCGAGTCTGTGCCAGTGACACGTAAGTGAAAGATCCTCTGTAAAACTTGCACTATTAAATTGTGAAAAACTTAATGAACTTTACGTAAGATTTTTCCACTTACTAAGATTGTATCTGGATAAGAACAAACACTTCTGAGGATTGTTTCCTTTCATTTATAGTCTGTTTTTTCTTGACTATTAACTGCAGCTGGAGAGATTTCCCTTCAGATTTAATATTCTTGGCAGATGATGTTGGGAGGGACTGATTATGTCCTTGTCTCTCAGGAAAGGTCATTAGGACTTTTGTGCCCTGCTCAGTTGTGAAGTATGGAAAATCCATATAAAGAATACTTAGATGGAAAAGTTACTCTTTGATTTCCACTTTAATACATCCCAAGGGGAGAAAATGCTTTTTCCCTCCATCTTTCTTTCATCTTGAATATTATAAACAACTGCTATGCTAGTGTGTGTGTGTTACCTGCAGGCTGGAGTGAGGACTCTGAGGCAGATAAAGAATATTTTGCATGATGTCTTTTCATTATATTGAAAAGAAATATAGCAAAGCTGTTTTAAATTTATGGTGGGAATACGTGTTCTCTCTTGACAGTTGTACTATGGTTAAGACAAGAGTTTGGCCTTGACTTTTATTTTTCGACAACTATTTTTACTCTAAAATCCATAGAATGTCTATAGAGGGAATTTACCGTAGAACAAAGTCATTGTTTTCTTACAATGCTCAGTGCAAGTAGGTAGTATCTTCTTTTTTTTTTTTCCTATTACAGTCGAGCAGGCATTGAAGATTCCAAGAAATGGGGCATGTTGTTTCTTGTGAATCAGCTGTTTAAAATTTATTTTAAGGTAGGGTTCATGGCTGGTAAGCTGTGTTTATATTTTGTATTCTAAGTTGAACCCGCCCTTTTTTTATACGACACTATGTGTCTACACTCTGAGTAAAATGCAATTAATTTTTTTTAACAGATCAACAAACTCCATCTATGTAAGCCCTTAATTAGAGCAATTGACAGCTCAAATCTGAAGGATGACTATAGTATGGCACAGCGAGTTACGTACAGATACTATGTCGGACGCAAAGCCATGTTTGACAGTGACTTTCAGCAAGGTACTGTGTGCTAGTAAGATTAAAGTATTGCTTGTGAAATCTGTGTGACGTGTGTAAGACACAAAATGTTTAAAGGTGTAGTTGTGTTTGCACTGATGAAAGGAAAAGTCATGCCAAAAGATCCAAAGCCCATAAGCTGAGTCAGTTTAGTGATGAGATTACATGACACTTCTAATTGTAGTACATGCCTAGTTTTTAAATACTCGTGTGTGAAGTTCTCTGTAATCTTATGCATTGTGTGCATGCAGAATACAGTGAATGTATGAGCATCCAAATGAACAGGGTTTTTGAAAAAGGAGGCTCTGTGACTGTCTTGTCTTCTTCAAGTTGCTGTGTACCATGTAGGAAGTCTTCAGCTAACTGCTGTAGAATTAGTTTCCCACTGCATTGATTTTTGGAAGATGTAGAAACCGCATTTCAGATATTTCTTGTTCACTAATAGAAATGCTTTTAGAGCCAAGGTGTACAACTTTCATTGCTAACCTAAACCCTTGACCAAAATCTATTCTGGAGCCAGTTTTGTTACCCTAAGCAGTGTCTTCTTCTGTCAGCCTTGTCGTTTTTGTCTCAGTGAAAAACTGATGAGAGGTTGTCCTGTTGTCACGCTGTGTGATCTCACTGGCATGTTTCTGCAGCTCAGCAGATGTGTGTGTTGCATGCAGCTTACATCCACTGAAGAACCTAATCTGTGAATTTAGAACATCGAGTTCTGTTTCATTAGCGCTTCTTGAGATTCTTCCCTCCTGTAATAGTGGCACAATTATATTGCTGTAATAGCTGAATACTCCAGTATTGCTTGTAAATGTTACATCTGACATCTAGTCCTTGACAAGTCGTCTTTGAATTTCTGAAGGAGGAATTACTTTTCTGGTAATATTAAGTATTTTGTGTGAATCTCCAATAATTCTTACAGCAAATTTCTTAATGTATTTTGATTGGTATGATTCTTTTTTATATGATTTCAAATATGCATTCAAGCTACAGATGAACATTGAGCAGAGAATTTGGGTTACAGTTTTAATCCACTTTTGTTGGCTCATGTTACTAGAACTTTTATTTGTGTCTGCAGCTGAAGAGTATCTATCATTTGCCTTTGAGCACTGTCACCGCTCAAGCCAGAAGAACAAAAGAATGATTTTGATTTACCTGCTGCCAGTAAAAATGTTGTTGGTGAGTTGATGTTACTTTTCGAAATCTTGGGGGGGAGGTGGAAGAGCAGATAGGTAGTCAAACTGATGATCAGTATTGCTCTTGGTTTTTTTGCTTATTGGTATTCAGAGACTATTTGTCTGACACCCATGAAAGTCAGCATATGGATTCTTTGTTATGTGAGGACAAAAAACGTTGAGTTGTCATTTGCAGCACCACAGGAAAGGATGGGGAGAACCTAACATAATCCCTGCTTTCTTTTCCCTCTGCCTTCCTCCCATCCCCTCTAAAGTTGCAACCTGAGATTGCTTCTCTAATAAAGATAACCTTGCGCTCTTTGGAGAAACACTTAACAGTGTAACTTGTGTCACACAGAAGAGTCCCTGTCTGCTGATCACAGATGGGCCAGGGAATGTGTGGATTCATTAGTACAAATCTGTCTGCTACCTCCACCTGTTGAAGGGAAGGAAGATGTGCAAACAGATGGCTGAAAACTATTGAGGGGAGGTTTGCCACAGGAGCGAAAGGATTTCTGTTCTTGGGTTTTCTGTTTGTGCCCTGTACATTTGCCCAATTAAGGCACATCAGAAGGGTCACAAAGGAGAGCATTTTGGTTTTGAACAAATCAGTGAAGACTAGTTACTATTTGATCATTTCATCTTTCTGTTAAAAGAAATGAGCATGTCTCTGCTTCTTGTTCCTTTCCTTTCCCATGTGCTGTACTGGCATTTGTGTGTTTCTGAGTTTGTGGGATTATGCTAACAATTAATTCAGTGTAACTGAGGGGACAAGAACTAGATTTTAGTTTCCCGTTCCTGGCTCTGTTACCAAAATTACCCACAGAGGATGTAGTTATTGCCTGCTTCTTTGAGTTGCCATCTTCTACCTTTGCCCCAACCCATTTATGACCATCCTCCTTTTCCATCCAGAGCTCTTTTTTCGGTCAAGTGGGTAAAGGGAGAAGCATGATAGGAACCTTACTGGTTGTTTTCAGCTCAGTTGATGGTAGGGTTGATAAATGAGACAAAACAGTTTTCCCAAAAACTTTGTCCCAGTCTTGACTGGGTGCCTGAAGCTGGTGGATCCATTAGTGCCTAGAATTACTGTGGCTTTTCTGGAGCAGTTCTAGTGTACAAGAGGCACTTAAGAAACTAGATAAAGGTCATTGTTTTTACAGTTTTTTTTTTTAGTCAGAGCCCAAACATTAACACTAACCTCAAACTGTACTAAAATAGCTTGGATGGGGTTTGTTTTTTTATTCCTAGCAGCAGTCAGTCACCATGCAGCCAAGTTCTGCTTTTAGCTAATCATCCAACCAGGAAGCGAGTTATCAACAGCATAGCATGATGGTAACTAATTTTAAAGTCTGACCCAAGTCAGTGTGCAATCTGATCTCTACTTTGCAGGAGGGAAAAACCCAAAGTTTCTTTTTGATAGCGTAGGTGATTAGGTCTTACCTGATCTAGCAGTGAGAATTGTTTCTTTAAATTTAATCTTTCTTTTTTGTTGTTTGGCTTGGTTTGGTTTTTTTGAGAGTATATTTTTATTTCTGCGTGAAGGCATAGCGAAGAAAAACTCTGGTACAGACTTAGCTGGCACTTGGCAGTGCTGAAACCCTGCTTGTATTAATAGTAATGCTTGGGATTCCCGCGGTTGTTCTGTTTGCAGATTAAATCGTACAACCATGACTTAAAATTTGGATCTTCGTAGGCTTCATGTCACAGGATCTTGATTTTACAACTTTGTTAACTGTTCCCCAGCATCTAGAGACTCCCTAGACCATAATAAATAGGTAGTTATTCTGAGTTGAACTACAAGCTGTTTGGTGGGGACAAGGGGTTTGTCTTACAAATACTTCTGTTCACCTCTTGGTCTGTAGCAAAAAACAAAAGTGGTTAAACATTTGTCTTTTTCTTTAACAAATGTTTTTATAGCTCACTAGATGATATTTACAATACATTTGATTTTATCCTGGAAAACTTGGCAACTGTTTATTTTTCAGGGCCATATGCCAACAATTCAGCTCTTAAAAAAGTATGACCTTATGCAGTTTGCTGAAGTAACAAAGGCTGTGAGGTATGATGATTATTTTCTTGCATTGTGTGTCAGTTCAAAAAATATAAAGTAAAAGTTATGTATTTGGTATGATTAAGGAAGATGGGAGGGATATTCCTACCAAGTTAGACAATTCCTTTTCTTTTTTATTGGGTGAGTCCTTCTCACACTTTCATTTCTTTTTCCTTGTAGTGAAGGCAATCTTCTCCTGCTGAATGAAGCTCTGGCAAAGCATGAGACCTTCTTTATTCGATGTGGAATCTTTCTTATCCTTGAGAAGCTGAAAATCATCACATACAGGAATCTCTTTAAGAAAGTGTAAGTGTAACAAGACCTAGTGTTTGCAAAAGCAGATTTAATATGACTTCACCTAGGACTGAGATAGAAATGTGAATGTTCCTTAGTTCTCTCTGGGAGACCTGAATTCCTGTTAAAGTGAATTTATTGCAGGAAGGCAATTTTTCTAAGAACCAAAGTTTTCAAGGTTTTTTTTCCCCAATAACAGATTTTTTCTGTTGTTTCTTTCAGATATTTACTACTCAAAACACATCAACTGTCTTTAGATGCCTTTCTGATTGCTCTGAAATTCATGCAAGTAGACGATGTTGATATTGATGAAGTCCAGTGCATTTTAGCCAACCTTATATATGTGGTAAGTGCTTATGACTTGTTTGGTCCTTCTTGACTCAAGATGTTAAAAAGTATTAGGTGGAGAACAAAAGTTTATTACAAAACCCATATCCATAATCCCAGGTTTTCTTCTGTTAATAAGGTGATTCACTTGTGCCCCAAGTGAAAAGTTCTCATTTACCCTGAGGAGTTCCTCTAGCTCCTGCCTTTTTTTGCAGGAATTGGTTAAAACTTAAGTTGAATTTTGCAAGTCCAATACTGACATTTCTGTATATGCATAAATACTGATTTAAAAATACAAAAATTGTAACTGGGCTCAAAAAGTTCTTCTGAATTAAAAGTAGGAGACTAGGAAGCCCCGTTGCTGGAGGTGTTCAAGGCCAGGTTAAATGTGGCTTTGAGCAACCTGATGTAGTGGAAGGAGTAAAATGGGAGTTGGAATTGGATGATCTGCAAAGCCCCTTCCAACTCAAACTGTTCTATGATTCTATTCTCTTAACATTTTCCCATTATAAAAAATTGAAACCTTTTTAATTTGGTTTGGGTATTTTTGGTTCCATCTTCTTTTCTAAATGGTTCTTAGATACTCATGAACAGCTGAAGACTTGAAATCAATAGATTTCTAATAAATTGGAGGGTTTGGAGCAGCATTGCTGTGTCAGCTACAAAAGGAACCACTTTTCTGTTTCTAAAACAGATAAATTCTTGTGGTCCTGGAGTAACAAAAGATGGGAATAGGTGACTGGAAGATTTTTTTCAGTGTTACAGTACTACATGTCTAAAAGGAATTACTGTGTCATGTAGTTTATTAGGTTTGGAATAGTGATTAATTAAAATCCTCATTTTCAAAGTGAGTGAGAATAAATTTAGGGACACTTCTGTAGAGCTCTGTCTCTTCACAGAAACGTAAGCAGGCCAGTAGGGGGCCCAGGCAGCTGACTCTCAGTCTGGCAGCACTGTGAGTAGGTTTCTGCTTACCATGAGTTGACCTGCTTGAATAAATTGGATCCTTCTAGATAGTGAGTACAGTAGTGCAACAGTGATTGAGTATACACTCATAGCTTTGCTTGATGGCATCTGAAGACAGATGAGGTTTATAGGCATTGTATAGCTTATGGTGCTAACCTTGTTTTTTTGTTCCTTCTACCAGGGTCACATTAAAGGCTATATATCTCACCAGCATCAAAAGCTTGTGGTCAGTAAGCAGAACCCATTTCCTCTGCTGTCAACAGTAGGTTGAGTACTGTGTCATACACATGCAAGTACTTTTCAGATATTCAACTTGAATATCCCATGAAGTTTCTTCCAGTCACCCCAAGAACATTGTAAATGGCCTGGTTTGTGTCCAGGATTGGAATACCAGGAATTGTGTGTGGCTCCTTTCCCAGAATGGCCAAGGCTGCCAGTGTTACAAAGCGTATTGGAATGAAATGCGAACTTTTCCATGACATTTTCCTCAGGTCATTCAAAGTATTTCATGAGGAAATAAAGCAAAGCATTCCAGATTCTTTCCAAAGTACTTCAAAGCTTTTATAAAGTCTTTGTGTTACAGTTTTTACATTTATCTTCCAGAGAGGAAATTATCACCCTTTGTTACTTCTGTTAATCTATTCTTCAGATTGGAAATTGTTTACTTTCAGTTCCCATTTTTTCTCAGTCTCTTCACTAATCTTGCTGATATTAAATACTCTCTTCAGGCCTTCTCTAGAAACTAAGGAAGTGCTTGACACCAAAAAGCTTTACTGCATCAGTCATACTTATGGATCCTAGTAAATGTTGGATTTTTGTCTGTAGGTGCCCACAGGTGGGTTTAGTTTTTTTAATTCTGGCAATATTTTGTTTCATTTTTGTTGTGATGAACAAAAGCTTATCTTACTAACATATCTGTACTCTGTTCTGTTTCTTGGGAAAACACTGCAGCTGGATCCATTTTAAGTTTTACTGCCCTTGAGGGTTTTGTTTCTTTGGGGGTGGTACAAGGTAATTTTGTCGGTAATGATGGGATGGTAGTTTGGGGGTTTTTTTATTATTTTTAAAGAAAATAAAAGTTTTCTTCCTTCTTTGAGAGCTGGGGTTTATTCTACCCACTAACTGATGTGGATGTGTTTCATAAGGAAAAACACCGGCACTGTGTATGAAGGGAAGAATTTTTCAGTATGAAGAGTGTCAGGTTGTAAGTCAACATGAGTTTTTAAAGGCTTGATGTTCCTCCGGTCTTTGAATTTTGCTTGTATGATTGCTGAAATATGTATGAATTAACAAGAATTAAAAAGACTCGTGTTCTCCTAGCAACATTTAAAATCTCAGGAAAGCAGTGCTTTTTGAGTTTTAGGACAAACAGTTCTAGGAAACTTGAAGTTCAGTCAGTTTTTAGTAAAATAACTAGGTTTACCACATCATGACTTTTACAGGACTGTGTCAACAGGAGAAGGAAGGACAAACAGGTTTTTCTGTGTGAATTGGAGTTAGATATGTATCATTGTTGCTCCTTCCACTGCTGCAAATCATGATAGAGTCAAACAGGTGTACTGGCTGCATCCAAAATGTTTCCTCACTGTGATTGGTAGGGATTAGGTGCTGGAGGGTTGGTTGTGTTTTTGTCTTATTTCATTTTTTGTTTGAACCATATGATATACCTTGCGGTATTTGTGAATAGAAGTGTTTCCCAGTCAGTGTCTTCTAGTGGCCAAGATCCTAGGATACCAATCAGAAACCAAGTGCCCTTGTACTCAGTAGCTAAAAAGCTTCCTCCAGCCAGTCGTTTGTTCACAGCCTCCTGGATATGTCCACAAAACTGCCTGTTTGTGAGGCTTATGTTGAGTACTTGTTCGCAGTCTTCAGCAGGAAGGTATGAAACCTGCAACTCGTCACCTTGAAGTTCATCACCTTCCATTCTCCAGCCACTAACTGTACCAGCCAGTTTTGGAATTAAAATGTGTTCTGCAAAGTCTCTTTCAGGGATGCATACAGGAAGCTGGTGGTTGTTGCACTCAACGTGCTCTTGGAGTCGTAGTAATGCAATGTTGTTCTCACCAGTGTCTTCATCATACCGGATGTGTATGTGTTTCTCTTTAACTTGGGTTATCTTCTTGGTTCCATTTGCTCCATTAGGTCCTGTGAAGCAAAGACATTTACTGCTCTTAGGAGTATTTTATCAGAGACTTGAAACTGCCTGCAAACTGACAGCAACTGTCTAGTCATGCTGAGAGATATCTGCAGCAGCAAAACTAGAGGTGCTCTTTCTTGAAACAGCTGCTGTAAAGGTAAACTGCGACTAGTACCTTGTCCACTTTTTAATGCTCTGTAGAAGCACACATCATTTCAGAAGGAAGGACAAATGCCCAGCGAGAGAACTGAATTTTGGTATGAAAAGCCACCTCTAAATCCATGTGGTTGAGAATATCCCTAGGTGCTAAGGTCTGAGTTGCATTTGAGAGGCAGTTGACTCACTGCTTGTGGGGGAGTATTGAGGTAGCTGTAGGTCTTGCTCAAAAAGATTAACAGATGCTTAAATGAGGTGACATCAGATTTGTTTCCCTTCATGATATGCAGCAAAAATTTTAGTAAGTTTTTTTTTTGGTTTTTAATTATCTTGTCAATACTAGAATGTGCTACAAGAGAAAACGTGTTTGATCACTTACCAGCTCCAACCCTGATTTCAAAGTGGCTGTGCAGAAGGGCACATTCTGCTGTAGTCAATACAAAATTACTTTTTAGCAGGACTCCTCCACAGAAGCCCTTCCCTTCCGAGTTTAGCAGCAGGACCTAAGAAGATGCAAAAAGACAGTAGATAGCACTGTCCATGTGAGGCTGAGTGGGTTTCATGAATTGCTGGAAATACCTGCCAGGGAAATCGTTCATCATGTTTCTTCCTGGTTTCGTGTAACAGATTATCATTGTCTTGAAGTCTGCCACATGCACAATGATCTAGCAAATGCAATAAAGAAAATGAAATGCTACTGCATGAAGTTTTGAAGACAACTACTCTTTTCAAATATCTTTTTGCTTCCACCTGCACCAAGGACAGTTTCTCAGCCTATGAAAATTGGAATAATGAACTTGGTATCTGTAGTCTCAATAGTTTATCAAGGCTACTGAAAGTTTTGGGTCATTGCATTAAGCTTGTAGGGACCAGATTTCACTGTGTAACTAATGAAATGAAGCTGCTTCTCCAGCCACCTGTCAGCGTTGTATTTGTATCTTGTATCCGATTTGTGCCAAATACCTGGTAGTTGAGGCCCAGTCTGGACAAGGTAGTCTTGTGTTTTCCTTGTTAAAATTGTCTCTCTAGAGGTCCACATGGCTTTGTGTTCTGGTTCAAAACGTGAGTGTGCTTTTCAAGTGAATATCCCTGTAATCTGCGTTTGTCACGCTTTCTGCTTAGCCCTGTGGCATGGTCTTGGGTCACCACAAACTTTGCAGGACCAAACTAGAGCTAGTCTTAAGTAAAGCCTGTGTGAAATGTGCATTGAACACGGACATCGGGACTTCATCACCAGATGAAGCACAGCTCTGTAGCTCAGTTCCTATTTGGCTGCTCTACTTGTTAATTTATGCAAGGGCTTAGGTATGCTATTATGGTTTTAGTAGATATAGTTTATAAGGGGATGAGATACCTAATATGAGATTGAGAAACTGAAGAGGGCTACTACTACATTGATGTGGCAGCAAATGTTACCCATTCCTTTATCAGTCCATGAGGTGCCTGGTGGGAGTCAAGTGAACCTCATTTCCAGACAGGTTTCAGTGGACTTACTGTCTACTGACTATAGAAAAGGAATACCTGGCCCAGCAAATGATATGCAGGATGATGCATATTCTCTCTGCAGACCCATGTTTAAATGTTCAAATCAAATATTGCTTCTTTTACTACTGCTTTAGCATCTTGGCTTTGTGATCCCTAGGTTCCTCTTTCCCCCCCACCCCCTTCCCAGTTTGGAAGGTCAGTAATATTCTCATCACTTGAGACTGAACAGGCTGGTCACATCAGACGGTGGCCTGCCCACCCCAGCACTCGGCACGTGACCCTGTACTTCCATCCTCACACCTACCTAATGCGATGCACTGCTTGTTATCCTTCCCAAGCTCATAGCCATCAGCACAGGAACAATGGTAGGAATTACTTCCTGGATAGCAGAAATGGTGACATCCTTCTTTTCCGTGGTGGCGACATTCATTTTTAGCTAAACAGAATAGTCAGAGAAAAAGCTTATGGAATATTTCAGCTGGAGTTTTCTGGCATAGCTTGAGTCCTTAAAAAGCATTGTATGTCTACTTGTTTTGTGTGGAGGTGGGGAGGGACTCTGGCTTGGTGGTGTTTCCTGCTATGTTCATTTTCCTGTTGTTAAGCAGGAGTAGAGTCTCTGCAGCTTCCACAGAGTCATTGCAAAACTGCACCTCCCTGCACCAGACTGTCTGCACCTTTGAGTTTTGGGGGAGTTTTAATAGACAAGGGTCAAATTAAGCCTCACAAGTGAACCCAGGAAAAAATGCTATGGGTTTTCTTCCTGTTCTCTTAAGCAAAACACCAGCTATCTGCAGCTGGGGGAATATGTTGTGTATGCTAAGAGGGCAGGTAGTGCTGGAGGAAGAAAAAGGCTAATGCTTTCTGCTTTTCAGCAAAAACAAATGCATAGCACTTATTTCTTGTGCTAAGAAAATTAAAATAAGCAGCTGCTAAAAATAAGAAAAGAAAGTGTTAATCACCTTTGAACCACACTCAGTCAACTTTCCATAGCTGAGCAAACACTTCAGCTTCAGCACAAAGCAACAGGAGGAACAGCTACTTGATGGTGGATCTAGCTCACAGGTGGATAAGTGGTAAAGAAAAACCCACATGAAATGTCTCTTTAAGGCTTATCCTGCATATCTGAGCAGATCCAGTTCCCCAGCACTGGTCTGAACTGTGTCACCTTCTGTGTTCCCCAAGAAACTGGTCAAAATCACGTCCTTTACACAAAATGACTTTGTATTGCAGCAGCTGGGGCGTTGCCCTGCCCAGGGGACCTCCAAACCAGCAAAAATACTGATGTAAGGGCTGAACTGCAAAACCTGTCAGATGTCAAAGTTTAGTATCTAGCCCAGGGTTTTTAATGGGTCAGAAAGCATCCACTTGGCTTTATGCGTTTTATGCTTCCACTGGAAATGGTCCATTTTCTGAAGTCTCTCTGTCCCAAGGGAGTATCTTGTGTGCAACTGTGGCCTTGGAGGCACCACCCCAGCGCCACTGCCCTGGTTCTGCAGGCCACGTGGCACTTGGGACAAGCAGCCAGAGGGCATCAGGGGCAATGGCAAGGCTGCTTTTGGAGCTCACCCATTAAAGGGGCTTGCTCTAGCCCTTTTGCTGCATCCCCAGAGAAGGGAGGCTCAGGGGGAAGAGGCTGCCAGCTTAACCTCAGGATGCTATAATGCTTCAGTAAACAAGCAGCACGGATCCGCCCTACTCCCCCAAACCCTGCATTTTAACTTAAAACCTGATAACTGGCTTTAATGGGAGAGCTGTGTATGGATTCCTGGGGACCCCCTACAACAGGAAGAGATGGAGCTTCTCAGAAGGAGGGTGTTACCTTACCGAAGGCACAGTTCTCTCCCTCGTAGCCCTCGGCACAGGTACAGGTGTAGCCGCGAATGTTGTCCTCGCACAGGCCGTTGTGCTGGCAGGGGCTTGACGAGCACCTCCTGCCACCTGAAGAAATGCCACAGGAGAGGGACCAGTCACCACCACCACTGACCACACCCCATTAACAGCACACGAGCCACTTGGAGAAGCATTGTGCAAAACAGTTTGGAAGGAAACGGACTACATCTCACAAAACTGCTCCTTGGGAGTAATTTTAGACTTGAGTCTCTGCTTTCAGAGGCACTCCCTGGTTGAGTGGCATGGGCTAGTGGGAATTCCTAGTGGGGAATCAGCGAACATCATAGAATACAAATGTCTGTGATGACATTAAGTAAGTTAAAGAAACATAAACTACTTATAGGCATGCACAAAACTGTTTGGAAAATGATGTTTAAAGAGAGAATAGCTAGGTTTATAAAGTTAATAGAAGAGGGTCAGGTGTGTGACCTCAGGCCAGGTACCCTGACAGTGTACATCCATGCTAAAGCAAGATGCTGCACCTTTAGGTTTGACTTGAAGAGACCAAGGTGGAGCAGTACAAAACAGCCAAAGGGTGAGCCAGCAGTTAGGCTGAGTGGTTGCTCAGCCTTTCTCCCAAGCCCTCTTACATTCACAATGTAGATTTATCCATTGTACCGTGGACTATGAAGGGAAAGCAACATGCACACCAGAGGCCTAGAAAGTAAGACTTTGAAAGAAAAGATGAAAAAAAATGGATTTGTTTAGTGAGGAGGGGGGAAAAAGCCATGGAGATACATGGTGATACTCTTCAAAATGCCAGAAAAGGTATTACAAGGAAGGAAAGGTACACTGCTGTTGTGTAGAAAGAAGACAGGGAAGAATAATAATAACCCTTGAGGCTGCAGCCAGTAATGTGTCCTGATTGTGGCTAAACTTGTTTGCATGGATCAATCTCAGCTCATTGCCCTTCTCTCTTTATAGACTGGAGAGCCTGTATGACATGCTTAGTACAACCATCCAATGACTGAAATTGGGAGAAGTTAATCCCACTTCACAGAAGCAATAAAAGGCCAGATATTTAGCAACATTGTTTGTAACATTTATATCACTGGTGGGATTCTTCTATGTAATGGTTTCCTGGATTCAGTGCTTCAGTGGCTTCTGCAGAAAAATACTACTAACTGCTGTTTTTTTCACCTCCTTATGCACTGTATAAACCTAAGATTAGAAATTAATCAAAGCTATGTTGCAAACAAGAAAAACTTAAGGCATACAGAAAAGAGGGAGGGAATAGGGCATATTCACCAGGCTCCTTGTCCAGGAGGCATCTAGTTGTATCAGTCCCTCAGCTTTTACAGAATCATTTCCTGCCTTGACAGCTGCCAAGGGATGATGCAGCGTCAGCATTCAGAGTTGGTAGTCAGCCCAGTAGCTTTTAACACCATTTTATCTCACTCCGTTTTAACTTTGCATTTGAGAGTTTTTGCTAGTAAAGCTGTGCTGCTTTGTTGTATCAGCAAAGCAGACTTTCTCAGGTTCCAAGTTGTTTCAAAGCAGCCTTAAGTTCAGCAAAAGAAACAGCTTATTTATTAGGATAACATCTACTCACCTTCAGTTTTTATTTACTTTGCAGTCTTAAATGGGTTTTCCTATTCATTATTTTTTTCAACATTTTACATCAACACTTTTCCTCCTGCTTTGCTACATGACAAGTAGCAACTGGGTGTTTCTTGTGGAACAAACTGCTAGAGACTCTCAGAAAACCAGTATTGGACTGAATTGTAATGTTCATAGTGGGATACTGCTGTGAAGGAGGGCAGAACTCAAGAGGCCAGCTTACCATGGTAGACATCCCAAAACATTTTCTGAAAAGAAAACAAGGAGGGATATCAGATCTTCATTCTCATATAACATCATCTTCTATAAATGTTTTTATAAAACAAAAAGCATTGTATGAAAGATTATATACTATGGTCTAATATTTCTGAAGTTACTTGACTGCAAATTTTGCTCTGCCAACAAAATTCAAATGACACGGGAGGAGGTTTGCATCCTGCTCATTTTATTATTTCTTAAGCTATAAAGGGAAAGAAACACTTTGCAAGCAAGAGAGAAACATCTGAATCCTTTAGCAATATAGTTTCCTGGGAAAACTGGCTGGCCATTGTCTCTTGAACATGCAATGGCCTGGGAAGTGATCCCATCCCATCCCACTCGCCCCACAGCAGGTGCTACTGGAGGCAGAGAGGATATCAGAGAACAGAACTGCAGTTCACTAAAAGCGGTCACTAGCACCGGGTGTCCCGCTTTTCCCTGGGAAAAGCAGCTGTGCTGCTGTTTTCCCTAAGGGGACACCTCTCTCTGCTCCTTGTACCTCCTTGCCATCAACATTGTCCAAAGCATGGGAGCTTCCCAGGCAGCCCAATGACTGTTTCCCCTGCTTTCCATGCAAATACAGTCTCCAGCTGGGTTCCTATTAAAAGAGCACAGCATCTGGCTGTACATGTCAGGAGTGCCTCTTGTACAAGGGGACTTGCAGCAGCTACCTCTTGTAAAGGTCCCATTACTTGCTTCCCTCCATCCCAACACCCCCTTGCCCCTCCTCAGGTCCTAAGGGATGCTGAATCTGTATTTCTGTGTGGTCAGGATGGGACAATAGCCATATACTTTCACAACATGAGGTGCAGGACAAACAATTTTCAAAAGAGAACTTCACAAGTGTCAGAGTTGATCTCTGCATTTCCATTTTGACCACTGAAGATACCTTCTTTCTATGTGCTTGGGAGGAAAACGCAAAGACTGCACATGGAGAGAAACACTAAAAAATTGAAGCAGGCTGTGGGGCTGTATTTGATAGTAAAGGACAAAGGCAGTAATTTTTATTATGCATGCAGGAAAAAAATACTTACGAGCATTTCATCATTTTCAAATACTTCCCTTGCTTCTTCACGCGTACATCTCTCTTCAAGGCATTCCCTTTCCAAGCTACCTTGGAGGACCTCCTCCAGAAGAAGGGAATTGTCACGCCTCTGTCGCTTCATAAAATTGTTTGCATCTTCAGTTGGTATGAACACTGGAACATGGTATGACAAAATGCTAATGTAAGTACTTATATTAATTTAATTAATATAAGTATAATAGTATTTAATTAATATAAGTATAATTAATATTAATTTAATTAATATAAGTACTTATATTAATTAAATTTAATATGTTTACGTCCTTTTATTAAAGAGAAATCCTGTTGGCTGATGCAAGGTTTCAGCTGTGTTAAACTTCCATCCTGAAAGAACCCTTCTTCCTTAGACCAAACAGAGCTGAGGTATTGTGTCTTTGCTTTTGGGCAGTGCCTGACTTGCTCCCAAGTGGGGAGAGTTTGAAGCCCTTCCTGACACTTTTTTCCTGCACCAGACACAGAGAACAACCTTGTTGTGGCACTGCCATGGAAAGTGGGAAAGTATTATCACAAAAGTAGAGGCTATTTTGTAAGACTGTGTGTGGATTTCAGACTCATCAGTAGAAGTGAAAATGACTTGTATTAATTTGTGATGATGGAGCCAAACTGATGTCCTCTAGTGTTAGTTCACAGGGTTTTTTTTTCTTGAGAAGCAAAACAGTGACATGGCTGAGTTCTCAGACAAATCTCTCTCAAGGAGAATGAATAAAAGCCACCCCACCCCCAAGCAATGCTCAAAGTTTAGAGAGCTATATAGGGCCATCCTTTATGCGGAAGACACCGTAATTCTTTTGATTTGAATAAAAATGAGGAGACATCAAAGACATGAGACTTATCAGATCTAAAAACTCCTCATTGCAATGATACCCACAATAGAAACTGCCTGCCAGCCGGATAGTCGGTGCTGTGCTGGAGCCTATTGCCTTTGACATTAAGCAGTATGTGGCTGCATGGGTCAGCATGTGTTTGTCAGGTCTCCTGTGTTTGGAAAGTAAACCCATTGGGACAGAAACTTTTTTTTTTTCTGAGTTCTATACAAAGGTTGAAACAATCAATAATATTAAAATTGGGAAAAGTGACAGCAATGACAATATTATTCTGAAAGTGCATTACAAATGTTTTGTTATGCTTTTAAAGGATACGCAATAACCAACAGGCTTCCATGTGATATTAAAAAGGAAGGGAAAAAAGCTTTATGCTTGTGTTTTGCAGTTTAAAATGTTATCTGACACTAGTGCACATTTCTGCCATGCAGTGTTTTGATGCATCCAGCATAACTGACAGTGCACTTAAGCTGCTGCCAGGGGCATTTTGACCTTCCTAAGCGGTCTTTTTCTGCCTTACCCAGCTCCTCCTTAATACTGACGAACAACGGACAATTAATACAGAAACATAAATTTCTCCAAGCTATAACAAGGATGCATCTCAGCCTCATTCAGATGACTTACTTTCATTTCAGCAGCAACCAGAAATATAAAACGAAGTTCTCTTTAATATCTGGGACACTCTTCAAGAATGATAAGAAAAGACAAAATATCTCCCTGGTATAAATGATGGTAATTCAGTGTTACATTGCCTTAGTAACCTACTGCATTTCAAGACCTGAGGCTATGAGCAACCTGATCCAGTGGGAGATGTCCCTGCCCATTGCAGGAGGACTGGAACTGGATGATCTTTGAGGTCCCTTTCAACCCAAACTAATACATTATTGTACGATATGATTCTATGAAGTGTAAGGAAAATAAGGAACAGTTTTCAGTGGTGTCACTCTGTCACTACAAAATAAACACAATACAAGATACA
Organism: Coccyzus lansbergi; assembly: GCA_033558105.1. Lineage (NCBI taxonomy): Eukaryota > Metazoa > Chordata > Aves > Cuculiformes > Coccyzidae > Coccyzus > Coccyzus lansbergi. The sequence continues at coordinate 635,658 of JAUMJK010000320.1, read as the reverse complement.
GAATTATTTAGAACAGCGGTAGCAGGGATCAGAATTAAAGCTGCAACAAAACAAAGGCCATACCTGTCTGCTCTGTCTGAAGGAAAAGGGCAGAAAGAAGAAACAATATTGTCCGAGAGCACCTTGCCATTGCTACCCTGTGTGCCTAATGGTCGCCTGCCTGCATTCCTGCAGCTCCTGGGGGAGAAATGTTGAAGTTTAAAGTCCAGTTCTTCATGAGAAAACAAAACCTCTAAGGGCAAAACCTGGCCTCAATGTCAACATACGAAAAAAAAAAAAACCTGCTTAGTGGTACAACAGTGCCCATTCTCCTAGTACGCTGGCTGAAGGAAGAGAGGATTTGCAAGCTCTGCTGAGAGCTGCTCCAGGGTTTGGGAATTCCTTTCACCCCCTAACCTTCAATTACAGTAAGACAAAATGTGGGCAGACGAACAGTGTGAACCTTTCTTCGTACCATATCAAAGCATAAGCTGGATGATGACTACAGGGATCAATTTGATGGCATGACTCTTGCATGTGTTGTCCCAACAAAACCTTTTCCAGGGCTGAGCTGCACTGGTCATATCTCACCAGCTTTTAGAGCAATCAAGCATGGAACTTCACCTGTAGGGAAGTATAGGAGCATATATGGCATTTTTCTTTTCACTGTTGGGTTTGTACTGTCCAGTCGTGAAGGAGAACTCTTCTGGGAAGTTCTTACTGACTTCAGGATCATGGTTACACACAGATACACAGACTGTGAAAGGAGGCGTAGAGTGAACCAGAGCATGTCCCTGGGCTGCTGCGCTGCACACCGAGCAGCTGGGACAGTCCTCCTGCCTTGCCCCGGATGAGATGAAGGATCTAAGCATTAGTTTGCATGGGTTGGGCTCTACCCTGGCAATAGTGTCACAGAGTTTGACTCTCAGTTCAGGCAGGCTCCAGGGAAAAGCAAGAAATGATTTCTACTATTGGAGCAACAAGCAGTGAGAGGAAAAGTATTATTTTCACCCGAGCTAGAAAGAGAAAGACTATTCTGTGTTTTCATGTCATAAATTCCCAGCCGTGATTTGAATCTGCAGTTCTTGTAACGAAGTGTTATCCATCTGAGCATTCCTGGGTAAAGCCTCAAATAAAACTTCACTGTTAACTGCAGTTTTAAAACCAGCTTCAGTGAGTACCAAGGTAGATGAGCATGTTTGAAGCAGACCATATGACTCACCAAGGCCAGCCCCTGCCAGACCCTAATGCATTCAGCAAATAATCAACCTCCACATTAAAACTGCGTTTTGGGAGGTTTTTCCTCTACAGTCTCTGCCAGGATGTAGTTCTGGAAGTTCACTCAGAGTTAAAACCCTCCTAATGTCAAGCATGATTTCATTCACAGCCACTTTATAACCTTATGTATTTCTATTTCCCTCTGTGTCAAGTTTAGTTTAGTTTAGTTAGTAGAACTCTCCATACCCTCCTCAGTTCTCTGAGGCCATCAAGCCCCAGGAGGACCTCTCCCAGCTGGGGGTTACTTGGCTGGGGAAAGGGGGGGCATTGCCAGTGGTCACATCTGGTGGGTTCTGCTGTGCTCAGCCAGCACGTCTCCTGTCCTCCTCTGTGGAGGCTCACTTTGCTCTCCTCACTTTACACAGCAGTGGTTGCTTTGCTTCTCCGTATTCCAGCAGCCAACTTCCCCATGGGACTGCCTGCCAGTGGAGCTGCCACTCTTTACCCCCTTTAGCTCCTGCCTATTTGCCTTTACCTTCCTGTGACAACAAATCTTGCCCTGTGCACGCACAGAACGGCAAGTCTGGCTCCCTTAGGCATGAAAAATATGTCACCACTTGATGTCAGCACAGGCCTTTGCAGAACTGAGCACAGACATGTGGATCTGCAGGTTTGTTTCTTCTGTGAAACAAGCTGTTTACATTTTGCAAACCTGTGTCAACACACTCTTGTAAGCATAAGGTAATTATTCAAATTAGTTTAATAACAACAACACAGAGCTTCTGAACCTGTATTCTCACCAGGCCTTAGTTTATAGGGTCATTTTTTTTTTCGTACTGTGTTTTAAGCGAAGTGTTCCTTGACTGAGCTGCTGTGTCCTTGGGGTTGGGCCACAGTGTACTCAGCATGTTAGGGTACTGACGTACCATTCTCTGTGTTGCTATTGTTGCAACAGATCTTAGTTCTTAACTTCCCTTCTGTTAGAGAAAATTGCCTAGAGAGAGGGTTTTAAAAGGGCAGTTGTGTCCTTGCTTGTTTCTTTTTACAAAAAGTTACAGGGATTCAAGACTAGGTTGAATGAGGCTTTGAAAAAACTGATCCACTGGAAGGTGTCCCTGCCCATGGCAGGGGGTTGGAATTTTAGGTTTTCCAACCCAAAACATTCTTTGTTTCTGTGATTCTTTCTCCATTCATTTAATTACTCCAGTGAGCAGATGGAGATGTGTTTCACTAAGGAGTCTCGTATTCCGGTTTCCTGCAGCCCCGCTTAAGGATTGCCTTGTGCTTGAAGGGTTACCCTTTTCAGCATGAAGCTTGCACACTGTGTCAGATGTGAAAACTGGGTTATCTAGTCCTGCTTTAGCAACTGGTTCCTGTGGAATTGTTCCTCTCCACAGCAGGGCAGCAAGTCAGGTGAAGCACGTTTGCAGATGAGCTGTGCAGCCAGTGATGAGGACAAGCCAATGCCACACACCTCATGCTGTGGGTCCTGGCTGGAGTAGGGGCTGCAGCAGGGACAGCTATCCTGGGTAACTCTGTCACTGTCACATGCTTTTGGGAAACACACACCTCAGGTAGTGAAAGGGGGCAGCAATTATTTTACAGAAAATGTTGCCTTGGCACTAAGCAAATAACAAAAGCTGATGACTAGGCTTGGAGCCACGTTTCCCCTCTGGGGTTGTCCTCTTGACTAGCAGCATGCAGGCACTAATATGTGGTTAGTTGTGTGTTGAGGACACTGAAGATGGTTCAAAGTGAAGCGGAAAGTCCATCCCTATGTCAGCTGATGCAGGGTCCAAAAGCAGTTCCAGCCTTCCCTCTCCTCCTCCTCACCTCTCTGCAGATGCTTTGTTCCAGCCCTTGATGGGGCTCTGGGGGCTCAGAGCTGCTTGCTGCTGTAGGGCAGATAGGAGAAGGAGGGACAGAGACTGGACCTATGAAGAACCATCCTCACCCTGGTCCTGTATGGCTGTTGCCAGACTACAACTCTGAGAGTGCAGGGGCAGAAGGAAACTGTAGGATGTGTTTTCTCTGACGTGCCTAGAGATGCGTAAGTTGGTGGTTAATAAACCAGAAGCACTCAGCTCACTGGAAGTGAGGCAATGTTGGGGGCCCCACCAAGTCCGTTTGTTCTGAGCCATCTGTTCTGCAGATGGACCTGGCAAGTTTCTTGCCTCTACCTCCTCTTCTGCCTCATTTTCCTCTGGCACAGTCCTCAAAATGCCACTTGCTAACTCTGTGCTCTTTCCTTGCTCCAGATTACCTAGAGTCACAGCTGGCAGGGTGAGGAGGTACAACAGACACAAACAACTGATGTACTTGTAGTCCTGCTCAGTACACCCAGGACAATGCCTGTCCTCTCCCAGATTGCACAGGGCAACAGACGGAGAGCTGCTGAATCCTGTGGCCCTGTCATTGCTTTTGCTAATGCCCCATGGTTATAGAAAGCCACCTCCTCATCCTCCGTGTCATCATATTCATAGAATCATAGAATCATAGAACAACCAGGTTGGAAGGGACCCATCGGATCTTCTAGTCCAACCATTCCTATCTAACACTAAACCATGCCCCTCAAGACCTCATCCACCCGTTCCTTAAACATCTCCAGGGAAGGTGACTCAACCACCTCCCTGGGCAGCCTATTCCAATGCCCAATGACCCTTTCTGTGAAAAACCTCCTCCTAATCTCCAGCCTAAACCTCCCCTGGCGGAGCTTGAGGCCATTCCCTCTTGTCCTGTCCCCTGTCACGTGGGAGAAGAGGCCAGCTCCCTCCTCTCTACAACCTCCTTTCAGGTACTTGTAGAGAGTAATGAGGTCATTCCATGCAGGTCACTCATCTGCCACCTCCTTCCCAACAAACTGAAGGCAAAAACTACCCCATGCCCCGCATATTGATGGGTCTCCAAAGCACCTTTACCTGAAACAGGAGACTGTGACCAGCCACCCTCTGACCAGTTGGTCTCTTCCTCCTCATAGGAAAGAATCCTAGAGAAGTTGCAGGACAATCAAAGCAATCACTGCCACCTCCAAAGAGACAGAGAGGGCAGAGGCCAAGTTTTGCTGTGGTTTAGCTCAGCAACTCCTCTGTCACAGGAATATATTGTGGATCTGATATATTGTGGAGCTTTAGGCTATTCTTTGAATGGAGAATATGGAAACAGAAGAAGCAGATTCAGGAACAAGGGAGAGCTGCTTCAAATTAAGGAACGAACACTCCCTCACAGAACAACAAAATGGGAGTGCATCCCTCAGCACTGACTAGACACCAGTCAGTTCAAACCAGGTGAGTGTGGGCATGTGTCATCTGGGTCAAGAGCTAGCACTGAGTGACACAAGCTAATTCCATTTACATGCTGATGAGCACTCTGCTCATATGAAGCATGGTTACCAGCATCAGTGCTTATAAACAGCACAGGTTTTACAAAAATGTCACCTGAACTTTGCCCAGAGAGCAGAGAGGAATCACATACTGTGCAAAGGTTAATCCTTAGTGTGGTTAAAATGGGTTATAACTCAATTGAATGCCTGGACCATAAGCCATTTCTGTTCACCACCTTCAGAAAAGAAGAGTTTTTCTTGGCAGATCCAAAGGGCATCACCGTTTCCAAAAGATGGAGGAGCTTGCAGCTGTTTTGGAGATGCGTCACTACTGCCCTTGTGATTTGGTTACAGATTGCAAGAAATTCTGGGGGAGTGGGCAGGGAGGAGGAATATAACCCCAGTGAGCTCTGATTCTCACCTGTGGATGCTGCACCCACAACAAGGACTTGAGTCTAGCCACAAGGTTTTGAAAGTCTCCTGACATTCTGGCAGTGAAAACAAAAACTGCCTTGGAACTACTCTGACATCTGCCCCATCCCCTGAGGTGTTCCAGGCCAGGCTGGCTGGGGTATTGAGCAACCTGATCCAGTGGGAAGTGTTCCTGTTCATGGCAGGGGGGTTGCAATAGATGATCTTTGAAGGTCCCTTCCAACCCAAGTGTTCTGTAATTCTGTGATCTTTGTAAATGCAAGCTCTGACAATTTTTTTTGTTTCTGTGCACGCATTGCTAAAAATAGTAAATGTTGTTAATATGTCCGTTATTATAAAAATTCTTTATTTCCACCTTCTTGCTTCTTTTTCCTTTCCCCACACTTTTATGTTAACATTATTTTCCCTACCAAAGTTGCAAACAATAAAACAGGAGAGGATGGTAGAGCACGTGCACAGAAAGTGCCGTATAACTTAAGCTTCTAGAAAGAATTTCAGTGATGGATAAGAGGGTTTAGTGAAGTAGTTAATTCTGCCCTGAGATGAACAATATCCTGATCCCCTGTGAAAAATGCAGAAAAAGCCCCTGCAGTATGTGCCATTTGGAGGAGGATTCTATTATTTTTTCTCCAGTTTTCTCTGATAACATCTCCCCATTATCCTAGGCTGGATTTGAGGATAAAAATAGTTGAGGATAGCTCACAGAGAAAAGTGATTTTTCAGGTGAACCCCTGGGACACTGACACAGTCTGAAGTGGGCAATGAGGAGAAAAGAAAGTGTTTGGAGTTTACCTGGAATTCAGACCTTTAATTGCTATTTCCTTTTCCTCTCTTCCTGCATGATTCTCACCCTTGACGCTGTGGGACAGCAGCCCTGTGGCTGTGTTCAGATGTTGTGATTTAAGGTCTTCACGTGACCAGCTGGTCAATTCTGCAAGAGATTCAGCAGGAGGGAAGCCCCTGACCTGACCTCAGCAGTGCCAGTGCAAAGCCAGCACCCATGAGCTTCCACTCACAGACCACACACTACATATTAAAAATTACACCAAAATGGTGACTTTCACACTTGCAAACTGGTTATTGTGAAGCCAGGGAATGAGAAAAATATTACACACTTTAAACCACAAAATCATTTGTAACATCTCTCTTTTCTCTCTCTTACAAACTATGTACTGACACAATTTTTGAAGTACATCACAGAGTACTTCATTTTTCTCTAGAGACTCAAACATCCTAATATCTAGCTCACCACTTTAATGTATCACTGAGTCAGTTGGAAAACAAGTCTTTTTTTGCCTCTATATTGAAATAAGGCAGACAGAAAATGTCAGGTCCAGGTGATTAGAGAGTCAGGCTTTTCTTAATCTTGAAATATTATTTATCCTCATGGATATAAAAACTCTCCAATTGTGAATAATTTAAATAATACTTTATATAAATGATGACATACAGTGATCTTGTAATTTGTAGAGTATGCAATGCATTCACTTTATTATAGCCAAAATCACTACATGAATGACACTGATAAAGAAAGGATCTTGGAGAGAAAGCCAGAAATGATCAGAAGACCATCAGTGATTCCGATGATGACAAACAGACCTTTTCAAGTCAATAAGCTTCATCCAACAACTCATTTGATTGAGCAACACACCCAGTGATTTCGATGCGTGTGGATACATGGGTGTTTTTTAAATTTTCTAGCTTTTTCTGTGTACAAGTTTATAAATCTAGAAAATTCAGTAGATTTTCCAGAGCTTTTAGAACCCTGTCCTGCTCTGATATTGTCTTTGTTATTATCCTAGTCTGGTTTTTTCTATAGAGCATGTGATGCCATAGAAATGACTTAGTTCCAACTTTCATTGCAACAGGAGGGAACTTGCCAGCACAGACAAAGCCTCCAAGAGACAAATTTACGCTATCGCAGTAAGAGCAGGAGGAATTCCTAAACCATCTGAAGAAATTTCATTATTGTCCCAAACCAGCAAGTTCTGTTTGAAGTCCCAGCCTCCCTTCTAAAAAAAACCCAGGCATTAGCTCATGAAGGAACAGACGGCATCTCTTAAGGGAAATGTAGGAATCATTAGAACATCAGAATGTAGGAAGCATGCTATAAAGAAGAAACTATTACTTAGGGATCAGGTCTGATGGCTAAGACAATTAGCTTTATTAAAAGTCAATCAACTCAAAGTCTTCTGCCAAAACATTTCTTACCCAGGGTAGGAACTTTGACAACTTGGTGTACACTCCATATTTCCCTTGTCTTCCACACCCTTCTCCCCAGCTGATGATACCAGTAACAAAATAAGTGCCATTGTATTCGGTTACATGGGGGCCTCCTCCATCCCCTTGGCAGGCATCTTCTCCATCTTTACCATAACCAGCACAGAACATGTTTCTTGTGACTGGTCTATAAAGGGCACTCCTGCAAGTGTTCCTGTCCACATAAGGGATTTGAAGCATTTTCATTCTTTTTGCCAGCCGCCCACGTTCGATCATTGCCCCAAAGCCACTGACAATTCCAGACGTTTGGTTCATCAGAACATAGTTAGCAAAGTCTTCTTCTGGAAGGCATGCTGGGACAACATCCTCAGAAAATATGATGGGTTCCTCTAATTTCAGAAGGGCTATGTCGCTGTCGTAAGTTCTATTATCATATTCATCATGTGCAATTATTTTTTCCACTCTGTGGATTGCTCTACTTGGTTCTTCCTTATCTTTGTCCACCATCCCTATGTCAGATTATTAAAGGAGTTGTTAATACGAACAAGTCTAATCTGCATCTCAGTAAAAGAAGGCACCGAATTCCTTGCACTTTGTCTATTTCTACTGTAGAAATAACATAGATATGTCCACTATCCTGATACAGCATTTTATATCCATTTTGGAGGAGTTTAAAAGGCTGACAAAATGCCAAGCAAGTTGAAAACTAGAAGTTTGCTACCACAATAATCATAGAATCATAGAACAACCAGGTCAGAAGGGACCCATCGGATCTTCTAGTCCAACCATTCCTATCAAACACTAAACCAAGTCCCTCAAGACCTCATCCACCCGTGCCTTAAACACCTCCAGGGAAGGTGACTCAACCACCTCCCTGGGCAGCCTATTCCAATGCCCAATGACCCTTTCTGTAAAAAATTTCCTCCTAATCTCCAGCCTCCTAATCTCCAGCCTCCTCCTAATGCTCTCAATGAAAGCTTTGATGTAACATTTTGGGCTTCATTACAATATACCAATGGCACTCTTACGATATATAACCAAATGCCCTAGTATAGAAGAGAAGGACCTTGCCCCTCTCATTTGTAGAGCAATATAGTCAAACAGACTTAAATAGGAAATAGAAATTGTCTTTTAAAACTTAAATACTCTGCTCACAAAAATTCAGGAATTAATATATATCTCATCTTTCCTAACTTCAGTTGGAAAGAGTGCATACCATATATTTTTATTTTTTTTTTTTTTAGTTTTCTATAGCTTGTGGGTGCTACCTTGGGTGTTTGCTCGAAGACCAAACTTCTAACTTTAAATCAGAAAACACAAATCTGGAACAGAATTATTTCAAGTTTACCAAAACTCCAGTATTTACTATCTATTACAGAGGAACAGATAAGATGATTCTGTGAGCATCCCTCCACTGACGCAGGTTGAAGTCTGAGAAGGACTATTGTGTAAGATTTCAATTAATCCTCATGCAAAGGCAAATATGAAGCATGAGGGAATTTATGTGACAGCAAGTATACAGATAATGAGGAAAATAGGGGAACAAACCTGCAAATAACAGAAGGCTGCATGGGGAGAGGTATTCAGTGTATTAGGGGAGCAAAATTTCTTTTATGGGATGTATAGAAAGGTAAGGGACTGGATTCACAAAGGAAAAATTCAATTGGCTCCCTGCAGAAGGAAGTGGAACCTTTTTAACCATAAGCAGTGCAAGGGTTAAAGTGCTGTGCATACAAGGTGCACAAAAAAAAAAAAAAAAGGAGCTAGGAATGGTTGGACTCGATGATCCAATGGGTCTCTTCCAACCTGGTTGTTCTATGATTCTATGATTCTATGATCTTTCCTAACTTGTACAATGTCTCTTTGGGAATTAAATGGAAAGACAATTGGTGTTTAGGTAAACACAGGGTTTACTGTACTCTTTTAGTCTGAGTGCAACTTTAGTGACTCAGAACACAATTTTTTATGACCTGGAACTTGTGATAAACTACTGTTTCATTAATCACAGGAATGATTAATAAATTTAAGGTTTCAAGTATGGAACAGACTTAGACTAGCATCTACATGCTGACAAAACATTTAACATCTATTGTTAACATCTGTACACAGCATCTGGAATTCTTCAAGGATGGGCCAACATAGGAAATTGCCTAAAGGTGTAATGTTAGACCAGTTTAACTACGTCAGCAAAACTTTACTTGCCCACATACCTTTCCAGTTCATACTTGGCTTCTATCATATATAAGCTACACTAGGCCAAGCCAAGCTTAAAGAAACTATCAATTCAACAAAGTTGAACGTGTATTTCACTGTTAATCAAGGGACATGATGAGGCAGTGAGAAATACAAGAGGGTAAGAAAAACTCTGGCAGAGTTCAGTGTCTTGTATATGGATAATAGAACATGAGAGTTTCTTATTTTTGTAGCAAATGTCAAAATAAGAAGCACTTACCAACAATAACCCGTAAGTCTTTGTACTGGTTAACGCAATGAGCTGCAGAAAGTATAAAATACTCATTCAGAATTGTCCCCCCACAAAACCAGTCATCATACTCATCTACTAGAACAGCCTGCAAAAAGAAAGAAGAAAGATAAAACACAAAAATGTACATGCAGAGAAATCCTGCATAGCTACCTAAGACTCAAACAGTCTTAAAATAAACATTTTTATATGTATTATCTGTCAAAGGCTTTCTTCATTCGAAGTTGTTGAGAGTTATGATGAGGTGTAGCTACCACAGTGGGAAATTTGTCAAGGACAGACCATTTTCCTGGCTCAAAGCAGAGGTTGGGCATTCAGTTATTTTACCAGAAGGTTTTGGTTCTTATTTTTTAAACAAAATTTAGCTAATATTGGTGATAACACTAATCCAGTTTGGGATTTTTGTTCCATTTTTGTCTCAGCTACAACAGGATCTCAGTCTGTTCTTCTGATGCTGCCATGCTGCAACCCAACTAACAGAGTGGCCGGCAAGGAAGAGGCTCTGCAGCTCACCCTGCTCCATGTCCTGTATCTGCAACCCTACTTGTCTCCTGGTCTTCCTCTCTCAGCATTTTCTTGGGGTTGAAAAACAGACATAATGTCATTCATGGTAGGAGATCTGTGCAGAAATGCAGTATTCAGCAGAGAGGAGTAACCACCCAAAATCTTTCAGGGAAATCTTTCTGACACCCCGTGGCAACTGGGGATGAATATGATAACGAGTAAACAGTTGCTGCTCCTGGTGAGCAGGGTCAGGTGTTAAACATCTCAGCACAAGGTCACCTTACCTGCCATGGGGCTGAGCTGGGTAAACTGCTAGTCTCCCCATTGACCTCTGGTAGGCTGCTCAGAGCCTCAGTGGTTTCCTCATTTTCAGGACGTGCATCTGGACTTGCTGTAGTTCCTGTGACTTTCTCTCGACTGGCTTCACGATTTCTCCGAAGCTTACCACAGGGGAACTTCACTGCAAAGGCAAAACCAAAATGCTAGTGTTTGATGTCTGGATGAACCAGGACTTTGAGGCATGTGTTGCCTGCTGAGAAAGGTATTACCATCAATAACCCTGTGCAAACAGCTTTGAAGGTTCAGCTGCTGTCACCAGCCTTCACTTCAGCTCAGGGCTACCCTCCTGGCAGATTTATGTAAATGTATATGACACGGAGGATCACAGTCTTCCATTTTGGGGTGCAAAATGGTGCCTGTGCTGTCCCTGAGGTATCAAGCCAAGTGATATGCAAGGTATAGTAGTCTCCAGCAGAGCAGAAGGAAAGACAGTTGCTGGTGAAAATTTCTGTAACAGCAGAACCACCCGTTATGAGGACACCTGCATATGTAATTCAATTGCAAAGTGCTGTTGTCAAGGAGCTTTCCTTGTTAGGCAAGTTTTCTCTCACTTTCATGAAGAGTTGATTCCCTGAAAGTGACCTGATTCCCTGCAAACCATTTTTCTTTGCTGTAGGTACTTAACTGTAACTCTAAAGGCTGCTTTTGAATGCAAAACCCATGTTCTAGAGGGTTTGAATAGTTTGTTGTGGTGAAGAACAGCATCAGGTGCACTGGAAGCTAGATTTATTTTTCTGACAATTAAACTGTCCCTTACACGAAGGGCTGTCCAACAAGCTCTGTTGAATGGCACTTCAGCAATATTATAGATTTCTCAAGATATAAACAAAAACTTTGAAATGCAAAAGGAACAGAATGATTAAAAAAATGAAAATAATTTTCCACTTCTAAAACTTGCCCTTGTGAGCAAGTGGGAAAATAGGTTCAGCATTTTTGAGGTATTTAAAAGTTAAGCATCTTCCATACTTGGCAACACTATTTTCATGTACCTGCTGTTATTCAATCTTTCATAATTGGCAAATTAAGCCAAGTATTCAGTGTTAGGCATTATGATCTTGGAACAGCAATTTGGGATTAAATTACAAAGGGTATTATGACAAATATCATCAGAAAAATTGGCTAAGACTAGTAATTGTTAATGTTCACTCTGAGTGCAGGCAAAACTGATGGATTTAAATTCTGTGTCAGTAGTTATTCGTGTATTCAGGTTACTAGGCATTAACTGCAGAAAACCTGGTTGTAGAGGAAAATGGAGAGGCATGTTGTATTCCTTCTAAATGGAATAGGTGATATTTGAGGGCAAACAAGTGACATATAACTACAATTACATTATGTCATTACCACTGAAATTATAATGAGTCCTTGTGAACTGTACATGGTAAAGGGAGAAGCTTCTTGGGTTCCTTCTCCTTTGGATCTGTAGGTGTCAAGCACAAGCTGGAAGCCTTGAAATCCAGTTCTCACCAATGAGAAATCTAACACATTCCTTTCTAACAAAATTGCTTGAAGCATGAAAGGTCTATTTAAATCTGTGAGAGATGACAATGAGAACCCCATTTTAAACACCAGTTTCTCTTATGGCTTTGTATCTGCTGGGACAGAGGTTTTGTGTTCTGCTAAAAGAACACACTCACACTGAATAATTCCGTGTGCTGTTTCCATCACTGCACATTGCTCACAGTTGCACCATTTGGTGTTGCTTAAATTATGACTTTTAGCTAAGATCTTGCCTTGCTGGCAATACTTTAAACAAACCGCATGAAACATGTGAACAGTTAATGTTATTGCTTATGCTACAATGGCACAGCAACATTCCAGAAATTCCCAAATATAATGAAGATATGATGTGTCTCATAGAAAGAACTTTAAGTGTGGCTTTGTACCTACAGGAAAGCAGGTTTTGTTGTCGTTGCCCAGGGCATAGCCAGCAGCACAGGAACATGTGACTCCTTCATCTTCAACTTTGCAGAACTGCTCACAGTTCCCATTGTTGACCTTGCATGCATTTGGTACAACTGCAAAGGAGACAAATTTATAGGCAGGTTACAAACCCAAGATGATTTCATAAAAACACGAGCACCTCATAAAATCTTGCTTGCAAGCATTAGTCAACCCCCCTGCCATTCAGGAAAATTCTGTGCCATTCCTGCCAAAGGCCTTAGTAACAACAACAGCTGCAACTATAACTGTTTAAAAAATAGGAAGCTGTCAACATTAAACAGACCACTATCATTTTACAACTTATGCTGTATTTCCCAGCTATAAATGGCAGCTCTTTGGGGGCAAAGGAAGAGCTAATCCATACTCACCAGTACAGCCATTGTACTACAGCAAAGGTGAACACGGGCATGGGTAAGAGGCTAAAACTAGCAACAACTGCAGTATAAATAATAAGCTAAGTATTAAACTTGTGACAGATCCTTGCAATATTCCCTTTCCATTTCTATATGGCTCATACTACTTACCTTAACTCAGTCCCTGGCGTTGCAAGGTCACAAGCAGAACAAGAGAGCTCTTCCTGGCACTAGCAGTGTGAGAGTAAGGAGAGGCAAAGCAAACCTAGAAAAAGTTGTTTAACCTGCCCTTCAGATTCCTTAAGAGATTCCACAGCTCACCCATGCAGCCTAATATGCTCCTTAACAAGCCTAATAGCATTCAAAAAGTGTTTCCTAGCATCGAACCTGAACGTCCCCAAATGTGGTGTTATCCCGTTGCTTCTGATTGTAGCTACTTATCCTTATGAAAATGGAGAAGGCTTCTTGCTTTTGTGATATTTTAGAAATTTTCTTGGTTATGTACTGTGACCAGAGTGAAATTTTATTTTCAGTGAATTGCCTTGTTCTTATGTTGGATGACTGTTCTAGTTTCACAAGATTGTCTTGAACTCTCATCTTGACTTATTGTAGTCTTTCTAGTATGGAACGAGCTACAGACTCAGAGTAAGTAGTCTCTTACATCTTGTGGAAAACATCAAGCTTCAAAGATTCTCAGGCTCACCTGTGTGGAGCCCTGCAATTCCATATCATCTTTCAACTAATCAGCACATTTCTCAATCAGATGCACATCAAATTTACAGCAGTTTCACCCAGGCCATATTTATCTTTCTATTACAATAGAAGTGTTACATAAAAAGATGTTAGAAGCCTCCCTTCGTGGAGAGACCTGATGTACACTGCACCTTTTGCAGCCACCCCATCTGTTACCCCGCTCTTGAAGAAGTTTCACACAATTTGCTCCTAACCAATGCAAATTTTAAAGAACAAAGATCTTCTCCATTAGGAATAGACTAGCATTCTTCTTGGTCTCTCATGCAATATCCACATCCTTAGATCAGCACTTGGTTTTCACATTATGCTTATCACGATGTATCTGCTCCTTAGCTTTTCTGGTTTTATGCCAGGACACTTGCAATCCTTTTATACACATCTAGATTTTTTTAATACATCCTTCTAGAGGTCAGGTCATGAAGGAGCTCACGATTTTAGTTAATCCTCCTATCCTTTCTTGACCCTGAGATAGTCTAGACATGTGCCTTAAACACATTGGGAACTGGGGGCGGGGGTGCATGTGGGTGTGAGAGGTGTGGGCATTAGAAGTAGCCAAATCGTTCTTTTAAAGATGCATTAATTTTAGTCTCTTGTTCTTTTTTTTTTTCACTTCCTTCATAAGCCCTGTCACCTTACAGCTACTTTTATTAAAGTCATCTTCCATCTTTGTATTCTCAGACACTGTTGATTAAAATCAAATGTAGACAAGTGCACTCAAAATTGCTTTCTACATGTTTTTCTGAGAACATTTTCCTTGAGACATCCTGAAAACTCTCAGAGCACCATGTGTCCTACTAGGTACCTGTCCCACTTCATCTCTAGAAGTCAAAATCTCCCTCTTACTCCCAGCTCTTGCAACGTGGGTGACTCAGGTGTCTGTTCAGTTGTGTCCAACCAGTCTTTGGTAATCACTAAATTGCTTTAAAGCAAAATTAAACAACAAAACATGCATCAAGTCTGCAGTATGATTCACTCACTTACTCTGTAGAGAAGCATCTCAGGCTCCAATACTGAAGATGGGAAATGGATGCTTGTGTTGAGACTTAGTGGGTGACACTGTGGGATCCTGCTTCCCCTCTGATTCATTTTGTCATCCGATAGTTTATGAATGGATAGTAAAGATTATTTAATTATCACACCTCTTGAGGACATGAAGAACAGCACATTGTGCTGTCAGTTTGATAGACCTGCATATTGATGTATTAACCCTGTATTTTACACTAACATAATTGTTTCAGTTGAAAATGCTGTTCCTCTAGTGACTAAGCCCTGGATATTATTGCACTGCAGCAGAAAAATGGGAATAATGTCGGTGAGAAAGCAAAGCACTCATGTCACCCTGGCCCACAAAGCACGAATAACAACAAATAATAAGCTGTGTGGTTTAGGCAAAACAGCACAAAGTCAAGTTAAAGCAAAGGTTGTACCTGTCTGCACCATCTGAAGGAAAAGGAAGACAATGGGAAGAAGCCACATTGTCTTATGGTGACCTGCCATTGCCATCCTCTGAGCTCACTGAACGTCTTCCACCAGTTTCTCTGTAGGGCTCTAGGGCAGCTGCTAAATAAGAAACGCTACAGTGCAAAGGTCATTAACTCATGTGGAAAAAAAAACCCCAAACCCAAACAAACATTGAGAGCAAACCCTGGGCTCAATGTCATCACAGGACAACCTTAAAATAGAAAAAAGCCACTGTGCTGCATCAATGCCACCCTGATAGCTGGCAGGATCATGGGCAGCAGGGAGCTGGGTTTGCCATTGAGTACTGTGACTCCTGTGTATTTTGGACTCCTTTGGAAAAGTGGAGTCTGTAAACCAGGGCAGTTTATGCCTCAATAGAATAACATGTGGTCTCGTAGTGAAACTTGGTTATGCTACTGAAACTTCAGCTATCAGATGGCCACTTGGCAATTTCCTCTGTAAAACCATAGTCTACGGTAACTCCTTCTCTTCCCGTCTGCTGCAAGTAGCTCTATATCTTCAGGAAATATGGGTAAAGACTCAATAATAGAGCTTTACTAGCTAGGCAGCAAGAAACTCAAGTAAATGATCTGGCTGCTGCACGTGCTCTAAAGATGGAACAACCAGAGCCAGAGCTTTCTGCTTCCTGCAGGCTGGACAGAAGTAGGAAAGTGTCTCAGAAGGAATCAGTAGCTCAGAGCATCGAATTTGCAGAGCTCAGTAAGCATACTGCAAAATGTTGCCTTCCAGGTCTGGTAGAGACTTAGGAAGCAACAGAGTAAGTCAGAACAAGAAAAAAAATGAGGAAAAATAAGGATATTTTCTGGATTAGGACAATAAGGTATTGTACAAGGTTTTGGTTTCTTTTATTCCAAATCACTGTAGTTTGAAATGCTTTAGGTGGGGTGAAATAGATCATCATGCTTACAGGTGAAGTCTTTGAACCTAGTAGACCTGGTAAGCAGGTATCCTGCACAGACACAGCAGGGACACACAAGAATCCAGTCTCTGTCACAACTACCAGAACAAATTTTAACATATTCATCAATTTCCACCTTGTTCTGGATGGAATTTTTTTTGTTTTATTCGGCTCACACCATTCCATGGGGACAACGGTTGATAGGATCTTGTGGTCTAGAGACGTGCCTAAAGAAATGGTTGGACTCAGTGATCCGGTGGGTCTCTTCCAACGTGGTTGTTCTATGATTCTATGATTCTGTGAAAACAATTCTGTCAGGTAAGTCACCTGTATCAGGGAGCAGTAAGGAAAATCTTGCTTGTTATTACTGTGCTAGCACAACTCACAACTGTCTAATTGTAACAGTGACCCTTTGCTTGTGTTGCTCAGCTGGAAGCACACAAAACAGGGGCTGGCAAGACCTCCAGGACCACCCAGCTCACCTTACTGAATCCCCAAGAAATCAAGTTAACCTTTATTATCCTTGGCACACTGGGCAAGGCACCAGCAAAGGAGCTTTCTGGGAAATTTCTTCCAGTTGGACCCCACACCTGCAAATGTGTGTTTTCCTGCAGTACTGTACCTAGAGTGAACACCAACTTGTCCACTCTAGGTCACAGAGTTGGTTATGGGCTTTAGTAGGAGGCCAAGATGCAAGCAGATGTTTCACTTGTCCTCTCAGCATGGTAGGGACACTATTACAGAACGAGGAATGGATATGAAGCCCCTGAGCCTCAGACATTATAGACATCGTGGCACAGGATGAAAGGCTCTCTAGAAATACGTTTCATGTGTAAAAGACAAATAAACTCTAATTGCAAAGCACAAGGACAAAGTCTCTCATACTCTGTGGAACAATGACAATTCCAAGTACAGTCATGTTGCGCACACGCAAACATGGACTTTGATCATCCTCGTGCCTGCTCATCTGTTAAACCAGCTCTGTGCCTGCTTTTAAGGTACTACTTGACTTAACAAGGTTGTACCTCATTTTATGGTGCTTTGCTTTATTGTGCTTTGCATATATTGTGATTTTTACTGAACCATTTTGTAGCAATGAAGTATTTTTTAATTGAGGAAAGTACAGTGGTTTTTTAGACAGAACACCATTCAACACTTACCAGACTACAGTTTGTAAACATAACTTTTACATGCACCAGGAAACAAAACAATTTGCGTGACTTGCTTTGTTGTGATATTTGCTTTATTGCAGTAGTCTGGAACTAAACCTCATTGCTCTCTATAACTACCTGCGGGGAGGTTGTAGAGAGGTGGGTGCTGGGCTCTTCTCCCAAAGTGACAGGGGACAGGACAAGAGGGAATGGCCTCAAGCTCTGCCAGGGGAGCTTCAGGATTGACATCAGGAAAAAAATTTTCACACAAAGGGTCATTGGGCATTGGAAGAGGCTGCCCAGGGAGGTGGTTGATTCACCTTCCCTGGAGGTGTTTAAGGGATGGGTGGACGAGGTGCTGAGGGGCATGGTTTAGTGTTTGATAGGAATGGTTGGACTCGATGATCTGGTGGGTCTCTTCCAACCTGGTTATTCTATGATTCTAATATATCTGCAGTATGCCTGTATATACACCACTGCTAGAAAAACTCAGCAACTGCCACCTTTGCCAGAGGAAGGTCCTCCCCTCAGCCATTTCAACACCATATATAGTCAGGTCTGAGGTTTACTTCAGCCCTCAATCTTCACTGTAGGGGAAGAATCCCCTTAGCTTGAGTACACAGGACTTGGGAAGCACCTAGGTCTGAGGTTGTCCCTTTGAAGAGGGATGTTTCACCCTGATGGAGCATAGAGCAGGCTGCCAGCGAACAAGGGACAAGGAATTAGAAGACACAAACAGGAATCCAGTGGACAGACGAACTCAGTGAACAAACACAGCTGAACAAATATTCAATAAGCCCACTGAGGGTTTGTACAGGTGGAGACCATCCAGCTGGGGTAACTGACCTGCAGTCCTTCCTGCCTGCATTCTCCACTGACCAAAGCAACACTTTGCTGCCGTACAGAGCTGTATTTCTAGTTTTTCAACCTGGTTTGCTTATAGCACTTACTATACGAAACTAGCCAACACCAGCTCAAACCCTAAGACATAAGTAGCAGGTGTCTGGTGAAGTTTAGTGTCCCTCAGACAACAGGAGAGCATAGCACAATGGAGGAGCCTTGGGAAGGCTGTTAGGTTAGAGGTCTGGAGCACATGATGTTTAATAAAAGGATGAGCGGTCTGGGTTTGTGCAGCCAGGGAATGCTGAGGATCTAACTGCAGTTTTCCACTGTCTAAACAGGGATTACAGTGAAGATAAAGCCAAGTATTTCCAGAGGTGCCCACAGAAAGAAGATGAGGCAGCAATCAGGTTGCAACAAGGAAAATTCCTATTGGATGTGAGAAATTTCATCCACGAGAGTGCTAGAGCACAGGAACAGGTTGCCCAGATGGGAACAAAATCTTTGTCTTTCTCCAGTTTTGATGTTAGCCCTGTTTTGGGCTTGGGGTTGGGCCATATCACTTTCATCTGCCCCTTCCATTGTAAATTTTACATTATTTCTTTAACTAGGACTGAAGCTGAGCAGGTTTAAAGAAGAATATATGGAGGAACATTACTCCACATACAAAAAAACCCATCAAAGTGTGGAGCTTCTGCCTGGAAACCTTACAGTACAGAACAGATTAAGTGTAAGAAATCATTGGCTAAATTTGCCTCTCTCTAATAAAATTAGTATCTTTGCATCTAACTTGCCATTTAGGAACCTCTAGGCCAGTGAAAGTCTTATAACTAACCTCCTCCATTCTCTTTCTCCTCATTAGCCTCGACAAAAAGCAAGTGAAATCTGTCACATATATTTGTTTAGGGATGTTCTCACTTTTTCCTCTGTCAAATGAGATTTTGTCTTCATATATTTATAAGTTGACTGGAGGGATTAAACAAAGAAAAGCAAACAAACAAAAAAGAAAGAATGTTTTATTTCAAATGCTGTTGTATATCAATATTGCACCTTATAGAAACACTTACAACAAGTACACGTGCAAGCGTGCACTTGTTTCCAATCCTCAGCCATACGTAATCCAGAACATGATAAAGAAAACAGTGAACATGTACTTGTTTGGTTTTTTTCTGATGAGCAGAACAGAAGTGTTTAACTTAAACTAAAGTGAAGTACAACCCATACAAAACAAACCCTCATTTTAATTAGCTGCTGTGATCTAAGCAGTCAATTTTGTGGAACGAGTTGTTTTTTAGCCTCACATGTTGAATACTTACTGGTGTATCAGCTTTTACCAAGCAAGCTTACCTTCTCCATTCATCTTCTAAATGCATCTGTAGATAGAAACTAAAACAACTCTAGTAATAACAAACTCCCTACTGTACCAGGTGGCTGTAACATGAAGATTAACTGAAGTCCTGCCCTTTCCACTTCCACCATGATTAGTAGAGGTTTACATTATGTCCCGGAGCCACTGGTGTTTGCCATGCTCCAGCAAACAAACAGGAACCAAACAGCAATATAAACCAATCAAACAAGCCAATAGAAGACTTCACTGAGCAGTCATTCTGTTTGGGGAATGCCCCTCATTGTACGAATTCAAAACATCACCAGAAATCTATATATACACGCTTATAGCCAGAAATAAAACAAATAACAGTAAAACACCATAACTTTAAGGGATCAGCACTCAAAACGTGTTTAGGAGACGTGGCTAAAAAAACCCCAAAGAATAAAGTGTCCATTATAGAAAATGCACATTGTTAGCTAACAGAAGGATCAAGTGCCACATCACTACAAATTTGTTCTCATGGCCATTCTTACCCAGCGTAAGAACCTGGACATTTTGGTATAGACACCGTATTTGCCTTTCTTTGCACATCCTTCTCCCCAGCTAACAATTCCAGTAACAAAATAAGTATCCTTATATCTGGTTACGTGGGGGCCTCCGCTGTCTCCTTGACAAGCATCTTTTTGCTCTGTATCATAACCAGCACAGAACATGTTTTCTGTTATTGCAAAGTTGGTGGATTGCTTGCAAGTATTCCTATCGACATAGGGGACTTCCAGCACTTTAAGTTTTTTGGATAGCCGTCCACCTTCAAATTCACGCCCGAAGCCACTAACTGTCCCCGATCTTTGGTTCATCAGAACTTCATTGGCAAAGTCTGCTTCTGGAAGGCAGGCTGCGACAATGTACTCGGAAAATTTTATAGGCTCCTTCAGCTTTATTAAGGCTATGTCATTGTCGTAAGTCTCGGCAATGTATTTAGCGTGAACAAGTACTTTGTCCACTGTATGCATTGTTTCAGACTGTTCTTTCTTTTCTCTGTCCACTTCACCTGGATAAGATTATTAAAAGGGTCATTAGTATGGAGAAGGTATAAGAAATTAAGAACATGCTAAAGGAAGAGAGTAGTAATACTAATTATGAACATTTGGCTTTATAACATACAAGTGAACTGTAAAAATTCTGGATTGCAATATTTATTAGCAGTACCTGCATCGGTTTCAGTTCTGCACTTTTGTCAATGGAGACTTTTGTAGCATTTTTATATAAAGGCATAAAGCAATTCAGCTAAACTATTGAAACTTCGGATGGAAGCTCTTACAGGAGTTTGAGCCTGGCTTATATCAGAGAAGAGAAACTGATCTAGATCAAGACAAAAACAGAGTAAATACAAAATTGCGTTGATTGAGTATGATGCCTCAAATGAAGTAGTAATAATTTGAGTTTATTTCTTCTTCCTTTTAAGGGAAACCTCATTGCTGGGCTCTTCTCCTAAATGACAGGGGACAGGACAAGAGGGAATGGCCTCAAGGTCTGCCGAGGGAGGGGCTTGAGTCACCTTCCCTGGAGGTGTTTACGGGACGGGTGGATGAGGTGTTGATGGACATGTTTTAGTGATTGATGGGAATGGTTGGACTCGATGATCCAGTGGGTCTTTTCCGACCTGGTGACTCTATGATTCTGTGATTCTAGTCAATGTGCCATGGCTTTCCTGAGTGTTCCTGCAAAAATGAGTCTGTATGCTTCAGATGTGCCAGGAATTACAAGCTTTCTGAAGCAGCACTACTTTGATGAAAAAAATCCTAGCCAACACTTCTAGAACATTTGTTCTTAAACACTTCTGACTAGCTAATAATGAAGGCATGAACCATGATCACTTTCTACATCAGCTGTCCCTGTTACTACAAAGAAGGATTACCACAATAACAAGAAATTACAAAAGTAAAACAACAAAAAAATTATAAACCATAACAAATCAAGTAGTCTGAGTACATCTCACACTAAATCACATCTGATTTAGAGCACAGATTAGTCTGCAACACATGGTCAAACATCACAGGAGCAAAATAAATAACCGCTTACCAACAACAACTTTGATTTCTTTAGACTGGTTCATGCAATGAGCTGCAGTAAGTATAAAATTTTCATTCAAAATAGTTCCACCACAAAATTCTTCCCCTTCCTCATTTAATAGAACAGCCTGCAAAAGAAAAGAGGTAAGTGCAGAATTAAAAGAAGCAGAATGAACTATAAACAGGTAATTGATTTCTCTGCACACTACATCCATGCTTATGTACTACTCTGCAGGTGTCCCTTAATATTGCATATACACGTGCCTATGCTACCAGTTGGCATGGACTGCTACACAGTTGCCCTTAGATGCTGTAGATGTTTGGCTTCTAGGTTACCATACCCACAGTGATTAGCAACGTCTTTGAGGAACAAGACACCAACTGACTGAGCAGGGGGAGTACAGCCCCCAGATCACCTCAACCCTTGGACTTGCACCCCAAAGAATTCCTGTGCAAGTTCTGTTCCTGTTTGGCTCCCCCTAAATGTCCCTAATATAGAAACTCATTTTGGCTGGTCCAAATTCAAGGGGAAAACTTCAATACGAATGTATATTTGTGAAGCAAATACGTGCTTTATCTGACATGCTCTCAGGAATACTGCCTAAATGGACCTGGAATATAACCTGCAAAAATGACACTGGTATGCTAGCATGACTCAAAAGCCCTCTCTGGTGACAGGTTAAGCAGCACCATCTAAAATGGCATACAGCCTTTCCTTTTCACATTTTAAGGTTGCAGTTAGTTACCAGAACAGCACATCTAAGTACCTCCATTCAAGCCATTTAGCTAAGTCCAGCTACAAATGGCATACTATGTGAGTAACATTCAGAAGGCAATGAAGTTAAAATGAACAATTGCACAATTTCCCTCAGAAACATGTTCTCCGTGCATGCAGAGCACAAACACCAGACTTACCTGCCATGGACATTCACCAAGAAGACACTCATCACCACCTACTATCCTGGTAATGACATATGGAGTCTTGCTACCTGTTTCATTGCCAGGACGGAGGGTTGGGGTTTCTGTGGTAGTAACAATGATGTCCTCCTCCAAGCTTGTTCCATTTGTGGGAGGGACATCTTGATCAGTAGTTACGTTGCTTTGATCAGTAGTTATGTTGCTTTGATCAGTAGTTATGTTGCTTTGATCAGTAGTTACGTTGCTATGATCAGTAGCTACATTGCCATCATCAGCAGGGAAAAGAACTGACCTCTTTTTTCTCTTCACAAAAACTTTTCCACAAGGATACTTAACTGTAAATAAAGGAATGTTTAAAATTAGAGATGGGTAGAAATATTAGCACAAGAGGAAACTCCTTGACAGCACCATCTCACAACAAATCAGTTAATGCAGCTGTCCTGATTTCAAAACACTGGGGAAACCTTGGCAGATGCAACATAGAAGGAAGACAGAATAGTTTGAAAAATGGAAACCATTCTGTAGTACTAAAACTTGTCTGAAGCTTCAGTCTCTGCACAGTGTTTTCAAAGTATTTAAAACATCAACTTAAATTGTTTACATTGCTATATTTGTGTACTTGCTTTTACTAAAACCATCTTAAATAGGAAACCGACTGAAGTGTTATAGGAATAATATGGCTTATGACAGCAATTTATTATAAGTTATAAAGAACACAAAACTTGACATCATTGAGCATGTTTGACTTATCCCTCCCACTAGGTTTGTTGAAATACAACAAAAATGTACAAATGCAAATAGTATTAATCACAATTATTTAATGTCACCAGTTTGTATTCAATTAGGTTAAATAAATTCTAAAGTAGAAAAGTTTTGGCAAGCTGCTATTTTATATTAAGTGTAAGTGTTTAAGTAAATGAGATACAACTGCAATAGCTTTTGTCCTGCAAACACTGGAGTTTACTCAGGTAACTCTGTCATAGGCATCTTGCAAAAGGTTCCAAATCAGCTCAGTTTTGTAAGTCTATCACATCCCCATACACATGGAAGGTTTTTGAAATACAAATCAGTTGGTCTCACAGTGTGAAATCTAATGTCATGTAAAATACTGATGGCTGAAAAGCCATTCTTCAACTGTGAAACAAGTCTTACCACCATAGCTACTTGTTTATTATGTGGCATCATACCTGATGAAACACAGCGTTTGCCATCCTCTGCTAGAACATATCCTTTTGCACAGGAACACGAAACGCCCCTCTGTACGCTTTTTCTGATGCTGCAGAACTGCTCACAGTCACCATTGTTTATTTTGCAGTACTTTGGTATGACTAAAAAAGAGGTAAGTTTGGAAAAAACCATATATAAGACTTCACAGAAGACCTCAAAGTTTACTAAATTAAACCACAGTCTTTAAAAAGGATGCATATTTCCACCTGTATAACACCTGAAGCACATCTTACTAATAACACGAGTGACTAATACTAGCTTATGCCTTACAGAGCACTGACATCCACCATGTGAAACATACTTGCCAAGTCCAAGTGGGCCAAGTGGCCACGTCACGGTGAGCTTAAAAAAGCACAAAATGACAGTGGAAGAATGAATAGAACACTAACAGAGAAGTCCAGGTATTGGTAAATCCTCACATGATTCCCTGCTCCTGCCTTAAATAACTCAACTCCTCATCATCCCCCTCAGCTCTGTGACTGAACTTCAGTTCCAAAGCCTCCACTTTTACTTCTTGGTTACTGACACACGCTCCAATGACATCATTAGGGTAGTGGCTGTATGTTATAGAAGTGAGACTCATGAGGAATTTATGTGCAAAAATTCTTTGCAAAGGTGATAAAGTCTCTGCATTGTCTACCGAAATCTCCTTCCTTTGTCTCTTCACTGCTGTGAGCTGAGCAGGGAGGTAGTAATTCTGAGTTGAGATAAAGGCTCTTTGATGTAACTTATGAAAACCTTATACTGCTTAGTTTTATCATCGTGTTTCAGGGATTCAAGCTCATGTAAAGAGGCACTATCATAAAGAAGAAAGCTTTCTTTGGAGCAAGACTACCTTCAGAGCATTCACTAACACTATCCAGCTGTAAAGCCATTAAAGCTTTGTGTTTCTAGCACAGTCCTCCAACTCACTGTCAACTGCATTTTACCAAGAGGCAAATAATGCTTGTTAAGAAAGAGTTAACTCTCCATGTTCCAGCTCCCTGGGAAATTCACTGCCACAGTTCTGTAAAGCAGAAACGTACCAAATTCACAGTTCTTGCCTTGATAACCTTCCAAACATGAACAAGTGTAGGAACCAATACCATCTTTACAATGTCCACCGTAGTGACAAGGATTTGAGCTGCACTGGTTCCCATCTACAAAAACAAACAAAAAGCCCCAAATTATTTTAAAAGTACAAGCATTTTCACTGAACTCTGAAGGGGGATTAGTGTTAATAAGCAATCTTTCATCCTTCCTTCTAAAACGTATGCTCTGTGAGTTGCCACATTCCACATGGAACAAAGAATATAAATGAAATAATTCCAAAATAGCAACGATTCATATACACATCCTCAGTTTTGCAATCTGGTTTTGGTGACTAATGTATGACAGGGTGTACACAGTCTTTTTCTGTAGGAAGATTAAGTGATACATCATAGTGTGAGTATATATCATTGACATTGAAGGCTGTAAACATAGCATATTTCTATGTTGCAACTACTGCCTAAAGATATTAACCTTTTGGCTTCTTGCATTTTCCTACAACTGCATAATAATGACAAGTCAATTTTTATTTCTTTAAAGGTCATCCCTTGTGCCTGCAGTGATATTCATTTAAAGAAACAGAAACAAGCATATTAATCAGAAGATAAACAAAACAGAAAAAACACTTTACTAAGCCCTCATAAATTCATGTGTGCAGGCCAAATTCCCATTTTTCTGCTGCTTACGGTACTAAATTGTCCCATTTTATCCACTGAGCTATGAGCTTGAGCTTCAAAAAATTAGCATTTACCTCACGCTCCTCACATCTACAATGGGATCTCCCACATTGGAAAGGTAGTTTTGCAGCCTTTTTTTGTTTTCCGTGACTTAGAAACAACTGGCTGACCTGACTCCAGGGCCTAAGCCACATATGTTTCACAAACTCAGTTGCACATAGGACAGTGAGGCTGCATTGCACTTAGAGGCACGTTCCACCTATCAGCCCTTTCTCCCAGCTCCACAAAGGTAACAGACTCGTGCATCGATGCTTGCTGCCATAGTTTCTCTTATCTAGTGACCTGCTGTAACGAATGTGTTACCCTGTCACATGACCATGCTGGGCTCTTCTGCATCCTTTGATAAGAAAATGAGGACATCCGGAGAAGTGACACTACCTTAATAATTCATTGCTTTTGACAACACATTCTTCAAATTTCTGTGTTTACCACCTTCCCTGCCCCTATTTGGAGCAGTTGGAAGAACAGCAGTGCCCACAGAAGAGACAAGATGCAAGAAGCTTCTCATCTTAAGGATCCAGTCTGCCACCTGCGTGGTGGCTCTGGCCCGTGACCTGATCTGCTGCAGCTTTATCTGTCACAGGGTGCACTGTCTGGGTTTTGTGTAATGCCTTCACAACTCAACATCCCTTCTGTACCTGCACACGGCCAAAACCAACAGTGTTTCAAATGCTGCGTCTATGTGATCCACTGCAGAGGCACCAAAGACTGATGCACATCCTCAACAGAGGGAAGGTAAGATCACCGTTTACTGAAAGAAAGGTAGACTCAAGGCCTGCAGCACAGCTCCTCCAGGAGGTTTCTGCCTCCTCTGCAGTGCCAGAGCACTCCATCCCGTAGTGGTCTTAGCTAAGCAGCATTCTACTGCTAGGATCTATACTTGTTTGGTTTTCCCTACACTATAGTGGCCACTGTGGTGATAAGTTTTCTATGAATATTGCATAAAAGCATTGCAGAATCCACTACTGAAAAAGGAAGTGAGAGCAAATAGTTCTAGTAACTTGGCTAAGAGTGGCTGTGGTTTTTCAATACTTCTGAACACCAATAAAGCATTTGTGGACTGTGGTTTAAAATGTATGAAATTGGCATTTCCTCTAAGAGCACTGGTACTGGTATTTTGCTGCTTGTATTCTCATGGAAAAATGGTTTGAAATTTTCCACTCCTGTTCACTATAACGCTGACGCAGGCTTTGCTTGAAATTTCAGCCTGTAGGTTGCAGAGTTCATCCCCCGCTCAGAGTATTGTGAAAGTCTGCATCTTCTTCATGGCAACTGTTTTCAGTTTTCTGCAGACGTCAAAAGACAAAGCTGAGCTGCCTTTGTTCAACATTTTTGCGGTATTCCTCCTCCTAACACGCAAGCTAGATACATACTTTCAGAAGAACACATTACCAAACACTAAAACATTAAAAAGTTGCCCTCACATAGCTATTATTATTACCAGAACCCTAATAAATACTGCATAGACCTATAGGAAAAAAAAGCCAGAAAATGTGGACGTTTAGACATGTTATCGTCAGGCATTCATTGAATATCAAACAGTTATGTAGAAAATATATTTCACAAAATGCTCTATAATTTAGGAATTATTGCCCAGGGAGGTGGTTGACTCGCCTTCCCTGGAGGTGTTTAAAGTGCAGGTGGATGAGGTACTGAGGGGTATGATTTAGAGACTGGTGGGAATGGTTGGACTCGATGATCGGGTGGGTCTCTTCCAGCCTGGTGATTCTGTGGTTCTATGAATCAACAATGCTGTGGTATGGAAGGTGACATGAAACTTGCAAGCAACTATGCAAAACAGCTCAAAAACTGCGTGTTGTCTACGGCACTTAAGCACCACCCTCATCTATGACTCTTTGCATCTTGAATTCCCCTGGCTGGAGTTGCCCCTCTGGAGGACAATTGACCAGCAGAGTCATACACCTGGTTTCTGCTTTTCACTGTCCTTTGAATGCAAAGGGCCACTACTTTTTTGAGAGGACAAAGATCATCCCAAGAACTAGAGTTAGCTGAAACCTGCCTTCAGATGAAGCAGCTGGGTTCAAGCAACAGCAAAGTAGTAAATCAGGTACCCTCTTCAGAGGAAATACAAAGTGAGTGTGTCCCACAGTGAAAAGAGAGGAAGCAAGGGAGCAGGAAGCGGTTACTTAAGCGATGCATCCTTTTTAACTTTGCAATAAGAAAGCTTAATTCTTTAAATAAACGCAGAGTGTTTCTTACCTACATAGACGTTCCAGAATTCCTCCTATAGGCAAGTGTGGGAAAAAGAGGAATAAAAGGAGACAAAAAGAGTTAGATGAGAATTACTGAATTCTTCAGAAAAATATTGGTACTTTCATCCAGAGGGTACTTGCAGCTAATGATTGTTAAAACAAATACTTAAGTTAGAGGCACGTGAAATGCCTTGCAGCCTGCTACTAACATTTAATAAATTAAAATCGTATGATCCATCTACAGTGACCAGCTCTACAGAAACAAGTCTCATATTTTTCAGAAATATCTAAGACTCCTAAGAAATTTCCTAATGGGACTCATTCAGAATAAGGTGTAGCTGTATCTTTCTGGCAGTTTTAACTGAATTTAGTCACATTCCTGAAATGAAAAATTCTCAAGTCTCCCTCCCTCTCTTCACACCTCTGTGAATCAGGACCTCAGAAATCCTGAGATTTTAAATTGTTTTGTGTTCTCCTTTCTTCCCGCACTGACTCCAGGTATGCTCTTTGCCCAAGCAAGTCCTTTTCAGTGACAACTGGTCACCAGGCAGAGCAGGCTGTGCTATTTCTGCTACGGCTCATCAACTCTCACACTTTGAAGTACCCCAGTGATGCGCTCACTACTACCCACCCACATCATCTTGGGTAGCCACTCCAAGAACATTCTTGCCATCAAGTAATGCTAAAGTGAAATCAACCTGACCTTAACTCCAGTTTCAGGGCTGTTCTTAGCAGCCACATAGCTACAGCTGATGTTATCATTTCAAATATTATTTCTCCTGCTGACTCCAGTCCCCATAGATGTTCAACCTCCTTAAGTCTGCCTTGAGCTTAGGAAAAGATCACATTTCTTTCTAAATTAAATAGCCATCAGGGTAGGGAAGGTGACACAAGAGTCACACATCCAAACTTCATTCCGTGTGGGCAAATTAACTCTGTCCACAGTACATATTCTGTCCATTCAAATACTGGAAAGGGAGTCACAAAATGACAAGCACCACAAAGCTGCTTGAGATAAGTTCAACAAAACTCTCCCATGAAGCTCCGTGTCAGCATTTGCATTCTCAACCTTCCTGTGGACTCTTCACCTAAGAACTCTTGAACATAGTCATGACACTCAGCTATGCCACCTAGATAGATAGAGAGAATGTTACTTCTAACATGGGTAGTATCAAATCATTTAAAGGTCAAATACTTCACAATAGCAACTGAACAGATCAGAACATAAAAAAGAACAGAGGCTTTAACAGGGGCTGGCTGTGCAAGAGCTAAATTAAGACTGGTTTTGTATATTTATACCTTAGCCATCCAAAACACAGTCAAACCCACTATTTATTCTTCATGTTAAGTGATTAGGAATAACATTTCCATTTTGATGCCTAGCTCAAAAGACCTTAACACTCTTTTGCAAACATGAAATACAGAGATCTGTTTCATATTAGTTCATTCTTACAGTTTTCTCCTGGTCTTCAAAGGCTTCTCTTGCTTCTTCTTTCGAGCAGCGTTCTTCATGGCATTCTCTTTCAATGTTCCCTTTCTTCAGTTCCTCCAAAAAAGAGTTAGCACGTTTTGATCTTTCCAAGAACTTGTTGGCATTTTCTTTCTCGATGAATACTAGAACAGTGAAAATGATACAGGTGGTAAAGAGTCATTAGAAATAATTAGTGTAAAACCAAAACCAAAATAGACCCTTTCACCACTCTAACCATGCACAACATTACCTGTGAGGTTAGTCTTCGCACAGACTGATACATCTCAAGATCTCTCAGAGCAGTCTCTCTCTCTCTGAGAATTAGCAACTCAGGGACAAAATGTAGGCCCTCAAGAGTTTCTCCTACTGATTTTAGTCTTGAAAATGAGAACATGCAGGTTACGGCTTATATTTCTATTGCTCCTGCTCAAGACCCCTACCCTGAACAGAATCACTTTCCCCGAAGGCCAGGGAGACTGCATTCCTTGATTTGGTTTTAAAGCTGACAGCCAAGCAACACTACCAGCTGCTCCAAGGGTTTGCAGTGGAGAAACACTTCCCAGTTGTCTGTAGAAATGTTCCTGCCTTACTGATATGCATGCAAGTAGAGCTAAGGTAGGTGCATTCTAAGACTGAACGAAGAGCAGAAGTAAACCAATGTTAGCTTTAGCAGGAAAGAACAGCCTGAGGGCAGTTTCCTGGGTTGTTTTATTTTTCTAAAAGCTTGGTGTGACAGAAGCATGAGAACTGCTGCCTTCAAGTTCAAGATCATAGAATCATAGAATCATAGAACAACCAGGTTGGAAGAGACCCATTGGATCATCGAGTCCAACCATTCCCATCAAACACTAAACCAAGTCCCTCAAGACCTCATCCACCCGTGTCTTAAACACCTCCAGGAAAGGTGAATCAACCACCTCCCTGGGCAGCCTATTCCAATGCCCAATGACCCTCTGTGTGAAAAACCTCCTCCTAATCTCCAGCCTAAATCTCCCCTGGTGGAGCTTGAGGCCATTCCCTCTCGTCCTGTCCCCTGTCACTTGGGAGAAGAGGCCAGCTCCCTCCTCTCTACAACCTCCTTTCAGATACTTGTAGAGAGTAATGAGGTCTCCTCTCAGCCTCCTCTTCTCCAGGCTAAACAACCCCAGCTCTCTTAGCTGCTCCTCATAGGGTCTGTTCTCCAGCCCCTTCACCAGCTTTGTTGCTCTTGTTGGGACTTGCTCCAGAGCCTCAGCATCCTTCTTGTGGAGAGTGGCCCAGAACTGAACACAGGATTCAAGGAGTGGCCTCACCAGTGCTGAGTACAGAGGGAGAATCACCTCCCTGGACCTGCTGGTCACACCATTTCTGACACAAGCCAGGATGCCATTGGCCTTCTTGTCCACCTGGGCACAAGATGCATGGTTGGACTTGATGATACAGTGGGTCTCTTCCAACCTGGTTGTTCTATGATTCTATGATTAAACTCAGCTCAGTATCGGTATTTGGCTGCATGAACAATGATGTTACTTTCCAGTGACTAGTGCACACACTACCAGGTAGGAAAAACAGAAACAACATTGGTATAAATAAAATGTCAATTACCCTGTAAAAAGCATGCTCTCTAGGACAGGTTGCAGAGTCTTAAAGTTGGCATTTAATTATGTGGATTTCAAGAATTTAAAGATTAAAAATATTCACCAATCTCAGACTGGAGTGTGAAAGACAGGGCTGCAGATTGGACTTGAAAGTAAATGGCTCACACTCAGTGATCAGCTTGCATGTACCTTTTGGAGCATCCTGCATGTAGCTCAATAAGTAAACTAGCTGAGAGCAATCACACAACCTAATATCCTCTAAGCAAACACAGTGGGGACTCCTCTGCTTTCACTGAAATTGGTGTATCAGCAATAGGGAGCCAAATTCTGCCAGAATATTTATATTAATCAATCCCTAGGAGCACGTGAATTCTTTGAAGCCCCACTTATTCTGAAAAGCTCCTCATCAGTAAGGCTTACAGCAAACGCTTGTAAATTCAGTCTCAGCAACTATTAGTTCATTCACCCGCTATCTTATTTGCCCTTAAGTCCCTCTCTGCAGTGACAGGAAAGTGACAGGACACAGCTGGTGGGGTTATCACCTCTATATTCCTTTGCCTCCATATCATGTGCCTAAGAGGATGTTTTTGTAAACTTGAACTGAGGCTGTTCATTCTTTTTCCCCAAGCTTTCTATCGTGCTTCCTCCTTTGGAAACATCAAGGAGCAAGAGGCGTTGGTCAACCGAAGCAGGATGTTCCAGAAATCACAGAATGACTTGGTTGGAAAGGATCCACTGCATCATCGAGTCAAATCATTCCTATCAAACACTAAACTATGTCCCTCAGCACCTCATCCACCTGTCTTTTAGACACCTCCAGGGAAGGTGACTCAACCACCTCCCTGGGCAGCCTGTTCCAGTGCTCAAGGGCCCTTTCTGTGAAAAATTTTTTCCTTATGTCAAGCTTGAACCTCACCTGGTGAAGCTTGAGGCCATTCCCTCTCGTCGTGTCCCCTGTCACTTGGGAGAAGAGGCCAGCACCCTCCTGTCTATAACCTCCTTTCAGGTAGTTATAGAGAGCAATGAGGTCTCCCCTCAGCCTCCTCTTCTCTATGCTAAACAACCCCAGCTCTCTCAGCCGCTCCTCACAAGGCCTGTTCTCCAGCCTCTTCACCAGTTTTGTTGCTCTTCTCTGGACTCACTCCAGAGCCTCAACATCCTTCTTGTGGTGAGGGGCCCAGAACTGAGCACCGTATTCAAGGAGCGGCCTCACCAGTGCCGAGGACAGAGGGAGAATAACCTCCCTGGACCTGCTGCTCACACACTCCAGCGCCTCAACATCCTTCTTGCGGTGAGGGGCCACTGGTTTCAGCCCAGCGGTCCAGCCTGTTCAGATCCCTTTGCAGAGCCTCCCTACCCTCCAGCAGATCGACGCTTCCACCCAGCTTAGTGTCACCCACAAACTTGCTAAGGGCACATTCAATGCCTTCAACCAGGTCAAACGTGTGGAAGACCTCATTCTAAAGCCGAAGCGGGCTGACTCACTGAGGGCAGAGGTAGTCGCTTTAGAGAAGAAGCCACTTGCCGGTGCAGAGGGTGGCAGGTCGCCGTCCCCTTCCCTGTTCCCCAGGGGATTCCCCAGGGATCCCCACAGCCAAGCGCGCCCAGCCCAGCCTGAGGCTTCTCCCCCTCCCAGCCGCGAGGTCAACCCATCCCGCAGCCCCTCTGGCACCGTGGGCTTCCAGCTCCCGATCCCCGGGAGCCGAGGCGGGTGTGTGGGGGTGTGTGAGACCCGCTTCTCCTTCAATAAAACCGAAGAAAGGTGCCGCCTTACCCCCTGTTTGAGCCAGCGGCGCGCAGAGCAGGAGGAGCAGGAGGCGAGCGGGCATAGCGGCGCCGGGACGGGGACAGGGACGGGGACAGAGCTGTCCCCACGCCGGGCCAGGAGGGACTGAGGCGTTGTTGTTGCTTCACCCTGCTTAGAAATAGCGGAAGAGCCGGGAAAAGGGGAAAAGCCGCCGCCGGATTCCGCGGCCGGAGGAGGAGGAGGAGGAGGAGGGGGAGGGCAGACTGAGGGACATGGTTTAGTGTTTGATAGGAGTGGTTGGACTCGATGATCCGGTGGGTCTCTTCCAACCTGGTTGTTCTATGATTCTATGATGAAGCCAAAGGTGCCGGCGTGTTTAATCGCATCTTTTATCAGCGGGGGAGGGGAACCGCAGCTTCGATAGGCAAAGCTCTGGCCCAGGGGTTGTAGTCGCTCCCACCCCAAGGTTGGCAGGTTCCCACCTTGGCACATCCCAAAACTGGAACCTGCTAGCTTTTTTGCTTTCGGCGCCTGGCACCTTGGCTTGGCGGTGGACAGGAGCTGGTCTTCGTCTGGCTGCAGATAATCCATCCCCAGAGGTGTCCGAGGGCAGGTCGGATGGGATCTTGGGCACCCTGACCTAGTGGGATGTCCCTGCCCATGGCAGGGGCGTTGGAACTGGATGATCTTTAAGATCCCTTCCAACTCTAACTCTTCTATGATCCTACGCCTCTACAATCTACCTTTTTGGGGGGAAGGTTTCCCTTCATGAAGTCTCCATGACTTGCAGAGGCCACGTCTTTGGTACTCCAAGAACCTGTGCTTCAGTCTCCTTCATCTTCTTGGCTTGCTTGAATGAGCTGCTGTATTAAAAACAGACCTAAACCCCAGCTTTGTCTGAAAAAGTCACTCTCTGCAGCCCTTAGTACTAGTTGTTTTCCTTCAGCTTTTTATCCTTGGGCATTGGAGTAGGCTGCCCAGGGAGGTGGTTGATTCCCCTTCCCTGGAGGTGTTTAAGGCACGGGTGGATGAGGTCTTGAGGGACTTGGTTTAGTGTTTGATGGGAATGGTTGGACTCGATGATCCGATGGGTCTCTTCCAACCTGGTCGTTCTATGATTCTATGGTTCTATGATTCTGTGATTCTATGATCCTTTTTCTGCAAGATGATGATTTGTTCATAAATGTTGATATTTACAGCGAAGAAAGATATATACAGTTACAGAGAAGAAATCATTCTGTGGAGCACGGAAACCCCAAAACTATTCTAGCTCAAGGGGACTGAAAGCATGATTTTGCAATGCTCTGTGCCTCATCTCCTTGAAAATGAGGTTTTTATTTGCTGATCACTGCTCCTTGTTGCCTCCCCTCACCCTGGGAGTATATTCTGCTGGTGCACATGCTTTCCTTCTAGGAGCAGCAAGAACCCCTAGGGTATGTTTTCACACTGAAAGACCTCTGTTTTCTCAGATCTCTGCAATTTTCTGCTTTTCTCAGTTCAGTTCACTACTTAAATGAATAGTATAGCACTCTTCTATGTCATTAAAACAGGTTACAGGGTGTTCAGTGTTCATAGTGTATATACCATATAATGTCGATGTTTTCCCCTAATAATAAAGTATGGTCATTTGTAACTGTCCTGTTTGTCTTTAAGCTTTTGTAACTTAGCTGATATTCAGCATGATTTGAATTAATCCAAAGTACAGGTTTTGCATAAGAGAAACTGTTTTCTACCTCTTGGTCAGTTTAATCTAAGATCTCCCTTTCCACTGTTTTCATGCTTAGATTAGAAGATACATTTTTCAATGGTATAGTTGATTGTGTTTTCGGAGCTCTTCAGGTTCTACCATTTATCCATTAAGGCTTTAGAGACTGGTCTTTGACCAGTGTTTTGTAGATAGTCAGACAGTTATCCTTTTATAGATCTTAGGACAGAGAGTACAGTTTAGATTATACTGGACAACAAGTTAGATAAACATTCCCTTTCATTTGCCGTCTTTGGTATCGACAAGCATAATACCAA
Organism: Coccyzus lansbergi; assembly: GCA_033558105.1. NCBI lineage: Eukaryota > Metazoa > Chordata > Aves > Cuculiformes > Coccyzidae > Coccyzus > Coccyzus lansbergi. The sequence goes on along the minus strand of JAUMJK010000320.1, from coordinate 601,404 downwards.
GAAAAAGATAAGATTAAATCAGTAGATTTCTTTACCACTCATACATATAGGGCTAAATATTGGATTTAGTAACCTTACTGCAATAGTGCTTGGTACAAGAAGACTAAAATCAAGTTTTTGCAGCAGTTCTGTAAATGTGGTATTAGCGTTTTCCCAGCTTTCTTGTCATGGAGCCTTCCTACGGTTCCTCCCCCTCAAAACACCTGTTGCCACTGCAACTGTTGGAAAGAGCTACTTTAACGTAAGCTAAAATAAACATTTTTTTTCTCTTTCTTCTGCTATTGCACAATTATATTACAGGATCCATCAGCATAGGAAGTTGTGAAAACCAGAAGCATAAATGTGTTCAAAAGAGATTGCACACATTTGTGAACAGCAAGTTCATTCATGACTATTCAACCTAATGCAACTTCTGGCTCAGGAAGTCTGTACATCACTGATTACCAGAAGCTGAGGTGGTAGCTGGAGGAGGGATCATGATATGCTTAATGCGTTCCTGACAGCATGTAGCCCTGTCCCTGAGCAGAAATGGATGCAGAATTAGAGGGACTCTGAGTCCAGTTTGTTATGGCCATTCTGTGCCTGCTTGACAAAACACACAATTTTACAAACAATACCAGAAGAGAAGGTGTTTATATATCCAAGTAGGCATTGGGCTTGTTTCAAATCACTTATAGTGGTGTGGGTATCACATGTGTCACATATCTCAGCTCATGATGGAATGCTTCAATAGGAAAATGGCACAAAGGGATCATGGGGCAGTAACAGAATCTGGAAATGCACTGATTCAACATCATTAATCCATGTGCTTCTTCAACCAGTCAATATATTTGGATACCCTCGTGTAAACCCCATAGCTGCCTTTAACAGCACAACCCTTTCCCCAGCTGACAATGCCAGTCAGAAACCAGGTATTCTTGTACTTGGTAGCATGAGGTCCGCCACTATCTCCCTTGCAGGAGTCTTTAACACCAGACAGGTCTCCTGCACAGAACATATTCTCTGTGATATTTAAATCCGTCTCCTTTTCACATTCTTGTGTCTTTACACGTGGCAGATTAACTCTCATCAGAACAGTAGAAGTGGCACCTCCGTCTAGTAGGCGTCCCCATCCACTCACTGTGGAGAACTTGATGGAGGACAGTTCATACACTGCAAACCTTTTTTCAGGCAAACAGATAGGCACCACATAGTCAGTGAGATTCACGGGTGTTTCCAGTCTCAGGAGAGCAATATCATTATTGACTTCTCCAGCTGTGTATCCCTCATGTGTGATTATCCTGGCAACCCCACTTTCTTGCTCGGTTTTCTCATCATGATTTATTGCGTGTTCACCTGAAAAAGTTATTAATCACAGGTCATGTCAGGTAGCCCCTTGATTCCTCAGACATTTGCAGAGATACGGGGTTTCTAGTCAGACACTTAAGGACAATTCTCTTAATCTACTAGCTGTCGCTTTTTGTCTTTTACGTGGGTTTGTCATGGTGAGAAGTTACCACCACAAACACAGCTTGATAACATGAGGAGGATACATACCCAGTCTCACTCGAAGCTGTTTACGATGAGTATACTCCAAACAATGAGCTGCAGTGACTACCCACTCTGGGGAAAGCAGACTACCACCACACTTTTCTTTACCATTCTGTATTATAAGGGCCTGCCAACATAAAACATGTTTATTACTTACGTCAAATTTGCGCTTGATCTGAATCTCACGGGTCAGGTTTTACATTACTTCTTTCTGTCACTTTATGTAACATTATTTAAGAATGCAGTACTGATTGTCTGGAGAATTTAGGAGGGAGAACCTTTCTATTGACATTTCCTCTGTCATGTAGTGATAGACCACACCTATTTATGGCCAAGAGCATATCCCCGCAAGCTGAAACTAACATTCTTGCCAGCAGTAAGGTTAAGGATGAAGGGCACCTTTTATAGATTTTTAACATAATAGATTTAAAACAATGACTTTAGGATAGTGCTTTCATAAAGAAATAAAATAAAAGGCAATGAAAGATTTCTGAAGACTCACCTGCCATGGGCATTCACCTGGAGGACAGATTAATCCACCTACTATTCTCCCCTGTGCACTTGCATTTTTTTTTGCCAGCACTGGTATTTTTCCACATGGGTATTTGACTGGGGGAAGAAAAAAAAAGAAATCATCAAGCATGATTTTATTGCACTGAATTCAGAGCAAAATATATAAGACTGGTTCTTATAAATGTCTTCAGTGAACTCATGTTAGCTGAAAAACTGGTTTGTCATCTGAGACTGTGGGATTTTCATAAGGAATTTAAAGGAGCTCAACAGGTAAGTAGTCTTTTCTCTTTGGAAACCAGCCAGAAATGATTGTAGGAGTGCAAACAATGTACCTGCTGAGGATGTATGTCAGCACTGTGAGGGTTGGTTGCAGGCCAGAGAGTGGATATGACTCTTTCAAGCCTTGTAGTTTATGTATTTACAGCTACCCTGCTGGCTTTAACTCAGTTGTACCAAGTGTGTAGCATCCACCACATGGTGAGACATGGGCTTAAGCACGGGATGTGCGTCTTGCTGTCCCTTGTTAGGATGGACCCAAAGATCATAGAATAAGAAGAGAATCATAGAATAGAAACATGGAATAGTTTGGGTTGGAAGGGACCTTAAAAGGTTGTCTAGTCCAAGCCCTCTGCAATAAGAAGTGACATCTTCAAGTAGATGGGGTTGCTCATAGCCTCATCCAATCCAACTTTGAATGTGTCTAGGGATGAATCATCTATCATCTCTCTGGACAACCCGTTCCAGTGTTTCACTACCTGCATTGTAAAAAGTGTCTTCCTTATATCTACTTTATATCTACTCTTTTAGTTTAAAACCATTATCCATTGTCCAGGTGCAACAGGGCCTGCTATAAAGTTTGTCTCCATCTTTCTTACAGGCCCCCTTTAAGTACTGAAAGTTTGCAATAAGGTCTCACTGAAACCTTCTCCAGGCTGAACAAGCCCTACTCTCTCAGCCTGTCTTCATAGGAGAGGTGCTCCATCCCTCTGACCATTTTTCTGGCTCTCTTCCGGACCCGTTCCAACAGATTCATGTCTTTCTCGAGTTGACAGTTCCAGAACTGGACGTTGTACTCCAGAGGAGGTATCACAAGAGCAGAGTAGAGGGGCAGAATCACCTCCTTTGACCTGCTGGCCACACTTCTTTTGATGCAGCCCAGGACATGGTTGGCCTTTGGGGTTGCTAGCACACGTTGCTGGCTCATGTCCAGCTTTTCATCCACCAGTATCCTCAAGTCCTTCTTGGTCAGGCTATGCTCAATACCTTCATCCCCCTGCCTGTATTGGTACTGGAGATTGCCCTCACCCAGGTGCAGGACCCTGCACTTTGCCTTGTTGAACTTGATGAGGTTTGCATGGGTCCACATCTCAGGTCTGTCAAGGTTTCTCTGGATGGCATCCTGACCCTGAGATGTGTTAACTGCACCATTCAGATTGGTGTTGTCTACAAACCCAATGAGTGTGCGCTCAATCCCATTGTCTGTGACGTTGATGAAGATATTAAATAGTACTGATCCCAGTATGGACCTCCGAGGCACACTGCTTGTCAATAGTCTCCATCGGAACACTGAGCTGTTGACAATGCTCTGGATGTGACCGTCCAACCAATTCCTTGTCCACAAGAGTCCTCCAATCAAATCCACATCTCTCCAATTCAGAGGGAAGGGTGTTGTGGGGGACTGTGTCAAAAGCTTTGTGGAAATCCATATAGATGACAACCCTAGTTCTTCCCTTACCTACTGACGTAGTGGCTCCATCACAACAAGGGGGCACTAGGTTGGTCAGGTGGGCCATGCCCTTGGTAAAGCCATGCTGACTGTTTCAAATCACCTCCCTGTTCTCTATGTGCCTTAGCATAGCTTGTAGGAGGATCTTTTCTGTGATCTTCCCAGTCACAGAGGTGAGGCTGACAGGTTGCTAGTTCCCAGAGCCCTCCTTTCTACCCTCTTTAAAAAAGGATGTGATGCTTCCCTTTTTTTAGTCAACAAATACTTCACCTGACTGGCTTGGCTTTTCAAATATCATGGAGATTGGCCTGGAAGCTACGTTAGGCAATTCCCTTAGGACTCTGAGATGCATCTAGTCAGGTCCAATAGAGTTATGTATGCTCAGGTTCCTCAGGTGTTCACAAACCTGGACTCTTAACAATGGGAGGGACCTTGATCCCCTAGTCCCTGTCTACAGGTCCATCCACTTGAGAGGTGTCAGAAGAGAGATTGACAGTGAAGACTGAAAGAAAAAAAGTCATTTAGTACCTTGGCCTTCTCTTTGTTGTTATCAGTTTACCAGTCATGTTCATGGAGGGGGGAAGTACCTTTGCTTTGACCTTCTTTTTCTGGTTGACATACTTGTAAAAGCACTTATTATTCTTTATGTTCCTTGCAAGTTCAGCTCCAGCTGTGCCTTGGCCTTCCTGGCTCCATTCCCACACAACAGGGCAGCATCCCTATACTTTTCCCAGGATATATGTCCCTGCTTCCACTGCCTGTGCATTTCCCTCTTGCTGTTTCGTTTGATGAGCAGGTCTCGATTCTGCCATGCTGGTCTCTTGCCTTCCTTTTCTGATTTCTTCCACCTGGGGACTGAGACCTCTTGTACTCTGTGGGAAGCATCCTTAAACACCTATCAACTCTGTTCTGCTTCTTTGTCCCTGAGGACGGTTTCTGAGGGGATCCTATTAACTAACTCCTTGAAGAGCTGGAAGTTTATTTTCCTAAAATTCAGGGTCCTGATTTTACTCTTTGCCTGACCCATATCCCTCAGGACTGCAAACTCCACCAGTGTATGATCACTGCAGCTCAGGCTGCCTCCAGTCTTAACACCATTGATTAGCTCACTTGCACTGGTGACCATCAGGTCCGGTATCACATCGCTTCTGGTAGGGCTGTCTATTACCTGGCTTAAGAAGTTACCCTCAATGCATTCTAGGAGCCTCTTGGATTGCCTACAGCTCACTGGGCTACTTTTCCAGCAGATGTTGGGGTGGTTGAAGCCCCCCCAGCAGGATAAGAGCCTATGAGTGCAATGCCTCCTGTAGCTGAATCTCCTATGACAGCAGACACTATGTCATCTCATCTACCTCCTGACAGACTGTAAGTAGCTTGCTTGAGCCCAGGGGATCCTTGATTCTTCCAGAGTGCACATCTCAATCTAAGATTCATTTTTAGCCTGAACAAGTGTGTGAAGATTGCCAAAAAGAGAATCATAAATCTTAAGGACTGAACCTGTGACAGAGTTGCACTACAGAGGAAGCCCTGGTGTTTTCAATACATCCTTCACCCACCAGAGTTTTCCTTTCAAGAAGGTCTATCTTTGAGGTTTTTTGTGTGCCATGTGGCTGTGCTGTAACTGAACACACTGTCCCTTACATCCAGCAGTTACTCTGTCACAACTTTGTGAGGATGAGTGCTCACCGTCTATCACTTTGGGACTCAGGACCCTATAGTCTATGCTGAGTAGAAACTGATATCTCCGTAGATCTGCAATAGCCTGCACGTGCCGATTACTTCACACAAGCCCATCCCTGCTAATGCTGTATGGAGGTCATCTCAAATTTGGGTGCTCAAATTGGACATTGTAAGAGATGACAGAGGGACAGTGAAGGGACTGTCTCGCAGCTACATGGTTTTGTCTTCTTGCAGCACATGGCCAGTGCTACAGATATTTTGGCCCCCAAGAAGCAAACAGCAATAAATACATCTTCCTTGCAGGGGAAGGCATGCTGAAAAGCCTGTGGGGAGTATTGAATTTGTTGTTTCCAGCTTCTAACAAAAGCAGTTTCCTCATCACATGATATTGCAGAATCTGCTAATAAGGGATAAGCACATTACTAGACATTGTTTTGTAATGAAATTGCTGTTGTTGAGAGCTAGGTTGTCATTATCAGTTCTCTGCATGAGTGCTCCACTGAGGTGCATTACCCCTCAGAATTACTTCACATGCTCCCTGCAGCTCTGTCCGTTATGTTCATGTCCCCAGGGGTCTCTCTTTCCTCTATAATAAAGTAAATGAAGTAGGCATCTGCAACAGAGTCGGGTGCCAACTCATGTATTGGAAAAAATAATTAACTTGTGCTACCTTTATCCCAGCTGAAATTTACCTTGTTAGATGAGTGAGAGGACTATTTAGCCAGAATGTCTAGAGGAATACCAAAGTGTATTGGTTCTAACACATGGGGGCAGGGGGAAGAGGGAAAAACCCAAAAATAAAACCTAAAAACTGGTGTTTTTCTTTAGTTTTAATAGGCCCTATCCTCTCTTGGTCTCTGTGCTGAAATAAATATGGTAATAAAATCTGTAGTCTCAAATTCAGATTAGAGCTCCAAGATTAAAACACTGCTGTCCCCAAAATAGTCTCACACTGTGAATGTAAACTGAAATAATAAAAAACTTGAGGCCCAGAGCTCCTCCATCCACCAGAAATCCCTTTGCCTTACCTCAGATCCCTGACTACCTGCTGCTGCGCTTTTTCTTTAGATCACGTTGCCACGGACTTATTTCCACTGCTAAGTTCTTCTCTACTGTAAAATGCTGAGTGCTTTCCCCATGGAGGAGACAGAGGTTCTGTTCCCTCCTTGGTCCTATCAAGTGCAATGTTCAAACACAAATTTCCTGCATCCCAGAAGAATGGGCCTCTGGGACCAGGAAGGAGGGGTCTGAAATGCTCCCTGCTCTCTGTGCATGCTGTCCCAACTGCTTTTCTGGGGTGTTTAACTTCCACCAGAAGCCCAAGCCTACTGCTCTGGGCTCTTGAAGAAGAGGTGGGGAGCTGGTGGCTCAGAGTTATACCTTGCACCTCCTGATGTGTATGTCTTGAAAACTCTTCTTCCAGAGTTGGCTTAAACTTAGCATCAGGCTGGTTTTGTCTTACCTTGAGGAATGCAGGATACACCATCGCTTGCTAAAGCGTAATCATCTGCACAGAAGCACAGTCGTTTTTCAGACTGCCGGTCAGTACAGTACTGTTCACAGCCACCGTTGTCATAAATGCACTTCAGTTTGTCAGCTACAGCTAAAGCCAGAGAAAGAGTATTTAGACTTCCTGAAGTGGATTTTGGTGACCATGAGTCAATTGCAGCTTGAAATATGGACAAAGAAGCAAGGCAGCAAAGCAGATTTCTCATTATTTATGCACAGAAACTGCAGGAAAAACACCTTCCATTTGGCAAAACAAGACAGACCTGGATGTCCAGGGGTTAGGGAGGAAAAAACTATGCTTAAGAAACATACACGTAAAATTAAATCAGTCTGCATTTATACAGCATCTGTGTTATCTGGAGGTCTTGAAACTGTGTGGTAAGCATCCTAATATATGGCTGAAAAATTATAACTATTTTGTATTTTGCCACTTGGCAGAAGGATGCTCTGGAATGACCATTGAGACTGCCTGGTTAGACGTGATGAGTGCCTAGTCCTTGTTTGAGCTCAGCATGTTCTGAGGGTGTAATTGTAACACTCGCTAGGTAGTGCCCACTGAAATAAATGGAAACACTTCGTTAACCACTGGATCTTTCCCCTTGGGCTTTGTATGATGTATGTGTGGTTCTCATGCACAAACTGCACCAAGCTTCCATGTCAAAGTAACTTTAGCACTTAGATAGGGGGGAAAAATTCCTCCTTTTCTCTCGGACTGTGCAAAAAAAGCAAAATAAATTTTCTCAAAGTCATCATATGGTGATGATTATCTGGGTGCCTTGCTGTGCCTGATTACCGGCAAGTTAGATCTATCACATGGCACTGCAGACAGCGTGAACAGTAGCTGTCACTGCTAGAATGATGCAGAACAGTAGCTGACACTGCGAGAAATATGCAGATTGGTAGTGATTGCTACTGTTTCTCTTAATGCCTTGCATTTGAAGGAATAATGACATTTTTATTTTGTTAAGCTATGCCAGAACTGACCTTTTTCACAGCTTTTTCCCTCGTATTCGGCAGGACAGCGGCACACGTAATCCCGAAACTGGTCGTCACAACTCCCGCCATTCTGACAGGGGTTGGAGTCACACTGGTTGGGGTCTGTAAAAACATGCAGTGTCAGTCCAGCTCCTGCAACAGCAGGAGAGTTTTTGCAGCTGCTAAAACATCCCAAACAATCGTACCGGAATAGATGTGCCAGAACTCTTTCTGGAAGAAAAAGATGCAAGAGTTGATTAAAGAGAAATAAACACAAGTTGAGTCCTATAGCCCTTGTAGTACCAGGATTTACAGGAAGCCACAGTGATGCCCCTTTGCCTTTATTATTTATGAAGTTTGATACCCATAAAGTAGTCTACATTGTTTCCAACATTCTACATTATTTTTATCTACTGATAGAGAAGGGCACCGTGTAAAACACACGGATAGACTCTCTGTCAATAGTCTTCATACAGCTGATGTGATATTGACTGAAATAGGTGTTGCCAAAACCAATAATTTAAGGTATGATCAGGTCAGGAATTACTGGGAGCCTGGGAAGATGACAGAGAGCATCCCCATTTCCCCCACCTCCCAGATCAGTACTGCCTGGGCTGGGCCATGAAGTATAATTTCCGGCAACTCATTCCTGCTGTGCATCCTCCTATAAATGTGAGGAAAAGATGCAAAGAGCAGGACACAAAGTGCTTTTTTGTTTTAGCTGTCATGGTTTAAAGGGTCAAAGCACACCCTTGAGTAGGGGGAGTCCATTTGCCAGTGAGTGCTCACCCATACCCACGTTACTTACTGTCCTTTCATCATCACGGTAAATCTCTCTTGCTTCCTCAAAGGAACAATTTTCTTCCATGCATTCTCGCTCCAGTGACCCCAGTTTTAGCTCTTCAAAGAAGCTATTGGCTCGTCTTTGTCTTTGCAAAATGTTGCTTGCCTCTTCCTTCTTTAGAAAGACTGAAAAACAGCGTCATGTTCTGTTTGTCATACAGTTTGTCATTCTCTCTAGGCAGAGAGGATGGGGAGATGATTTCCCCCGGAGGATTTCCTGCTTCCCAGGCTTTTTTTCTGAGATGCTTTAGAAAAGAAATGGGCAAATGTGAAAGAGCCTCCTTTCTCTGGCCTGCTCCCCAGGTGAAGTGGCAGCACATGGTTACTGAGCTCAGAGCTTAACAGAGGATGGTGTGTTTCTCTGGTGTTGCATGTCATATAGTAGGTCTCAATATGTACAGTGTACTCCTTTCAGCTGAAAAGCATGTGTGGCTGATACATATGGCAACACCTGATTTTCCTCTACTTGCTACACCTGATGACAGGTGCCGGACAGGTGCTCCAGTCCTCAACAACGTTACATCACACACCTTCACTCTTCGGACCCGCAGAAGGGACTGACTTACCTGCCACTAGCAGACTATGATTTAAAAACCACTGCTTTAATATATTTATCTTTAGTTTTCTTCTGTAAAAAAAAGGCTACATGAAGGTGCATAGGAAGACTGGGCAATGCTGTGTGCATTTCCTAGTGAAGCCTGTGGATGGCTCCTAGCTGCTCACAGCACCACAGACCACAGACACAGGGGGTCTTCTCCCCATGCATCTCTGAAATGCTTTGGAAAGACATTGAGTACACAGGTTCAACAGCAAACATGAGCAGTGTGGACGTCTTGGAGTTACATCAGCTTCAGAAGTGTGCACTGAAAGGTCTGATGGCATTGTCACCATGCTGACCTGTTTTTCAGCTTTAGGATACAAGCACATTGCACAGCTATGCCCTTGTAGCACAATTCAGGGTATTGAACAAGAAATCTTGGTGCTGCAATGTACTTTCACTCTAGGTACTACGTAGAACAAGTCTTGAAATAATTAATTTTGCATTCCCTCTCCCCCCACCCCCTTCATATCAGGAGGGGTTCTGGATCTTCATGACAACTTCTGTTTCAGTGCTTTTAACTATTTCCCCTGGTATCGTGAGTAAATTTGGGAATTAAGGCTGCATATACTGCCTGCCTTTCCCCTAGGATATTCTCCATTATGTGATACCTGAGGGAGCTAGAGTTACCTCCTACATACCAGAAGGGCCCTGAGGTGGTCACCAAAACCAAGACTCATATGTGTCCTCACTGACATGCAGACAAACATAAATCCTGAAAGTGTTTATTCCAGTCTGGTGAGATATCTCCAAACATTTGTGTCTAATTCGAACACTTGCTGAATTACATGCAAAATAGTGGTAATTTTCCCTATATTTCAGTCGCTTCAAAAAATAAAATATTGTGTGGTGTGCACTGAATTTTCCCCAGGGTGCTTCATAAACATTTGTCCATTGTAAGAAAGTCAGTTGGATCTTTCTGTTGTGATTGCAAAGTCAGGCTGTATGCATTCAATGCAGCTTTCTTTAATGGCTGTTAATTAACGTTACACTGGAGAAATATAACAGATCTATCAGTACACAGGCACAGACTCTGACGGAGGAGCCTGGGTGCATGGCTGGGGTCATCCTCCTGCTTTTATTTCAGCATTCTCCACTTACATTGGGAGGCTTCTTGACTTTGCTCTGTACTTTTCCAGCTTTGTTCACTGCAATGTGGGAGACCCGGTCAGTGCTTAACTGGGCATCTGAAAGTAGTGGGGACACTTTATTAATCTGGGAGCTGATTTTCAGACATATACTGGAGCCACCGAAGAGCTACCACCTCACTGCCTTCCACTGCTGCTGAAACAGGGTGGATCCTCACCTCTTTAATTTCTCACCACCTGAATGGCAGTCTATAGATTCTTTGTTTGGAAAAATTCCATAGGTCAATAAGAAATAACAATAAATCCAAGTTCCTTTTGTCACATAGTGGGCAGACAGCTTATAGCGTACCTGCTGTTTGTGCAGTGAGAGAATAGATTCGTTTAGCAGCCTGTGGTGCTTTTCCTTTAGTTGGCAAAATAAGCAGGTGTCTGCCAGCACAGAAACAAGCAAGAGCCTTAGAATAATTCACAAGCATATCCAGAGGAAGGACAAACATGCAAGAGTGCTCAAAACTTCCAATGAAAATTAAATGTAAGTAACAAGAGAGAGGTCCATTGCCTGTAAATATAATAACAGCTCTATCCTGTGACATACCTGCATCCAGAGAAAGAGGAATCAGTAGCGGAAGGCAGAGGAACAAAGCCACACACTGCCTGGAATCCATGATGAACCCTGCAAGCCAGTGTCCCAGTTGTGTATTGACATTTCAGCAAGGACTGTTTGGTCAAAGAGCTCAGCTTCAAATGCTCAGAGTCAGAGGAGGGGCTGGCGAGTCACAGAAACAGAATAAGATCCATGACAGCCCAGTGAGCTTAACAGAAGGGCACATACAGATCCTGCAGAGTGCTGCATGCACGCAAGCGAGAGTTTGGTTTTGAAGGGCGCTCTCCTGACCTGTTCGAAGGCTGTATTGAACACAGGCTGTTCTGATTACACAGACTGCTACCCTAGGCTTTCATGTTCCATCCAATGTTCCTTTTTCATAAGAAACAAAAATGCTGGGACCCTGCCTCTGTATGACCGGCACTGACTTGGCCACATTAGCCTCTTACACAGAGAACAGAGACGTGACATTTATCTTGAATCAGTAAGCAAGATACAGCCTTTAAGTGCTTTTTCGGGGTATGATTGAACCACTAACACTTGTTTTTTCCCATTTCTCTGTCCCCATTTGAAGCTCTGCACTTCTGGCTGAATTTACTTAGAGACACTAATTAACCAGCAATAAACACCCTACACTGTTTTTCTCTGTCTTTATCGCAAGACTTTTGTGGACTGCCCAATTTTTGCCAGATGGAAGGGGTGCTGACCTGAACCATGTTGTATTTCATTAGCAGCTATAGGGGTTTGAGGGGCTGATGTGCAGACAGCCTTTTATCTGGAACACAAGCAGTCCTGATTTCACAGAAATCAATTAAATGGCATCAGATTGGAGAGCTGACAACATTCTTGGGGAAATATTTACTTAAGATAGCAGTGAGGTAAAGAGCATGTTTGTCTATGAGAACTGATGAGTTTTCTGAGGGCTGGAGTATTTTTGAGGCCATCCTTCTCATTCTGTGTGGAAAGGAAGAAGGGTCAGCTCTGCATCTAAACAGTACAGCAAAGAAAAGCAACTATCTCCCTGCAGAAGTCAGGATTGCTTGGGAAAGCCAGGATCCTGGTTATTCTTTGCACGCAGCCCTGTTTAGTGGTGGGGCACACAGCTGGACATCCAGCTTTGAAATCACTTTCCCAAGAGGGGTCATCTGGGCACTTTTCTGGATAACAGCCTGGCTGATTCCCAGCAGCCTGGTTCCTAGGACTGTTTGGGATGGGTGGCAGGTCCTGTCCCAGGGCAGAGGAAGGAGGCCAATTACTGGAATGCAAAAAGGAGTTGCAGCAGCCTCATGCTATCTCCATTTCTGCTTTTTGGGAACCCTCTCTACACCTCATAGCCTGCCAACATGATCCTCATTCCTTGTTTGCTTACCTAAAAGAGTGAGTTGGGAGTAGCAAGGGCATGTTCAGCTTAGCAAGACCGAAGCTAAACTTGTTGGAGCTGCCTGAGAATTTCTCTCTTTCTCTCATCTTCTTGGGGAAAGATCTAGCCTCATTGCTTTGAATGAGTCACAGAGATCAGAGCATGAGGTTGTGCCTCCCACACCTGAGGCCAGCCTGGGTCTGCTCCTCTAAGCTGCATTTCCTTAGGCTGGGTAGCATCTCCCTGCTAGGGTGGGTGGAGTGGCCACCACTCCACAGTGGAATCACAACCCCTCTGCACCCCTTGCTTTCTCATCTAGTTTGCAGATCTTGTACATCTCCTAAGATTGATGCAGTATTTTCCTTCTTTCCTCTGTTGGCATTCCTTAAGGATGAATACTTTAGCTTTTATTGCTTGGGAATACAGCCAAACGCTCATTATTTTTAGAGCCCAGGAAGAAGCCCAAGTGCTGGGAACAAATCAGTTCATACAGGGACAATCTTTCTTCCAAGAAAAAATCTTGCAATTAGGTTTCATCAAGGATGACAGGGATGCCCATGCCCATGAGGAGAGTCACTGGGGATTCAGCAGTCCCAGGGCTTCACCACAGCTCTTCGCTCATAAACTTTATAGTCACACATCTTATCTCAAAGCTTTTTCCTACCAACTACAGCTGGGCCACTTCTTTGGTTAAGGAACTCTGTTTTTAATGAAAACTCTGCTGTCCTAGACCCCAGACAGAGGAGCAAATGCCAGTTCATTAGCTTTCCTTCCTCAGATCCCTAAGTATCACTTCATTTTTCTTCTTGTGTAGTCTTGCTGTAGTTCATGAGAATTGACCCAGTATTCTGCCCCATATATTTCCTTGCCACTGCAGGCTTCAGCCTTAGCTTATGTTGTCTGAGCAAATCCAAGAAAAATAATGCACTGTTTAATTGAAATTAATTAATTCTCTTCAATTAATTTTTCAAAGATAGTATTTCAGTACCATATGAGCTAATCTGAGTAAAACTTTAAAAATAAAAATGCAAAACTTGATCCTTGAAGTTGTCTTGGACTTCAGCAAAGCCTTTGACACAGTTTCTCACAGCATTCTGCTTAGGGAACTGTCAGCCTCTGGCCTGGACAGACACACGCTCTTCTGGGTGGAAAACTGGTTGGATGGCTGGGCCCAGAGAGTGGTGGTAAATGGTGTTAAATCCAGCTGGAGGCCAGTGACAAGTGGTGTTCCCCCGGGGCTCAGTGCTGGGTCCAGCCCTGTTCAATGTCTTCATCAATGACCTGTATGAAGGCATGGAGTGCACCCTTAGCAAGTTTGCAGATGACACTAAGCTGGGTGAGAGTGGGGATCTGCTGGAGGGTAGGGAGGCTCTGCAAAGGGATCTGAACAGGCTTGAGAAGAGGAGGCTGAGGGGAGACCTTATTGCTGTCTACAACTACCTGAAAGGAGGTTGTGGAGAGGAGGGAGCTGGCCTCTTCTCCCAAGTGACAGAGCACTGGACAAGGGGGAATGGCATCAAGCTCCACCAGGGCAGTTTCAGACTGGATATTAGAAAGAAATTTTTCACAGAAGGAATCATGGGGCACTGGCAGATGCTGCCCAGGGTTAAGTCACCATCCCTAGAGATATTTAAAAGACAGGTAGATGAGGTGCTCAGGGATGTGGTTTAGCGGCAGATAGGAATACTTGGACATGATGATCCAAGAGGTCTTTTCCAACCTGGCGATTCTATGATTTTATGATTTTCTACCACCATCTTTAGGCCGATGCTGGTACAGGCAGCAGCAGACTCAGAGGTACTTGGGAGAGGTGCAAAGCTGCCAGTGAGCCTATTTTAGTACATCATCTCATCTTGTCTTACTGCTACAGGGACTTCACATTGTGGGTGATTTTGATCCATCTCTGCAGAGGCAGAGCTGCAGCAGAGCTGGCAAAGCTCCTCCTGGTTTACCTTTCCCTTGGTTACAACTCTGCCTCTCCTTGTGAAGGGCTAAAGGACTCACCTTTCTGCAGCACTACCATCTTTCTAACAGCCTGCTTTTTGTGTATACCATGCTGCTTTTTTTCTTTCAAGAATTTATCTGGTCATAACACCAGCCCCAGTTTCTTTTTAGGAAAAGGCTTGAGCTCTGGCCAAGGATGCTTCACTTCGAACATCCTTCAGACCAAGCGAGTCCATTTACATGCATTTATTTATATGCGATGAGATATTTTGAGCTAACCATGTACCTCAGCACTTGAGCAGCCAAGGGAGGGAATGAATGCTGAAATAACTATACTGGCCTTACTCATGCAGCAGCAGAGCCCTCCACTGCCTTGCTGCCCTGGGTTCTCCATGCCCCTGCCCTGCTTTCTTTCGAGAGTGTCCCTAGTGGGAACCAGGCTGACATTGCAGAGGCTGTGGCCACAGGAACAAAGCAGGTTGCTACTACTCAGGGAGAAGAAATGCTGCAGCTGTTCAGGAAACAAAACCTGCCTGGGAAAGTCAGATTTCTCCAAATTGCTCCCTGCAGGTGGAGGGAGCACAGGGACAAGGGGGCAGCCCTTGGGTAGCAGGAGATGAGGTTACTTCTGGTCTGGCAGAAACCTCACACAGCAGCTACTTGGGCATACGACATACAGGTTTTTTTCAAGTTAAAACCTCTTTGTGACCTGTACTCCTTGCCCTACTAGCCTCATTGTTCATCATCAGCCACCTGACCTGCTCGGTGCTCTCCCTTCTCATCTCTGACCAAATGATGTATTACAGCTGAACACATCAGCTTGAGGGGTGGTGGCTTGGAAATATGTAGAAAGGAATTAGAAAAAAAAAAAAAACCCTTGAGAAATCCAATACAGTCTTGCTGGGGAAGGAGCTGGCAGCCCTCTGCCTGAGCTTTATCTCAGGAATTCCTCCTGCTACCTTTTATGGAACAGCTCACTGGTTAAGGGGAACTTAAAACTTATGTTGGCCAAAGGCCTTGGTCTATCCTTCTGGTCTCATCCTATTACGGTGTTTGTAAGGGCAGGAGAAGCTGTTTAAGGAGTGCTTTGCAATTAGAGGTCAGAAAATTACTTTGCCCTCTTAGAGTCCTTAGATGGTCATTCATTTCTTTCCAGCTGTTTATAAGTCTCAAAAAAATTTCTCATCTTTATCTCCCTTAACAGCTGTTAAAATAAACAGTAGCTACGGCTAATGTGTCCATTGTAGCTTACATGCTACCTATTTGTTGCCTTTCAAATGCAAAAGAACTTATTTCAACATCTAAACACCTAATTTTGATTATACAGTATCTAGAGCTAGTTTACACCAAATCTTAAGGGATAACAGAATCCAGGTCTTCTACTCCAACATCCTAAGTTAAGGGAATTGAACTTGGGTAGCTTCCTACTACCCAAGCTGATCTACCACTCGCTCCCACAAATCTAGGGAAACTGGACTTGTGTGGACACACAAAACTTCACGGTGCAGTTCAACACTAACCATCTGATGCACAACACAGAAAGGGAATGGGAAGTTCTTGTCATCTTGAAAGAACCAATATAAATTAGTTACAGTCCAAATTCCTCAGTTTTGCTCACTGCAGGCATCTGTGCAGAATGGAGAAATGGCTTTGTACTCCACCTAGAAAACTGCATCTGTGTCTAGGGAAGACTTTGCTCCAACATTGAAGCGATTATCTAAGATATAAGAAACCCAAGATAAGTCATGGTGTTTGCAGTAGGAAATAAACATCTTAGGAATTAAAGAGAAAACAATCATTATTAAGGTTTCATATAGAAAAGTCTCTACTTTCCACCAAGATAAATCTGGGCTGGAATTCATTCATTGTTTTCTGTAATGATTCTGGTGTGGTTATGCTCACAGAGGCTGGACCTCTTTTTGCTCAGAACAGTAGGATTACCTACCTAGTAAGAGTTTAGCTAGATCATGTAATTGCACATGACCACCAACTCAGCCCAAACCACTCCAGTCAGTGTGAAATTCATCTCCTACCAAGGCTTGATGGTCATTAAAGCCCTTAATCAATGAATGCTCAATCATGTTCCTTTTCAGGTGCTGCAAGTGTGAATGTGGTTTCTCATTTCTCACCCCATTGCAGCTGTTGCCAGACGCAGACCTCAACTTGTTCTGCTGAGACCAGAGGATCAAAAGAAGTGTGTGTAGAGGAAGAGGGGAGCCACAGGATACACAGCTTTTGTAGAGAAAATCCAACACTCATGTGCTGTTTTTTTAAAAAAAAGAGTGTGGGGGAGAATAAGTCTGGTTACCTGGCACTTGCTTTCATTTTTATCCTTATCTGCAGGCACGTTTAAATTCCCAGTGTCAGGTAAGACAGGACAATAGGGGTAAAATGGTGTTTTTCCAAGACAGTCCAGCATGAGTAGTAAAAGGTTTGAACACATGGATCCTGACAAACATGTTGCTTTCTAGGCTGGCAACATCCAGACAGACCTGGTTGTCTATCCCGAATCTTTCAACCTATCTCTGTTTTCTTATGAAACACTTGAGCAGCTCTTATGACCAAGACAAAATAAAACACAGAGCATGTCTGTATAAAGGCATTCAGCAAGAAGCGCTGAAATTTATTCAAATTTTTATAATTACAATAGAGACCTCTGACTTTGAACGTCTAATTCACACCAGCAGTAAAAAAGGAAATGCTGAAATGGGTTGAATTAAAGTGCAATGATGTGGAGAAAACCATTGAAATAACACAAATGAGGCTGCAGTGAAAAATGAAAGGACAGTCTCATCCTAGCAATGACAGCAATATATAAGTAAATTATGTTACAGATAATTTACAAAATAACTTACATATATGAAGATAAGCTGAATCTCATGTTGCCATTCCATTGTTAAATATCAGACTAAATATTCCTGGTCAGCACAGTACTATACGGGATAATTAACAAAAAAAGATCAGAGGACTTCTGCTTTGGGAAAAATGCCTGAAGTAAAACCCTGATCAGCATTTATATTGCAGTACTGCAAGAAACCTAAGTATTTATGAATTGTAAAGTGACACATTCAGCAGCATGAAGACTATAAATACATCTTTTACATTGATACATTATATCTACACACATATACATGTCTACACACACATATATATACATACAGGCACATACATATATGTGTGTGTATATATATGTTTTTATTTGTACTGACCAAGGTCAGCTGCATTTTGATTGCATCTGGGGCAGTTGCTTTTGCAACTCAGAAGTAACATCATTCTTCAGAGTATTTGTCCTTTGAATTTCCTAAGCTGCAGCCCCTAAAATCTAAATTTATGGCATAAAGATAGACTTCAGGGCTCAACCATCAGAGGGTCTGATGATTAACAGCAGTTCCAGTTGACATAAATTTGCTGTGCTTAGTGCTTCTGAAAAATTACTCTTAATGTCCATATTAGTTTTAAGTAATATGGTATATGAATCAGTTAAAAACCTATTTTCATGTAAGCTAAAATATTTGAGAGATGGACAGGAATGAATACAGCACACACAATTTTGTACTGTTTGCAGGGATGAAGTGCAAAGAACATCTGACAAAGTGAAAATTTACAACATTGGCTTACATCATAGTTAGAAAAGTGGCAAGTTTAGCATTACACTTCCTTTAAAAAAATTAAAATACTTGTCTGTAGCATAAATCTAACTTATCTAATAAAGATTTTTTCCTCCCATGCTCTCCCTTTTATAGAAAAATTATGCTGTTGTTTATTTCTCCTCAAATGAAACTGCAAACACTATTGACTAAAATTACACCTGGTTTCTAGCCCTCATAGGTTTGTCTGAAGGAAGGCTCTTGACCTACAGAGCAGCCACAATAGTTTCCTTTACCCGTAATTCCATGTTAACTTTGAGAGCTGAAGGTAACCATGCAATTACAATTAAGAAATCATTTAGTGAATAAGAACATTTGTGTTTCATTGTGCACCCGTGTAAGGAAAAAGATAGTACTAAATTACCGAGGCTATGTAAACTCAAGTGATCTTGAAGAATGTGTTGTGAGGCCAAAATATCTCAGAAAACAGCTATTCCATTGCCCACATTATTAAAAGGTTGGAAAGGATAAAATAATATTTTCTTTTGATGCTGTTGTGGTCAGTGAATTAGTCATTTCTGCTTCGCAGTCTCTAGAGAGTAAAGGAGTATCCTGAAGACCCAAGAGAAGAGAAAAGGCTGGATCAAACCTCCTTCCTGGTTGCTGCAAGAGTCTCATTCAATGCATTGACCGAGGTGCATCCTTGGAGAAAAGGTTGTTTTGGGAGGAGAAATTGTAAACTTGGATTTATTTTCTTCATACCTGTCCTGTACAATGATTGCTGTGTTATTAGTTTACAATAAGGATTTAGCACTCCGCACATTTTGTTTGCTCACATTGAGGTCCTGGCTGTTACAAAATGGTGCAGTTCTGCAGAAAACTGACTATATGTAAACAGATCTGCAGCTTCAGACTTCAGAGCAGAAGCCTCTACAAGACCCTATTTCCAATCGCTTAACTTTTATTTACAACTTCACATTCTGTGCAGTTTTCATTGGGATCTTCTGGGAGAACCTGTTAAAAATCACCAGTGAAAATACTCAAAGTTGGCAACACAGAACTGGTGGTTCTCTGTTTGAGTCCAATATCCAGAGCTCTGCCACAAAACTACAGACTCTGGGTTTACCTTCCACAGAGGTGGGAAGAAAATTTAATGTTAGCCCTTAATGTCCGAGAAGCTGGTGCTGCTGGCATTGCAACTATCACTGCAACTTGATGATGTGCTCAAAGTGCTGGAGGCAGTGCCTGATTCTAGGAAAGAAAAGAAAAAAAACCACACAAGAAAATATTATATGGTTGGGTTTTTCCACAACTTCCTTTTATAATAGGTATTTTCAGAGAGACAATCATCTCCTATATAATAAATAGCCTACCAGAGCTGCTTAAAGATTGAGCTGATTTTGAACTTCCTATGAGCATCAGCAGATTGTTTGCTGGGATCCAACCTTCTCTACCAGTGCTCAGGTTCTTGACATACCTAAAGTATGAAAAACAAAAGTCAAATTCCTTTAATTGATGCCTTTGAAAGTTTCACCCTAGACATCTGCCTTCCAAACACAGTTCTGCGTATAAAAATTTCCAAACACAGATCTGCGTACCAAAGTCCATCCTCCCCTTCACGAATCAGTTGAACTAGATCTCCACTTTTCATTGTAAATTCTTCAGCAACTCCTTTCTCATAATCAGTCACAACTGTATATTTACCAGGAGTCTAAATGCACACAGAGGAAAAACAAACAAATTATTTCTATTGAGTACTTTAAGGTACGTTGCAGCTTTTGTTATGGTATTAGAGTACTTTCCCCTTCTTTCTCATGCACATACATGCTGAAGTCTGTAAATAGGTATAGTGAGAGGCAGTAAAAATTTGCTGTTCGGTTTACATGCAAAATCAGTACGTGAATTCTCACACCCTGAAAAACATTCAGTGAAACGTTTCCATTACAAAATATTAATTATTATCCCTAAGAATTAAAAATCTAACTAAAACTAAACCACTAAATTACTGACATGTATGTGTGGAAGGCTGTTGACACGGTAGCTGAACATGTCATTGTTTGACAATTGTACCACAGCATTAACGGTCATGGTCTCACTTGTCTGCTGGTACATGAAGGCACAGATGGATCCTCCCAAGGTACAAACACAATGCTGATTTAAGAGAAAGGGGTATTTTCCATTCCCCTAGGTATTTTTGCCCAGCTGAGGATTTCAAGGTAAACAATCTCCTTTCTGCTAGCTTCAAAATCATTCATGTATACTGCCACACACAACATATCAATAACATTTGCTTAGCTCAACAGGAAAGTGTCTCTGGTTACCAGCTTCATCTCGCCCCCTCCTCCTCCTCCTTCTTCCTCTGCATCCGATGAATTCAGCGGATCTTCAGCACTAGACCAGCCATCATTTTCTTCAGATGCATCAAGTGAATGAGATGTTTTAGCCCAGCCTTTGGGAACAAACAGCCCACGGTTAACTCTGCAGCAGTGAGCCACTGGGAGAAACGTTCTTCTCACTGAAAAGCTCTTAAGTGACCAACAAACAGGAGGAAAACCTTACATGGGGAAGCTATTAAAAGCACTAGGTGAAATTCAGAGCTCACAAAAGTAGGTTCATTTCCATCAGAGTAAGCAGAATTGTGCCAAAGCACACCAGTGAATTTGGCCCTTTGGTTTTATACAGAGGGAAACAGATGGAAAGAATACAAATTCTCAACTAAAATGAAACTACATCACCCCTATACAAAGATGAATGATAGACAGGCACTCTCTTTCTTGGGAGGAGGTAGAAGGTAAGAACATGCAATCTACGGGAAGAGGATGAACACACAGGGCTGACAAAGCAGCCTAACAAGCTTGCTGTAACAAGGGATGGATCCAATCCTGGGTTGGGAGTCTGTCTATAAAGCTGCCTGGGGGAAAGGGACCTGGGTGTGCTGGTTGACAGCCGACTGAACATGAGCCAGCAGTGTGCCCAGGTGACCAAGAAGGCCAATGGCATCCTGGCTTGTATCAGAAACGGTGTGACCAGCAGGTCCAGGGAGGTTATTCTCCCTCTATACACAGCACTGGTGAGGCCGCTCCTTGAATACTGTGCTCAGTTCTGGGCCCCTCACCACAAGAAGGATGTTGAGGCTCTGGAGCGAGTCCAGAGAAGAGCAACAAAGCTGGTGAAGGGGTTGGAGAACAGGCCCTATAAGGAACGGCTGAGAGAGCTGGGGTTGTTTAGCCTGGAGAAGAGGAGGCTGAGAGGAGACCTCATTGCTCTCTACAACTACCTGAAAGGAGGTTGCGGAGAGGAGGGTAATGGCCTTTTCTCCCAAGTGACAGGGGACAGGACGGAATGGCCTTAAACTCCGCCAGGGAGGTTCAGTTCTTCCTGGAGAAAATTTTTCACAGAAAGGGTCCTTGAGCACTGGAACAGGCTGCCCAGGGAGGTGGTTGATTCACCTTGCCTGGAGGTGTTTAAGGGATGGGTGGACGAGGTGCTGAGGGGCATGGTTTAGTGTTTGATAGGAATGATTGGACTCAATGATCTGGTGGGTCTCTTCCAACCTGCTTGTTCTATGGTCACATTCATAGTAGCTGACTATGGGCACACATTCATGTGCATGTGTGTGTTCTGCCTAGTGTGACAATCAAAGCTCCCTATAAAGGCAGGAAAGGTAAGAAAACAGTAGACAGTCCTGAGAAGAGACAAAGTTATGCAGAAATGGGCTTAGATTTGATGGTTTCAGGAAACCAAGAATTCATTAACTGCTTCTCCTCAGAAATGGGCTCACAGGTTTCTTCATAGACATAGGATCTATCTGCAAGATGTGATTCTGTCACCAACTCTTTCCCTGAGCTCACTGTGACGCAAGTCTGAGCGATGTAGCAGTGAAAGGAGTGAGGGTAATGCACTCCGCATCAGAGAAGCAAGACCATCACCTAGTGCAGTTTCATCCCAAAAGGTCTGGGTAAGCTGCCTGCTTATCCCTCTGAATCAGGGAATGAGAAGATAGAGTGTCAGAAAAGAGATCAGAAGGTGCAAGACAAAGGTGAGTTACTAGCTGTTTTAAATTAATTTATTTAATTTAGTGGTTTCATAAAATGAGAAGCTGCTGGACAGGACAGCAAACCAGAGAAGTCTGTTGTGAGAATCCAACAATCCCCAGTATCAGTACAGGTTGGGGGATGAAGGAATAGAGAGCTGCCCTGACGAGAAGGACCTAGGGTGCTGGCAGATGAAAAGCTGAAGGTGAGTTGGCAATATGTGTTTGCAGCCCAGAAGGCCAAACGTATCCTGGGCTGCATCAAAAGAAGCATGGCCAGCAGATCAAGGGAGGTAACTCTGCCCCCTCTACTCCACCCTCATGAGATCTCACCTGGAGTACAGTGTCCAGCTCTGGAACCTCATCACAGGAAGAACATGGACTGGAATGAATCCAGAGGAAGACTACAAAGATGTTCAGAGGGCTAGATCACTAAAGACGGCATGAGATAGTTGAACTTATTCAGTCTAGAGAAGGGAAGGCTCTGGGAACCGTACTGCAGCCTTTCAGTACTTAAAGGGGGCTACAAGAAAGCTGGAGAGAGACTTTTTACGAGGGCATGTAGTGATAGGACATGGAGTAATGGTTTTAAACTGAAAGAAGTTAGATTTATATTAGATATAAGGAAGAAATTCTACACTACTAGTGTGGTAAGGCAGTAGAACTTGGGTTGCCCGGAGAAGTCATGGATGTCCCATCCCTGGATGGCCAGGTTGGATGGGGCCTTGAGAAGCTTGATTTAGTGGGAGGTTTGGAACTGGTTAATCTTTGAGGTCCCTCCCAACCCAACCCATTCCATGCCTCTATGATTTAACAGAAATTTAGCAGAATTGCTTAGCCGTGGGTTGGGAGAACAGGAGGCAAATTGCTACAAGTGCTCCAGTTAAACCATCTGGAATGCACAGTGTAGAAACGTTGTCACTATCACTTAAAGAGTATGACTGTGACTACAGTAATAGACACAGAACTAAAATGGAAATTCCACATAATAGTGGTGATCCCCACTCTGACTAAAGTACATGAGTTTCAGGTTTGGGGTTTTTTTTTTCTGTTTTCTTGAAAAGTTAAATCCTCTCTACAGGGAACACAATGATAGGAGGACGCTAACTGGAAAAACCCTGTGATGCATAGCAACTGGATGCCTCTGGAATTCCATGCTGGTTATTTCCTCAGCAGAAAATCCCTTTCCCGCTGCCATCTCCTAAAAACTTTATTTGATACCAAAGTAAAACTTCAACCATTTGTGCTATCAAAGCCAGTATACAGAAAAGCCAACAGACCCCCTGATGTCCGCCGATATCAGTACTCTGACACTCAATAACATCACACAGGTATTCCCAGTGCCCCGATGTAACATATTACAGGAGGGATGCATGGATATTTGTGGAGTACAGGAAGCGGTATCACTATACCTCTTAAACCAAAAGGAGTTGGGTCACTCACTACTTCATGCCGTTTAGCTTTTTTGTCAGGACTGGTAGGAGAAGCTGCAGGAGGATGAATAGGCAAAAAACACAGAAGAGATATATTGAAGAACTGGAAAAAAGAGAATAGGTGGATCGCATGCTAAATACCTTTGAGTTTTCCCATGTAAACAAGTGGATTTCTGTAGTCACTCTAATTCTAGTTGCCATTGGTCAATTAGAGCAGAAGGAATTTATTATTTACATGTAGTTATTTGAAGATAAATTGACAAATTAATTTTTAAATAATAGATGAAGGTATACGTAAAATTTTCTAAATGAACTAGACATCAAATAAAATTAATATTCATTTTAGACAAACATTATCAAATTAAGCAATCATTTTTATATAAATCTAGTGCTACAGCAATACCTGGTCCTGTAAGAAGGATCATTGGCAATGTCTGGCTTTTAGCAGAAGAAGCTGGTGTTTCTGTCAAGGCAAGCATGGGACATTAGTGCTCACCTCATTAGGATTAGATACACAGCCCTAGAGTCTCTCCAGAAAGAACTCAAAGGTAATCAGGTTTTTAAAAGGCATTCTGAAAAGATGCTTAGGAAAAAAAATCATGCTGCTGAACAATTGCCAGCATCTTAGTGCAATTCAGACTGTCCAGAGACAGCTGTTCAAAGCAAGAAGTGAATGAACCAGTGCGATTACTTGGCAGGAGGAAGCAAGAAAGGTGTGAGACTGGTGTTGCCTGTTTTAGAAAAAATCCAAAAAACTGAGACAGTTTCTGGAAGCCTATAGAAATTATTATCTATTTTTTTGTATCCAGAAAAACAACATTCTGATACATTCTGCTGTAGCCGTGCTTTGGGAGTTCTGTTAGCAAGGGTGTCAATAGAGAAATAGTCTAGAAAACCTTGATTCCTTTTTGCCAAGTACAAGTGCATTTGGGGCAGATCCACTGAAGCTAGAAGCAGGCCAGGTGTTGAATCTAACAACTTCCTTCCTCTGGTTTTCCTATAGGAATAGGGCACTCTAAACACCTTCCTCAATAGTGAGACTGGAGGCATTGGAAACTGCATTCCTTCCCTTGCATCTCTAACAGTTCCACTTTTTTCAGCTGCATCTCCCCCTCCCACTTTGGAGTCAGTTTCTCTTGGAATCTCCCTGTCAGGGTCAGTGTCTCAGGAGATTAGCTTGATCTTAGGAGAACAAGCTAGTATGTACGCTGAAACGCTGCTACACTACACACACATACACATAGTGACACTTCAATTACAGTCTTAGACAGAAGCCAGTCTAGCGTTTTTTTTAAAAAAAAATTACCTTTCTTACTTTTGATGTTAGTAAAGCCCTGCAATGTAAAAGCTCTTTTTTGACAGTACAGAGCATTTTGAGGTAGAGCTAGTGTCATCTACAAAGGAAGAGAGACACAGAAAGAAAACAAGAAAGAGAGTGGAGAGGGCCAGGAAAAGATCAAGGCAAAAAATCATTTGCAGCCGTGCCAGGGAACCTGCATGTTAGGATAAGAAAGGACAACTGAAAGTTCAAGTACAAGAGAAGAAACCAAGTGGCCAGTTCTCACTGTGCAGGGGCTTGTCCAGTACATAATCCCCATGATGGGAGCCAAAATTACTGACAAAAAAAAAAAACAAAACAAAACCCCAACCAAACCTCTTCAAAAACAGGTAACGTTGAGAAATTTATCCAGACGAGGAGAATCCTGAGTAGCTGAGCAGCTTTAAGAGAAGACCTACTGTGCCTCATAATGCATAGCTGTCAATTCTTTTTGGCTACGCCTCAATCAAGGTGGCTCTGGACCTGTCCACACCACACTACTGTGGCTACTCTGTTGGTGGATCTGCCAGTGCATCTGCAGTGCAGGTATGCTCTTTGCAATTAAAGGTAATCATACATACGTGTAAACTCACCTTTGCCTTTCTCAGGGTACTTTGGTGCTACTGTGGTGCCATAACCTTCTAGACTTGCAAGATCAGCTTTTTTCTCCTCCATTTTTTTGGTGTTTCTGATGTGGTTCCGTGAGGGGCTGCTTATTGGAAGAAAATTAAGACAATCAATCCATCTCCAGAAAACTTGAGTCTGAACAGGCGTGACCTTCAGTCACGGGTTGCCTTTTAAATACAGATAAACAGGCTATAAACTATTTCTTAGCCATTTCCCAGATCATACGTTCCAGGATTGTAGAAGTCATTGGTGACTATGCATAGAAAGACCATAAATTCTACCCCTCAAAAGTTCTTAACACAAGAACATGTGAGGGATAAACAAAGACCATGGGTTGGATTTTTGCGGCTGGATTCCTATCGCACCTCCAATTGGAGAAAGACATCTCAGAAGTAATATACATCTGAGAAATTCTTTCCATGTGATAAGTAAATGCATAAAATATGCAGAGCAGAGAGCTACAGATACATATTTGAGCATACATCATATGGAAATGACTTAAAATATAAAATATGGGCTCATGGGTATATACACATACACATAGCATGAAAAGAAGAGTGAGT
Organism: Coccyzus lansbergi; assembly: GCA_033558105.1. Taxonomy (NCBI): domain Eukaryota; kingdom Metazoa; phylum Chordata; class Aves; order Cuculiformes; family Coccyzidae; genus Coccyzus; species Coccyzus lansbergi. The sequence goes on along the minus strand of JAUMJK010000320.1, from coordinate 575,473 downwards.
AGCAGAGGATTAAAAAGAGGTGTCAGAAGGGCAGAACAGCAGGTAGAAGCAGAATAATATACAGGTTTCTAGGGTGAAGGATAAAAAGTAGGAAAAGAAGAAAAGCTTGACTCACAAGCTGGGACACTGAAGGAATCAACATATCACTTGGTAAAAAAAAAAAAAAAAACAAACCCAAACTGGAGGAAAAGAACAAAGGACAGTAAAATGATAAGGCCGTGCAAAAAATATAAAAAGGGGGTGAAGATGACATTGGAAAAGGAAGAAAAAAAAAATCCATGTGAAGGAAAAGAATAAAGAAGTAAGGAAAAGGCTGCTCCACATAATTCTTATGTAGGGTGTAAAGTATATAAATAGCTGTTCAACAAACAGAGCTGTAATACCACCAGGATTTTGGCTGGTGCAGAAAATGAGTTTTCTGTGTTGTTCTCTATCAACTGGCAAGGCCCGTGCTGGTGTTGCTTGGTTTATCAGTTCTGAAGATGTATAAAACCAAAGCTTTACAGCTTTATAGAAAGAAGAGACCCCCCACTAAACCACAAAGGTCATATTTTAGGGATAGGATTAATGAAGAACTGTAACCTAGCTGTATTAGAATGTTTACAAGACAGCCAGGCTGATTTGACAACATACTTACCTCGTGCAAGTTGATGTCGGTAAAGGTAAACTCTGCGTGTGTTCTAGTGTCCTGTGCTGACTAGCTTCTGTAATAAAGGAAAGAAAAAGAATTATTAACATAGATTGGCGTTTTGAGCTTTTCCTTTCTACAGTGAAGATATACGGTGCAGGTTTTGAAGTTCAAAGAGAAAAGAGACCAAAAATAAAATATACATACATTCAAAATACTTTACCTCTGCATGCCTGCAGTTGACTTGTCAGCACTTTTCTTATTTCATTTACCCAAGTAGCTTTAACTTCAGGTGTTGGTGCCTTCCCAAAAACACATATAATCAGTCATCAAGCATAATATACTTATTACACAAAGATCTGCATACCAAAGCACAGCCTCAGAGAAATCCTTCAATCCTCCACATTGTAAAATATTATTTCCCCTCTCCAACAACACTCTGCAGCTAAAATACACTAAGAAATTACCGTATTAATCTGGTGGTGGTTTGGGTAGTCACCCTCCTACCTCTTTTTTTCTACGTTTCCTCATCACTGCCTATTAGCAGTGTTACAGAGGAAACAAAACCCAGATCATCTTAGGGTAGACTTTCATCCTCTCTGTTCCCCCTTTTCCCTCTCTCTCTCTCTCTTTTTTCCCCTCAAATGCAGTAGCATGTTATTTACCTGTATGATGTAAACCTCCTCCCTTGCATTATACCAGATTTCAAATTTTTTTGCATCACCTTTGACATTTTCTGTTATTCCAACTGCTGCCATCTGGAAGTAAAGATAAGAGAAGCTACCAAATTGCAATTATGATATCAATGGAAGTAGGTGGCGACTAGTGTTCCTTGGTACCCTATTTCTGAAAAAGAAAACCACATTTGCTCACGGAAAAGAATAACTAATAACGTGATCTGCGTGTTGGATATAAGACGTTTAGTGTTCAGTGTCAGCTTGAGTACTTTGGAAGGAAGAACGGTTTAGGTACATTAAATTATGACTGACCCACAAGGGGTCAAATCCAGTCCACCAAATTTTACACCTACTTTATATTACCCCATTTTATTAATTATTTAACTTTCTGTGTTTACTACAACTGCCATTCAGCTAGACTAATACGGTTTGTATTTTCTCAAAGGATAATCTTCTCCTACCAAGTCTCTCTAACAGACAGCAAGGTGAAGTGACACAGACCAGCAACACCAGTTTGGTCTGCCTGAAAGGGTGAAGTTTCTAGTGCAAAACTATAACGCATCTTCACAGACACAAAATACAGAATGTTGTGTTACTGCAGGATAAACTCTCAGTATCATGACCTTACTGGACGGCTTGGTGTCTTACATTTAAGGAGTGTTTGTAGCTGTAGGAAGGTGCTTTCTCATATCCTTCTCCATTTTCTTCTCGCTTTTTACAGAACAGCACTGCTTTCTCGTGAAGGAAGAGGTGTCGCTGCATTGGCTTGAAGCGTGCCAAATCTTTGACCTTCGAGTGACCCTTTTTATGATCAGTCCAGACATTGAAGGATCCCTGCATTAAAAGCTTGCCCAGCTCATTCAGGTTTCCCTGGAACAAAAAAAAAAAAAAAAAAAAAAGAAAAAGCGATTATTTATAACTGCAAAGAGACAACATGAGTGTAAAACACATGTTCCGAACAGAACTTTATAAGTTCTGTTGTTCCAAGTAATCTCGGAGATCAATGTTTGTGTTGGGTTTTGGAAATGTAATAAAAATAAAGTCAGTGCAGGATTTTTACGCATGATTTTCTCCCTCCCCAGCACTGCTCAGGTAGGATTTTACAGTCAAGAGTACCAGCAGCAAAGATACAGCAATCTAGACGTAGACAGAAGAGGTAGCACAATCCATGTCTGGGGTTTTTTTTTCAAAACTCTGCTTCAAAGCACCTTACATAGGAGGTTGGGTTTTTTTTTTTTTAATTAGTTTTGGGTGTAGTTTTACATATGGATGTAAAAACTTAGTAGTAACTTCCATCTGGCAATAGCCTAAACCACACTCCTCATGATTACTTTCTGTTTCTAACTTGGTGTCAAGCACATCAAAGGAAGAAATCTTGGGTTGATGAATCAAAATACTATTTATGACAGGAAAACTTCAGAAAAGTATAGTGAGATACACTTCCCATTATTTTCATTACACAATTCAGGTAGGACGTTTTGTAAAGCACTCTATTCATCATTAATATGCAGTATGGGGTATGATGCATGTAGGTCAAAGAAACAAATGAAAATAAATGAAAGAGTAATAAATACTGTTACTCACATCGTAGCCTGTAATGGCTATCTGGTGCATGGAATCATTAACTGCTTTGAGAATACCCAGTATAGAAGTTAATGCCTCCTGAAGATCTTCAGCTCCTGCACAGTTTTTACTGTACTTCAGCATTTCCTAAGTGGGCAGGGAATGACAACGTGCTTAGTTTTGAAACAGCAATAAATAGGAACATTCAAATCCTAACATTGAATTTAAGTTTTCTAATTAAGTGTTTAAAGTTTTCAAAGTTATACTCTATTAGGTTAAATACTATCTGGAACTCGGAAGACTTTAAAGTTTTACTTCTCTGCTGCTAATTAACGAAATAGATATCATTCATCTAAACATTCTACAAATACTACATAAGAATTTTACAAGACTAACTTTAGAAACATTTTTCATCATAATTGTGAACAAACCCCCAAACTAATCTCCAAAAATGTATTACTTTTTACATTAATTACTTTTTAGAAGCAAACAAATGTAAAAACATAGGCAAATTTATGTGAATTATGGTGACAACTGAGATTATAATAACAGACTTAAACATACTGGACTGAGCACTGACTACACTTGTGAAAAGGAATCCCTTCACCAAAGTGCTTATTAGAAAAGCTGCATCTCTCAGTCTGACGCAGATAAATATAGCTTCAAGTTCGCATAGAATCCCCTAGACTTCATGCTATGACAAGCATTTACTCATGGACTGCAGGAAATAAAGATATTTTAAATTGAAAGTTTTTGACTACTCTTTTCTTCATACAAGTTTAATGTAATTAATTCTTTTGAAGCAGTTAAGTACAACGAATTTTAACTCCAGATTTAATTAGGTCCAAGGTAATTTTTTTCAAACTGCTGCTACATAAAAATATTGAAACATGAGTCTACATGGGAAAAGTTTCTTAAAACAAACCAGCTTCAAATACGGCAAAAAAAGGAAAACATTAATTTTAAGTTTTATAATGGTACATTGCTGTCATTTTGCTCTCTTAGTACAGCACGCTTAAGCGAATTACACTGGCATTAATCCTAAAAATACCATACGCTATTCCCACTTAAGTGTGCTTCCCAGAATCCAGCAAGGCACATTTCTGTAATATACATGAGGTATCTACAACTGCCAATTAAGTACTTCAGATACTCTTTTCTTTGCAGCAAAGTTTTCTTGCTCCTTCTGTCTTCTCTATGAGAGCAACGAGGCTGGTGAAGGGGCTGGAGAACAGGCCCTATGAGGAGCGTTTGAGAGAGCTGGGGTTGTTTAGCCTGGAGAAGAGAAGGCTGAGAGGAGACCTCATTACTCTCTACAAGTACCTGAAAGGAGGTTGTGGAGAGGAGGGAGCTGGCCTCTTCTCCCAAGTGACAGGGGACAGGACAAGAAGGAATGGTCTCAAGCTCCGCCAGGGGAGATTTAGGCTGGACATTAGGAGGAGGTTTTTCACGGAAAGGGTCATTGGGCATTGGAACAGGCTGCCCGGGGAGGTGGCTGATTCACCTTCCCTGGAGGTGTTTAAGGCACAGGTGGATGAGGTATTGAGGGACTTGGTTTAGTGTTTGATAGGAATGGTTGGACTCGATGATCTGGTGGGTCTCTTCCAACCTGGTTGTTCTATGATTGTATGATTTCCCCTAGTCAACTTTTCAATCTCTTCAGCAGAAATATAAGGGCAAAATAAGTTACATGAGGTGTCTCTGTGGTAACATTTCCCTACCTGCTAGCAGCTTTTTGGTTGAAAGAGAAAGGGACCAAACTGATTCATACGCCTGCCTGCTAACTTGTAGGTTTCTCTCCAGCAGAACGAAAGAAGCAGCATTTAAAACACAAATGCACAAAATATGCTTGGTGTTGTAGTTTAATAACACATACCTTTAGCAATAATTGGTATTTGGTTATTCTTTGAACAGGTTTCAGTAAGTATGAATCCAAACTCAGCTTGTGATCAAGTTTTCTTTGACATTCCTGTAATCACAGTTGAATTTCATGAGTCCACAAATCAGTATTTCTAATATTTGTTCTTGATATAAATGCTGTTTAGAAAAAACAAACAAAACCTGTTCCCACAAATATGTTATAGACTCAAGCAAGTATACCTGAAAAAATACAGAATCGGAAAACTGTCTCCACAAACTTTCAGATCGAGGTTTATTTTGACAGTATTTTTCATAAATCTGGAAATCTTCCATCTAAAATTGGGGAGACAAACAAAAAGATAATAAATTCTTGTTCCTTTAGTGGAAAAAGTTAATTTTTTCACAACAAGTATGGCTAAGAAAAGTAGCAACAAGAAAATGAAATTCCTTGAGGTATCCCAAACAAAAAACAACTACTTAAATTAATTGATTTTGTAATGGCTGCTAATTTTGTACTTGGAACACCAGAATAAAATATTCCTGCTAACATGCAACTGAAATAAAAATTAAGCACCTTATGAAGGGGTATGTGTTACATTTACAAATATATTTTTACTACAATATGAAAAGCATTTCTACGAATGCCCATCCCTGAGTCCCTCTGTGCAACTTCTAAAAAAGTCTTTGTCCTTTTTTCTTTACACATTTTAATTTTATGCACGTCTTTTTCACTTGGAGTTGCACCAAGGTAGACCAAGCAGTTTATTTCCCCTTATCCCTGCAGCAATTAAACAGCATGACTTCAGCACTTGAAAGGAAAAGGAAATAAGACTGTTGAAAATATCATAGTAAGTATAGATAGAATGGAAAGACTACGTAGGAAATCAGCAAGCACAGAAGTTTAGGAAACAGCATCTCCATGGATTCAGCCAGTAAATAAGAGAGGGAGGAATGGCTCCTCCAAGCAGTTTTAGAGCATCAACAGTAGCAACAGCAGTAGACTGATTTCCATAAACAGATTCCTATATAACCTGTGTACTAGGGGTCAGACTCATTGTTTAATAAATCCCAAATTAAAAGTTCAGTTCTGTCATAGCTTTCTATTTTAACAATGAAAATAATTTGGACTTACTCTGTTGTAAGTGTACTTTTTAAAGAAAACAGAAAAGAAAACAACAACAAAAATCCAGTAAAGAAATCTAACCAAGTCAACCAATCATTTATTGCGACATGGAAAGATGCAGTGATGTGAAAAGATGACTCTTATTCATGTTTTCCTAACTGCCACTTTATTAACGCAGTTTTCTTTCAAGAAAGTAGTAGCTCTTTCGAGGAAATCTAATTACCCCACACAATGGAAAATAGCCCCATTTCTCAAGTAACATCTATATTTGAAACTTGTCACCTGTTCAAGACAGGTACAAAAGGGATGTAGTGGCAGTGACTATATGAAAATCACACTCATACGTTACAGTCTTAAATGAAATCTCATCAATAAGTGACACATACCTGATCCAGAAAGCACCGTCCTACTAGTTCTGGGTATTCTACATAGTTTTCTAGTTCTCTCAAGAATATTCTACAAAGAAGAAGATTTTCTTAGCACACATGTTAAATAAGTTGCAGCAAATGCTTGCATTCCTGCAATTCATTTTCTAAACCCATCAAAAAAAAAAAAAAAAATCAGTGGCAAAACTTACAGTACAGTTTTGCTTGAATAAGAAACAACTATTTCATACACTTAACTTCTCTTGAAAATACTTCTTTTTACCTATTTAAATATTACCCTATGAAGAAATAACTCTCTAGCAGCAAGAATTCAAACTTCAGAGAGAGGTCACTTAAGTATAAAACTAACCAGTCTCAGCTAGATGTAAGAATTGAGAATTTGGGGTTTAGAATAGTAATTTACTTTCTGTGGCATATTTCATAAAAAAATAAAAGAAACCCAACACCAAACAAACTGCTTTAATTACCTTGCAACCACATCCCAGTGTCTTTCTTCAGGAAGAGGATCACAATGCAAAGTTTTGCCTTTGTATTGCAAACTTTTGAAGATAATTTCACAAAGCTTCACTTATCTTTTGTAAGATATTTTGCTTTTACTCTTCTATGTGATATAAACTTTGATGTGCTAGACAGTCAGGTTAGACTCAGGATCTTTTAGCAATTTAAACTGGAATATAAGGATCCCATTAAAGTGCTAGCTTTACATCTGAATGCAAATTCTCACCTATTGTGAAAGTGATAAATTTCTTCCATATTACCAAACAAGATATCCTTCTTATTTTGGAGTTCTGGTGGAATGAGATGAGCCATTAAAGGGTTGTCCATCTCTGCAGCATATCCCTGCAACACAGGAGAGAGGCACACTAATTATATCTTGACTTGCAGTACTTAATCTCATTTGACAAGGCAGCAAGCTTGCAGGTTGATAGGTAGCAAAGAAAGAGCTCAGTATTAAACATGAAGAAAGAACTCCAATTCTATTTTACTATCAGTTCAGCAAGACATATCTGCAATTTTTAGAAACACTTGAATTACTGCAATTTTAGTTAATCAAGGATGAAACAAAGTTTGCAATCATTTCCACCAAGCAAGAGCTCCCTATTTTCATAATGTTTACAAGTCATACTTCATACTTTTTCTGTTAGACTTTACACATCCCAGTTTAAACCCACACACGCAAACTTTCATGCTAGTCTTAGCTATCAGAATGAAGGAAGAAGCCAACTGTAGTTACTTCTGCAGTAACAGAAATGACTGAGCTGCAAATTCTATCTTTAAGACATTTTCATTAGCACTGGTACCAAAAGTCATAACTTTGGGATTCTGACATCTTCCATTTGTTATTTAAGGGCACATTCTTATGTCTGTTTATCTAGCACAGATAAGGAAAAGAGAGCACACTGGTGGCTTTAGCTAGGACTGATCTGATTTGGTCCCAAGGTCACTAATCTGTGATTGAGCTCACCTCAAAAACACTTAAAAAGCCAAGAGCAAACTAATCCCCGCCCAAACCCCCAAGCCAAATCAAACACCCCCAAACAATCACCCAGAAAAAGTGCTAGAATGCTCTAGTACCTGTATTGTAAGCAGAGTTTTTAGCGTACAAGCACTGAAGGAAGATGATGCAATCTACTTTACATTTAGATTATTTTTTTTAAACAGTTATCATGAACAAGGTGGTCACTGCATTAGTGTCATTAATTAGAATAAACTGCACTGAATTATAACAAACTGACAAATTAAATGACAGGATAAGCAAAAGTACAACTACAACCACAATTCTCAATTTCCAAGTGATGTCCAAACTACAAAAAGTAGGAGAACTAGTCACAGAATTACAGAACAACCAGGTTGGAAGGGACCCATCGGATCTTCTAGTCCAACCATTCCTATCTAACACTAAACCAAGTCCCTCAAGACCTCATCCACCCGTGTCTTAAACACCTCCAGGGAAGGTGAATCAACCACCTCCCTGGGCAGCCTATTCCAATGCCCAATGACCCTCTGTGTGAAAAAAATCCTCCTAATCTCTAGCCTAAATCTCCCCTGGCGGAGCTTGAGGTCATTCCCTCTCGTCCTGTCCCCTGTCACTTGGGAGAAGAGGCCAGCTCCCTCCTCTCCACAACCACCTTTCAGGTAGTTGTAGAGAGTAATGAGGTCTCCTCTCAGCCTCCTCTTCTCCAGGCTAAACAACCCCAGCTCTCTCAGCCGCTCCTCATAGGGTCTGTTCTCCAGCCCCTTCACCAGCCTCGTTGCTCTTCTCTGGAATTGCTCCAGAGCCTCAACATCCTTCTTGTGGTGAGGGGCCCAGAACTGGACACAATATTCAAGGAGCGGCCTCACCAGTGCTGAATACAGAGGGAGAATCACCTCCCTGGACCTGCTGGTCACACCGTTTCTGATACAAGCCAGGATGCCATTGGCCTTCTTGGCCACCTGGGCACACTGCTGGCTCATGTTCAGTCGGCTGTCGACCAACACCCCCAGGTCCCTCTCCTCCTGGCAGTTTTCCAGACAGGCTTCTCCCAGTCTGTAGCTCTGCATAGGGTTGTTGTGCCCCAAGTGCAGGACCCGGCATTTGGCCGTGTTAAACCTCATGCCGTTGGACACTGCCCAGCGGTCCAGCCTGTTTAGGTCCCTTTGCAGAGCCTCCCTACCCTCCAGCAGATTGACACTTGCACACAGCTTTGTGTCATCTGCAAACTTGCGAAGGGTACCCTCAATGCCCTCATCCAGGTCATTGATGAAGACATTGAACAGGACTGGACCTAGCACTGAGCCCTGGGGAACACCACTTGTCACTGGCCTCCAGCTGGATTTAACACCATTTACCACCACTCTCTGGGCCCAGCCATCCAACCAGTTTTCTACCCAGGAGAGTGTGCGTCTGTCCAGGCCAGAGGCTGACAGTTTCCGTAGCAGAATGCTGTGAGAAACTGTGTCAAAGGCTTTACTGAAGTCCAGAAAGACCACATCCACAGCCTTTCCCTCATCCAGCAGCCGAGTGACTTTGTCATAGAAGGCGATCAGGTTGGTTTGGCAGGACCTGCCTTTGGTAAACCCATGTTGACTGGGCCTGATCACCCGGTTCTCTTGTAAGTGCTTCATGATAGCACTCAAGATCACATGACTTTCCCTGGCACTCAGGTCAGACTGACTGGCCTTGTAGTTCCCCGGATCCCTGCAACCCTTCTTGTAAATGGGAACTACATCAGCCAGTCTCCAGTCCAGAGGTACCTCCCCAGTCTTCCAGGACTGCTGGAAGATGATGGAAAGGGGTTTGGTCAATACATCCGCCAGCTCCCTCAAAACCCTAGGATGTATCCCATCTGGCCCCATAGACTTGTTGGTGTCCAGCTGGCCAAGCAGGGCTCTGACCACCTCCTCTTGGACTATGGGAGCCTCATATTGCTCCTCTGTTTCCCGGGTATCTACACAGAGGGAACAGCTTTCTTTACAATTAAAGACTGAGGCAAAGAAGGCATTAAGTACCTCAGCCTTCTCCTCGTCCCCTGTCACTGCTGTTCCCTCTGAGTCCAAAAGGGACTGTATGGTCTCCCTTGTCCTCCTTTTACTGTTTATATACTTATAGAAAGATTTTTTGTTGTCTTTTACAGACTTGGCTAATCTGATCTCTAGTTCAGCCTTAGCCCCTCTGACTTTTTCCCTACATAGTCTCGCTTCCCTCCTGTAGTCCCCCCCCAACAGGCCTGTCCCCCCTTCCAGAGCTTATAAATATTCCTTTTTTTCCTAATTTCACTCGAGATTTCCCTACTCAACCAAGCTGGTTTTTTCCCCTGCCGGCCTTTTTTCCAGAACACGGGGATGGCTTTCTCCTGAGCTGCCAGGATCTCCTTTTTGAAGAGTTCCCAGCCCTCATGGGCTCCCTTGCCCTCAAGTGCTGTCTCCCAGGAGACTTTGCCAACCAGCCTTCTAAACAGTTCAAAGTCTGCTCTCTGAAAATTTAGTGCTACCCTCTTCACTTCACCTAGGACAGAAAACCCTATCATCTCGTGATCACTAAGTCCTAGGCGACCCCCTACTATCACATCCCCCACAAGCCCTTCTCTGTTGACAAACAGCAAGTCCAGGAGGGCACCTTCCCTCGTAGGTTCATTAACCAGTTGTGCAAGGAAGTTGTCTTCCACGCACTCCAGGAGCCTCCTAGACTGCTTCCTTTCTGCTGTATTGTACTTCCAGCAGACATCAGGGAGATTGAAGTCTCCCACAAGGACAAGAGGCATTGACTTGGAGATTGACCCCAGCTGTTTAAAGAAGAGCTCATCAGCTGCTTCTCCTTGGCTGGGTGGCCTGTAACAGACTCCCATCACAAAGTCTCCCTTCTTATGGGCTCCCTTGATCTTAACCCACAGGCACTCAATCTCCTCATTGCCACAGTCCATCTCAGAGGTGTCCAAGTCCTCCCTTACAATGAGGGCTACTCCACCCCCTCTCCTACCCTTTCTATCCCTCCTGAAGAGTTTATAGTCAGTAAAGTCAGTTAGCCTGAAGAATTCAAATGTTTTAATAGGACAGTGATTAGATTTTTTTTTTAAATCAGAAAAATTCCTTTAAAAACCTGGGTATTTTTTCCTTAAATACCACAAAGCCAAAAGAAAGAACAGAAGGAAAAAACCCCAGTGGAATAACCTTAAAAAAAGATAAAAATAATTTATAAAGTAGAGTTAAAAATTAATAGATAAAAACAACTGTGGAACTGTGGCCGTTATGCAGTTCAGATGCTGCAACAAGATGTATGAAGAGAATGGTTCACTTCCACTTGAAGTAAGGATGATGCTGAAAATAGCAGCAAAGCCTAAAGAAAGGGCACCTAACTTAGCTGAGGTGGAAATAAACGTGACAGAGCTCAGTACTGTGGAATTTTGAAACACATGAAATCCACTGACCAAAAGCTTTTGATTCCACCACCCGCCCCACCCTCAGTTGAATGAGCACATATTTTTAAAATTTAATATAAAATCCCTTCACATTTTACTACCTGTGCAGCACTTATGTTTTACGAAAGCAGAGGAAAGCAATTCCAGGCAGCCACAGGGTTAATTTAATCTTACTTTAAGAATATAGAAGACTTTGCTACATCTTTTGTTTGAAAGTGGTTCTAAAAGCATAGAAGCAAATGGCAAAAGGAGTTGAAAACAATGTCTAAAAATAGACAGACAATATTTTTCCCCAATAAAAGTGACTGGATTTCACAAACTGAAGTGGGTTGACGATGGTTAATGAAAGGAAAACTATCAAGCTTGGATAAGTGCAGCTATATGAGTTTTCCAGTAATCAGTCTTGGGAACTACCTTGGTTTTTCCATTGGAATCCTTGGCAGAGAGAAAGTGCATGGCAATTAAATATGACATAATAATGGGAGTCACTGTCCATACAAAGTATCAGGTTATCTTACATGAAAAATGCGCAGATAGATAGAATAGGACAAAAAAAGGAATTGGGAGAAGAGCCAGAACTATGGATTAATAGCTAGAATTACTCAAAAGTTGGAAGACTGCCATTGAACCATACCTCAGAAAGGATCTCATCCAGAATCACTATTGGCAGACTCAGTCACCAAAGTTCAAGAACTATGAATCCCAGTCTGTAAGGATGCACACACAAGTGTGCCTGGCACTATCAGAGTACTAGAGAGTCTATCACATTGGCAGCAAACCAAGACATCTTGACCTAGAAAGACAAGTGTTGTGCTATAGTCCATGCAAAACAAGAACAATACCAGAGCAATAGAAAGATTCTGCAACAATCTTCCAGTAGCAGCAGTGAGAACCAAAAATCCTCCAACTATTTCAGTCTTGATTTTATGAACAGAATTGTACAAATAGTATTGCACAGAAAAGCATGGAATAAAATGATCTTCAAGGTCTGCTCCAAACCAACCTTGTCTTATTACCACACATCAGATACAACCATTCTATCATCATCAATGCTGCGTAACACTCGGACCAGATCTAGGACATAAATGCTAAGGGAAGTTGAGACCACGCTAGGCAGAAGCAAGATCAGAGTTCAGAACTCTCATACACTACTCTTACTTGAAGGGATGTACTCAGAAATTTTCTCTCCCAGACCATAACTTAAGACAGCTCCTACTCTTGGTGCCAATGTTAGGTTCCTTAGTAAGTACTTGGCTCAACTCCTCAATTCCAGTTTATCTTGATCAAAATAATTCAGCCTCAGTTATCTGCAACTACATCGTCTTCACCAGTCAAACTGGACTGCAGCAGAACGACACATCCATGTCTGAAGACAAATTTGGGTAACTATACACAATACTACAACGTGTTTCTACAAGTAACTCAGCAGTACTACAGTTGTGCCTCTGCAAGCATAGAGCAAAGGGAACATCTTTGTTTCCTTTACAATTTCACAGCAAGATACTATTATGAGGTACAACTGTGGTCACAGAGTGCCCAAGACATTTAGAAGATCACTTAAAGATATGCAAAGAGGGATGGAGGGATGTAAGAAACAAGTCTGCTCCTCTGATATAAGTGTCTCTTGATACAGATTCACATTCCTGTGTGACATACAACGTTCCTAGAGCTGACCTAAGACTCTGGAATGAACTTTCGCAGGAATTAATGATCCTTACATACTTCACTATGTTCCACCTAAACAGTTAGGCATATATCTTATTTTCTGCCCAATTTGTGCTTTCCAATACAATATCCTAGTTGCATGAATATTTCTAGGGGAAGGGGGGGAAGCAGATTCCTGTCCCTGTGAAAATACAATGAGAGAAGAGGATGTAGGAACCAACGTGCAGATGGGACAAGCAGAGGCATTACAGTGACAAGAAAGGCATAAGGGCATCCATGAAGTGGAAGAAAAACTGAGTCGCTAACAGTGACAGTGAAATTTAGTTTTTACCTCAAGAACGCAGAGTAGTTCTTCCACATATGCTCGTTCAGTTTCAATAAGCTCATTTATTACATGCCTGTGGACAAAGAATGACAATTAAGGTAGCCCTATTCACTTCTGCAAAGTAAGGAGGCAACATTAACTTTGTATTTCTTCTTTGCTTCAGCCAGTTAAGGAACAATTTCCAAGTAATGGAAACTGTGATGCTTCATGGATATTTCTGTCAACAGTTTGTATATACTTATTGAGAAACATGTATTTTTAAAACACCTCAAGAATTTTGAAAATGTGTTTAAACAGGGAAAAAGTAAAATCTAGCATTTTAGGTGCTACAGTAACTGAACTGAAGTAGTATAGTATTTTATCATTGTATAAACAAAATCTGGTCATGTCATGTTCGCAGCTACTGCAGGAGCTGGAGTTGGAGCTCCATGGGGTTAACAAACGCAGACTTAAAGTTACGTCAGTCACTTTAAATTAGAGGCATTTAAGGCACACTTTGTATATCATAATGCTGTTTTAAGTTTAATTTTTCCAGTGGCCAAGCAAGTATGCTTACCTCAAAGTCCCTCCCCTTGTGATTTTGTACTATTTAACACATTCGTAACAGTGAAAAGACAGTACAAATATCCAGCGTACAAGTACATTAATTGCAGGAGGCATTAGGTTTTTTTTTTTTTTTTTTTTTTATTTAAGTGATACTGTTTGTTTTATACAAGAAAGTGAGGTTTTGGTAACATTTATCAAAACATGGACTAAAAATAGTCAAACAAGAATACAGTCTTCTGAAGCATGGAGACCAAAACCTCTGATAGACTTAGAAAAGGCTTATTGCTTAAAACTATGTCACCTCCAAAATGGAAATACACAGCTATCTTGACAAAAAATCACCTTGCTGCAGCCAAGCTAGTGTCTGGTACTAAATAAATTACAAAAATGCGAAAGACAGACTGAAATACCTTCCTCTGCATATAGAGCATAGCCAATGCTTTTCAAAAATCACAGAGGCTTACTTCACAGCAGCATACTTGTCTTATCAAATCCTTAGCCAAACTCAGCCTTTGCTGGAACCATGTCAGAGAAAAAGCATTTTTTGTTTATCAAAATATACTTACTGTCGTAACACAGCTAGGTTTTCTTCATCATCCATTGCAGATCCTCCTCTGCTTTGATGAAGTTCAGTCATTTCACCCTAAAGAAGGAAGTAAATAAACAACAACAAAAATAATCAGCACAGCAACACAGATGGGGGGAAAAGCACTTTACAATACAGAGTTTGCAGTCAGCTCTACTTGCATATATTTTTGCAGGAAGGATTGTACTCCATTAAAAATGAAGGCAATTTACAAGAATGTAGAAAAAAAATCCAAATCAACCTGAAGGTCTAGATACAAGGAGCTCTCCATGAAAGGTCAGCTTAGAAAAGACCATGGTTGGAGGCCCCTTTCCAGGAAGACAACATCAAAGCATCAGCGTAATCTTGGAGGCAACACTGGCCTTAGTCTGTTTTCCAAGCTAAAAATGAAGCACTGTGCTAACCTTCTGGTAGCTTCCTACCTTGACACAGAAGTTCACTCTTACAGTGTCTACTGTAACAGTTGACCTAATTATGGCTTGCCTAAAAAAATAAGAGGCTCCGCTTTCCATCCCCTTTGAATCAATCCTTTTCTCCCAACTGTTGTCCCTGCTGGTCACATGGTCCTGCCTTCCTCCTTGCACTGTCTCTTGCTGAACCTTCACTGAGTTGATTCAAAGCTCTAATCCAGTGGAAAACTGTTAGTTTCTGTTGCTGCCATCAGGTTCTTTTCATGCTGGAGGCGGAGCAGGAAGACCATCCCCACTTGGGAATGGCAACCCATTAGGTCAGGTGAAGCTGTCTTGGAGCCAACAACAACTACCTCTCCACTTTCGCCAGTTTTGAGTAGCCAATTACTACTGGCAAATAATAAATGTTTCCTGTTCATAGATTTTATATTTTGCTGCCCCTAACACTTTTCCTAATATAGGCGACTATTTACCTTCCCTCATACCGAGCTCAGTGACAAAGCAGCCTCTATTTAAACCACATGACTGCTTCACCAGAGTAACTTCACTAGGGGCAATATCATCACTTTTTAAGCGGAACTGCCCCATTCTTCTTGAAGTTCCTGCATATTTTATTCTATTATGACTGCCTCAAGCAGTACACACGTGAAAAGCACAAAGATAAAAAAATTACCTTTCCTCTTCTGTAGTTTACCCTCTGAAGTGCGCTGCTTTCTGAGTTGGATACATATTCTCTTTGAAGACCTAAGCACATAAAAAAGAGCCAAACAGCGATCAGAACTTGAGGTGATTTCACACCTACGTTTGTGCAACCACAAGTTACAGCTGAAAGTTTCTTCGGGTTTCTCAGCATATTGCAAAAAATTAGTCAAAGGCTATTACAGTTACTTACCTGGAGAGGTGCAAGAAGATTTTACGAAGGCTTCAGGTCTTGGTGCAACTGGCTGAACAGGGCGTGTCTGCTTAGCTGCCAGTTTCTTAAGACTTACTTGTCTCTTTTGAAACATTTCTTCCATACTTTCTTGCTTCTGGAAAACCTTTTGGACATGCTCCTACCATCATCACAGAGATATAAATAAAATTAAATAAATAAAATTAAATAAATCCCAAAGAGACCTATCAACACACTGCACTGCCACTTACAGAACGTTGACTTGAAATTGCAATTACTTTTATACCACCAGCAAAAGCACATTACTCTTCACTACTAACAAGGAATTATTATTAAAAATTGGAACATGACTTCATAAAACATTTTGTCTGCTTACTGCAGAGAAACCAGCAGGGTTCAAGTTTTAATTTAAAAAGAAAAAAAACGGAAAAGTTTTCTTGACAGTGTCTAGTGGTTCTCTTACACAAACAGATCAACCAAGAAGAAAAGGAATATATTCTCAAGTTCTTGTAAAAAAACAAAAACAAAGAAATCCCAAACCAACCAAACAGTTACAAAGCAGAAGTCATACAAATATGAAGGACAAGTCTGGTTTTGCTACATAAAAAAAAGGTTCTCAAATACTCACTGGGGACATATTTTTTAAAAAGCAATTGTACTATCTGAAAAATTGAAGTAGTTATTAAAAGCCTCTGAAGTCCTTCATTCTTATCCAAAGATAAGATAGATAAGTAAATGTATTGGTTTTCCATTTCCCAAGTATAACTCTGAGTACTGATTATTTAGCGTTAGCAATGGCCACGCAATGGAATAATTCTAAAATTAACAAATGGATGCACAGATACACACAAACATCTGGTACCTTTAGGTCATCATTGAGGATGTGTGCATACTCTCTGTAAATTTTATTCAGCTCCTTGATTTTATTGGTTGCACCAGTGTCCAAGAATTTCTCGATCTCCTGTAATGCTGATTCTGCACCATCCTGAGACTGACACTTATCTACTGGCTGTGAAGCCAGAAGATATATTCCTTCATCACACCATTTCATAGACTAAAAATAGAGAAAAGAACAGGCGCACAATACATCAACATCAGCATCAAACACTAAGAGGTCTAAGAAATTTCATACCTCTACTTGTAGTGTATTCAGCTATTTAAGGAGAAAGCTTCCAGCACACCCAGGTATTTTTACCTGCCATTATAACAACTGGTTGACTTGGCGTTTAGCAAACAAGATGGGAAACAAAACTGTTTCATACAAAATTTACCTTTTCTAGTAAGCAATGCAGTTCTAGAGATTTGTTAAGAAGATTCCTCCTTTGCTCTGCCTCAGTAGTGAAGGCATCGCAGAGATGATGAAGTTCACTGCATTTTGGAAGAATGGAATCCACAGCGTAATGATTGCTTTGAATAAAAGCATCACCCTCTGAGGCTAGCATTCTGGCTTTTGCTATAGTTTCCTAAGAAAGAAAACACTTATTTAGGCACATCTTTCTTCAGATAAATGTCAATGAAAAAAAAAATTTAAAATGATACCATTTGTTTTTATGCAGTAATATACATATATTGCTAAAGTAATACATCTTTAGTTAACAGTTGCTTTGCTTAATAAATCAAACCAATTTTGTGCCTTCCCAAATGCCCAATAACTTCTATGCTTCCTTCTTTATTTATGTATCAGAGTATTTAAGAAACATTAATTAAACATTCCTGTGAAGGAATCACTATCTTCTTTCTTTTTAGTTTTACTTATTCAGCAGCATGTTTGTGTGCCTGTGTATACAATCTGGAAGACAGCAGCAATCTGGACAAATTATAAAATACCAAACCCCAGCACTTCACTTACAGAGCTATATGATTTATTGTGAAGCACAGATTATAAGGTTCCCTTTCTACAGCGTTCAAAGAGTATGTTTCAGTTGGTCATCTTTTAATGGTTCGTACATTCAACATGTGACCCTCTCATTTCTGAGATTTAACTAAATAATTGGCTTTAATAGGAGTTAATTTGGCCCCTTGACCACCAAGTGCAGAACTTGGCTACATAAACCCGTAATGCACTTCTTTCACAACACTGACCCCCAAGGACTTTGTGACTGGCCACTCCGTTCTTTACTAAAGGGATGCCTGATAACTGTGCTGCTCCAATGATTTATGATTTTATTCCAAATCCCTTCTGCAGGATACTTGAGACACTGATTCTGTCTTGTTGTCTATTTAAGCTCTGCTCATAAAATATACTCCATCACCAAATACTGCTCCCCTCTACACATGCATTGTCATACTAGAAATTCAGGATACTGCATTGCAGAGCTCTTACACATGACTTTTCTTCAAAGTTGGCAAGATCACTCAAAATGTGCTCCACGTGTGAACAGCTGTTTCCCACATCTGTGAAAGCAGACAGTCTCTCGGACACAATATCCAAAGCCGCTTTGACCTGAAATGAGACAGAGGTATGCATCAATGAAGATGATTACGCCTCTCCAGAGACCTATCAGTTAAACAGATGATAGACATTATTTTCAGTCAGGTGACTCACATTATGGGGGGCACAGAGACAAATTGCACTTTTATCAGCTTACCTTTAACCCAAATTCAAAATGAAAACAAACACAAAGAAAAGGCAAAGTAATCCAGTTTCCTGGCACCGAAGAAAAACAATGTAGGAAAACTAACGTTCAGGAAACATTTATGGTCTGGTTTTTGCTGGATGGTAATAATACAAAGCAACATTAACGTAAACAGCAAAACATGAGGGAGTGGTCCTCATCCTAACAATTGGTTGACAGACAGACATACACACATTCATAAGAGTTTCTGAGCATTACTCCTGTAGAGAGACAGAGGCCATGTTCTGAGATCAGCTACACCAGTGTAAAACAACTGTTGGTGCCATCAAGTATATGAGTTAAACTAATATGAGATCAGAAACTGGCTGTAAAAATTTCAGTTCAGCCTCCACCCAGCTTCTAACGTTGTGGTTGTAGCTTCCCACCCACAGTGCTGGAGACTGTTCTACAAAAGTTTCAGCCAGAAGGTTTAGACCAGACTTGGTTCCGTAAATGCCTATTGGCAAGAAGATAGCTTTGCAGCCAGCATGTTATGCTTCTGTGGTGAAGAACAGGTTTCAAAGGAGTTTTTGAATGCTTATACGCTGCTGGGCCTGTAATAAAAAAAATCATAAGACTGCAGAAGAGGACCTATTATGTCTCTATAGGCAAGTATTCAAGGTAGTAAAGATAGCAGGATGTCAAGTAAGGACACATACAAGGAAAAGGTTGGAGAAAGCTTTCAAGCACACGCAAGAGGTGCAAAACCTACAAAACCAAGACGGGGAAGTATTTTCTTCTGAATCATTTCTATGTTACCAAATATTGACTGCCACCAAGAAGTTCTCACCTCTCTGAAATTCTGTTCAAAATTCCGAAGGCGCAGACACTGTTCAAGTTTTTGCTGATGCTTAATCCAAAACTCATCAAAGGCAGTCTCCGTTTCATATAATTGAGCCAGAAGCCTTTAAAAACAAAAGAAATACTGTAAGACTAATGGGTACAACCTTTAAGGGACAATACAATCTTCTACAGTAAACAAAAAGCTTCCCCAAGGCAGTATTTTCCAGAAAAAATAAATTGGACGCAGGAAACCAAGTTTTACAGGGAATTGTTTCCTAGAATAACATTGATGTAAAATTGAAACCCAACATAAATATTAAGTTCTGAAAAATTGGCAAGTGCTAATTTGAGGCTAGCTCCTCCACACACTATTGCTCTGCTCTGGCCTAGGGACATGGGGACTTTGGGCTAGCAAATATAAATAAAACGTGAATACGTGTAGGTTAGGACTCTGAGGAACCCAAGCCTTGGGCTATATAAAAAATGAAGGCAAAAATTTGTACTGTTGTGACCAGCTAGCTGTCCTTATGTTTCATTCCTTGGAGCAAGATTCATAATAAATCTGAAGGTCATTGCTGACCCTCTGCTGAGGAGCATTACTATTTTAATATCACAGGCTAGCGTACAGCAGTAATGCAACGGAAAGAATCTTCTTCAATTCTAATTTTGTCCAATGCTTTAAGTCTTATACTTTTAAACTTATTTTCCAACGTTGCATTTGACCGTATAGTGTCCTATGGACTTAGGTACCTAGGCTACACCCAGGGAAAACCATACATCAGAATTTCATTGAATGCTTGTCTTTAACAGAACAGAAACAAACCCTTAATACGCAAGTCAAAACTGATTAGGAAAAAAAAGTCAGGATGCACACGCACAGAGTTTGTTCCAACTTTTGTCTGATATTGTATCTAGTGGGAACACTTTGAATAAATTAGCAACTGTCCTTCAGATAGCTGATAGCAACAACAACCAAAGAAAAGTGACTCCGGCCAAGCTTTGTGGATTGGAATGGACAGTTACTTGGAAAGAAGAGTCAGCCCAACTGTAACAGAAACAGGGAATGACAGACAAAAAAAGAATGCAGAATACTGCCTGGGGAAAATGAGCTATTCTTTCATAGTAAATTTGCACAAAACATCTGTGCTATGGTGATGTAATGTCTTCAAAACTGGCAGTAATTTAAGGGGTGGTGGGCAGGGAGCAAAGGAAAACATCTATTACTTATATGTCCAAAGGAAGTATATAGGAAGCTTGTGCACAGATACTTCAAGAGTGTTGTATTCCTTAGTAGCGCTTTAAAGACTACTAAAAACATGCATAATATATCAGCAATGTTAGAAGCTCCTTCACGCAGGTTTAAAGAAAAATAAGCCTCTCTCTTCAATGCAAAAGGACTTAATGAAAGTGGACAAAACTACTGAAAAGAAAAGATATATCACTTCTGTCTTCTGTTGCTGCTTCCCCTGCAGCAGTGAAATTTCCTTGGATTGCACTTTAGACTATATGCAAAGCATTGATATTAATTCAAATAAGGAAAAGGTGCTCAACTACATGGTCCAAATATAACAAAAAGGAGAACAGCATTATTTTATTGGTACTGGAACTCAAACTGCATCCCCTATTTTCTTAGGGCCAGATGACCAGGTAATGGACATCAGGGTATTACTTTGCTTAGAACAGATCTGACAACAGAACAGTTGTTTCTGAAAGCACCTTTTATGTTCATGTGCAACATTTGCTTATATTGCTGAGCATGCATATGGAACTAAGTAAAAGATCTGTGGAGGGGTCAAAAAAAAAATCCCCAGAAAAGCAGCATATTTGGTATTTCGCTCCTCTTACCTTTCTATCGTTGTTTGATTGTCTAGCTGATCTTGATTCAGTTTGTATTCAGGATTCTCAGTAACTGGTTTTGTAATACTTCCAAGGATATCATCTCCCTGTTGTACAGCTAACCTGATATCCTCCTACAAAAGAAAACAAAACCCCCACACAGTGTAGTTGCATGTTGTTGAGTTTTTCAAGCAGACTTCATAAGGCACCAAATCAGAAAAAAAGGGGTTTGTTTTAATAGCAAGAAAGCAAGCACAGTTTGATTAAAAGCAGTGTTTGACAACAAATACTGACAGTAAATGTGAAACAGTAAATGCTTTTTCTACATTTACCATCTTAAGATCCCAGTGTACCCGAGTTGAATTTTTAACATCAAACCAAGTAGAACAAGTTCAATAAGATATCAGTATTTTGCTTTATTATTGTCTACTAACATTATGCAGATTGTCTATCAACATTATTAGCCATAAATTAAAACACAGCTTAACTAGAAGACAGCATCTTTACAAAAATTACATACCTTCATTTTGTCCTTCTTTTCTGTGTGTGTTGCAAGAAGGGAGCTGGTTGATTGCACATCATTCGGTAGTTCTGTTTCAGCCAGCTCAGTCCCAAAGGACTGAAGAATCTGAGCTGTTTGCTTAACTTTTTGGGCGAAACTTTCTATAGCCTTTTGGAATAAAAACCATTAAAGATGTTTCATGCTCATCACATGCATATGTACAAACAGACACATACACACAAAATAGAACTCTAAAAACAAACCCAAGCAGATGAATTACAAGATTGAAAAATGGTCTAAGTATACTTTTGCAAGCAACAGATACCGTCACCATTAATTCCTTAATTGTATATTTTTCCTAGGCTTGTATCAGGTGCATCTTCCTCATATTTTTATGATCTGGAGTTTTAAAATAACTTGAGCTTTTTCTTTCTTGTAGCAAAACCAATAAACTTCAACGCAATAATACACTGCAATTCCTTTGCTCCGAGCCTTTAGAAAGCCACTCCCAAATTGTTACTCATATTATTTCTCTAATATGACTAAGTACCATTGGGAACATCTTCTCACTGGGAGCAAGTCAACTTGCATCATTTGGAGTCTGTTTTAAAAATGACAGGGTATAAAACAGAAGGGTTCATTAAACTGGAAAGTTAAAACTAAAGCTAATACTTACAGTGCGACAGGACAGCCATCTGTTATGGCAGTAATCCAGGGTGCCACCAAGATCTTCTGTTAATTGTGTTTTATCAATGTAACCCTGCAGTTCTGATACTGAGCCCAGCATTATGATCTGCAGCAGCAAAGAAAAAAAGTAAACGCAATAAGTGGTGAGAAATCTTTTGTTAAGGATTCTAAGCTCCATTCTTTAGCCTCTGACAGAGAAAATCCAATTTAATAAAGAAGCAAAAGATGGAACTATTTCCTTTGTTATAGAAAAAACAAACTTAACAGTTGCTTCAGCTGAAGATGATGTAAATGACTGCATATAAGCATGAGGACCAGGCGTATTAAACAGAAGCTTATGGATTATACAACATATATTGCATCATTAGGGTTTTTTTTATCTTGATAAACTATACATGGCTATTTTCCAAGATCAACATTAATTTATTGTTCATTTTCCCCTTGTTACATTTTGTCTGTGAGAGATAACGACAGTATCTCTGTGGATTTGGCATTTAAGGACTGGTTCCCAAAATAAATTAAGGTTGAGGGGGGAAGTATCTTAACTTGGACTATCTTTTACCATGAAATTTATATCTGCTAAGTAAAGTAACTTTCATATCTTTAGCTCACATAGTTTTGAAGCTTATTTTAAAATATAAATGCTGTACATTTGCAAACAAAATTATGATCAGTGGGTTTACTGGCAAAGTAACAACAGGTATCAGTTGGATGTTCACTAAAATAACAGAAGCTATAGTATTTGTCCATAGGAAATTTGCCTTGAAATTTACATAGTCATTCAAGAATAAACTACCAAAACTGTTGAAACCGCCTTTAAGTACGGGTTTTTGTTGGGACTTTTTGGTCCTCACTGGCTACAGTAAGTACTTTAACAGATTTCTGACAATAAAGTGAAATCAAAGAATTACTTACAGGTACTTTCATTTTAAACTCATCTCTGTTGAATCTGAAAGCAATGTCCGAGAGAGTTCGATTTAAAAATCCAGTTGGGCGCAGAACAAGGACTAGCTGCAGGTTTCCTGGGAAAGATGCCTGCAAAACAAGTTTAGCTTGTTATTTTCTGTCTCAACTCCAGAAGATATTTTTGAACAAGGAGAAGCCCCGGTTAAACCACAAAGTAAATGTATCAGAGCCCTCCCATAATGGGGTGACCAATTATAAACCTAGCAAGGCTGCACAAAGAGCTTCATTTAGAGAGACATTTACTTGTTTCTGCAAATAGGAATCTATTCTCCTAGAATAATTTTTTTCAGAACTGGCTTGTAATGCTCTTCAGCTAAGATTTAATCCTGGTCAAGGCGGCCAATGACTAGTGGTGGCTTAGTGCTTTTTCTATAGCAGCAGCACCTTCATGGTTATTTTATCTTTTCTTTCATAGAAGGTGCCAAGAGAAACCTCCATTATTATCTGAACATCCAACACCATGTTTCTAGTTTGTGTATATACTACCTTGACAATTACCTACACAAACTATTTTCACCAAGACTAAATCTCTCAGGCAGTAGCATAGAAATAAACTTAAATTTTGTAGACAAAAATAAAAATCAAGCAATCATTCTTGGTTCATTTTCTCATCATCTTCCAGCTAGTAGTGTGACGGATCTCTCCCTGTTCTACAAGAGATAGAGGAAAAACAGAAAATAAGGAAAGCCAAGAAATAACATTAAGTTACTAAAAATCAACCTCTGCTGCGACAGAGGTTTGCATATTTGGCATTTAGCCATTCTTGAAATCATGCAAAGTCATCTTCCCTATTCAGTATCCCCACTGCAGGGAGGCAATGAAGCTAAAGAGATGATCATTATAATGGTTAAGTATGCAATTTTCTTCATTATACTGTTAGAAATTATGTCACATTTCTAGCAAATTGAATTAATATTACTAAAAAAATAATAGAAGCCAACCAAACCTAAACACTGACTGAAGGAGCTGTTATGCTATGCTCTGTTTCTGTGTCGAGTCAAATTGTTAGTATTTGAAAGGTTGGAGAGTGGCTTAATATTCATTTTAAGATTTCTAAGAGTTCCGGGTATTTAGCATTGAAGATCACAAACATTTTAATGGAGAAAAGTAGCTAAAAACTTCTGGAAAACTTCATGGATTCATTGTAGTTCTCCAGATATTCAGTGTACAATTGAGATCTCAAGCTGACTAAGGAACCTTAAAAGTCTTGAGCTTCACAATCTGCTTCCACTTCAGTAATGTCCAAATGTCCTGGAAAGCTCAGTGGTTTGGTCCTAAAGAGTCTGGAGGTTTTCAGCATACAGCTGGACAGAGTGCTAGGTCATCTCATTGAGTATCCCTTTCCCACAGAAGGCTTGACCAGATGTTGTTTCAAGGTCTTTTTCAACCTGAGTTGATCTATGATTCTATGATATTTAGACTATTACTGAAGAAAACAGTAGTAGCTAAATGCAATGTAATAGTAATTTTTCTAAATTGTGTATTAGCTTTTATGATACACATGACTAAATTAAGTAAGGTCTCTCAATGTTCAAAAAAACCCAGACAATACACTACAATTATTCTCCATTTCAGTGAATCCACCCCAAATGACTCTATGTTTAAATCCCTAGAGTCTTGTACCTACTAAACTGATACCATTCAAGGCTTGCCAGAAGTTTACTCTCTCAGCAAAAGTTGAAATTCTAGATTACTCTAACCTTGTTTACAATCTACAACACTGTTCTTTTCTCCACTAGTCTCTCTTAAGCTTTCCACTTAATTTTCTTCTTCAGAAAGACCCCAAGTCTTAATGATCCCTATTCTGCTTGTCACGGCTAAGAGTCAAAAATGCATACTGACCTTTCTGAAACAACAGAAGTGACAACAACAAAAACAGAAGATTACTACAGTAAACTATCAGACCCATTCCAGCTACTCCAGTTTATCTGAGCTTATACTTTCACAGTTCAAACTTTACTATTTTCCTGACCTTTTTTGTCCTAAAGTCCTGATAACTTACAGAGACAATGATATGATGCAAGAGACACTCCTTAGAGAAGTATGAACTTCATTGGCTAGTCACCTTCACCTTGAACACAAGAGCAACAACAGCAAAAATTCTCAGTTCCAGTCCAGCAGTGTATTTGTTTCAAGCTATTGTATGTTAAGCAGGCAGAGGAAACAATGACTTCTCAGTAAAGCTGTGCCAAGTACTCAGCGAAAAAAAATGTACTCATTATGTTTAGTAGTATCACAAAAATAAGTGCCTTTCAGGACTGTTTTAGTGAAGTCACTGAACACCACTTAAACTTGAAGGGCCTTTCTTTGCTCTAATTCATATTAAGTGCCCCTCCATTATTTTGCCTTAAATATTGCACTTTAATTTTCATAAAGGATACCAGAAATATGACAGAGGGTTTTTTCCCCCCATAGTCTCTCTTGTACAGGCACTAAATGTGTTAGAGTAGTCTCTATTCTATTCTAGCCCAAATCGTATATATTCCTTCATCTCACTTGCATCAGCAGTGATACTTGATACTTCATGACAGTCATGGGATTAATTTTCTATCTGCTTATCTCTTTCACTTCCCCACCCAGCCAGGCAAGTGTCAATTCCAAAGGTACAGAAAAAGATGTAAATGCGCATGTAGTTACTGGCTTTGAAATAAATCTGACCAAGCTGATAATTACATACAGCAGAGCCCTAAAATCAAAGCTTTCCAATATATGGAGATGTCTGCTACCCTCTGAGTAAGCCAAACCTAGAAAGAATCTTCCCTGACTGGACAAAACAGGAGCTACTTCAAACACTCTGGGAAAACAGTTAATAAATACGTAAGAGCAGGCTGACCTGCTTGCTTTCAGGCTGCTTCTTCTCAGGGAATGAGGGGCTTTCACTGCATGCTCCAGGCCTCTGTCAAGTGGGAGCTTACAGAGATTGAACCCAACTGGGTTTTGGGTAAAATATAAAATTGTTGGTTGCATATAGCCTTAATTGTCACTTTCCTTCACACAATATAAATGACAGAGAAGCACCAAGACAGACTCTGAAGTTATGCAGGTAACAGGGGGAGGTAAGGATACACAGGACATCTTACCAGTGAAGATCACACAATGCTGAATGGCTGGCAAGGAACCACAAAAACTGAGCAGGAAACCACCTCTGCCTGATGCTCAGGAAGGGGTGGTGGCAGCTTATTTATGGGGGAGGAAGGACTGCATTTCCCTGAAGACAGGTACTGAGGCTCGTCGTATCTTTGGTTTCTGCAGCATAATGTGATCTTGCTCTTTTGGTGCCAATGGGGAGCTATTGAAGTCACTCAAGAATTTTACCTGCACAAGTCAGGCAAAGCAGCAATCCCACACACTCCTACCTGACAGCAACTTTAAGCAACACATGCACTGTGGACTCTCGGGCAGATGAACTTTTCAAAGGAGGAATAAGTCTCATTAAACTGAATACTTTAGAATAGTCAAGATGTAGGATCAAGATAGAATGCGGTGCTGCCAGGCTGCTTCTTCCCGGCAGAGGCAGCACAGGAGCAGAACAGTGGCTGGGGTCTGCAACCAGGAGCCAGTTACCACAGCTTTCAGTAGTGATTAGCCAAAGGTGAGCTATTGAAAAAGTAAACCAACACCCTGGAGTTTTTATATCTTGGGTTTCTTCCTAGGGCTGATTTAGTACACAAAGAAATTATGCAGATAGATATACATAATTTTTAGACAGAGATGTACTTAAAATAAAGTTGCAGTCTGCTGTTCAATCCCACAGAGCAATTCGCTCAGCAGCCCCAGTGCTCAAAAGTCTTTTATACTTCTACAATGCAAAAGAAAGTTGTTCTGATAAACTGAATCTACATCCTCTCCTTTTCCGCTTCCCAGGTAAACAGCCAGCTTTCAGAAATACCTGAACTATGCGAGCCATCAAAGAACTAACGCTTGACTTGGGTTTAGTAGTTCTGTTTTAAAATACTTGGAACAAGACTATTTTTCATTTTATGAAGAACTGCAATATACTCACATTACCAAACTCTGTGCTGGTGTTTTCCCTTCTTCACTTACTAGTATGCTGTAAGCCACAAGGTACTTCTTTCCAAAATACCTCTGTATATGAAGAAGCTAGTAAGTACCTTTTTCTTTTTTTTTTTCCTTTTTTTTTTGCAAGACTGTTTATTCCAGGCTAGAATGAAGTCTTTTACACAGGCTTCTTGTCAAGGAAGAATCTTGAATTGAATCAATTCATAAAAGGAGCAGCTGAAAATCCACTTTTAAAAACATTAAGCTGTTTTGCATTACATCCGAGTTCAATGCTTGAGATGTTCTGATCACGGTTTCAGTGTTTAAATTATTTACTTTTTTTATGTATTTTTTAAAAAAAGCAATACATGAAAATAAAAATGTCTGAATTGAGTAGAACAACTGTGAAAGTCCTTGCACGTGTAATGTTCTGAAAACATGCAAAGCAATAAGAAAACCATGGAGCATCTCAAAATAACCTTATTTGTTTGTAATTTACAGGAATCGCTCATTACAATAGTTACAAAATGAATACAAATACTGTTCCAGCTTCATCATACTGTCAAGTTTTTGTTATTGTTTTGAATCCAAGCAAAAACGAGAAACATGACTAGGAGCTGAAAGAACAGTTTTGCAAACCTAACCCATTCAAATTGTTAAGTGTCATTACAGTATTCAAGATCAGATGCAAAGAGCTGGCTAGAAACTGGACTAGAGGGAAATTCCTATCCAAAACATAAAATAGTCCCTTTCATGACTATGGAGCATCCATAACTAAACACATCTTCCCTCCATCAACAACTCACTAGGAAGCTCAACCTCTCTCTACAATCAAGGCCAAAGAACTCAAGTTTGGATTACTGTAATTCACTGTTTTTCACCTTGGATGTAAAACCAATGATAAGACTCCAAATGGCACAAAAATGGGACTGCCTGGCTCCTGCAAGGTTTAGGTTGGTATTAGCACTCAAGTATCTCCATTGACTTTTGGTCTTCTCCTGCCAGTTACAGGTCTCAGCCCTAATCTTCAAAGCAATACATGTACTAAACCTCTGTTACACTGAAGACTGCATTTTGACCTACGAAGAGTGAAGAAAAATAGTGCCCTGGGCAATGCAGTCCAAAAGAGAAAGCACAAAAAAAGCTGCATGAAATGCATCCTTAGTCAAAGATTGAAAATCAGGAAGTAAAATTCCCTCGGAAGTTCAATAAAACACAACTCTTCGCACATTTAGAAACGGCTGCAAAGTTTTGTAAACAAATAAAGCTTTATCACTACCACTTAAGTGACCTCCCTACCAACTACTACTTCCAGAGCAGCTGCCCACATATATTATTCCCTAAGCATAAAGTTTAAGGAAGCTTATTTTCTCCGGACTTTCAGTATGAGGCTTCAACTTTGAGCTAGCTAAATTAGAGGGAAAATTAATCCATAATATTAGTTTCATTGTCTCATACGCTAGAGTCTGCAGTCATGCACTGACTAAGGACAATGTCCTGGGCCACCTGCCTACTGCAACTTCGTGAAGTAGCATATAACAACAACAAAGCCTACATGCCTGGGCATCTGCTTGCCAGAATCCCTCTGTCACATCCCAGGGAAGGGGGGCATCTTTCAGCCCAGTGAATCTGAGCTTTGATTTCAGTTCTGCAGTCACCGCACGTGCTTCAGCGGCGGTCACTTTGGGTCAGTGATGCAGTCACTGCCTTCCCACTACGTCTGCAAAAATAGCTTTACCTCACCACAGCCTTGACTCTCAATAGCAACCTCAAAGCATCAGCCTGAAACACAGACTCGGCTTATCACTGCTATTTCTCTGTCCTAGGAAAGAAAATGATCCCTAACAATATAAAAGGAAAAAGGAAGCCTAGACATTTTTCATAACATACAAAGATTTTCCACATTGATTTCAATTCAAAACAAAAAAATCTTTCTTCAATAGTTTTCCTTCAAAACATACTTCCAACATCCACTAGTACAAATCAAGCACTTGTGTGTGAAATGTCTTGAAAATGAACCAAAATTTTTAAGAAAATACATGCTGGTATAAATTTCTGGTTAGCAGCTGCTCAGTGCTTACAAACGTATTTCCTACAGTTGTCAGGATACTAGTGATGGGCAAATGCTCCAGGCAGGGTATTCCTGTTGGGAAGTACTCGCTCCAGCCACAGCACCCTGTGTTGACATCTCTGATTTCACAAACTGGAAGGGTCAACCTCCTCAGGGTGATTAGAGGAAAAGAAGGGGAAAGATGTCAGGGAAGATACTGCAGGAACTACTACAAATAGTCAGATAGAACTCTCTTCTCAAGTAGCACGAGACTAATCCTCACACACAGCAATCAGCTTTAGCATCAAAACTGTTAGAGTTACCAGGCTTTCAGACATAAAGTTCAATCTGGACAGCCCAAATGACACCCAGA
This sequence comes from Coccyzus lansbergi, assembly GCA_033558105.1. NCBI lineage: Eukaryota > Metazoa > Chordata > Aves > Cuculiformes > Coccyzidae > Coccyzus > Coccyzus lansbergi. The sequence goes on along the minus strand of JAUMJK010000320.1, from coordinate 546,103 downwards.
TGCTTTATCAATGTCAAAAGACAACTCTGACTGTTAAGAAAACCAAACAAGTAGAAGTTAAGCCTCAGGTCACCCTTGAGCCATTAAAAATGTCTTTATCCATCAACAAGACCAACAAAAATCCTCAAGACTTTGATGCAAGATAAGTGTGGTATATAGCTGGTTTTGGTTTTTTTAAAGGACAAAAGAAACATTTAGAGTCACTTATATCAAATATTATAGTAACAAAAGGTAGACTACAGCAAACAACGATTTTTCACGGTATCTTTTTTTGCAACGGGAAGATGAAATTTTCAAGGGTTCAGGGATAACACAACTATTGTTGAAGCTCAAAAGGAGGACCACCATATGCATTCACAGACACATAAAGCAAACACTGAGTCAGTTCAACAAAAGAAACAAGAGGTAAAAGAATTGTGTGTTTAGCAGACTAGACTTCAGCTGGGAAGCACGTTTTCTATTTTAAATAAAGCTGACAGAAGAATGAGAGAAGAAGAAAAAATGGAAAGAATACTTTTCTGTTTAAGGACAAAGATTACAACATTGAATTTTGAAAGAGATGCACAAGCTTTCACTAATCACCTTAAGCTATGCTGCTGGATCTGCTCAATCCTGCACCCCAAAATTTCAAAATATGCTGCAAAAGCCAATTTTGCAGATATCTTGGTATATTTTAAATATTTTAACATTCCTAAATGTACTTACTATGGAAAAAGCTGTAGTGCCTGGTTATTATATCATTATGTATTCATTCTCCAAAAGTCACATAGTGGGAATAACGCATTACCTTTAAATAAACAACCTTTTAGCTTACAATAAAGAACGCTTTGGTTAAAATGGGGCTACACAAAATGACATTTACTATTTTGATCTGACTTTCATGTCACACAGTTAAAATTTTTTCACCATGAAAAACTAAAGAAAAGATGCTTAGAGTTGTTTTTCAGCACTTAACAAGCAGAGTATCAACACAATTCAAGCATGGATAGTATGGCAAAAAGCTAACAAGAGTAGACACACAGTACGCTAAGCACATGATAAATGTGAAACTGTCTTTTCCTACTTGCATAAAAAAAACCCTGAAAAGCCTCTAACAAACTTAATGAACATTTTTAAAATATGAAAGCTAAAGAGGAAACTACAAGTAACAGCATTTGCAGTTGATTGATCATAGTAAGATTTTGTTCCTTAAAGATAACCGTTGCTTTTATTCAAAAAGCACAAGATCAGCTTTTATATGTTACTTCCTTTCACAAGTGGTAAACTAAATCTGGACCCTCAAATTCAACTCTTTCTAAAATGGGAGCTTACTTGAACAGTGAAAAGTGGATCCAGAGTGCTGTGAGATGCACAGGCTGCCCATGCAAATAATAGTTCCCATCTGGGAAAGCTACACACACATTTGCTTGCACACACACGTTATCCAAGTGCCTTCTCAGGCTGACACCCTGAGCTGCAAACTACATTAAAAGCATGTCATTAGACACATAATGCTTGGTCTCAGTCAGCAGGATATAAAAGAATTACTGATCACTTCTTATGTCACATCAGCTAAAATTTTGTTAAAGAGATACAGCACTTGCTGCTTTGCTACTCATAAACGTAACTGTCAACATGGAAAAATCTTTCTAAGGAGTTAATGTAAAACAGTACTTACTGCTATCCGCAGTATGGAAGCTTTCACAGAAGTCCATTTGTCCTGTCTGCGATCTATGACAAGAATAAATCCAATTCCAGCATCTTGTAAACTAAGTTTGGAGAAGAGAAGAGAAAGAGAAAGTTTAGTTGGAAATGCAAATGAAACTTCTCTTGTTCTCTCACTAAAAAAAAAAAAAAAAAAAAAAAAAAATCAGTTAAAACACTGTTTTTAAAAAAAATGTAACTTAACCCTTCTGTGCAGACCTTCTTTGAGATGTTTAGATGGAGATATACTACACCACAAAGATGCAGTAGTCACAAATATGTTCCACAGAGTTTCAGACCATATTCGAATAATGAATTGTTCTTTTTATGAAAGGTAGTTTGTATGTTTCTTCTACTGAGATTATTTCAGAGGATAATAGAATCCTTTGATTCTCCATTGTTTTGGTGCCGATATAATTGTTCCTTCATACCATTTTCAGTATAATTCCAGGACGAAAACAAAGTTATTTTCACTTTGCATATGCTTTTACCCTTCTGTTTGAATCGCCTTCTTCCTCACTGGTAATCAAAACTCCTTAAAAAGACAGCTCCTTCTCACCAGTCCACGGTATTGCTCTGTACATCTGAAAATCTCATAAGCCTCCAGGTTGCAAACTTGTTCCCAGGTGCATTCTTACATTTACAGAAACAAAAAATCCCTTTGGCATTTAAACACTCCAAATCACAAATAAGAAAAATGAGATCAGATGCACTTCTCCAGAATGGAAACATCTGTGAGAGAGATTCCGCTCAATTCCTTGCATACGGGTGACCTTTCTTTTTTGCCTATGCTCAGCTGCATGTGCTACCCAAGCCCCAGTCAAGAGATCTGCTCCTGTTTTGTAATTTCCCATCTAAGCCAATTGTGCAATGCCAGCAGCAGCCCTTGCCAACCAATCACAATCAAAATGGAAACGACAGGCAAATACAATACAAGGCAGACAGGGTCGGATTTTTTATTTTCTCACATATATGGTCATTTTTTTAATATACGTGCTGTATTTTCAGTGCGGATAATAAATGACTGCAAGGTCTGCTCTCTGCACTGTGACACATTTAGAAATACTGTGCATCTACTTGTTATCGCCACACCTTACAAGACAATATAGCTCAACAGGATCACTTATTCAAGAGTGCTGAATCATATTGAAATACCAGCTTTGCTTTATAGGATTATGTTGGTAGCATAATAATAAGAGGATGTCAAGGAGGATGAACACAGATACTCAGATGTGTCATCTTAAACTACTCCTCAAAATCACAAATTTAAATGACTCGCAGTCTATTGCTTCTCTTTTACAAATTATAATACCTCTCAAATTTTACAGACTAGATATTTATGGGGAAATATGAATGAACATAAAAATTGCAAAGGAATACTTGTTTTCTTTTAAAAGAAGTTAAAAAATAATTTTAACACTGGAAAATATTAGAAATGACACCTCACCGCCCACATTCAGAACATGTTACTTAAATCTTGCCTCTGGGTTAGGATAACACTGATAAACAACATCTGAGTACTTGCCTTATAAGCCTGAATAACCATTGCAGACAAACAAGGCTTTCTATTAGCAATATGCTTCCCACTACAGTAAATTTCCATAATTTATTAAAGCTTTTCCTCTTCTTTCTCTTTATTTGAGTAACAAGAGGAAGAGAGATATCCAGATTGATTTTAGCATTCTATTTCCCATTATAAAGTTTCCACCATTTTAGCCACTAAGCAAAATAAAATGCTAGCAGCAACCACATTCCACAATTATCAGGTAAAAAACCAAAATCCTTGGGTCACACAACCCAGTGTTGGTGGTGTGGATGAATGCATTCAAAAAGGTGCTACTGCATCTCCCACAACAGCCCATGTAGGTTTTGAAGAGTTTCAAGACTCTTGAAGAGCTGTTTTCCCTGCTCAGCAGAAGTCCATAGGAGTCCTGAAATTTCTGTATATTTTCTCAGTGGAAGCATAATCTCAAATCCAACAGAGTACCTAAATGCAACATCTGTATCATATTTCAAGATGCTGTTGACTTTTCTGCACAACAAGAATAAAAATAAAACCTCCAATAGAGGATCAATCAGAATTCTTCCCACAGGGAAAGATAGGCTCAGCTAGGCTCCCAGAAAAGACCTATAGGTCAGCTCTACACAGTTAATCACAGACTCATTTAGGTTGGAAAAGACCTCTAAGATCATCAAGTCCAATCATAAACATAAGACCTAGCAATGAGCAGAGCTTAATATCATCCTCCTAGAAAAAAAGACAAGGATGACTTAAGTGGAAGTGTTGACAATGGAAAGTGCACATCTAAGATATCCCAAATTATATCTTTACCCAGCCTTCATTTTCCACTGGATCAAACTGAGGGATCAAATATGTCAGGCAGTGGCATGATTCAAAATGCAGCTCCCTTCTAGGCTCAGACAGAAAAGGCAGGGTTCCCTACTGCTGGCTAGAAGAGTGCCAGTGGCAGAGCACCTGCCTTAAGAAGCACCTGACTTCAAACTGTTAATTAATTTGAGTTGTTTACCAAAAAAAAAAAAAAAAAAAAGACTTTGTTCTGAGCTGATCATGGTGGGAAAAATATTTGTCATCTTGACGGCACTGTTTTGTTGCAAAGGGCAGGCTATTGAGTCTTGGAACCAGCCCCAGCAAGTTGTAGGCAGGAAGCAACAAATCAAACTAAGACATTGTGTACAACAAAGTTGAGAACATTATGAAGACAACAAAGTCACGTATTCAAGAAAAGTAAATATTGGAAACAGGTCTGCTTGCCAGTGCACCTTTGGTCTACTGACCCCTCTTTGCTGCCACACATGCCTGCATATGCAGTTACAAGACAGTTTGCAATACACCACTTTCTTTTAGCGCTTAGGATGGATGGCGTTTTGGTAACAAGCAGGTATTCAGTATTCCCTTGGCTCCTAAGTTAATTGCAAGTGACAGCTGTCCCTCTTTCCCCTTAGCCATATTTATTACATTCTATCCAAATACTGATTTTCTTTCCCTCCCTCTATTGTATTTGCTTGAAAGCAAAGCATTTGAGCTCCTGCTCTGTACCTCAGCAGAAACACACTCTGACGGACATAGCCTGTCCTGTTCACCAAGCTCTACCCATAGACTTACCCCAGTTGCATTGCTCTTTTCACACTTATCACTCTTCAATAAACTTGTCACCACCACCCACACTTGTCTCTCTCCCATTAATCTATTCGATCATTCTCATACCTTGCTGCCTTGTCCTAAGAACAGCTTAAAGTCTTGGAGCTTTTTTTTATTTTTCCAGAATACTGCAGTCCCTTCATCCTCCAACCCAAGACTCCCTTACCCTATGTTCTGCTCAGTCTTTCAGGAACTTCCCTCAGGCAGGCACTTGTCTTGGCTGTGACCCTGCCTGCTGAGTTAGGCAGCTTGTCTGCACTGCCTGCTCTCAGACCTGAAGAGGACCCAGCTCTAGGGCAGCTCATTCTGCAGCCGTGGAGAAGGTCCTGCTCAGCCTCAGGATGAAGGAAACTCAATTAGCTACTGAGCATCTGTGACCCGGGATTTAGGCAGATATTTCTCATGGTGACATGAAGGTCATCATTCTTCTAAGTGTCAAGTCGGAGTCCTTGACCAAAGGATGGAGAGACTTGAGCTTCTCAAACAAAAGGCTGATGCAATATTTGGAAAACACAGTAGATTTATTCCCTGGCTTCTTGGGAATAACTCACCTGTTTTGGCTGAACTTGAAACCAAAGCCTCAGATGAGGCCTCATGAATGGAAGGAAAGTTTTGCAGAGTTTTAAATGATTGGAAAACAACCATTACAGTGAGAAACAGCAGACAAACCATAGCAGAAGCACTTGCCTGTTAGGGCTTCTTGATGTTTCCCTTACAACCTCTGTTTTCTTTAATGCATTAACTTGTATCCTGTGTACTTTGTGAAATATAATTTATATAAGCTTGTAATTCAAATTTAGTATTTCCTTCCTTTGTTTCCCTCCTAACACAAAAAGAATATATCATGAGATAAGCTCTGTTCTTCTGTTTATTCACCAGCACAAAGAACAGAACATTTTTAGAAAGGCAGAGAAACCATCCCTGCTCTGCAGGAAATATGTCTGGCAAACTCACAAAGGACAGGGCAGAAAAGGTAGAAAGCAGGAGAAGGGGAACACAGAAGACAGGTAATGGGAACAAAAATGCAGGGAATAAAAGAAAGGTAGATTTTCTGCTCAGTCCCTTCCCTCCTTCCATCTTGGGGAGCCAGTGTAACACCATTTGGAGATGGTGAGAGAGTGAAGTTGAAGTACCAGCCTAACAAGCACTGACTTCTCTACTTAAAGGGTAGAGCAGTAACCGAATTCTCCACTCAGTGACTCCTCAGCTTTGGATTATGGGGACATCTTCCTCTGTCTTATTTGCAAAACTTATGAGCTCATACACCTGGGGGAAAGGGTGGGAAAGTTTACAGTACACAGGACTGCAGAAACTTCCCTCTGGGGCATGTGGAAGCAATTACATAGCCATCATCTGAAAGATCCTTGCATTTCTCTAAGGCATGGGTGGTGACAACTGCAACAGAAATAAGTTCCTAGTGCTTCTACAATTCTGTATGAAAACTGCTTACACACATTGCTCTCTGCTACGAACAAAAAGTAAATCTTCAGGTTCATCAGTGATTCAATAACATGAAGCTTTTGAATGCATGAAAGTCTAGGCAACATTTTAGATTAAACAAGTACAGTTTAATACAAGTCTTAAAGCCTTACTATTAAACGTTATGGCTTACATTACACTCAGGATTGTTCCCTATCCAGACTATCTCTGCCTATACATACAAACAGCCTGGAAATTCTTGCAGTCAATGTCTGAACAGCTATTTTGCATAGCAGAATGTCAGTAATATTCAGTGAGGAATTATTGCATTAAGCAGAGCACCAAAGCAATGCAATGTCTGCAGCATCCTGTGTTACAAGCAGCTGAAGCTGTCTTACCCTCTGCAGCTCATCACTGACAATCAACACGCATCAGTGACAGGTACACACTGCTTGAAGAGATGCAGGGTCTCAGGCTGCTCACAAATTCTGTTTTTTTGGCATGCAACATGCAGGCTTATGTAGGAAGGACTGTGGAACTGGCCCATCTACCACTGGCTGTACTACTGTACTGCAAAAGGGCAAACAGACAGTGACAGATCATGGGAAATGTAGTGCTTATCCTGTCCATACCCAGGCGTAAATATAATTTTTGTATGTCATAACGGTTGTGTAGGTCAACTCTTAGATAAATAAATAAATAAGTTTCTTGAAGGCAGAATTGCATTCAGTGCAGAAAAAAAAGAACAAGTTTCAGCTGAAACAGGTTCTCCATACAAAAAGAGACAGTTCAGTAGCTGGAGTACAGGGTTAATGAACACTGTAAGCACCAAGTGTTTCCACTGTGTCCCCAGTGATAAAACCAATTCTAGCAGCTATTATTCTTTAAACTCAGAAGTCATCCTATAATCAGTCATCAGCAAAGAAGCTAGGGTAATCAAGAACAGCAATCTCTGTTACTTTGCTTAGGAACAGGCTACTGGAAAACAGACATTAAGGAGGTATGGTTTCCCAAGAGAAACTTTGCATCTTACATTTTCAAAGGCATTTCAACTGATTGAACTTGAGCCCATTTCTCTGTCTCTCCTGCCACTTCTAGGAATGACTTCTTGGGGAAAAAGGAAGAGACAAGAACTCTTTCTTAATCATAAATGTTTCTTTCACTCATTAAAAAAGAAACAAACAAAACCAGTAATGTCTTGGCAATGAATGAAAGCAGACAAGAGCCATCTCCTTAGTGGTCTTTATATGCTTTAGAAGTAAGCCAGATAATACGGTGAAGAAGCTGGTATTAATAAAGATAGAAATCTCCAGTACAGCAACTATGAAACAAAAAAATTCAGCCAAGTCCTATGTTAACATTGCACATTAGTAGTTTTATGCTAGTTTTCCAGCAAGAAGGGTGGGAACAATTCACCTGGCATTGCCTTGCCCCATATCATCCCTCCTTCTGTCCTTTATGTAGGATAACTAAGACTTCTTCTATTTGATGACTAGGTAAGTCCTAGAGAATGCAGTTTTTCCTACAACAGAAGAATTTAATGGTTTATGAATTTGAAATAAAAATAAATAAAGTCAAAGTTCAACTATGACAATAAACAAAATTTAGTACACAGGCACTAAACAGTAATTAGACCTACACCACTTTCATTTTCTTAGAATGCTTGATTGCTCATTAAGATAAAAACTACTGTCTCAAAACTAATTGATTTATCCACTTAATTCCAAAACCAGTTGGGAATTGTCAAAAAGGAACAAGCCAAAAAAAAAAAAATTTACATGTTTCTCCCATTTTAGAAGCTGTCCTACTTATTACTTAAAAAGTATTTTTGTACTTGATTGATCTTTTAGGTATTTTGATCTTATGACACCTTATCTCTCACTATCCAAAGTGTGACTAAGATTAAGGATTTAACACTGGAAACCATAATCTCTAAGGAGAAGAAAGTGAACTTGTGATTTCTTGAGAAATTATAGAAATAACAGGATACATCACACTCTTCAAAATTCCAGTTTGAAAGTTTCAGGTATCATAGGCTTTCATAGCTCATCATATCCAGCCTCACTGTAGAAGCTGCCAGATTAAATCAATTTAGAGATAGCAGGAACTGAAAAAGAAATATGAAACAAACCTTATCTGAACCCTACACCAGACAATGAGTTTCAATTGCTAAGTAAGCCTGAAGGTTCAAATGCAGTATCTAAATTAAATGCTGCTCTGCAATGCTGCTGCTTTTTCAGATCTTGCTTATGTGTTTTTCCAGAAACCTGCACTTAAATTAATATTTAAAAGCATTCAACTGAAGAATAGTCTGGAAAAAATCAAAGATATTATGACACTTTATAACATTAATGCTATAGAATCATAGAATAGGACCATCATCCAGTTCGAAGCCCTCTGCCATGGGCAGGGACACCTTGCACTAGATCAGGCTGCCCAAGGCCCCATCCAACCTGGTCTTGAACACCTCCAGGGATAGGGTATCCACAGTTTCCCTGGACAACCTGTTCCAGTGTCTCACCACTCTCATCGTGAAGAAGTCCTTCCTTACATGAAGCCTAAATCTGCCCCTCTCCAGTTTGTACCTGTTCTCCCTCATCCTATCACCAGAAGCCTTTATAAACAGTCTCACTCCAGCATTCCTGTAGCCCCTTTCAGGTACTGGGAAGTTGCTATAAGATCTTCTCAGAGCCTTCTCTTCTCCAAATTGAACTAGCAGCAATTCTCTCAGTCTGTCCTCATAGAAAAGGCTCTCCAGCCCTCAGATCATCTTTGTAGCCCTCCTCTGGACCCATGCCAAGAGTTCTATATCCTTCTTACATTGAGGATTTCAGAACAGGACACAGTAATCCAGATGAGGTCTCACAAGAGAGGAACAGAGGAGCAGAATTGTCTCCCTCAACCTACTGGTCACACTTCTTTTGATGCGGCCCAGGACACCGTTGGCCTTCTGGGCTGCAAGTACACACTACTGGCTCATGTCAAGCTTCTCATCAACCAGCACCCCCAACTCCTCTGCAGGGTTGCTCTCAATCACATCATCCACCACCATGTACTGAAATCGGGGATTGCCCTGACCCAGGTGCAGGACCTTGCACTTGGCCTCATTGAACTTCATGAGGTTCTCACAGGCACACTTTTCCAGCATGTCCAGGTCCCTCTGGATCACATCCCATCCTTCTGGTGTGGCAGCTACACCACTCATCTGCATACTTGCTGAGAGGGCACTCAATCTCACTGTCTATATCATTGATGAAGATATTAAAGAGCACCGGTCCCAGTATGGACCCCTGAGGGACATCACTTGTCATGAATCTGTCTATAAATGATATTCCAAATTTGCAATGTAAGTGTACAAATCAGAAAGTGACTACACACGTAAGACAAGTTGGAAGCGCTCTGAAAGCTGGACAGTAATATCTTCCCGCTAACTACACTTGCTCTAAATTAGCAAACTTGAAAATTTTATTTTCTGTTTTATGACAGAAAGTTTGAGGTTTGCATTGGTATTGAAATACCAGTGGCAAACAATGTGCCAAGAAAATAAATAGAATGAAAACCTATTCCCAAAAGATAGTTGCACACAATTGCATGATCACCTTGTGACGTTTAATTGGTTAGACACAAAACAGCAGTTGTGTTTCAAAACATGCCACATCTGTATATGACTAACTGAGGTCAGAGAATATTGCACACGTCTGAGCACAGACTTGATCCTAACAAGGGTGACATTTAGGAACATAACAACACCCAGATGAAGCTCTGTGGCTACCTAGCAGACTTCCTGAGCCCCTAAAGCTAATTGGCATGACATTTCAGCTAATTCAGCTTCAGGCCTGACAACTCAGTTTGGAGTCCCACATGAACCACCTTCAGTTACGGTGTGTAACTATTCTATCAGATATCAGTTCTTATTCCATTCACATATATAGGTTAAAAAAAAAAAAAAAGGAAAGGGTATGCACGCTTGATGTCTGGCACGTGGCATATGGGACAAAAACAGGAACACAACAACTAAAGAACTCTGCATAGCTTTATATGGAAATAGTAACGCAGTCCTGTCTTTAATTTTTGTAACCTATAGGTCTTCAGCTGAAAACATGGAAGAGGTCAGCTAGTTCAGGAAGTGCAGTTAGGAGGTCATGTCTAACTCTTCTGATCTCAGTGGAAAACTATCTATAAAGCACAGACCCAAGAAATAGGCTCACCCTCAAGCATGCCGGGGTGCTTAATTTAGAGCCAGAGACAGAGCTAAGTGGTGCGGAAATCACTTTACTGCATCTATCTCTCCATTTCCAAATATCTGGAATCAGGAACAAAACATGCCATCTACTCATTACTGTGTTTAAATAGTAAGCACCTCTACTGTGCTTCAACAAAAGGTTATTGATCTGCAAGATTTTTTTATATTTATCAGGCCTTCTCATAGCCAGCTCAATGAACTTTTACTGAAGAAGCAAAAAAGCTACCCAACTCAAATCAAGGCTGACCATTGTTCAGGAAGAATTATAGGAAAGAGAAGGAATCCTAGCAAAAGCAATTTAAAATGAGACACTCAAAGTGCTGCTATGCAAGTGCAGCCTCTAGTGGTCTGCCCAAAATCACAGACTGCCAAGTAAAAATGATGATATATCAATCTCCTGGCAAAACCAGGTGCGTTTCACCCAACACAGCTGATGATGTGACACACCACAGCAGTAACATAGCCCGTAAGCAAGGAGGCACCATTTTTCATTGATTCTTATGTTTAAAAATCTGATTTTGAAAATAAAAACTGCTACCTCCACGAAGAAAAATAAATCCTCACCTACATCACTAAGAACATTCTTCTACCATCATTTTCATTCTACACTGGAAGTCAAGGATTTTGAAACACACATCCGAAACATGGTATTTGATTTCTCTCTACTTTTGGCTTTGACAGTTATTGCCTTCACTTCAGAGAAACAGGTGAAGCTGTGTAGGAAATGAAGAAAATCTGAACATTTATGTTGGAGTTGAACCTGTTAAACTTTCACCATTGGAGAAGGTTCAGCTAAGACATTTGATATATTTCCCTCCCTCTATTATCCACTTTTTAAAAAAATTCCTTCTCCACATGCCAGTTAACTCTCTTTAAATCTTACCCAGTGTCCCACTAATGAAAACCTTAACTCTTCCCTTTCCTTTGTCTTAGCTGTAATTAGTTCATGCCCTAGGTATACCTGCAAACACTTAGACTGTATTTTAATTCTCTTCAGATTGTGAATCATCAGATACCCAAAATTGTACTTTAGAATCTCACAGCAACCAGGCAAAGAAGAATTCAGGTGAATGTTTAATTGTGAGGCAGCCTAAATAAAAACCATGATAGGCAAGTGGTTACAATTTCTTCATGAGGCAAAAGAGACATGCAAAGGTCATACAGCCCAGAAGAGCAACACTGAAAATGTTTTTTGAAACTTCTTAAATATAAGCAAGATAATTAAGCGTGAAGTTGTGTCAATTGCACAAGATATTGAAAGATGTTGACATTCATTCTGCTCCAAAAAGCTTTGCTGTTTGGAGGAAGCTGAGGGAATATAGCCAGTGTTAAAAATAAGAACTGAAGTGTCCAAGCATCATCTGCCTGGGCCTGGACATCTGCTTGTACCACATGCACTGATTTCCTTTCCATGGTACCCATCAGCCTTTTTTTATGGTAACTTAGCAAGCTTTAGACTAAAATCAGAACTGTTTTGATGCATTTCTGCAGTTAACAGAAATAATCATCAAAATACAAAGTTATTGCTTACCAGATCTTCTTTTAATGTGTAAAATTATTTTTTTTAAAAGAAGAGTTTTATTTTTCTGAATGGAAAATTCAGTGTCATTTCTGCAGATCATGCAGAGCTGCTTTAGGAAGGACTGTTTGAAGAAAGAAAACAACTTTGAGGACACATCTAGACTAAACTACAGATGGATGAAGTAAGGCCACACTGTCCTTGAGGGACTACTAAGGAAAAAAAAAGTCAATAAAGGCAAAAAGCTCCACATTGGTTAAGCTTAAAAAATAGAAGCAATAGAAGACCTATGCAAATGACTCCACAAAAGTATTTTTTATCTATTCAGAACTATGATATTGGAGTAACAGCTGTTTCCAGTACACTTCAACAAACATTAATGCACTGCACAAAGCATTAGAACAGCCTTATCTCAAATGCTGTACGTCGTGTTTTAGTAAGGTGAGTTTCTGTTTAAATAGGGAGTTAAATATATTGAACTTAAGTCTGGACTAATGGAAGTCCCTGCATGAGGTCCAGCATTTTAGTAATTATCTTTGACAATATTATAGCGCTCAATTTACCTTGTGTCCTTAGCAGATTAAATTTACCACTGGACTGTGTGTGTCGTCCATACAGAGCCTATATACTCTTCAAATTCTTTAAGCCCTGAAGGTGTAAGAATCATAAAATCATAGAATCACCAGGTTGGAAGAGACCCACTGGATCACCAAGTCCAACCATTCCTATCAAAACATTAAACCATGCACCTCAGTGCCTTGTCCACCCGTGCCTTAAACACCTCCAAGGAAGGTGAACCAACCACCTCCTTGGGCAGCCTGTTCCAGTGCCCAATGACACTTTCCGTGAAAATTTTTTTCCTAATGTTCACAGCCTAAACCTCCCTTGGCAGAGCTTGAGGCTATTTCCTCTTGTCCTGTCCCCTGTCACTTGGGAGAAGAGGCCATTACCCTCTTCTCCACAATCTCCTTTCAGGTAGTTGTGGAGAGCAATGAGGTGTTCCCGCAGTCTCCTCTTCTCCAGGCTAAAGAGATTTACAGACTAGAAAGGCTTTGCTTATACAGGGCTGAGCTTAAAAACAAGCTTAAGACATTCACAACCTGGACATTAAACAAGTCTAAATTGTTCCAAACACATACCATGTAAAAGTTCAGACACTAAGTAACACATCAAGCTATTACTTAATCTTGACAAACAATGTATATGAGACAGAAGCTTCAAACTACCAGTTAACTTGAAGAGTCAATGCTCTTACTTCAAACACACACTTACATCTCCTGCCTGCTTATAGGGACATATGGCATTTACAACTGTTTGGCAGCTGTGCTCTGGGAAAGGAAGAGCATACACAGCACGACAGAATTTGCTGTAAGTCCTGGGTTGTTCTCACTGACAAATTTGAGGGGCTGCCAATGTAACAGCAGGGTAGAGGTTCCACATCTTGAGCCTAAATTTTAGCCCAACAACAAGGAGAGCACAGAAATGAAGCACAGTTGTCAGAAGAACTCTGAAGCTGCAAAGCTGTTGCTCAGCATGTTAGTGCAAACTGTCAGGGCTTCTGGTTTTTGGCACTTCTTACCCGTTGTGTGGCAATGTCCATCCCTGGCACTCTATAAAACAAAGCGGGTTAACTCCTAACTAGTGGTGGGCCCCTTGTTTAGTTTGTATATAAACGAGGTAACACATGCAGTTACCCTCCCACAATGGCTCTTTGCAAGGTCAGCCTGGACCCTGAGGGACTTGTCAGCTCAAAACACAGTGTTGCTCTAACACGGCGGCCCCTGCTTCCAGAGTGGTGGAACTATGCCAGAGCCAGGCTCTGCGCTCACCAGTGTTCTTTAAGCTTCTGATTCTTCCTGCCAGTTTTCCTGGTAACCCCAGATCTATACCAAAAGATGGGTAACTGGTGCAGTTAACAAGGAATGGTCTACTCGAAATTTAGCAAACCCTAACAATACAGCTTTCAAATTGTTGGGCACAGACACTTTCAGAGGTCATTTTGTTTTCTTTTGCTAGTAGGACAGGATGGTCCCCTAGTTTCCAACACCAAACGGTACCACAAACAACAGGATTTCTTAGAATGCTACACAGTGTTCAAGCATTTGTAAACGATCACGATCTCAAACAAGGCAATGTTCTCCCAGGCAGGAAACCAACAGGGACATCTTTCCAAACAGGAAACTGCTGAACACAATAAGTTAACCTGAGATATGCTCCAGAACATGGAGTAGGGCAGAAGAGCATTCTAAAGAGAGGCTGTGCAAGGCTCTGTCTGAAGACAAGTACAAAAAAAAAGCCTGTGTACTGTATTTGATCAGCAGTGTTGGGACTTAAACTGATCATGAAAACCTGATCTGAATTTTCTAATCTACACTTCATTTCTCTTGAAAGGAATTTTGTATTTAAGACTCAGTGTTATACATTTGAAATAGTAACTTTCCAAGCTATTGTAACCACAAGAATTTTAGTTGGTCTTCTTTGTTCAAAGTACCTATATAAGCAATGAAGAAAAGCATTAAAATTATACCCTTTTGTTCTCTCGTACAGCATATTGTTTTCTGATTGCAATAGAAACTGCTAATTTACCAGAAGCAAAGCCATATGTTGAAAAATCCTATCTTTTTTTTTTTTAAACCACTGCAATTATCTATTGATTACTTTTGTACCAAGTTCTCATGCTACATTTGGTAAATTCATATTCCAAGAATGTGTAGACACTTAATAAAATATGTTTTAAACGACAGCTGTGATGGATAAAAGTAAATATGAATAACAGTTGCCCTCAGGGTACATCATGAATCTTAAAAGTCTGTTAGGATACATAGAAAGAAGAAACAATGCTTTCAAAATAGAGAGAAAAAAAGAGAATACCGAAAGCCCTCAGGGGACTTAAGGGTATAGTAGGAAGCTATTTCAGAAGTTGTAAACCTGAATAGAATATTCTTCCTCCATCCTTTGTGTATTTGGGATGTAAAAGACATCCCATGGACTACTCAACCACTTTGCAATAAGAATGATCAACACTATGTATGGAGGTTACAAGTTTTTTACTCAGCTAAGACACGAGACAACCATGGCCTCACTCAGTGAAGTGTAGGAGATGCTCTTCTCTGCAGAAAGAGAATTTGACTAGCTAGGGATCCAAAAAGCATCAAAAACAGATGCAAGACTTGACTCGCTGCCTTCTGCTGAGCACAGTTGAATTTACAGAGCTCACCTCTCACAGAAAGTTACATATAGATATGACTTTATTCAGCAACTCTATCAATAAGAACTATTAATTCCTCTAGATCAACAATTACATGTAAAGTATTTGTACTGATTCAATTTTTTAGTTAAAATACTCTTTCTAGAAATCATTGTTTTAAATACATTACATACGGCCATGGATTCTCCTCCTTTCATCTTGTGTACTATATATATATGAGACAAAAAATCACTTAATCTAAGCAAAATCTTTCTCAGTGAGAGAATCCCCCTATTTTTAATAAAATTTTATTTTGTAATTCAATAATAAAAAGTTACTAGTGGCTGAAAGGAGGAATCTGTTTCAGAAGTATTACGTTTATAATTTTACAATACATCTCATTACCAAAATGTTAGTTATAGAAGGATTAGCCATAATTTTCCATTGCCTATAGTACTCATCCTTAATATATAAATTCTTCCTGATACAGTAATGATCTTTAAGTACACGTGGTATGTGACTGTTGTCATGTACCACATCAACAGCTCTGTATTGAGTATTTTGAGATTATTATAAACTGCATGTTACACATTGTATTTTATCTAGATGCCTATAGAATATGAATTTACCACACAGTGTTAATAACATCCACCTGAAGAAGATGGTTCAGCTTTCTGTTTAATGATATACCCTTGAACGAGAGTTAACAGATTATCTCAAATTGAAATGAGGTACTCCCTTTCCATCTTCTCCTTTCTTTTAACATCCTCATGTATCAGATATTTACAGATCTGAGTACACGCTGACAACTCTGCTATTGGGACTATTTTTGGCTCCATGATACCTAAATTGATTACGAGCAGCCTGTAATAATTCCTTCCCTAAATGCCACATGAGGCATTTAACTCTTCATGAATAATTTATATTTACTATGAAAAACACGAGAGAAAGCTTATAGAGGAAAAATTTGTGAAATCCAGTGTTGACATAGTATAGAACAATGATGCAGTAAGAGGGAACAATGTCATTTACCTATAAAATCATAGCATCATAAAGTGGCTTGAGTTGGAGAGGACCTTAAAGATCGTCTAGTCCAACCCCTCCTGCTATTAGAGGGAATAACAAAGATAGGGTAAGAGGTTTCTGGTTTTCCTCTTACAACAAAATCCTAAGTTATTCTCATTACCAACGCTTATACTGGAACTTCTTTCACTTGGGAACAAATCAGGAAATGTGGTGCCACTGATAAGACTTACTAAACCAGTAAACATTTTATTAGGTGAAGTCTACTGCAGAGCACAGAAAGGTATAACATTATGAGGTTTTTAAGCAGCTCCTTGCTGTCATTCCCATGAAATATTGTTTCCCTTAATATGCAACTGTAAACAATGAGGTTTGAGCTATTGCTGCCAATCCCTTGCTGTGATCAGGAACCTGCATAGAGCAAAGTAGCGCAAATTGTTTCAGGAGAAACCATTCTGGCTTCAGACATGTCCATGCTCTACCGGGCTTTCTATGAAAAGTCCATTCCCCCTCAGTCAGTCTGAATAGCTGAAAGAGAGTTACCTATTTCATAAGCTAAATGACACTAATCTGGAGAACAGTCCATGCATAAAAGCCATGGGCTGCATTTTTATCCTTCCTATAAATCTGTACTTCTTACACTTCTTTAATAAACCTATAAAATAACTTCCCTCAAAAGCAGTTCCCAAAGCATCCAAGACAATCTTCAAAATTTTAGTCCCTGAAGACTATCAAAACAGCAAAAATCCTATCTTACAACACCTTTAATAGCACTAGAAATAGCACAATTCAAGGAAAATTACAATACTGCCCATCTTTGGGGTATACAGAATCAATGACGACATTAGCAAAACTACTTTATATGTATACTGGCTTCCAGATAGTGGTATTTCTGTAGTGTTTTATTACTCTACACCTGCAAAACAGCTTAATTTTGCACAGTAAGTTTATAACATCACTAGGGAAGATGTCAGGAATGTCTTCAACTCTTTGAGATAATAGCAATTCTCAGGCACAAAACTGTTTCAATTTTACCAGTACCTTAGGGCATTATTGTCACAAGTTTAAAATTGAAAACTTATCACCCTAATCCCTAAAATAGTTATATTCTCAATAGTTAATACCTTACTCCTTGCATCTAGCCAGCTGGGCTCTCCCCTTCATTTACACAGAACAGTGTTCTCTTCCTAAAGAATCAGAAATTAAAGGACAAGAAAACCCTGCAAGAATAGTCAGACTCAAGGAATGGCCGCTTCTGAGTCAATATGTATAGAATAATTGTTGGAGGGCAAGGACAATTAATAGAGAAACCGCCAGAAAATCTGCTCCCAGACTTTTCATTAGTAAAATTGTGCTCTGCCAAACTGATGCTCTGTAGGATGCGCTCAGCCCTCCCCAGTGCATCAAACGCTGTTTACTCTGATCAGAATTTCTCACTATGCTGAAGTTCAATGGACCACCGTGAAGCACACCACCAAGGAACTTTCAAAAGGAGAAGCAGATGTGAATTTAGTACATAATCATTTGTACTAAGAGTATTCGGGAAAGCTTTTACCTATCCTGGTTTAGCACCATACAGTTTAACCAACACAGTGATGATGGCTGTCAGCTTCACAGCTCCTCTTGTTGATAAACTAGGGGTTAATAAGTACAACCAGGAAGGCACCTTACAGTACATGCTGCATATGACCAGTAGTCTTTCACAAGGAGTAGGTCTGGACAGACACACACTCTCCTGGGTAGAAAACTGGCTGGATGGCCAGGCCCAGAGAGTGGTGGTAAATGGTGTTAAGTCCAGCTGGAGGCCAGTGACAAGTGGTGTCCCCCAGGGCTCAGTGTTAGGTCCAGTCCTGTTCAATGTCTTCACCAATGACCTGGATGAGGGCATTGAGGGTACCCTTAGCAAGTTTGCAGATGACACAAAGCTGTGTGCAAGTGTCGATCTGCTGGAGGGTAGGGAGGCTTTGCAAAGGGACCTGGACAGGCTGGACCACTGGGCAGTGTCCAACGGCATGAGCTTTAACACGGCCAAATGCCGGGTCCTGCACTTGGGGCACAACAACCCTATGCAGAGCTACAGACTGGGAGAAGCCTGGTTGGAAATCTGCCAGGAGGAGAGGGACCTGGGGGTGTTGGTCGACAGCCGACTGAACATGAGCCAGCAGTGTGCCCAGGTGGCCAAGAAGGCCAATGGCATCCTGGCTTGTATCAGAAACGGACCAGGGAGGTGATTCTCTCTCTGTATTCAGCACTGGTGAGGCCGCTCCTTGAATATTGTGTCCAGTTCTGGGCCCCTCAGCACAAGAAGGATGTTGAGGCTCTGGAGCAAGTCCAGAGAAGAGTGACGAGGCTGGTGAAGGGGCTGGAGAATAGACCCTATGAGGAGCGGCTGAGAGAGCTGGGGTTGTTCAGCCTGGAGAAGAGGAGGCTGAGAGGAGACCTCATTACTCTCTACAAGTACCTGAAAGGAGGTTGTGGAGAGGAGGGAGCTGGCCTCTTCTCCCAAGTGACAGGGGACAGGACGAGAGGGAATGGCCTCAAGCTCCGCCAGGGTAGGTTTAGGCTGGAGATTAGGAGGAGGTTTTTCACGCAGAGGGTCATTGGGCATTGGAACAGGCTGCCCAGGGAGGTGGTTGAGTCACCTTCCCTGGAGGTGTTTAAGGCACGGGTGGATGAGGTCTTGAGGGACTTGGTTTAGTGTTAGATAGGAATGGTTGAACTAGAGGATCCGATGGGTCCCTTCCAACCTGGTTGTTCTGTGATTCTGTTCTGTGGTCCTACAAAATAATTAAGAGGAAAGCCCTTTACAAGAACAACACTATTTGTTTTCATGCATGTACAGTAAATAAAAGCACACACGCATGCAGGACATCTGCCACAACTAGTTCCAAATGTGAATTGAGAATGGGAGCATGGCCCATGCTGAGTTGAACTGCGTGCTGTCAGCAAAAAGAACATGAAATACAGCCTGAGACCAACATTTAATCAGCATGACACAACCTGTTTTTCTAAGTTTTTCATCTGTGGAAGCCATTCAGCCCAATTTAGGAAAGACAAAGAGATCGCTTGATTCATACAAACATTCAAGTTTGAAGGGATCTTGGGAGACTTCTAGTCCATCCTCCTACTCAGAGCATGGTCAACTCCAAATTCAGACCAGATTGTTTAGGACCTTGTGCAACCAGGTCTTGAGAACCTTAAAGGACAGACACTCTTCATAGCCTGTCTCAATGTTTCATTATTCTCCCAGCAACATTTTTTTCCTTACATACATGTCAGAACCTCTCTGTTCTCATTCCAACCTTGGGCCTCACTGTTCCTACAACACACCTCTGCAAGGACCTGTTGCTATTTCTCCACCGTTTCCCCTGTTAGTGGGAACAGTGGCTGTTGGGCCCCCACAGCTTTCCCTCCCCAACCAAGAAAGTGTTGCTCCTGTAGCTTCTCCTTACACATCAGCTTTAGCCTCAACCACTGTGGGGTGTCCACTGGACTCTTTCCAGTTTGTGATCCCCTACCCTGTATTAGCTCACAGCTGGGCTCAATACTGTAAGAGGGGGTGCTGAAGGGAGCCATCCAGGACCCCTGTTGTCACCCGTTCTTGATCATGCTCCTGCTGGCACAGCCCAAGGGCCACCAGCCTTCAGTACTGTCAGAGTATCCTGCTGCCTCACATTTAGCCTGCTGCCCACCTGTGCCCTCAGGTCCTTTTCAGTCAGTTCCCATCCTGTACTTCTGCAGGGGATTAAGTCCACCTGAATTGCAGGACTTGTCATTTGTTGTTGCTGAATTCATTATGTTCCAGTCAGCCCATTCCTCCCCTTGTCAAGGTTCCTGTGAATGGCAGTCCCTCCCTCAGGAGTACTGACTTAGACCCCTAGCTTCCAATCCACAAACTAAATAAGGGTGCACTGCTCCTCCTCCTTGTCCTTGCCAAGGATACCAGGCAGCACAGCCATTTATAGTTGTCTAAAGAACGATCTTGAAGTAGAGCATGAGACATTAACCACCAAACTTTGAGCTGATGATCCAAGCAGTTTCTCGCTCACCCACCAGTGAAAACGTAACAAATCAAAGTGGAGAGACCGTGTTGAAAGTCTTGCTCAAGTAGAGGTAAAAGATACACAGAGCTTCCCCCGATTCATACAACCAATAATTTTATTGCAGCAATTGGTTAGTTAAACACAATTTATTGGTCTTTAATCCATGCTGGCTACTCCCTATCACCTTCTTTCTTGTGCCAATAAATGTTTATTCGTTTCTTACAGAACGAAGTGAGGTTGACCAGCCTCTGGATCATTATTCTTGCCCTTTCTAAAAAGGAATACAATATTTGCCTTTCTCCTATCATTGTGGTCTATCTCCGACCTCAAACCCCTTTCAAATATGATAGAAAACAGCTTTGTTACGACATTGTCCAGTCCCCTTACAACTCCTGAAGTAGCTCATCGCTAAGACTAGATTTGGGACAATATTTCTCAAGGGATCTTTGTCTTCATCCTCACCTGCTGCAACTCATTCTCCTCCTTGCACCCTACCTCTAAGCACATGGGCTCTGTCAGAGAAGACTGGAGAAAAAAAACCATCATCAACTGTCTCAGACTTATCTGTGATGGCTGCTGCTAATTTAATGGCATATTCAGCACAGGTCAATAGTTTCCTTGCTTATTCCTCTACTGCTAATGCAACCGTGCGGAACCATGATATTCCTTTCTCCTTGTCCCTCAGCACCAGGTGTGCTTTGACTTTCCTGAAACCATCTCTACATGTTTCTATGTTCTTCCTTTGTAACTTGCCCCAGCTCTTAACTCCTGTACATTGACTTTGGACTCCAGCTCAGTCACAAGTTCACCCTTCAGCCAGGTGCCTCCCATTATGTTTACTAATTTTTCAGGACATACTATTCCTGCCCTTGGAGGACGTTGTCCTCAAAATGCTTGCCAGTTTCATCAGCAGAATTACTCTTCAGAGCTGCTTTCCACTTAAATCCACCTACCAGTTCCCTGAATAAGCCCCAAGTCAGTTCTCTTGAAGTTTAGCGTCTGTCCTTTACTTGGTTACTTGCCTTCCTTACCTCCATCAGGATCTTGAACTCAGCTATTTAATTTCCTAAAAGATTTTTCAACAAAATCACCATTTTTATCGAGTAGCCCATTGATAACACTATGTGCCTTCTAAGAGAGCATCCTCAAAGTTTTGGAAGCACTGCAAAGTCTGCACATTCAACTGAGCCAAGGAAATGGAGCACAAGTGAGTTAGGACTGATTTCTGTATCTAACCATGGAATATCCCCTCACACTGAGTAACATCTTGAGTAGCATCCAGGAATGACTGTGTCCTACCAAAAACTACACATGCTTTCAGTCAAAGTACAGACTATTGCACTCTAAGATACAGCAAAGATAAGACAAGAGGACAATGATCATCACAGAATTTGCATCCATAAATAATAGGAAATAATTTTCTGATGAAATATAAATAACGCTGTGCAATTAATCTAACAACTACATTAGGTGACTGTCACTAATCAGCTATCATTAAGTGAGTGTCACTGACACTGCACTATAAGCAGTATTTTTCCTTTTTTTAACTAAATATTTAAGTCTGACCTCTATATCATTACTCAAGTGACTGAACGTGGAACATCACTTAGGAGATAAAAGGGTATTTTCTCCCTGGTAGGTGCTCACCTGGGGATGCTTGTCAGGTAGGTCAGGACATTTTGGAACTCTTTCTCGGGAATCTCGCTGAAAGCTGGATACTCTGGAAAGGTGATAACAGGGCATCCATCTCCCCCTCTTCCACCTACAAAAAGAAAGAAGCATCAGATGTGTTTAAACGCAGGTCCCTTCACTTAGCCTGCAATTTCCCAGTAATGAAGCTACTGTGGTTTTTGATATTTTTGGTGCAGCACTCATGAGTGTGGGTAGCGTTTATTCTAAATGGTCTAGTCTCCTCTTCAGAGCTTAGGAAGCTTTATAGGAAGGAATTTAGTACATCAGATTTTTTTTTTCCTGTACAAATGTGAACACAGTTTTGACACCAGATGGCAGTGCATCTTCCTTTTGATAAATGTCCACTGTATGCAAATATAACCACTTTGGAGAAAGGAATTAACTGATTTAGGGGAAAAAAGTTAATTCAGAATAAAGCAGGTGAACCTTCACATCAAACTGAACTCGACCTCCTTACCAGTCTGAACTCATTCCTGCAATTCTCCCTCAACCCCTAGCTTCTCTGCTTCCAGAACAGTATAAAAGAAGTGACAGAGTACTAAAAGAACTAGGGGAAGGTGTTTCAAATGAAATTCCCTGTTCAACTTCTCAGATTACCTACAAAAGGTAAAGTAGAGCTGCATACCTACACTTTTGGTGTGGCTGCTGCTGAGCTTGAATACCAGGTATCTCTTTTGGCATCTAAACAACTGGGTAGAATTCACAAATGCAACACTCTTTAAGGTGCTTCTTATTTTTATATACAAAATGTAATTTTTTTTTGTGGCAATGTTAATGTTTCGTATCTTAAGTAAGGATATTTTCATAAGAACAGGCAGGACAATGGAGTCTTCATAGTCCAAACAACCACATGAAGTTAGCGCCTGGAGGTGGCAGGAACACATTGCTGGAAAGTTATTTTTGTTTGAGAGTTCAAAAAAAGAAAATCATCTGAGGATGACTGTCACAATGACTATCTAGCCCTGAAATCTGATAATTGTGCAGAAATCAGCTATAAACTGTATTATCACTGTCTGATCACGGCAGCAACAGTGATTTGTGAAAATTATAGTGTGCTATTATTCACTTCAAGTGGCTTTACATCTAACCTCACCAGAAAAAGAAGATAAATACTTAAGCTCAGATTCATTTGATAAAAGAAACCACTGTTTCCTTCCAAAACCACATATAATTAGAAGAGCTAGAACAATAACCTCATGTTAAGTTGCAGTGAATCTGACTTCAATCTACCATCTTACAGGCAGTCTGGGGCTATCACTGTATTACTCTTGAAATCAAACTACATCAGAAAATAACACGCTCTGGATGCATTTAAACAACGACATCAAAATGCAACTATCATGCAAATATCATAAATTTGCAAATGTGGCCTTTAAGACACATCTAAATGAGGCAACCTAAAGACAAAGGAGTTAATTTTAGCTATACAAACATTCACAACGTAAATGCAAGTTAAGACCAATTTGGATTCTATTTGTTTTTTGTTCAACTCAGGATCACAGCATTTCCCTCTCCTATTAAAACATTTTTCAAGCATGATGATAATTTCTGTTACTCATGAGGTGTTCTGCTCTCTCTAGAATATCCATTTTTAGCTACAATTATACATTATTTGCTGTATCCCTGTTGGTCGCTGGCTTTGTTCTACTTAATTTCTATAAATAGGACATATGAAACAAAAGAACAACAACAATATGCTTGCAGGACACATCCTAAAAGCACAAGCCCAGACTATAACCTTCAGGAAGTTCCCAGACCACCACAGATTGTCAAGAGCAAATAGAGCTATCCTGCCTTGATGTTGCCTATTAATTTTCAACTTCCAGTACAGTCATCCATGGTTATCTTGGGTGGAGATGACACTGTCCTGCCACATGCTGTTAGAACACTGTTATTCACTGATTATCTTTTTCTCCAGTATTTTCCAGCTGAGTGCACACCTACCTTCAAATGCTGCTCAAGTGCTTTTCCTTATCAGGATCTCACTGCTGAAAAGGGTTTAGGGCCAACCGACCTGAAGTGCTAAATGGTGTTTTTATTAAATAACAGTAAAAGCAGTAGATGAATTCACTTTTTAAAATGTCCTTTATTTCACAATGAACTTCATGCAGCAAGAAGTGATTTCCCCCAACTCTTATTCAGAATCATTTTTTCTTGTCTCACCTCCCCAAAAGCAACATTACATAGTTTATTCCAGAATTGGCTGCATAAAATGTGGTTTTCTTTCTTTCTCCCAGAAGGAAATCAAATCACAGAAACTAGGGGAAGTAGATAAAGGGGAAATGGGAGTTTGGGAAGCTAGGCTGAGTTTTTTTTGTTGTTTTTGTTTTCAGTGAAGTATGTGAGTGACAAAACTAATAATTTTACTTCTCTCATCCTGCGTGAAACATGGGCTCAAGGCAATAAAATTAAAACACCTTACTAAAAGCAACTCACACAATAACCTTCCAGCATTTCAGAAGTATATACCCTCAGTTATAAGAAAAGGACACAAAACTTAGATGACCATTATAAGTGCCACAACTTATGAAAATATTTCAGTTTCCACAGAGTAGTTTTTAAAGTGAACAATTGGAGTTTTAATCACCATCCAAAATAGTGATTTAACTGTTATATTTTAATAAATTCAGGTATGTTGGCAGTGACTAAATCTAGTTACCTTATAGTCATAACTGTTGGCAAATCACCTCTCTCCATCTCTACATTACAGCCCTGACATTTCAGCCGCAGCTGGCACTTGAGTGCCAGCTTTTGTTTTCATTTAAATTGCAAGAAGCAAAAGAGAACACATCAGCTCTTAAGTACATGCAACCAATCTACACACATTTTACCTGAACTGACTCCCAAGAATTACTTGAGACACGTCTCACAACATGCAGCTGTAAGGAACATTCTTCAAACAAGACAACTATTACTTTTCAGGTTAAAACACTATAGAAAGTGAAGAGTATAAGTCAGCAATTAAAATAAACCACAATACGCTTTAAATAAAGTAGATCTGCTTCCATCCTACTTCTGTGAGCCTTCATTAAAGCAAAACTTCATTATTAACTCAGTTATAACTATCTTTGGCAGCTCATTCAACTGAAACTTCTTCAACAGATTCAGAATCAAAGACAAATTAACCTCTGTAAAATGGAAATTTGTCAGTGGATAAGTTTCTACAATTCTGGTAAACATCCAGTTAGCTGGAGCTGCCTTTGGCCACATTTTACATAGAATCATGGAATAGTTTGGTTTGGAAGGGATTATCTGGTTCCAATCCCCTGTGATGGGCAGGGATACATACCACTAGATCAGACTGCCCAAGATCCCATCAAATCTGTCCTTGAACACCTCCAGGGAAATACACGTTTTAAAACCATGCTGAATAGCATTAGCTCCACAGGTTAGGTAGCAAAACAATTTAATCATGCTTAGGAAATAGTGCTTTGGGTTCCTAACTTTTGTATGTGATTATTTAAACAATAGTGCTAACCATTCAAATTATGGGGACCCAGAGCATTGTGATCTCGCGTATGAAAGGACTGAACCTTGGAAAAGTAGCTGTGCTATTGTGAGATGCCAAATTTCATCAGTCTGAATAAGTTCACCTTAAGTCTAGGTAATTTAGCATTTATTCTTTATAGTCTGCTACATCTAACTTCTCCCACCATAGCTACAATCTGGTTAGGGTTTAGGTTTTTTAAGCAGGTATTGCCAAGTCAAAGAAACTGCAATACTATTTTATGCAAATTCTAATCAAGAGGCTTATTAGTGAGTTGCTATCTAAAAAATCATTTCAATTGGAAATAATTAACACTCTTTTCAATTTAAAATGTCACTGACAGGGTTAATTACAAAATTGATGAATTGTACAGCTGCTAAAACTCACATATACACCTGCATACACACATAGAGGGAAAGGCATGCTAGGCTTTTTTGGTAGAATCAGCAAGATTTGGGAACAGCAAAGGAGCTCACTCAGACCTCCAGGAAAGAGGAGTATGAGACTATTTTGTGATGTTTTTCTAGTTACTCTGCTCATGTTATTATAAGGTATTCTCAAAAGCACTCAGCCCAAGTCCACAAAAATGAAGAACAGTAAATGAATTAATTAGAAGTAATAAGATAATGATGATGGAGCAAAGTCGTATGTCTTCTAGCCTGAATCTATACTGCAAATGAAACTGTATTCAGACTATAAGTAAAAATATGATCTCTATGTTGATAACGCACATACACAAGAGCATCATCATCGTTCAACAGCTTGAATCTACTACTTTGGTTCAAAAGGCATAGCTTAAATAAAAGTAATCGTGTTTGCAGTCACGTGAAAAAGCAAAGTCCTTCTGTGAATGAAAGAAAAGCTTACTATGCATTTTGATTTACTGTTGTGGAGGTTCATCTGTTATGTTTGTATGTTTCTGATATAGAATTTCTCCTTTCTCTTTGCACAATATACCTAACTGGAGTACTCAAAGTATTTGAAGTTACATATGGACTTCAATGAGGCAGTGGTTAAAGGCTTCATTGCATGTTCTTTACAAAGAAAAACAGAATTAGAAGAAATTTATTTAAATATTCTTTCCTTGAAATGAGAGAGAAGTTTTACTTGTATAACTTCACAAGAAAGCAATTTGTGACAGCTAAATTTGTACCTGAAAATATCTGAACTGGAGATCTCTCAGCTCAGGATTTATCTTCTCCTCCTTTCTCTTTTTCTTTAGTGTCATTTTTTGAAAATAAAAACAAAAGCTCTACAAACTGTAGGTTTAGCACAGTGAATATAAACCAACAGTTAAGCCTACACCCGCGCAAGGCAAACTGCTAAGTAATAGCTCCTCTGCTGTCGTTACACAACATATATTGGCCATGTCGTATAGGCAACAAAAGCCAAACTGATATTTTTAACTAACTGATGCAGTGTACACGGTACAGGATCCACTCAGAAGTTCTCAAGCACAATTTTAGAAACAAACTCAGAATCTGTGGATACTTCAAAGAGAACAGTTTAACCAGTGATGTATTTCAGGTCATTTCCACAGAGGAGAGCAAGAGCACAGCCAAGGAAATAAAGTTACAGAGAGTAAAGAGAAATTTACACTTTAGAACTGTGATTTAAAGGGCCAAAGATGTAAGTATTTTTAAAGTTAGTATCAATGCTAATTTAGAGTGCAAAAAAAACAACTCTGAGTGGATAGCTAAAAATGCAAGTAGCATGAACTTGCATTTTTATTTCCTGTAATGGAAATATTTTGTTTGAAGTTGTTTAATGCATAAAGAGGCATTCAAAGGAAAATGAGTTGAAATAATTGGTTCAGTATTTGTGGTGGGCAAGAGCCTTATTTGCACATCACACAGCTTTTACAATTTAAGATGCATATAAACACACACACCTGTCTGCACGGTTTTTCATCTAAATTTATTTTAACACACCTGAAACCATCTGCCATTGCTGTATGCAAAGGTGGATTAAAAGTCACACAGGGACCTTCCAATCAAGGAGAGAAAAAATAAAATATATTTTCCAGAGACTTTTAAATGGACTTTCCAATGTCTTTCATGAGGATAAAAAGGAACAACAACAAAAAAAGAAGTAAGGCTCTTTGCCATGCAGAGTAAAAAGTGGTTACAGAGATACCAACTACAGCAGAAAAGACAGGTGAAATAGTAAACCAAGCAGAGAGAACCTTTACTGCAGCCTAGCAACAGAAAAAAAAAAAAACCCAAACCCACTCCACAATAAAAAGTAAACAGGTGTTGGAGTAAAATATTAACTTTGGGGTTTAAAAACTTGCTATATGAATGACTGGTCAAAAACCTCATCCACAGCTTGTCCCTATATTAGACTTAAGCTGAACACACAACTCCGTGTTCACTTCTGAGCAAGAGCCCTCAATATCTGTCAGAGTAGCTGGCACCTTAATCTAATTGCACGTTGCACTATTTACCACCAAACTGAAGCATTACTGTAAGTTTTTGCTTTACTTTGCTTTCTTTCAAGCCCAATATAACTGTCCCTGTAGCCTTTCCATTATAATATAACAGAATGAGGGACATGAATTAGTTTGTACCTGCAGAGGAAGAGACCAAGAGAAAGAAGTGACCCCAATTTAGACCAAAACACAGAACGGAGTTTGGGAAGAGCTACAGCCTTTAGCCATAGAAGCAGACTAAGCTTCATTCACTATTCAAGCAAGCATCCCACGAGACCTAGATACATCCTATTAGAGAAATTAAAGCCATTCTTAAGTATATGTCACATTACTCTTAAAAAGCCCAAAACTACAAACTGAAATGCATCTAAGATATTACACAATTCATTGCAATCTACTGAAAGTATTCACAATTTATGGAGCTTGATTTTAAAGAGTCATATGTTACATCCTAAAATCCTATTTCCAAGGCAACTTTAGTAATAAAGCAAAAAAAAGTCCCCTTCACACACACTGTGAACGTCTAAAGTGATATTTCAGCAGAGCCATTTGTAAGTGCAACTGCAAGAACAAACAAATTCTACATAAATTGAGTACCAAAATATTAGCTCTGTTCCTTTGTTCACAGAACCTGTAACATCATTATTTGGTCCAAGACAGAAAATTAACTATCAGTGGCTTGCAGGAGAATATTAGGATAAAAGAATTGAAGTCCAAAGTGAAGTGAAATGTCTAACAGTCAAATCGTTCTAGAATAATAAAATACAACAGAGAATATAGTTACACACCACAGTAATGCAGCAGTCCTACTATTTCAGGCAAAGAAAACAATTCTAATAGACACTAGAGTGAACAAATAGAAGAAAACAGAATAAGGAATGGTTTCTCTTACTAAGCTCCACTGCACAGTGGACATAATGAGGACTGAAGGCGCTTATGACTGTGTGAACTCAACAGTCTTAAGATATGAATAATCTCCAGTTGGACTCAATGACATTTTATTAATTTACTGTTGTCACCAGTTTTCTCCCCTCACTTCAGCGGGGCAAAATGTAAACCCTACTTACAGTTTCCTACATAGCCTGATTCTTGCATAACACTATTATGAGCCATTTTCTACCCCTGGATAAGAAGGAAGAGCTGGGAAAGTCAAAAAAATAAACTGCTAGAACAGAACTATAGCTTAAACACCATCACCTCAAATGGAACGTGAACAGCCAACTTAATAAATGAAATAAGATCATTCCCAAGTGCTACCACCACCCCATAGGAAAAAAAAAGTCACTACTGGAGAACCACACTTAGCTTACGTTGTTGGAAAGGATAAATCATAATTAATGGTTAATATCAAGTACAACAAGATTTAATGAACTCTTGCCAAGTAAATCAGTGCATTGCTTCACTCTCCTATGTCTCTTGATCCAATGCCAGGAGGCATTCAAAGAAAGAGGGATGTGTTACAAAGCCCAACTTCAATCTCAAGAGGTAAATCTCCTTTATGCTGAAGGAGGCAGGACAGATCTGCAAAGCTACTGATGCTCTTCCTCTCTGGGTATTGTCAGGAGGGCAAGGCAGGGCAGGTCAGCAACTTCAGTAAGGCCACTGCTGCACACCTGCAAGAGCTTTACAGGCAAGAGGGTAGGAAAACAAACTCAGAAACTTATTGGTCACCTATGACACAGCCTGGTCAGTGAGCAAAGGCACTATCTTCCTTTATTCATAAGCAGCCAGCATTGAGATGGACTGAACCTAGCAACTGATAACTGCATGGTACATCAACACAGGCCCCCATCACCTACCAGGCACAGGGCAAAGACACTCTACTCTATGTAAGCATGACTGTGCTGTTTTTAGAGATGGCTTTATGCCTAAAGGCAGCTTCCTTCACAAAAAGCAAGTGGTGATACCAAGCCAAAACGCCTGTCTAGAACTTGGTGTTACACGTGCCTGACCTCTCGCACTAGGACTGTGGTGCAATGTGGTGCTGTAGTGCTCGCTCAGACATTACTTTGGCCAGGTCCAAGGAGTTAGTTTGGGCTTCAGTATCCAGCCTGACAGCAGAGTCAGTGGCAGTGTAGCCTGTGGGTCAAGGGCTGCAAAACCACAGCAACCACCAGCGGATCTCCAACTTTCCATTTTTCAGTAAAAGCTCAGTCAGCTCAAAGCCCTAGGACAGTGTTTGAGCTTTGTCTCAGCTCCAAGCACTGGGGAGCTCAGGGTAAAGACCCACAACTCTTTTAGCTCTGACTACAAAAGGTACTGACTACGTGTTCCTGTACCAGGCTTATCAGACCTTCCTTATGTATTGTATTTCCCCCCATTTACTCTTTTATTCTGCCCTCGATTCCATCCCATTATCCTGAATACAGGAAAATGAACTATAAACACAAACTTATTTTCATAAATCCTTGACTAACAAGTCTTTGTAGTCTGTGTTTTGACTTGCTTATAAAATAAGGTTCTCCTATATGAGACCTCAAAGACTATGAAAGCACAACAGGCCAAATCATCCACCTGTGTAATGAATGTAGAAGGGAACATCATAGTCTTACCTGACAAGTAAGCAAACTGTTTCTTTAACTGATCTTGAATATCTGCAGCATAGAGGGGAACGATATCCTGATGCATGATTTCATCTGTGAAGAAAAAAAAAATGCATTGCAAAGTCATTTTATGTAAAATTTCAGAAGAGACATAAAAAAAATCATACCTACAACACAAACACCCAGAAATCTATCCATGTTGTGAAAAATATGTTTCGAAGTCTAGAGTCTTTCAAGTGCCTGCCAAGGGCAAACTTTTCTTTGAACAGCGTATTGATAAAAGAGTAATGTGGATTTGTTGACATTCAGAAGCACTATGAGATGTCACTAAATCAAACACTGTAGAGCTAATATTCCTCAGGAATAACGTTAAACAGTGGGGTTTTTATGTATCAAATAAAATTTTTATTAAATTATTCTCAACTCACACAAAACCGACAAGATTTATAATCCTTCTAGCTAGCTGTCATGTGTTCAAATACCCTAAGACAACAGCCTTCTATCAGGTAGGTAGAAGAGGGTTGGAAGGACATCCTTGCATTGAACATGCATATTCATACCTCAGTTGCAAGAAGTATTGCTTAGAATTTTATCTCAGCCCTTCCACTTCAGCTTAAAGACAAAGCAGAATGTACTTTCCCAAGTCTTCGTTTTCTGCCACTATGTTTGAGCAGAGATGTTTCCAACATATTATCAGAGGTCAAGCAGCAACCTAAGCTTCTATGACAATGACAAAGACCGCATGACAGAGTTGCCTTGTTCATTTAACTATGATCTCTTTTTTTTTCTCTTCACAAGGATACAAAAAGTTTTACTCTTTTGCAATTTCTAAAAATAAACCATTCCACATTTTTAGTATCACTGAAAAGCACTGAAGTGATAAGCTAACATTTTCATTTTGAACATTTTTTTTCATCAGGTATTGTATAAAGAAGGTTGAGGTTTAATGCACACTGAAATGCCATTAAGACAGACTCAAATCAGACTCAGAACTGCGAACATCCACAGAAAAGCTAAATAAAAATCTAAAAGTGATGTAAGGATAAATTTCATCTGCTTTCAAATACGAGACAATTAAACAGCAGTAGAATTCTGGCCCTAAAGGAAGAGACTTGCTATTACTGAGATCTTCCCCATGCTTGATCTTGAGGGGAAAGCTGCTCACTTATAAAAAGGGATTCTCATGTGCGTAAAATCCTAGAACAGCAATTAATTCAGAACAGCAAAAAAATACCACTTACAGTTACTTCTTCCTGATAAGCAACAACTTATACTGGGAAACAGAACTTCTCTGTTCTCTTTTTGCCAGTCTGGCAGAGGAAGACCCATGACAACTTTTCAAGGTCACACTGATCAGAGCTATTTTCCTGCATCCTGTGAACTGCTGCTTCATCAGAAGACCTCTGCATACCATCCTGTCAAACCCATAAGTGGATACATTTAACTGTGAAGTCATATTTCACCCAGACCTTCGGTTATGTCATCTTCTCAGTGTTTTTAGCAGAAGACTGAACACAGATCTTTCAAAAGCCCAGTCTCAGATGGCCAAGTCATTTCTAGAAGAGGGGACCTTATCCAACAGAGAAAGGATTTTAGATATTTTTTTTTTTTTACCGTTAGTGCTTTTGTGATACAAGGAGCCCTCCAGCAGCAGTGTTTAAGAAACTATAGCAAACACCCCTGATTCTGCAAACCAATACCTGCAGGCAGACCCATTTACCTTAATATAACCTACTAACAGGTTCAATACCTAATTTTTTTGGTAGGAGATAAGAAAAGGGAAAAAAACATAGTCATTTTGCAGTACGTCATCCTGCCCACAGTCACAGGCAGAAACAGTTTCCATTACTGCAGCGTAAGTGTGTAATAAAATAGGCATGTTTTGCATATATATGTAAATACTTGACACGAACCATTTAAGCAGTCCAGATGATTGTAAGTCAAGGAAACTTTTAATTTATATTTCCCAGATACATAAGAAAATAGTAATCATAATGCATCTATGTGATCAATCCCATTGTCATCCTGACTTGTGCCAGGTAAAGATGCAAGTCTGGATTCAATTTTAACTCAAATTTAAAAGCCAGGGTGTTTGCAACTGCAGGAGCAACACACTGTGCCTGTTCACAGATAGAAAACCTCCCGAAGCTCATCCTATTGCATTCTCTTCCCACCAAGGTACAGCTCCATTCTCATCATGCTGATCTGGTTTTGTGGCACTCTTCAGGAAGCAGAAGATGCCTTAAGATCAGAGATAATTTTGAATAACCTGAAACAGCTGAGGTAACAAATAGCAGCACAAAATAACATGAGAAAATGCAGCTGTTGGAACTACTGACACAGTTTGCATCTAGCAGCTTAACAGGGTACACCTGAACTCAGTATCACAGCCTACAGATTGAGCCGTAAATCCCTCTCTAATACCCTGCCTCCTTTCAGAGAAGGCATAATTGTAAAAACGCATTGCTCTGCATAATTTCCTTCATAGTAAACACCCCTCTAGAAAAGAGTCCTATCACAGCTTGTCTGGGACTAACCTGATTCCACTTTAAGTTTGTCCATTGTGACTTGATATATACCATTTCCTTCAGGGGAGAAGGTAAGAAAAGGCACACATGCTGAACAGACTATGAGGGAACACACTCCTGACACTCATGGACTTTGGGGAAAATAATTTCTTGGAAATATTCTTTAAATAGAGAACCTGCCACCTGCTACAGTCTCTATGAACCATTTCCATTTTAGTAAAGCTAATTAAATGCACATTAAAACACAGGATTACTGAAAACCTGTTCACTGTTGTCTAAGGAGTTTTTATAGGTTTGAACTCTACTTTTACTTACATGGATTAAGACTTACACAGCCCATGATTTTTCTGTATTCTATTTTGACTGATTTACATAATATTTTCAAAACAGAGTCCTAAGAATTTGTCTATTTCACTGTATCTACAACTCATAGCTGAAAAGAAACACATCAAAACACATTATAATATCCAGTCTTTCCTGAAGAACTCTTTAAAGGAGTTTTCCAGCGTAACCTGCTTAAAATAAAAACCTTGGAATTTATAGTGCAGTTGGTATTGAGGGAGCTAATAAACAGTAAAGTAAGGTTCTGTACAGTTTTTTTTAATCATTATTTTTTTAAAACTCAGCACATATAATAGCTGGGAACACACAAAGATATTTTTTTCCTAAGCCTGCAAATGGAAATTCTTTAAAAATCTTGCTCACATAAAAGGAATCAGTTAAAAATTCAGTTCTCGTTTAAAAAAAAACCCTTTCTCTCTAAGAAAGCAAACCACAGTATTGCAGATATATAATCTTTTAATTCAATTTTAAATCTTGCTTTGATAGCGCTGTCACTATGATGGAGGAAGATGGCTTAGAGAGGCCTAACCCTGACCCATCAAAGGCACCTGACTGCGTTTTAAATTAATCAGAATGACAGATTTAAGCACAAGGGCACAAAAACCCTGTGCTTGAATTACCTGGTGCCATTAAGCCTTGGAGAAAACCGGATCTGAGAAAACGATCAATGTCACTCAAGTCAAGATTTTCACTTATTGGTAAAAGGCTCCTCTTTCTTTCCCATCAAACTGAAACTCGTTGTCATTCAGAGTTTGCCTGACACGCTAAAGCAAAATCTTTGTCATAGAATACAATGCTGGAAGTGAGTCTGTACAGACCATACCTACAGTACACAGAAGAAAGCATCCAGACAGAACTCATGAGCTTTTTGTAATGGATTTAATCCAGTTCCTACTGAGCTAGATGGAATTACACCACCTTTTGAGTAGTTCTGTATGAAACCTTATGGCCATTACCATTTACCAACTTGAAAGCTAACCTGTTTGTTAGCTTTGGACATAATTATACCTTTCAGCAGCAACTCCAGTACATCATAAAGGAAACTATAAAGAATTATTCCTCCTCCTCTCTCAAGCTGAGTCATCAAATTTTCCAGAGAGTGTGTCTACAGCTTCTCTGTGAGATTCATGGCTTAAACTGTAGAAATAATGCCCCTTTGCTGAAGTAGTTCTGCTTTGTGTCTCCAATAGAACAGCCTATCTGCCCAAAGAGTTGAACGCCTTTTATGAAGAGGGTCTTCATTTGGGAGAAATCTCTTCATTAAAGCACTCTGCCATCTGGTAACTGTAAATGTAAGATAATGACTTTCAGAGCAGTCCCTTAATCTCTCAGCCCCAAGGCAAACCTTTCATTTCCTCATTCTTCCCTCTTCATCTTCACCCTCCGACCACCAGCGCTAACAGTCATCTTCTTTGTATGGTCCCCAAAGGAGGCAGGGCCAGAGCAGCAGAGCTGGTGAAGACAGCTCTTTTCCAGGCTAAGCCACATGAAACTAATTAGCCAGCCAGGATGCCAGGAGACTTCTCCAGCTTTAAAACTGAATTTTAAAAATCGCTGCTGAACTGTGACAATGCCTGAAAACTCTGAGCTAGGTGTCCTCAGGCACAACGGCTTTAGACTGAGTGGCTTGGGTCCAGCCTGCTATTTGTAACCACATGGGGCTGATGACAGCAGTTCATGCAAGTGTTCGTCAACTAAGCATTATAACCTCGCCAGTTCAAAATACCTTTGAGAAGTATTTTTATTCCTATTTCTATTTCATTTCACTGCACTGCAATCAAAACAAAGGGCCGGGGAAATTGAGAGATTAAACCTGTGGAGTTTTCACACAAATGGCAGCTCTTTGCTGAAATGTAGTTAGGAAGGAAATCATCACCTGGGTAAAACAGTGTTCTTGCACCTTGTTAATTTCTGGTGACCTAAAATATCCCAAGCAAACAGGAAATATGCTTATGAATTCTTCACCTCTACCAGGATCCCAATTGCTAGCACAAACAGAAATAAAGCAACCTAGCACTCCATGTAGCTTTGTATGGTACTTGGTTGACATAAAAAAAAAAAAATTCAAATTATAGATGCGAGAATTTTACTGGGAAAAGTTTTACAGTCTACAGCCGGGCTACATCTCTCACTTCCTCTCCTAGTCAGAAAACAGTTTCCTCTCAAGAGCCCTGGTGCATAAAAGAGATGCTCAAGTTGAGGCATTTTTTATTTTCATGTTTTGTATTAGCTCCTCTTCTGTGGCATTACTACAGTTCATTTTCTAGAACTGCATAGCCTATTGCCACAATATATATACATAGAATAGAACATCTGTGTAATCCATTGCTACAACAGGCTAGGTTGGAATCCCATATATTTTTAATGCTAAGTAAGGATCTAGTTGAGTCAAAACTTGGAAGTGGTACTGCCAAAGAAAATCTAAAACCTTAGAAGTGATGGTGCCTCTATTATAAGCCCATGCACAGAGCCATTTATTGTTTTGAGTGGTGTTCTTAATGACTCATGCATGAGAAGCCCTGACCCTTTAGATTGTTCACAGAGTCAGTGATATTTCTGCAGGACTTCTCATAATCCATCAGTTTTAGTAAAATTTAAATTACTCCACTGAAATTAAAACTTGATAACTCTGCTCCTTTAATACCATCTGAAGAACACCACAGCTACTTAGAGGAGACACAAATTAATACTGATACGCTGCAATTCCAGCATTTAGATACAAGGGATGGGAACTTGATGTGAGAAATACAAAACCTCGTTGTATTATACAGATGCTTCTTGAACCACCTCCTTTATCCAAGTAATTCCTGCTTCCTGTAATCACAATTCAGAAAAATCAAAGTCCGTCTGTTTCTTCTTTAACTATTAACAAAACTACAAGAAGATGGTTTGGTTTCATTAATCACTGACACTACATTTTTAGGAAAACCAAACTAATAACAAATTTTTGAGGTGTACAGCAAATGCAGTACTGCACCAAAGGTCAAGGGTTGTCCCCATTTTCTTGAGTCAAATTCTGAAATAGCTGCTCAGAAGCATACTTCAAGAGCCAAACAAGATTTTTGTTTCTTTCAAACTATTTTTTTTTCATTTATCCATTTATTACGCACGTTGAGAGACGTATTTGTCTTTGCTCTGTTCTTTCTTCCCACCGCCACTTTTTCAAAAGGCAATAAAGTCCTCAGTCTTAGTTTGTCTAAATAACAAAGTGCAAGTGTCAGAGGAAATACAATCCTCTTGCATTTCTGTATAGCAGATGTAATCATAGAATAACAAGTACTAAAAACTACATCATCTTCCTCCTGTGCTTCATCACTCATGCCTTCATGACACACAGTCTGCAATCCTGCAGCTTCTTTGGGAGCAGTATTATATTTGGATATAACTTACTAGACTGTTCAAATACTAGCTGATCTGTAACTAGAAGAAAACTACTTAATAATTAGGAGGGCAATCTAGGGATCAACACAAGACCTAATCTTATTTTTTTCTTGAAGAAACTCATGTTGCACTTATTGCAAGAAATATGAAAGTGTTAGTAGTTATAGCATATGATCTATTTTGCCCTGCTTTTGCTCCATACAGTGTTCAAGCACACCTCACCTGTTTTGGCGAGAAAGAGACGCTCTTCATGCTATTTCAAGTCATGACAATTACTCCCTACCCAAACTGAGAAGGGAGGGGAACTGCCACAGAGCCATATTATACCTTAACTTCTTGTCAGCTATTAAGAGGACTCTGAGATAAAGGGCAGCAATACCATCCCACAGACTTACCATCTAAAAGCAAAAATTCACCTGGTGCATATGACAAGCTCTTACTATTGCACCAGTAGTATCCCTCTTATCCTCTTTCCAGGACATCCTGAAAAAATCCAAAGAAATTTCATTTGGCTGCTGCTAAACTTTTTCTTTTCTTACAGGATACAATAGCTTCACTCTGCTAGAAACCTTTTGTGTACGTGTTTAAGCTGTGCGGGTGCATCATTAGTTTTCAAGACATGCTGAAGATGAGTCCTGTAATCTCCATGTAGCTCTTCTATTCAGAGTTGGTTTTTCTATTTTCTCTATTTGTAAGAATTCCCCTCCTTTGCAAGGCCTTAGCACTTAGAAAGCAAAGTTCCCGCAATAATTTTCTCAGAGCATTAAATCTTATTAAGCAGAGTTGGCAAAATCTAACATTCTTGTTCCTCCTTGGAGCTTTGCATGCTACAGTACTAAGTGAGACAAATCTGGGTCAACTGACTTCTTATCATTTGAGCACTTGCTAGGAGAAAGCTTGCTGCTGCTCAGGCTGCATCTAATATTTCTCCATTAAAAAAAAAGAATAATCACTTTTTGCAAAATCTGCTTTTTGTTGGTGACTAACACTTTAGAAATATTTTTATACTACACACTCAGCGTGATTTGCAGTATTAAGGAATTAATTAAACTGCAGTTTTGGCAATATTTGTAAAACCTGTTTTGGGGGCAAGGTTCCTAGCAGTATTGTCTTGTATCCTGGAAGAACAGAAAAGAGTTTAGCAGCAGGCAAATAAAGTTTCTTTTGATTTCTTCAGAGTGCCCTGGAAAAAAGGCAAGGGGAAGATTCTCTTTAAAAAAAACTACCATTTTGGGCACACAGGGTAATTACTTAAGCTTTCAGAACAAAAATAATTCCCTATTTTGTGTGTGTCAAATGCAAAGTAGATGCCATGGTCCATAAATCATCTCAGGTGAAAACGAAAATTCTTGCTTAGAACTTAAAACCAACAAAACCCTGCTACATTCAAACTGTGAAGTGAGTAGATACATCACTTACTCTGAATCAGATGACCATCACAGTTCCTCTCACCTAACTGAGCATAAAACCAGAAATGAGACTAAGTAGAGGGAAGCTAAACTTTGCTGCAATTTTGTAGGCTCTGTGGAACAACAGTTTGTAAAAGCCATGGTCTTTAAAAAGCACTGTGAGTGACTACTCTTCCATTTTCAAAGAATTTGGGTCTTCTGTACAATACATAAATGCATCAGGGCTGCATTTTGAAGAGAAAAGCCCTGTAAATGGAAAAAAAAAAAATCTATTTGATATTTAGAGAAGTGCCTGAGAAACAGCATCTATAAGAGCATTTGAGAAAGCAAATGTATAAAGCTCCATTCTGTCATTTGAGGGTAATAAGCAGAATCTCTCATACATTATTATGCAGTGAAGAGGCTAACAATTATACTTGGGCCTTGAACTTGCCTGGTGGTGGGTACTTTCATCTGAAGCCTCACTTGACATCACTAGATAGCCTGTTCCTTTGACACTGAAGGCAGTTTCAAATAAACAAAAAGTCGAATGAACAACAACAACAGAAAAAAAAAAGGTCATACCAGTAGTGTTAAAATGAGGATTTACTTGTGAAAACATGGCTCTAGGTCGCAGTAAGTGCCAGGTTTCAATGACACCGCTGACATTCTCTACAGAAGTTTGGACCCTTTATTTTAGCTTTTAAAGGACAGTAACACTTATTAGAAAGGAGCAACGGTCCTTACTGAATTTTTGCACAGTAAAGGTATGAGAGGAAACAGTTGGATGCTGCAGCATGGGAAATTCCAGCTGAATGCAAGGAAAAAAATTCACCATGAGAAGGCCTAAGCACTGGAATAGGCTGCTCAGCAAGGC
This sequence comes from Coccyzus lansbergi, assembly GCA_033558105.1. Classification (NCBI taxonomy): domain Eukaryota; kingdom Metazoa; phylum Chordata; class Aves; order Cuculiformes; family Coccyzidae; genus Coccyzus; species Coccyzus lansbergi. Next base: position 507,157 of record JAUMJK010000320.1, on the reverse strand, counting down.
TAAGTGGTCTCCACCCTCAGAGATATGTAAAATTCAGATGGACAGGTTTTCAAGAATCTTACTTCAACTTTAAAGTTAATCTTGCTTGGAGCAAGAGCCCAGACTAGGCAGGCTCATTTCTAACTAAGAGCTTTGGTAATACTGAAGGTATTCCCTGGGGAAAAGTCCAAGCCCACCTCACAATCCTAGAAAGAACAATTTCCAATAAAGATATCACGGCACTGCAACAAGTGAATGCATACAGATCAAATTGTGTGGTTATGCTGACACATCTGCTGAACCTCTGGCTAGTAAAATGTGTCAACAAACATATTACATAGTATATCAATTTTCCAAAGGCAAGAGGAAATGCCCAGAGTAATGATGAAGCTGCTCTGCTTTCTAAAAAATCCAGCTAATAATTTGTTTCATAACAACTGCTCACAACTTTTGATAAGGGTCCTGTATCAACAATTTACAGCTTCATGGGATGTAAAAATATCACTTAGGAGTAGGTCCCTTCCCCTTTCAGATAAGGCTTTGGCATATTTTTAACACCAAGGCGTAGCAAATGACTGCAATTCATCCACTGCACTGTTCATTCCTCAATGTGTGACTCCTGTTTGCTGTGCCTGACTCCAGCAGTTGAAGGGAGTCCACCCTCATTGTAAAGAAAGCAAAGACATCCAGATTTTAAGGGCATTCCCCTCAATTACAAGTGCTGGCAATACCTCTTCCAAGACTCCAGTCATTCTTCCCACATTTCCCCTACCTACACAGCAAACTAGGAGTACCTGTGCCAGAGGTCTTCCTTGGGATCCTGGCACTCAGAGAGACCCTGCTATCTCCTGGGGATCCATGGCATAGACAGGCAGCAGTGGCTCCACAGCCCGCTACTGCAACACCCAAATTGTGTCAGAAACTTTCTAGTCTTGTAATATACCTACAAGACAGAACATGCTTTCAACTCTCAGTTTGATACTGAAAACTAGAACCAGCATTGCTACAATTACCTGTACAGTCTTTAAGCAGAACACTCTAGTCCTGTGTCCATAACCCAAGCCCATCCTCTCTTTAGTTAGTCCGTCCTTTTTCCCAGTTCTCTATTCTCCCTCCCTGATGAGGGCTGACAAAGGAATTCTCTAATATTTTCCTTGGTGATCTTCATAAGGTCAAGAATAGAAAGATGGTGATCTGAGACCTCTCCTTCGTTTGCCTTCTTCCCATTTTGCTGGCTCTAAGGCACAACCAGCTCCATATAGGCTCAGGAGGAAGAGGTAAGAACATTGCTGGGGGAAGGGTCAAACCTTTCTGCTTACTTCGAACACAAAATCTTTCCAACAGATCTCTAGAAAGGAGCTATCTCTGGCACACTGAACATGCCAGCAAGAAGTGGTGGCAGCCAACAGAAGAAAATCAAGCCTTGGTAGCTGCTAGCAAAATCATCCCTGTTCAATTATTTCTCAGTAATCAAACTCAGATCAAACCCACCTATTTTAAATGTAGTAACTTATACAGATAGTCCTGCCGTGGCTACACATGCCCCATTATGACTTGACACAAAACACTCTCTGGTTTCGAAGTTTAAAACAGACATCCCTTCCCTTGTACAATAATCAGCCATTTCCTAAACCCATCCCTCCACTCTCAGCAGGGATGAGGATGCACATGAAGACCAAAAAGTTACACAAACTGATTAATCCCCCCGCCCTTTCCATCTGGCTAGCCTCACCTTTCTTAAACCTTTCATTCATTCATTCATTCCTCCCAAAGCAGCATGCTTTTTGCTTTTACCTCTAGCAGCACAAAGCACTACTGAGAAGGAGAGCACTCAGACTCATGCTGTTAATTTAATTAGCAACACTACTTAAAGATTAGTAAAAGGATCCACCCTTTAGTTAAAGGATCCACCCTTTACATACCTGTTTAATTTAACAGTGACATTTCAAAAGCAAGAGCGTAGGAAGGTTAGACACCAGTCCATCGACACTGTGCTCTTTCCCTGGTCCTCCTCTGCAACAGTCACGCATACCAGAAGCGGAACACATAACTGGAAACGTGAATTCAAGCACCAGAATAAGGAAGCAATTTTTGCTTGTCCCTATTCCACAAAACAGGCTTTCAGTTTTGCGATGGACTGTAGCTGTACTATTAACAGCAAATAGTATCTCTACTGTTTCATTATATCTTAACAGAAACAAGATTCCTATAGAAAGCTTTTACTGAAGGAATTTAAGAAATAATGTATTTTCCATTAACCCTCCTATACTAACAACTAGGGGAGGCCAAAATTCTGTATCCAATATTTACATAAAATACAATGAATTGAAAACTAAAACCCACTGTAATTCATGAACAGCAGGATGGTTCTCTGCAACAGCAAATTCTCTCTGTAAGCTTTAGCAGTGGTTCCAATAGCCATAATCACAGCATGAGCAAATCCTGAACAGAAAGTACCTTCTGCATAAAATACTGGGATAGATTTAGCGGGTAGGGATGATGTACTGAGAAATACACGTGCAAATAAAAGGATACACTGCAAATTTATGCAAGGACAGAACACATCACCTCCATGTAACAATAAACTATTTTTATATATATTAATGCACACAAAAAGAGCACAACTTCTGCCTTTTTCATAAAACACATCACATTTTCCTCTGTCCCACAGAGTTCCTGCCTGACCTGCAATCAAATCATTACGAAAATGTGAAAAACTAGACACACCTGTGCTTTCCTTCAGAAGAAGCCACAATTCAGCAATTTCTTTGTGGAGCAAGGAGATCAGAGTTAAGGTCATGCTGCTTCTAATCGATTTAGTGCAAAATAGTTCCGCAGACAGTGACCTATTTATCTCCGAGTCTGTCTTCAGTGCAAAATGAGAGCACAAAACTCCATCTTTCAGTCAAAGCCAAGCCACCAGGGACACAATACCTTTCTTCAAATTACATGCAGAGCAACTGTGCCTGTCAGCAGGCTCAGAGGTTCCCATAAGGGCTCACTGGTTGCTGGTTACCACTTCTTGTCTTCCTGCATGAAGTACTGGCATCCACTGGGTACAAGCTGTTTCCTTTAAATGTGAACATGTGCAGCATTCAAACGTTATCAGAGTAAGAATGCATTAAAAAATTAATCCTAAGTGCGCGTTTTCAAGAACTGTCCTTTAAGAGCACTAGTCTTAACAAATGATGATACAGCAAATCCACCGTCGTTCTACTACTTATCCCATCTCCACAACGGAAAATTAACTGCCCAAGGGGCAGCTATCCTTTTACCATGAGCCTTTGGTTAGGAAGATACCCAGAAATGCATCCAGGGAATTCTCACCCACATGCCTTTGGAGGAACTGAACTGAGATGTTTTCCTTGGTGGTAAACCCATCAAGCACCTGTTCCCTACGAAGGAGCCTACCCAAAGCAGCAGGAACTGCCAAACTGAGGTATTTCAACTTACAAAGTCACATGAATAGAATACATACAAATCTTATTTGTAAGAAAATGAAAAACTAGGCAACAGATTATGAAATCAACCAGAACCAAAATATTCTATATGATCTTTCAGACATGAATGCTGAGATGTCTTGCTTTACTTGATCCTTTAAAGTAATTGCCCAGCAATGGACTGCCTGGTAATCAATACACTTGAGAGTAGTTACCGGCCATCCAGACTCAGTAATACAAAGAGTGAACCAATGAGTGGGACTGACAGCAACAACCATACGAAAACAGACAGATTATTTTTTCTCACTTCACAGTGTTATAAGAGCCCTTTCCGCACAAGAGGGGTCAAGGAAAGAGGCCAGTAAAGATAAAAAGCTTGAACTGATGGTTACATCTGTTCACAAAATCCCATTTGCAGATGAGGAAAAGCTCCGTTTCTGCTTCAGCACTCCCAGTCTTCAACCAATCCCAGAAAAGCAAGCCCAAACAAATTCAGGTCAGCTACAGACCACACCAGCTTATTTTCTGAAATGCCCCACATCTTGTTCTCACCACTCATCTGTCATAGGTCAGAAATTGCTGATAATCCCAAACCAGTCAGCTGTATTATAATAAATCTCCCATATATATAAGCAGTTCCATTCAGTGCATGGTATGAAAATGTGTCGTGAAAAATATAATTAAGCTAATTTAAAATAAAATTCTACTGTTTCATTTTGGGGCCTATTACATTTAGCATTATATTAAAATCCAAGCGTTTACTAAGCAATATCAGATGTTTTTAATTACAGGTAGAGTTAAAAGAAAAAATCTGTAGAAGTGTTTTATTGAACTGTTCTGTATTTTACAAGGTCATTACTAGCATATTTGATTTTGAAGAGAGTTCAAAATTAGTGAATGAGTCTCCACACTGTTCCCCCAAATCATGGGGGAACACATGCGAAAGTTGAGACAGAGTAAGTGACCTGCCTTGTATCAGGTAACGGCATCTGTTGCAACATCAGAAACAGGATCTGTCTCAGCTGTAAACCCGTACTCCCTCCTTTCCAAGACTGTTACCTAACTGGCTCTGTGGAGGTGCTTACTCCTATATTGGTATCTTGATTTCTAGTCCTCAAAGATCACAATTTATGGCATTTTACTTCTAGCTCTTATGCCTCAATGTGGCTCCAGAAAGAGGAGTCTCAGCGCAGCTAGAAATCCTTCTATATGTGATACACCATATGCAAGCATACACATCAATATTTATTTCCAGCTTAACAGCACCAAGCCAGTCTAAGACATTTGCTAGGAAGAGTCCTCAACATTATACTTGTCTGACAAGATATGACCTTTAATAGTAAGATCTCACCTGCACCACAGTTCACTAAAAATCTAACTATTGTTATCCAAAGTTTTATGCAATGATAAAGCCAAAATAGGAGCTTTCCAAAAATGCAAAGAGAGGGAGAGGAAGCTTTGCAATTTTCCTACAGAGATTATGAACAAGTGAAAGAGGAGATACCTTTCTGAGAAGGGTGTATCACCATCACCCACACAGTTTCAGTGAGATAGAGGAACATGATATTTTGGAAAGCTGGCTACTTCCTTAAGAAAATACAACCAAACAAGAAGCATGAACGTAAAAGAGGAGAAAGTAGTATCTACAGCATTTTGACTGTGCTTCTCATTGTCAAGATAGAGGAAGTATAAATCCTCGAGTTAATCAACACCCCCTGTTCCAGAGCCCCTTCATGTCATAAGTAACACAGATAGCCACCTCTCAACAGGCTTCTGCCTTCCAATTTTGGAGCAGAGGAAGCAGTGGAGCAAGTAATTCACATGAAGACCAAGTACTAGTTTAAAAATAACATAATTTCTTGGACTACCACAACAGATACATATAACATCCATCCTCCAGACAAACACTTAGTTTCCTTCCAACTTTCAAATCTCCTAAATCCACCATTACATGTGTTTTTCGTGGACCAAAATCTAGTAATGACCATAGGTAAGAGCCCCAAAATACAGCACCGTTTGTTTCAATCCTACTATTTCTTCAATACGAACCAAGCAAATACACCTTCACCTCCCAATTTCAGGATGCAGGGCGTCCTTAGACTGAACAACACATGTGAAGTGGTACTGAGAACTCAGCTTGTGCTGTACAGAGTACTCAGAGCCTGCTCCTACTGTGCTGGAGGGATAGCAGCCCACATAGAGTGGCCTCAGCCACCTGGTTAAACAATATTTCAGGCAAAAGTGACTTTTTTTTTTTCTTCTAGCAGTTCCATTCTACACAGAAAGCTTAAAATTTCACTACAGGCTCCTGTGGAGCAGAATATGAAACACCACCCTGAGAAAAAAGGCTCCAGCCAGTAACCAAATGCATTTTCACTTTAGCACTCTATTTTGGAGTCTGAACCCAAAGGAAACATTTGCTCCACAGCTATAATAATTGGTCTCCTTGCTGTGCACTTCAGAGAAGAGCAGCAAGAAAGAACAAACAAGTCAAAGTGCAAACCCCTTCACGACTGTGGTACGTGGGCATGCATGTTAGCAACAAGAATTAGAAGTAAATTTAAACTCTATTAAAACACACAGGAGCAACAGCCCTCCTGAGGAAATCTGTGTGGGTATACATGTATATATTTATAAATGCAAAGCAATTCTCTTCAACTTCACTCATGCTCCACATTCAGGATAAGCTCTCCCTGCCACCTCAGCATGGGCGGTGAGTGACATCCTCCAGCCCACAGAGCAGAGGAAGAAAACACAGTGGGAGAAACTGTAAAAGGATGTTAAAGTCAATTGAGGGTAAAAGGCTGTGTCATCTTAGTTTCAAGATACCCAGAGAAGGAAGCTATGACTGTGGCCTAAATATGCAAGATACTGTGCATGCCTAATAAAGTTTGTGGAAATGTACAGTATGAAGGCGATAGTGTTCACAGTTAAAGGACATTAAAGTCTGGTAAAGTTCAACATTAAAATATATTTATTAAATACATTTGTCCTTCAGGGGTGCGGCGCTTAGCAAAAAAGCTCATCACTAAAATTATCTGGCACTTTGTGGGATTTGCCCTGACAAAAGCTATCGTTATAGGACCATATTTAGCATAATCTAAATGTATACTCTTTCTAAAAAGATGTAGAAAAATGTATTTAACTCACACCCTTTACCACAAAATTTATACTTGGATGGAGTTTTGAAGATGTTAAACAATTCAGTGCAACTGTTGATGTCTAGTTTAGCACACTAGACTATTTAAAAGCCCTAATCATTTTCTTCTTCTAACCCTTCTTAATGTTTATTTTCAAAGAATGAATGCAAAAGAGGCTTCATTCTTTTTAAAGTCATCAAGCATTCAAAACTGCCAATTCTATATGGTTTACATCAAAAGATAACAAAGCATTGGAAATAGGTTTATATGCACATTATACATCCACACACACAAATGCACATATGTGTGTCTGTATAAATCCATTATACAAAGCAGCTTGTTAAATCTCCACGTAGCAACAAAACTAACCTATTTAGAAACTGCTTTGGCAGTTTTCAACTTGGATGCTAAGCCATTAAGAAAAGTCCCTGTATCACATCTAAAACTGAATTTAAGCAAGCATGAGTAATCAAAACTCATGGTCAAAGAGAAACAATAAAAGCTGCCATCAATAAAGTAAGACACTACTTCTATGAAAATGAGCATTCTGGTAATACCAATAGTTGCTGCAGCAATTAAAAGTGAAAGATGTTGTCCAATTAATAGGATGAATTCTGCATTCTTTCAAAAACACATTTCCGGGAAGGAACAAAAGGAAAGTTACTGAGGAATTACAGCTTAAAAAGTACACTTTGCACTGTAAGATAATAATAAACTTCAAAGCTTTGAGGATTACACATCCCTTACAGCAGTATCCAGACAGTAAAAGAAAAAGCACTGATCAGTAATATTTAAGGAAGCGTAACACCTCATCAGTGACAACACATCTCTGACCTCTTGACTACACTTAAGAGTTTCTGCCCCAAAACAATGGCATAAGCCTGGCCACTGAAGACACTTATCACACACCTCTTTCCATTTCTAATCCCAAAACGGTATCTTTTCAGTGTTTTGTGAACTGAATTTCAATCGATTTATATTTTTCTATTTACATGTCCTTTCTGAATAAGCTCCTACAAGTTTTTAATCATAGGGCCTCTCCTTCACCATACTGCAGGATTTACCAAGGTTTCTCATTTCGGAGAAAAAAAACCAACCTGGACTGTTCTTCAGGTCAAATTTAATCACATAGGACTTAGTAGGAAAACATTTAATCCTGCAGTATTTGGTGACAGTTCCATCTGCCCACATCCACAAAAGCCAACAGAGAAATGGATGCAATCTCCTTAAATTCACAAGGAGCCGAACTCCGTACAGCAGTGCCTGAAATGAGATGTGGCTACTCAGATTGCACTGGGGCAAGGAAAGGAGGATTCCCAACTCTACACTGAAGTTGTCTGCAACAGTATTCAAAATGCAGCAGATGAGGGAACGGTAAGAATTGAAAACTGTAATTCAAGGTGCAAATCAAATCACCACTGACATTAAATAAAAAGTAGGACTAAAATTCAAGAAAATCAAGAGGAAGAGATTCAGTTTTATAGCAGCAGGGGGATTAAGGGAGCAAGGAGGTAAGAAAAAGAAATGTATGTGGAGTTTAGTGGCAACAGAATGGATAACCCAACAATCAGTAACAAGAACAGAAACTTATGATGAAAGCAGCACAGAAACTGAATTCAGGAAAGGAAAAACAGATATATTTTGTATTCTGAAACAATGTGTGTTACTAAGAACATTACTCCAGAAAGCACAGAAAACCAGTATAGACCATTACAACAAATTAAGTGTTGTGCCACAATCACAACTGTATTTATAGTCAAAATACAAAATAAAACTGTCAGCAATAAGAAAATATTTTTGTGAATCTTTGTGTACACAGAATCGGGGGGGGGGGGGGGGGGTGGTGTTTAAGATTAAAAAGATACTCAGGAAGCATAAAAACTTTCAGGTCAGAAGTTGGGGAAATTGGTTCCAACAAAAATATCATATGCTCCTGTAACACTGATGAATGCAGATAAAGGCTGCAAAACTATTACAAAGGAAGGAAAGAAAAAGAACATTTGCAGAAATCATCATTGCCCAAAATCCTGAAAGAGCAAACAGGACAGAGAAAGGGAACCTGCTTTAAATCTGAGACAAAGTTAAGAGATAGAAAACATTAATTCCATCGCATCTCTAAAATAATCACTTTGGGACAAGTTAGTTGTGATAATGCAGTACTGGAGGATCACTCATAGCTCCCAATAAATAAAATTAAAATAAATAAAAAAATAAAATAAAACCCCACATAATCTGTCTATTAGATCATCTCGGGTACCTGTCTGTTTAGGTTGGTAGGTATAAGCAAAATCCTCCAGAGCTGGCCATCAGCCTTAAGTCTTACCCTGCATAAATTTGAGCTACAGTATTGCAAGGTTACACTTGAAAATGGTCAAACCCATGTAACAGATAGGATTAAAATGCCACTGTCTTCTTAATAGACTTTTACTTTTCAAGGCAATCTTGGTTTTGACTCATGATTTCAAAGTTTTCTGGCCAAGGCACACATGCTGCAGTGAGCTGTTTGTGGCCACGCAAAGCAAATCCCCCAGTCATGGGGAAAAAAATCGAGAGAAAATGCAAGCAAACACTTCAAACAATCTTGAAACCTCACCATTCCCTCCACTTACAGATTCCCAAAATAGCATCTTGGTTTTTCCCACTACCAAACTTTTCATCATCTTTGACTTGAACAAGCTCAGCAGTCCCCTTAAGAAAAGACATGTACTTAATATCAGTGAAGAATTACAAAGCCTCATTTTCCACTGATTAAAAAGAGCAGAAAACACACTTAGACTAGCATCTTGTAAACCTGGAGAACTGTTTCAGGTTCTGGACAGAAATCCAGTTCCAACTAATAAAGGAAATATCACTGCAATGAAAAAAAACCCCAAACCAAAACCACCTTATCCCTTGTGCTTAGCAGTACTATATTCTTGGTTAAATTTAATCAGTGGAGAAAAGAGAAAGGTCACAGTGCCTACTCCCTGGGGAAAGACATGATATACAATCACACTTGAACTTTTTACTTTGTAGATGCAGGATTTTAAAGGAAATATTATTGTATGATTAAATTGAAAAAGTAGCAATCCCTTTAATCAAACACCTACTGGGGGGCGGGGGGAGCATCTAACCTGCAAAGAGCTGTTGTAACATCCATAAACAACTACAGCAAAGATACACAGCAGCTGTAACTGTGTCCTGTTTCCAGTCTACGGGAAGCAAACAGGAAGCCTATACCCTTACCTGATTAAAAAAGCAGCCAGTCCCTGAGATTTTAATCAGCCTAAAGAAACAGACATTTTCCTTCTTTCTCAGTTCCCTGGGATGCTTCCTGGCCTGTTCAGGACAGCAATACGAAGACCGAGCTTTTTAACAGCAGCCGTACCTTCATTTTCCACATTAAATACTGCTGCTTACCCTGTTACTGTATTTACTTTTGGCCTAGGTGTGACAGCTAGGCAGGGTTGTGGATTCAAACAACAAAACCACTCCTCTGCCCAAGGTGGCTTGCTAGCATTAGCCTTTAACTTCAGAAGGCAGAATTTTTCAGCACACCTCAAAAACCCCACACTACTTCAAGATGCACAGTAACAACAACAAAAAAAGATGCACCAGCCATGCAAGAGGTGTAATTATGTAACCCTTTAGATAACAAGGAGGAAAGACCTATAAAAACTTGGCAACCCATCATATCCCACCTCCCAGTCTCCACTGATTAGGACTTTGTAATATCAGAAAGCAAAACTTGCCAAGACCCCCTCTTTTGTGGTTCTGGGGTAACACCTTAGCCTCCAAAAGCTTTTAAAACAGGTTTGTTTATTCTCTATTCCATCAGAATGAGGATGTAAAGAAGGATGAAACAACGGCCAAAGAGCAGATTCCACTTGTTCTGACACACACAGCAGCTGAACTAACGTCCACAAATCTCACAGGAGTAAGAGATAATCCACACACAACCCCAAATCGTTCTTTCTATTCTTCCCCTTGTTGCCTCTGCAAAGAAACTAAAAACCCACATTTAGTTTCCACCAGCTCCTGTTTTACCAAATACATACCTGATTAGTTCAATGCAATTTTAACTAAGCTCTTACCCTTGTATTCACACCAAGAGAAAGCACAGGGGAAAGAGATCAAAGGTGAGGGCACTCTTTGTAGTTCCCTGCACCGTGCTGGCTGCAAATGAGGCCTCTTCAATTAATGTCTTATCCTGCAGCCAATCTTTGAAGTATTTAACAATGTCTTTTTAACATGAGGGATTTTATGTACTCAGCCAAAAGCCCCCATCTCCCCTTATTCAAACACAGAACACTTAGTGACTGCTGCTCTTATGATTCCCATGCTACAGCAGTTCAGCCAACAACAAACATATAAGCACCTTCCAGGACATGAAGCACTCAACACTAAGGAGAACAAATCCAGATACCAGTAAATTCAAAGAAATGGCTAAGAACCAAATACTATTCAAAGAGAACAAGAATCATAGAATCACCAGGTTGGAAGAGACACAGAGGATCATCGAGTCCAACCATTCCTATCAAACACTAAACCATGTCCCTCAGCACCTCTCCCCATCCCTTAAACCCCTCCAGAGAAGGTGACTCAATCACCTCCCTGGGCAGCCTGTTCCAGTGCCCAATGACTCTTTCTGTAAAAAATTTTTTCCTAATGTCCAGCCTAAACCTCCCCTGGCAGTAACATTAAAAGTATTCCTACTCCTTAATGAGGACTCCTTTGCTGCACTACATTTTGAAAGGAAACTTCAGGGCAAGGAATGTCATTCTTGGTTAAGAAATACCTTGTACAGACTTCTTCAGAGCACTTGGGAAAGTAAGGTGTTAGAGGACCCCGGATATTCCATTATTTCCATAATAAGATTCTGGAAATGTTTTCCAGCAGCTCTCAGGGATTTTTCTTCATTGGAATTTCTTTTCCTGTACTATGAACAAATTTGTTACAGTTTACATATAGGATATATTCAAGCCCCTACTGCCAGCTGCATATAATCCCTTAGAGCAGGAAAAACAATTCCACATATTCTTTATAATCTTCCTAGTTTATTAGCTAGTGAAGGAAACACCAGCTCAGCTACAAATAAATAAGAGCATGTAAGTATATGAGCCTCCACAAACCAGCAGCAAAAATTCACGGCTTCGTGGAGTTTAGTTCATCTTCTCTTCTGCAAGCAAGAAGGGAGAAACTCTCACTATACCTGAGTGAAAAGAAAAGACTCAGAGCTCTATCATCAGCTTGCCCCTAAAAAGCACCATGTATCCATCTGCCACCTCCTGGCAGCTGATGGGTATCCAGTGTCACCAGCCCAGCTGGGGAGGATTTGCAGGCATTTTTAGATTCACAGGTGCAGCCACCAGCAGCTGGCTGACAGGGAGCTTGTGTAAACACTCCTGCCACAAGCAGGTCTTCAGATCAAGTGTGGTGCTATGAACCAGCAACTGAGGTTTCTCCTGAAGCCTCAACACTGAAGAATGGACTCAGACCTAATACGAGCTCACTCGCATCTGCAGCATCACTTCCACTGAAGTTATTGCCTCCTGTGAAACAGCAGAGATTAGGAATTGATCACTTTATTTCTAGTGTGCTCCACAATTTGGCAAACTGTAGCACAAAGCCTATTTTGTTGCATTTTCAGTGTTGTTCTGTTATTGTTTAATTGCTTTCCCTCTCTTGCTTAGCTATTGGTGTTGTGCTCTAAAGCTTCTGCCTCCGAGCCTCTGATGCTGTTTGCAGGTACCAATAGCAACGCCTGTTTTTTTTCTTTCTGAAATAAACATAGTCCAATAGAGGAAATTGTTTTAAAAAAATTTAAACTATCCAAGAGTGAACAAGTCCATTGTTTGGAGATGAGACTTCAGGGCTGCAGTGCACAGCCATGACTGTTTTGCAGAGCATCTGTAAAAATGCTGTGGAGCACAAGAATTTAAGGCTGGCGTGCGCTGGGATAGGGGGAGAGGGGACAGAGCATTCTCATTGTTTAAATGTAAACAACAATAATAATAGGGTTTCATAACTAAGAGAAGGAAGCACTCTAATGTGGAAAACAGTTGTTATTACTGTTTATGACTCCTTGTTCCGGAAAAATATGCTGAGTTACTTTGTAACACTGAGAGGGGCTAAACTGAAGTGACCTGAAATTAAGTAAATGGCCAAAAACCCATCTGATAAGATGAACTTGGGAATACCTTTTCTTTTTTTTATACTGTAAGCATGCCAGAGTGGAAAATACTGGGTGGGGAATCCGTAACTCTCATGACTGTGACAGCTTTATCATCAAACTCCCAGACAAAATCAAGTTGTTTAGGCAGTAAACTCAATTCACTGCCCAATGCTGGCTTAGGCATCTTCAGAGAGAAAGCTAATCCCTGAGTCCAAAGGCATCATCCTCAAAATAATTTCCAAATACCTAAAGCCTGGAACTTCATTAGAAATAATTCCAATGCAGCTGAAGTTCTCTGCAGTACGGTCTGATCAGTATTTTAATATAGTAAGAAACTCCATGCCCTTCCTTTGGCAAGGAAACAGGCTTTGTTTGGGACCACTAGGACAGCTTTTACATTTTTAAGCTACACTGTTGTGGTGGGCACCACCAAACTCCCTCTAACTGTTTCAGTGAAAATGGGAGTAGAGGCTGGTTTCTTGAAAACTGCAGGTGCGCATTACTCATGACTGGTGCACACTAACCAGATCAGGACACCTCACAGGAGGGAAGCAGAGGATCTTCTTGCTTAAGAGACTCACTGTAGCTTCATGTGGCCAATCTGGCATTCCCTGAGGGATATTTTTTAGCACTCTGAAAATTGTACTCACAAAGTCTAATACCTACAGAGCCAAGGGACCAAGTGAGGACTTTTGAGGGTCCCAATTTTTGGCTGTGTACCTAACTTCCATTTATGTCATTCCATGTCTTTCAGTCCTCAGCAGCTCATGTGATGCTAAAGTAGCACCGTACAGCCAGTTACCTGAGCCAAAGCAGCTCCTTCAAAACTACAAAAAATATTACTCCCTTTAGAATCATAGAATAACCAGGTTGGAAGAGACCCACCAGATCGAGTCTAATTTGACAATGTAAGTCTTAAAAGTTCTAGTCACACGCAGGAAAAACCAGCAATCTTCCCTCAGGCAAAATAAAATACACATTTCATCTTTCTGCCTGAGTTAAAATATCACTAAATCTATATTTAATTTCTCTGATGTTTTTTCTGCCATAGGGCATTCTGCTTTGCCTATGAACTGATTTTATCTGCAAAGCATTACGAGATTTCATCACAAGCAATGTATACACTTAATTTGGCCAAAGGAGGTATATTTTCATGAAATATTAAGTTAGCGCTTTTTATCATTATTCAGCATGTGCATTTGGAGACTGTCCATCTGCACCAAGTAAAGGTCACACATTTCTATAAGCAAAGCACAGCAAAAAATGTTTTCCTTTTTCTGACATCAGAGAATTTTGCTCCTCAGCTTTGAAATAACTTCTAAATACACAAGCGAACACTTAAAAAACTCAATAGCTTGATTTTTTAAAAGGAACCTATCCCTAAAGTAACTTTATAAAGCCACATGACAACATCTGCAAAAATTATTAATACAACAAAGAACATAATTTTCAATAGCCGGAAGTCAGAAAACATCAGAGAAGGAACCAAGGTCAAATGTTATCAACCAAAGGAGAAAAGTTTGCAGTGAAGAAGGTAGTAGACACCACCTGTACTTGCACCTGAAGTACTTAAACAATCTTTGATAGCCATTGTGATAGACTGTGCCCCACGTTCAGTTAAAATGTCTGAAGGCATTCCTGGAGTCCTGGAGGCTTAGATTGTAGAAGCTGGAGAGTTTAAAAGTGAGTTGAAGGAGAGCTGTGTGGTTTTGGGCTCCCAAGAAGTTTTGAGTTTCTGTTTCAAAAACCCAGCTATGACATGCAGTATTGAAAATATAAAGCTTCTTTAATGTGAAAGGATAGAGGCATGTCTTGAATTCATTTCACAACCTAGCTCTTTTCAAAAAAAACTGACCAGCTGATACTATCCATTTTCTCAAATACTGCTATTGAATCCACCAAAGATGGTAAGAATTACTCAACTGTTTGGCTAAAACAGAGAAAACATTTATTTTTTAAATATGAAGACTTAGGAATTAAAGATTAATTCAACAGATTCACTGCACGTAACACGTTGCTTGTGTTTCATGAAAGCTTGTGACCTTCACCTAGAAAATGTAAAGAATAGAAATATAGATTGGATCTTTCCTTCAAATAAAAGCCTGAAAAGCAAGTAGCTCCTTCCCTAAAGGCCAAAGGGCACATAAAAACCAATTCTTTGAGTAGTCCTCTGACATAGAGTCAGATAAACTATGTCATATACTGTGGAGACTTATTCCTCAGAGAAGTATATCAAAAGATGGAATAATTTGGAGAATTATGACTAATGCAACTAAGTAACTATGTTAAGAATGTCCATCTGAGTCTCCTAATGATTTTCAGAATGCAGCCCTAATCCAGATTAAGACTACTGTAGGTAATTGACAAATCACAAGAGTTATTTTAATCTAGGCCAACTTTATGAGAAATAGTCACCAGAACTGTACAAGTCACAATTTTTAAAAGTAGAGCTTTGACTAACTGCTCACATATGCAATTATAGGATCATTCTCTCCCAGCTGTCCCACCGGGAGCTGTGTGTTTGTTAAGTGGACAAAATACCTTACTAAAAGACAACTGCAAGCTACTCCCACTGAGCCCTTCAAGGTCCTCCTCTAATTTGCTCCCAGATTCACTTTCTATTGGCCTGTACTTTACAGAAGTTTCAAAATTGACTAGAAACTTTGAAATGTGAAATAAATGTAAGTCTGATTAAAAGAGTGAGATGAGGATGAGACTCACTGCATGCTGAGGGTGGTGCAGTGGAAAATTCCCATGTTCTATTCTGCTTGGGGATATGAAAGGATAAAAAGATGGTCTCATGTAGGCTCCTCCAGTTAGTTCCTTGGCCTCACTCCAAAAGGAAATAATGAACCTCTTAAACAGCCCAGTCCTTCATCTTGAATTGTGTGCAAGTTGACAAACTCACCGTCAATGACACCGAAGACTGCTGACAGATATTAAAGAAGAATAAGTAAACATGAAAACCAAGACTGTCAGCAGCTCTTGTCCATTATTTTCAGAAAAAACACTGAGCAACAAGACTGGGGAAGGCTTCATGGCACAGTCAACTCAGAATGCAAGAAACAAGTTGTGTTTGAGGTTGCATAAACCACTGACTAAATTAGAATCCCTTTCGAAGTTTTTTAAAATTACTAAGCAAGAAATTAAACACATAAAAGTTGTGTCAATCTTTGCTTCCTGCTTTGGAAGAAGATGTAGTTGTTCTGAAATAAGATTAAAAAAAATACAAGTGCTAGCTTCAATCAGGAAGTGCTGGAAATCTTACAATAAACTTTGATCCTTTTAACTCAGCGAGCATTACAATGAGGCCATGTATGTTCAATCTTTTCAGGTTAGCTTAACCTTTGAGGTTAATTTGAAGATCATGGGGGGAAGTAGTGCAGGCCATTTATTTTAAGCATGACTTCAGCACAGCTAAACAGATTGCAACAGCACCTGAGATTGGAAACTTCTTGAAAAAACAATGACAAAGATAATGGGAGTAAATAAAGTTACATCCTGGCTCCAGGACTGGTTCTGCCCAGAGAGTAAATAACTTCTTGTTGGCACTTCTCCATATGGAAAAGCAAAAACATGCTATTAAAACAGCAAATCATTTTTACTCTAAACTACGTAAGTAAAGTTCCTCTGCTTATTCATCAGGGAAGCCGTAAGTTCTTTTTTTTCAGTACTGTATTATTTTTTTCCAATGTCCTTTCTTTGTAAAGGCATATATTCTTCAGCAGCTATGTAAGCAGGAAAAATATATCTTTCTACTAACTCACTGCATACTATAGCATTAACAGTAGTGCTTCCAACTAAATGGGTTTTTAAAATAGAAGGAATGCTTAGGAAGCCATTCTTCTCCATTTCAAGACTTGTGGGCACAGTCAAATTTTATTTTCTCAGGATTCATTTTACAGGTATTGATGTACCACAATTATTTCTGACCTTTTTTTTTTCCCGTTATATGTGTAGCCCTTAACATAGCACAACAATAACCCTTAGAAAAGGTCTCTTCCTTGTGAAAAGACTCATAGTTTAAATCTTAGCAAAAGGGGACAAATTAAAAATCATTGGCAGAGTTTGGGGAGGTTTGAAGGGCAAGGAAGCAGGCTCAAGTAGTTCAGAATCAGTGGACCTACTAGAACGGGAGACTAGAGGCAACATTTTGTATTGCATTTAATTCTGTGTTTGTGCGTGTGTGTGTGTGTGTGTCTTTCTCTAATTTGAAAGATTCTTAAAAGCTCTTGTTTTCTTGGAGGAATCATCATCCAGGGGAATAAAAATGGTGGCTTGTACATCAGTATCCCAGAGCTTGCATAGTCTTTCATTACAATGCACATAGCTGGAGAAATAACTATTTTTCCAAAATCGAGAAAGGCATCAAAAGATTTAAAGCATTAACTTTTATAACACCATAATTTAGAATATTATAATTTTATGTTGCTTAAAAATTATTCAAATCATGTTTAACGTAAGAAATGGGAAATAAGCAATTTCAGAGACCTCATGTGGGACAACTCTCAAATATCTGCTGATAATATAATCTATTTTAGATATTCCTATCTTCTATCACAATATGTAACTTAATGTGATGGTAAAATGGTAAAATACATCCCTTAAATCATGTATTTCCTTCACTTTTACTTTTTAACACAAAGAATAAAAAAACAATTTTTAAAAGGCAGTTAAAAAGGGAGTATAGGGTTCCTCAGTTCTATAGGACAAGGAAATGCATACACCTAAGCGAAGGAGGAAAAATATAATTTGCCAGTGTTGCTGAATGGGTATATCTGAACAGCAACAATCTTTTCATCAGAAAACATATACTGAACACATTGCATCAGCAGAAACTACCCTATAAAATTGTGTGATGATGCACTGAAGCTGACTTCTAAGGGAAGAAACAGCTCATTTTTGCCAGACTTACTGCCTGGGAATTTTTCCAACAGCTGTGACTTTTTGCTGATGTGCTCACTTTTCACTGAGTAACTTGGCTGAACCCAATAAATCATTTAATTTAAGCACATCACAGATATTAAATGGTAGCAAGTTGGGAGTGGAGATGCTATCTGAGAAGAAAGTTAGTTCTATAAAAACCTTATTTGAAAATTTAGATCCTAAAATATCTATTGTTATACTTCCACCTGAAAAAGGGTATTTCAAATAAAACCTGAAGAATGCCACTCACCATTTGGATTCTTACAACAACATGCATTCTGTGACACAGCATATTTTCAAGAGTCATTGAGCTAGTAAAATTTCTAGCAGTAGTACTCTTCAAATGTGTACTTTTTTTGGCACACATGAAACATGAAGTTCAAAATGCTTCCAAGAACTCAGTCCCAAGCCACACACCCTACACAATCCTGACTTAGCAGACTGTTAGCATTTACAGGATCGAGGAGGTATTATAAAGTTACACCAACTTACCCTGTGCCACAAAATCCAGCCATGAACACCATTCTGAGAAAAAATAATAGCTCTTCATTTCTGCCACGGAAATTCCTCTCTGATTCATTGTCAGAGAATAAAACTGCCCAGTTTTCCGTTCCTCTGCTCAGATCAAACTACCCCGAGAGGGTAAGAGTTTTCATATTAATTGAACTTTGTTCCATAAATGCAACAGGTGGCACAAGATGACTTCACAAATACATTTTCTTCCAGTAATGCCACTGTTCTTGTAATTACCTCTTTAATTATAGTGTTCTCCCCACCCTGAATATTTACTGACCGTTGATATACCCAATGTCTGATACAGTATATCTAAGCTATAAGCTGAAGCCCTAAGCATATTCTCACTCATGCCAGGTTCTAACAAGGCAAAACAAAACTGTTCTTCTCTCAGATATTCACAACTCTATCTGGAACTAAATTGCTTACTCACAGGTTTACTATTTGGGTGCAGTTTATCACCTCTGCTATAGATTCACACCCAACCCCAACTTTCTGCTGGAAAAAAAGTGTAAGGGCATTTCCAGTGGGACAGGTAATGTAAGTCTCAAGCATGGAAATCTAAATCCCAAATAAATGCCTTTTCAACATGTTCATCAAGCCCACAAAGAAAGATGTGAAACCAGCAACAGTAAACACAGACTCATAGACCAGGACCTATCTAGCATGGGGACTAACAGGAATAGAGTTGTAGTGGAAGACTTAAACATTGACCAGAAATCTGTGTTTACAACAGGCTCCAGGCAGGCTTTGGCTATGTTAAAGCTTTCAGGTACTTAAGTGTGTCTGCTGCATTCATATGTTCAGTCTGACACATACTGCATCTGTGCATTTTGCTATCCTGCCTATAAGCTAACACTCTCGTCCCGTCCAAGAATGCCAAATATCCAACAGAAATAGTCATACAAATTGAGCAGAAGATGTACCACAGCTCCACCTCCTCAGCTGACACAGAAGATGCAAAAGTGCACTTTCTCTGTTTGTGGTGGATTACCCAGGCTGTGGCTTAACCAAGCTTCATCTGACTCTTTCACTACAGAAGTATTAGATGCCCACATTGCAGTGCTCCCTCACCAACCTTGTAGCAGAACTTCATTGGATTGGGAGGACCCTGGGACAGAGTCTGTCTCCTCATCTATCCATTCATTACATGCCTAGAGCATATACACAAAGGCAAACTGCCTCAGAGCTTCAGTCATCTTGATCAGAAAACCAACCTGAATCCAGTGTGAAGAGATGCAGACTATACGATGTCTCCACAGATACTCCCTGTCCATACTAAGCACAGCACAGACTGACGACAGATGTCTCTGGAGTCTCCACTTGCCAAACTTGTTTTACAGCTCTCAGTGCAAGCTGACCTACTGTTCCTGTTTGCTTAAAGAAAGCAACAAGAAGGAGAATCTCAGAGTATGGTCTGAGCTCCATGTCACGAAGCCCACACAAAGTGCCACATCAGATCAGCACCCTGGAAAATCTTCACTGCTGATGGGAGACTGGTGTCTCCACAGAAGAATGCTTGAAGACAAGGCTTCCCAGGGCTGAAATTCTTCACGAACTGTACAACTGCCATCCCATCTGCTTGCAGTTGGAGACACAGGTGCACAGAGAAATTATATGGTTAGGGATGGATGCAAAAAGCATGATGCTGTCTCATATGAGCCTGGCTGTATCAGCCTGGGCCCTGCTTGGACACATGGAGGGGGCACATGGCATCTGTTCCCAAACCTGTGCATTCCAGAGACCAATCGACCCCAGAGCTGGGGTTCAACCAGGGTAGGGAGATAAAGACAACACTGCCTGCCCTGGATAAAAGACAACTGCAGAGAACAGTGCAATGAGGATTAGGTCAAGGAGGACAGATCCAGCTGTCCACTTTGTTAAAATGAAAACAAAACAGAGACAGACTTGATGAAGCATGAAGAATGTGGAAGCCAGCCCAGTCACACTTATTAGGCTAAGTAAGGTAATGCAAAATCAATACATGAAATAGAACATTTATTGTTCATGTAAAGGTTTCTATATTCTATATGAAAGATTCTAACACGCAGGAAAAGGGTGAGGTGACAGCAAGCAAACCTGCTCTCAGCAGTTTCCAGAGATGCTAATAAAGAAAGAACAGGGCAGACTGGCTTAATTTTGTCACAAGGAGAAGAAAGACATACATCATCAGATCCAAAGCACATTTACTTTGGAAATATATGCTTGCCAAAATTGTAATTTCATTCAGCACAGCTATGGGACAGAAATGTTCCAGGATGCAGTACCTTTTCACCATCATAAACCCTTGATCCACCTTCTGTCTAATATTTGGTTTGGAAGTGACACTGAGTGGCAATTGAGATCTGCGACCAGGAAGGTGGGAAAACTCTTATCAGTCCAAAAGGCCATAAAATGGCTTTGAATGAAACAATGGAGTATTTCTTACTGGATATATAAAGTTAACATTAGAAGCATATAATTGCCCTCCTACTGTCAATATAAAGCGAGTAACAGGAAGGAAAGGAAGCAGAATTTTGCATACTTGAAGACTTCAAACAGAAAAGGCTGCAAGACAATCAAAAGGATCTCAGGAATAATAATAAAGATGGGTGGGAGAGAAGACAGACAGCTTCCTAAAGAAACATACAGTATTCTGACTGCACATACCTATATATAGTAAAAAGAACCTGTAAGTAAGAGAGATTCATATAGCATTACAAGATTTATGTTAAGGATCTGAGTTTGAAGGGAATTAGGCTAAAATGAAGACAACTGTTAAAATGTGACCAATACATGAACTTTGAGTTTTTCTCCAATGCAGTCAAGGTTTTGCCTATATGTGGAATTAGTTCAAATCCATTCATAAATAGCCAGCAGGTGCCTGCAACTCAGAAGTACATAGATGTTATAAAATAATTGGTGCAAAGCAGTAACTTTCATGTCTGTGCTTTACTTGGCTGCAGTATGATTATTATCCATTGATGGCTGAATCCTAAAGGAAGGTAAGTCTGAAATTTGCAGAGGCCTTGTTTTGCTTTGGTTTGTAAGACTGCATCCCATGAGTTTAAAATACAACTAAATTTTTCCTTGCTTTACTGTAATTACCAGCAATTAACATAAAAACTTTTTCTAGTCTGAGCTGAATGGAACTCATTTTTAAATCCTGACAATTTATTATCTAGCACATCTAAAGGTACCACACCTTGGCTTCATGAATGCCCAGAACTGTTAAATCAGGAAAGGTGAAATCTTTAAATTCCAGAAGTTATGAAAAAAGGTTACCTTACAATTTTCATTCAAAACAAAATAGATGGCAGAAAACTCAGGGAGGACAGTACAAAAGATGGCAAATTAAACAACTGGAAAGGCATTTTTGGCTTCCTATATTTTTACTAAGAGTAAATGTCAACATTAAAGAAAGGAATATTGAAAGGCCTGGACAATGTTATGTTTTTCTATAAAGGCAGTTTACCTTATGTTGATTTCAATTTCATATACTCCAAAATAATTTTAAAAGAAACAAAAAAAGTAGTCCTCTTTTAAATAATAACAGGTCGCTGTGCATATACAACCAAGAAGAGATTAATTAATTATTGAAAAAAACTGATCCAGCTTGTCTCAGCCAGTCAAGGCTAACCTGTTTCATGAAAAAAGCTGTAACAAAATGTAGCTTTACTAAACACAAAGATTATATAATTATCAGTCACAACAGCATATTATTACATAACATACCATATGAAACAGACTTTGAGATTGAATAAATGGCTACCAAGTACTAAATTTAGTACATTAGACTTATGGATTACAGGCTTCCTGTTTTTTTGAAATGCAGTTAAAAATATTTTTTGTGTGTAATCAGTTATATTTTTAAAGAGCAGAGCATTCAGTGAAGTTCTTCTAGAGTATTGAAGTGGGAGCTCAAGTAAAAAATTCAGATCTATGTCTGTTAGATATTTTACTAATTTTTGAAGGAAAAATGAAGTGCCACATTTTTCTCCAGCAAGTACCAGTAACAGAAAGTAATCCCTATGCATTAGCAATATCTAATATTCACAGATGTGGTTTTTTTAGCTATAACGGTTGCTAGATTGCTATATGAGTACTCTTTGAGAAAAAATACTAGGCCCTCAATAATGAAGAGGATTAAGAAAGGCAGTAATGCTGATACCAGGCTACTCACTGCTCATATTCACCTCACATGCTGCTCCATCTTAAGTGCACACTGTCTATGTAGATATAAATCACACTATAGGATCACCTATACATTCACCTCACCAGAGCATATTTGGCGTGGATTATTCCGTGAGTGACGTCTGCCATGCAGGATTTGAATGAATCTTGGTAGGATCCTAAAATGACTTTCACGTCCTTCCCTTAAAAGACGACGTTGAGACATGGATGCGTATCCTTGTATCTTCACAGAATTATTCACCAAAAGAAATAAAAAATCAGCTTTCCAGAATTACATTGTCCTAACACACTGAAAGACACTCTGATTTTGTTTTTAAATGTCAATGGAATATAAAATTTCTTTCTCAAATTCAAATGCTACCAAAAAAGATTAAAAAAAGGACACAGATTTAAAGAGATGGAAATGGGTGCAGTTTGGTTATTAGTATCGTATGTGCTTTTCTTCAGAAACCAATATCTGGTTTTACTACAAAGAAAAAAAAAGAAAATTCAGTTGTACTCAATGGATTGCAAATGCCAAGACAGTTTCTGCACAAAGTTGCAAGACCCTCTCAGTTCCTAGCATGTTGCACCCAGGAGCCAGGACATCTTGCCACAGCTTTCAGTCTGCTTGCAGTGTATGAGTATGGGAGGCACAGCTTCTCACACAAGCAGGTCAGACTAACAAATGAATTTTTCCAGATAAAGTGAAAAACGGATTGTTTTCACTGCTTCATCCAAAATAACTGTAGCTGAACTAATAGCCCTGTGCTGTTCCTGATGAATAAAAGCCCCCACACAGCATCCAACTTCTTAGTGCGCTCCAGCCCCACACAGCAATCCAAAGCTCATCCCAAGTAGTTGGTACTATCGGCTCCGTCTTCACATCCTTCTTCGTGTGAGGGATGTTCAGTTGTTGCAGTGAGACATCCAATGTTTCTCCTGAAGAAAGGCAAGTTTGAAGTCTTTCTTATAACTTCACGGTCCTGTCCATAAGTTCACAACTCAACACTGGGAGGGCAGAAATCTCATGCTGACACTTGCTGCATTACCTGCTTCTGTATCTGAAGCATTCTGTATTTCTCAGGGACCAGCAAATTAAAAGAAAACACTGTTGTCAGTACAATGTTGTTAATTAGAAACTCCTCTTGAGTGTGGTTCCCCAAGTCAGATCCTCACCACGAAGCCATCTCCTTTTCCTCCCACTGAATTTGCATAGAAGTGAGGACCAAGTTCCTCAAAGGCAAAACTTGCTTCCAGAATATGCAAGCAGAGAGGTCTTACAAGAAAAACCTGAATCTTCCTGGGAGTTAACAAACAGCTAATAGGAAGGAAGGGCGGGGAAATGAATCCCACGCTTTCTTAAAACATATCAGGAAACCCTACACTGTCTGTTCCCCGTGTCTCTTTCAGTGCAGGAGAGAGGAAATTGATAATGCTGCTTTACTTGGCAGTCAACATTTTCCTCTCAATTCTGTTTAACTATGTCCTGTATGGCTGCAGATCCACCACAACCCCAATATATAAACATCAAACTGAAAAACTGCATGTTTTGAAACATGGTGTACCAATTATCAATACACTGAAAGCAAATTAAAACAGGTAACCTTTAGTTAAGTCACATTGAAGTAAGTATTAACTAACTTATTACAAAATACTAGCATGAAGGAGAATCATTACAGTTTTAGCTGGAAAATATGTGGCGTGAAATCACAGGCAAATGTGACAATCTTGAAATGTGATGATCACAAAAGGTATAAATATGAACTCATGTATGTCATGCAAATATCACTTGTTTTCCAAGTTGACTATGCTAAGCAGATGGACCACTGCATACTGCAGCAGTGCTGCTGATCCTGGAAGAAACAGCCTACCAAGCATAAAGAAGGAAGGAAGGGAAGAGATTAGTGGTGGAAGAGCACTATGCTACACACTGTCATTGTATATTCAGTGTTCAGACAAAAGAGGAACTCAAATAAGGCATAGCATCCATATTAGACAAAATTCCACATTTTCTTGTGCTGCCCATCACTGGGGGGCACAAAGCAGTGGTTCTGCTCAGATATAGTGGAAGCGTAACATCTGCAGAGACAAGACTGCAATTTGCTCCTTGCTGCTGAGCTTCCAGGTTGAGGCTCCAAATGCAACTTAGAGATGCCTATAGCAGATTGGCATCCATCAGGGCTTTCCTCCTGGCTGGTGGGCAAGTGCTTGTTTGGGGCTTTTGGGACACGTGAGTCTCATAACCAAAACACCTGGTCTGACAATCAAGTGGAACGATGATGAAACTAAACGTCTTCTTCCAAGAGATGAGCCACCAGCTAGGGAAGTGACTCTTTGTCCCAGTGATGTTTTGAGTGAGCTGCTGCACTAGTGGCACCACAGTACTGGCACACGGCGGACACCTCACCAACAATTTATGCAGAGGATTATTACAAAGAGGTAAAAGGATGTTTTCCTTGCTTTCTTCATATATCAAGTGCACACAGAAGACCGATGACTTGAGTTGTAAACTACACACAATCCTACTGAAAGCTAGCCATTAGCTACATCCCTGTCCAAAAAACAAGCTTTTAATCTTCTTTTGAGCACTCAAATTTGTGCCTAGAAGCAACGAAATTAATCACAACAATGGTTATGGTGGTGTGCAATCAGAAGGAAACAGATGGTGTAATGCAGTGCTTTCCAAACAGCAGCAGCCTCTATCTCCAGGAAAATAATGTGAATATTTTCCCTTGCGGTTGGCATTACTATAACAAACGTTCCTATTAGAAGGATTTCTTCTCTATTTTGTATGGCATCATCAGACTACATAGCAGTTTAAAGACAGTAACATTCTTTGAGTGTTAGTTGGCAAAACCAACTAGATAGATTGCATCTCTCCTTTCATGTCGCATAAACAGTAACATTCAATGGGTAACATGTCCACAATTATCTTTAAATGACTATGAACAGCCTGAAGGAAACAACAAAATTGTGGTAGTGAAATAGGGCTGATTTTTCCTCATGCTTAATGTCAACACTTAATTTCCAGGTCTGTTTCTGACTGCAAGCATAGCATTGCACATTGACAACAAAAGCAGCCACACCAACTTGCTTTCATATTCTCTCTCTTATTCTTATTTTGAGTCTGGGGAATATCACAATATTTGAGTACAATGATTTCAAGTTCTCTTGGGAATCATTAAATTAAGCTGCCATCACTTTCATCACTGTGTGTTCTCATCTTTCCTTTCTTCTTTTTGTTTGCATAGGAGCCCTATCTGTACAGTACTTCTCAAACACCCTACTGTGATTTTTTCTCCAAACCCTAGCAATTATTTATAAGCCCTTCCTGATATCCTCACATTCAATGTGGCACTGAAATGTTCACACTTTAGGACCATGTATTCCTCCTGACTGTACAGTACAAGAGGCTGTGGTAGCAGAAACAACATTGTTCTAGAGTTTCTTCTGTATTTCTTTCACTCCTCAAAACAAGTTTGTCATCATATTTGCTAGAATGCCACTGCCACTAGCATTACCATTTCTCTCTGTTGTAGATCTCATTATTCAGGGAGAAGACTGCATCCCAAGGACAAGAAAACATGGCATCTCTCATGCCTGGCACTTAAAATCCCACCATGCACACAATGCACTGAAGTCCACCTGTGAGACCTGTATCTACTGCTTCTTTTGCCTTTTCCCCTGAAATCCCTGAGGGTAGGACCTTCTGCAGAGAAACTTCAGAATCAGAAGTGTCATCACATCCCCAGTGGAAATCCAGAGGACTGACCGTAAGACAGTTGTCGCATGAGAAATATAAAAAACCATGAAAATTAGATAGGGAATTACATCTAACACACATGGAAAGCTCAGAAATTACTGTTATTCTAAATATTTTCTAAAGAGCAAATATAAAGGTACATGCAAGCTAAATCTCATAGTCTTTTAAAAAAGATATAAGTGCCACGTGTATCTTTCAGTATCAGCGTATTTGCAATAATAATGGCAATGAAAGAAGGGAAAGAAAAGTGAAATGTTGTTTAGATTTTTCTGTTTAAAGAATGCTTCATCAGCTATCTCCGCACACCTATTTATTTTGTTGAGAACAGTCATACAAACAGAAGGCAGAATTGGACTCACACTACTTCCTTATTGAACAAAACTATCATTTTGCATACATTAAAGTATAACATACAAGCTACTTCTAATCTGCAATATAATCTGTTTTATAGACCTGAACACCCATTTATTGTAACAAGGAAACACTGATTGCTGTAATGCTTAGTACTGAGCTTTCTTATAACCATACATAAATGTTGAATTATTGCAAGTATTTTGCTTACGTTGATTTTTAAAATTAAAAACAAGAACCCATGCCAGAGGCTAGTCACCAGGCTAAAAAAACCAGGAAAGAGTCAGCTTGAGGCTGATTTTAAATGAAAAAGCAAGCGTAGCTGAGATGTTAACAACACAGGACTTGATATTTTTGCATCCACGAATTTGCAAGATCCTTGCAGTGGGAAAATACTCAGTGAAAACCTGCCTGAAAAAAACTGAGAAATAAATCATTATTCCACAATGCCAAGTAGATTGACAGATAAGAAAAGAATTAATCTTCCTTTTTCAGTGTGGATGAGGGTACATCTGTTGCAAATATTATTCTTAGGCTTGTTAGAATTGGATGGGTGTACTCATATTTTACTTTTAGGCTCCTCTCTCAGAAAATTCCATCTAACAAAGAGTTTAGAAAGGGCTTCCATAGTGTAATCTAGAAAATCCATGAACTGAAATTACATTTAATAAAATACTATGACATATAAGAAGGAGACAGAGTGGGGAGAAATCTCAGCAATGGAGATGGAGTTAAATCCTGGCAAACCTAAAAGCTGTTACAAAACCCCTCATATCTCCCAAAAACATAGACAGTGATAAACTTTCTCAATATTTTGATACTAATATATTAAAGGTTAGTAGTTAAAAGAATTATTTGTTTTAATGAGAAATCTACACAGAAAGCCTGCATTGCGTTACAAGAGCGAATTATGTTAGTTGTCCAAGCTTAATCCTAACTGGATGTATCTGCTCAGAGACAAATCACGATCGTAATAAGCATCAGTTGAATATAAGAAGATCAGGACTGAGATAAACGGAGATCTTGCATTCTATTTATACTTGCACATTATGCTGCTGAACCACAGCTGCCAGTCTTTCTTTATAGCAATCTCTCTCTCTCTCAAAAAAAAAAAAAATCGAAGTATTATCATATAAAACAAATCTTAAAACATGCGGCATTTCATAAATTAATTTTACAATAAGAAAGAAGTAAACTATGCTAGATATAAAATTAGGGTTTCAGTATTCTGGAAGTGTTAATATTCAGTTGTCAAGATAACAAAAGCCTCTTAAAGCCTAACATCTGTCCCACTAATTTAAGTAATCTCATACTGCATATCTGAATTTCCCAGGGGTTAGCAATGAATTTAACCCATGTCCAGAAGAACAAGTTCCTCCACCATTAGCAATAGAAAATACTCAGAAAATCACAGTGGACCAGGCAAGTAACTAGAAGACAACAGCTCTTCATGACTAGTTGAGCAAAGTGAGGTTTAACATCTAACAAGAAGCACTTCTAGTTTGTTCTTTCATGTAAGTTCTTTAACTTTTGAAAGCAACTACCAATCAGTTTCAGAACTTCAGAGATGTTCTAGGAGGGAGAATAAAAACTGTACTTAACACTGGTGAAAACCAGGAAGGCAGAACACAGGAAAAGCCTGATCAGCATCTGCTGCCAATCCAAAGCAAGGTAAAGGCTACTGGGATATTGGGGCTAGTTAAGCAACTACCACCAGCAGCTCACTCATTTACTTAAATCCTATTACGTAAAACAACCTGGCAAATGACGATCACTGGTTGAGATTGAGCATATTTGTCAGAGGTACAAGGCCCACCTTTTTGGTCGGAAGTGAAAGCATGTGAAAAACGGGAATCTGTTCAGATTATGAAGCTCCTGGAAATTACCTTGGTCCTATGCTTGATACAGGCATATACTCAACTGCACTGTCTCAGCTTCATCCTCAGTGCCCGACTGCTGCTGCTGTGAACAATGCAAGGGAGGAGCAATACAATACAAAGGAGGAAGATGACGATGGCAAGTGGCGAGCTTCTAGAGAGGGGATTTTTGCAGCAAGAGGAGAAAGAAATGGTGGGAGACCTTTGATGTCACTGCACAGCTGTGCCTACACACCACAGAGTCATGACAACCAGATAAAGCAGAAAAAGTAGAAAAAAGAAGTGGTTTAAAATAGTTTCTCAAACATAGTTTTATGGATAATGTCCTGTAAAGATACTACTGTTTCAGGCAAAATGACCATTCCCAGCACATACGGCCCAGGATACAGCAGCCGTTCTGATCACATGCCAGCTACATCTATATAAATATTAATCAAACTAAGGAGTTAAGCACTAGTAGTTGCCTTTATACATTTGAGTTATGCTAGTGGAAGCTTTGTTCAAAAATCATCTGAATCTAATATGCGTGTATATATGTGTGTGTATACACATCTATACAAACACATGAACATAGGAAAACAAATAATACATGCAGTCAACAACTTTGACTGACTTTCCAGAAAACAGCTTTCTGCAGAATCATCTGGGGAAGAGAAAGCCAAAATTTTATGATGAAAGGTCTTCTACTGGAATTTAGGAATACTTCAATTATGCTCAAAAGGCAGTTCTAGTTCAAATACTGTCTCTTAATAACTACAGCAGGTGCATAGTACTTCCTCATCAGGCTGAGTTCTTGCAGAAGCAACCAAAGAGGGAAAAGGAGTTTGTATGCATTTACACGAGGGTCGGACACCACTGCCTTCCTTAGCCAGGTCTGCCACACTTGAGGTTAGCGATCAGCTTGCTAATGCAGCCTGCACTTCTTTCATTTCTCTTCTTGAGACAGAGTGACCTCTTACACAGATTAGGAGCGTGTTTCTCAATCGTTCAGGAAGGCTGATTTTGCTGAGGTTCAGGACGCTGCAAAACCTATGATTAGATTGGTGATTTTCAGAAGGTCTTTTCCTGAAGATAGTAACTTTGACAATAACAAAGTGTGGAATATGGTATAGCTTGCTGCTGGATCTATACATCTAGACAGCTCCCAGCACTGGTGGGCCCTTGGTATCACTCACATGTCCTCAGTAATCTAATATATAGAGTGGGAAAGGACTGCTGTGCACCTACATAAACAGTGGATGTTGCCTTGCTGTGCTACCTCAGGCCAGGAGCACCTTTTGAGCCTTTGGTCTCTGCTACTGTAATTTCCTTCCTCTGCAAAATGTTCTCTGTTGCCACGTGCTTTGGGCCCAAGAAATCCTATGCTCAGCTCTCACTTCTTCCCTGTCAGACCTTCTTTTCCACATTTCACAATCCTCTCTCTTTAGTCTTTCCACAAACGGGGCATTAATAAAGAAAAAGCATTTTCAGTTAAGTAGTTGCTTTGAAATTCTTCTGCATGCACTGTTACACTGATTACAAATTTATATGGCAATATCCACTCAGCACAAAAGAAACAGTGCTATTAATGCTTCAAAAAGCTGATATGCAGCTTTAAGTAATACCTTTCAGGGACCTTTCAGGAATGCTGTAAAAATCCCTGGGCTGCAAGAACCCAATACAATTTTTCTCAGGCTACTATCAGGATGCAGCAGAGTAGGTTTTCTACTGCAGCTTTCTGAAATGACCACAGGGGTTCAAGAGTGATAAATTACTTAAGTGTTTGGAGAAGGAATGAGATTTTCATAATATTAATGACAACAAGGAATATATGAACTGTTCATTTCAATGATCACTCCTGCACACCTCCAGCACAATGGGATTTCCCCTGTGTACAGACAAGCAGATGTACTTGAACTGGGGTGACGGGAATTACTGGTGAAAAATCAGCCAGTTTACTGGCAGTTAAAGTTTTATTCTATTCCCACTTGGTTTCCTTCATTCTGCTTATCAGCTAGTCAGTTCAGATAGATATATTTTAATTATACAGTCATAATTAAAGACATTCAAGCAAATAAATCTAAACATGCAGTGAAATAGAGACCATGGGCCTTTATGTCATCTGGAACTGCAAAAGACTAGGACAAGTCTTCATTTAAGTTTAAAAATGAAAAGCTCTTTGACAACAGAAGAATCAACAGACAATTTTCCTCTGAAAACATAAAGTGAATGCTGTATGTTCTGCAGTTGCCATGGCTGTAATACTTAGAAAGGCTGAGAAATTCATTCCATCTATAGCTACTTATCAGCAAGCACTATCACTGATTACAGCAACAATCATGCAGGCACTTTGTTTGACCCGAATCTGTACTGCTCCCAGTAACCTCCCCATCTTGCTTCCCTGGTGTAGGCATTTGCATTTGTGCAGCTGCATGGTTAATTATACAGATAGGTTTCAGATAGGGCAAGCAGAACAGGAAAGCAATGTGGCTAGTTGAAGGAGTCAATAACTCTGGCATGCAATGTGGCATGTGGAAAGCTGCTGAAATTATAAATAACAATGGACTTCCAGGTTGGGCGTATTGTTTAGTGATTATTTCCTAAAATGGATACTGCGAGCTGTGTTTGTTTCTGTTGGATTCTTCAGCAGAGATCTTCACATGATTTAAAAAAAACCTACTGATTACTTTTTATGGTTATATGCTTAGAGACCCGATAAAGGCACAGTGGGCAAATGCATTACTGGAGCTACGATCTCCAAATGAATTATGACATCAAAACACACTGAAAGACACTGAGGATTTTGTGAATTAAATACATGAAGGAGAAATAGGCAGTGATGAAATTATGGTTCTTCTTGACATAGCCTCACTGCATGAAAATACTGAAGGAAATAACATTGCTATTATTGAAGCTACTAAGAAAGAAAAAGTCAAGACATTACATAAGACAACCTACACCTGAGTGAAAAATATTTTCCTGCATATTCCCTCATGTAAACAGAACCTACAAAGGGTACGAAATCTGTATCCCCACAGCTGCAGAGCTGTACAACTAAAGGTCAACTGCGGTCAGTAGCCCTTTCCTCCCTCTCAGCTTTTGGTCTCATTTGTTACATCTGGAATCACAGATCACATTTTTTACAATCTAAATGATGCTTCTTACTTGTCAGTTAAAGATAAAACTGTGCCAGCAGTTATTATTTGCCGCTACACAGAAGAAATGTTGCACAGGCATGCTCTGCTGCCCATCAAATATGTATTTCTGAAAAGTGTGACACTTAAAATCATTACCCCCTTGCTTCACTCTTCATCCTTAACTGACTCAAATCAGTCCCAGTTTGTCTGAAGAAGATGGTGATGACACTGAAAGTGCAACTATTAGGGAAGAGGCAGCACAAATACCGACACTAGAAGACTGATACTGGGAACTTGGTCTCAGGGATGAAGCATTTGGTGTCTTTGAGGAGGATGATCTGCTCCAGAAAGCTGGCACCTCTTTCAGCTGACAGTTCTGACCCTGCTCTCCCCACTCCATCCACCATGCCATATATACTGTCCCTTTGCATATAACCTGTGTGTATTTTAGTCCCTGCACACATCCCATCCTCCCCACAGAAAAACTGCTTTGCCCTCCAGACAACCTCTGGTGTTTCACCTGCGTGACTGACACGAGCTAGTGCAGTGGGCTAGTCAACAATCAGCAGTGGAACTACAAACGCAAGGATAGGCTCATCTTGGAAACTGGCTCTTTCATTGTGCAATCAAACATAAATCACAGACCTGGTCATAGAAGCAATCCTTGCTCAGATTAGTGATACGTAGAGCTCATAGCACCAGGTGCCTATCTTAGTAATCCACAGGTCTGCATCGGATTTTTTTTTTTTTTTTTTTTTTCACATTTAGCTACAAGCAGCGCATCTGGAAAGCATTGCTCATATTGACCTTCCCTATAGAAAGTACCTATGGCATTTCCAGATACATCCTTGGAGTCAGAAGCAGGTTGGAAAATGAAACAGAAAAGGCACAAATGCTGTACTTGATGTTAAAGATGCACAATATTTACAAACATTTACCAATTTCCCAACTCCTCCCAAATCCAAACAAATCCAAATCAAACCAAAGTTCTACCAGGGAAAAGGTTGTTACTGAGCCCAGACACTTTTCAGACCACAGGCTTAATTATAATTTACACAGCTCTTTATTAAACTATGACTTATACCACGCAAACTTTTCTGCATCAAACTGGATGCCTGGACTTTCCTGCTGCCCTGGATGCTAATAATATCTTATAATATTTCCCTATATACAGCCATTTAATTATCTTTAAGCACTTAAAATCAATCTGGTAAAACTACTACAATGTATAGTATATGGATATGGCAAAACAAACCAAAAACCACTGAATAACTAGAAGAAAAACTTGGCTATCATGAAAATTGACAAACCCAGACTGTCCTAAGTAGTAAGATCTAGAAGCCTTCATAAAGTCACTGTGGTTTTTGATCTACTAAAGTTACACTAGGAGTGAGCAAAATATTTTTTTGCTCAAGAAATAAGATCTGTCACAATGGTGTTTGTGTGTTTTGCTGGAAGGATTTTAACCAGTGGGACAATTTTTAACATTGCACAGTGCCAGAAAACACTACCAGGCAGGCAACAGGTCCCATGTTCCCTGCCCATGTACCCAAGGACAAAGGGGATTCCTGGAACATCTCCGTCCTGGAACTCAATTGAGCATGTCTGTAATAAGCAGGCTGGCTTTGAGCAAATGGTTGGGTGATATGACCCTGAAGAATTCCTTTCCAATCTAAATTATGCTATGATCACCTCGCCCATTTAGGTCCCTTGCTGTTATCCAGCTGTGCTCACTACTTTGATTCCCATGGAGAAAAAGGGAACCATTTGCAGTGCTTAACTTGTATCAGTTGTTTCAATTTCCCAGTGAATTAATAATTTAGCAGAATTTTATCTTCCTCATTTTAGAGTTATGTGAAGAGGCCAAGTGGTAAAGTGAAATATTAAATTATTTACAATTCATACACACATGCAGGCAGATAAATGGTGTAGCATTATATATTTAACAGTTGCTAGCAAGTACAGAAAATCTGATGGCATGACAGCCAAACTCCGTTGTCAAAGGCAGAAAAGTGGTCTTCGCGCCTGCGTTAATTCTTTTAGACATTAAAAAGAACTAAATCAAATGCATTTAAGATAGATCTAAAGTCTATACAAACTTCAGTGCTACCAGAGTAAGCAGTTTCTGGTTGCAAAGGAGGGAATGAGGCTCCATTTCCCTATTGGCAGAAATCTTCATGAAAGGCAATTAAAGCCCCGGTTCATGTTTTAGCAGGATGGAATTGAATAAACCACAAGTGTACAGAACTTTCAAGTGCTGGCAGCTGATTAGTTTATCACAGGCTAGGAGAATACATTATAAATTAATTTGTTGATAGTGGATAGTGTTTTAGGGCAATGAACAGATCCTAAATCCTGAAGTTTCCAATTACCAGCTCTATTCAGTTTGCTTAAATGCAGGATTATGTCATCTTACTTTGGTACTTGAGAAATAAAGAACTACAAAATAATATTAAACTGCTTAGTGTTTTATTCCTTACAACTCCAAAGAATCTCTACACATGATGAAAACAAGTAAAGCAAACAGTATTCCACATAATTCAGCCTTTCTATGTGTACTTGCTGTCTTACATATGCAGCTGAACAAACTTTCAAATAAAATTTAACCAGAAATAGGTTTTAAAAATGGAAATGCTACAAAGTAACCATAATACAGAACAAAATACTGCTGTACTCTTTTTTTACCCTGTTAAAAAAAATGAAAACTGATTT
This sequence comes from Coccyzus lansbergi, assembly GCA_033558105.1. Classification (NCBI taxonomy): domain Eukaryota; kingdom Metazoa; phylum Chordata; class Aves; order Cuculiformes; family Coccyzidae; genus Coccyzus; species Coccyzus lansbergi. The sequence goes on along the minus strand of JAUMJK010000320.1, from coordinate 473,031 downwards.
AAAAGATATTTCTTTCTTTATGTTCATATATTTTACACAAAGATCTTCTGTTAAAACTCGTCTGGCTATTAGACTCCTTCTTCCCCCAAATGCACACAGACAGACATAGTCATTAAAGGACTGGCTGAACAAGATCTGCTTTCTTTTTGGAAGGGGCCCCCTCTAACAAAGGACCGTGGAAAGTGGTCTTCGTTGTTAGGCACTGGGTGATGCAATCTTTTACAGTAGTGAAGATTCAGGACGCACTTCCTCTACATCCTGACAAATAGTCATATCTTGTACACACTGTATTAGCATCCTCCAGCCTTCTGGTTTTGAGAAACTGTTATTAAGTTCAGTGGGAACCCCTCTAAGCACCTGAGATAAGCTCCACCATACCCAGAAGGTATGGTTCAGTGTATGGCTGATTGATACTTCACTTGGAGTAGTCGTTTTACTGTAGTGTGTTAAAGAAAATGATGATCAGATGAGCAAAACTTGGCACCATTATGTTCATATTGTGTCCTTGAAGAAATATTCCCTAACACACAAAGTAGGGAAGAGGAAATACAAGAGGACAGAGAGCAGTGCTAGCAAGACATCATGATAAGAAGCAAGCTAATTACAGATTATTTTGACGTTACCAGAATTGATTGCTCAGGAATTTTAATCAAGTGTGATAAAGCACAACACCTTGGCAAGTCACCTACTGATACATGACCTTACAGACGACAATTAGTGGCCTACAAAGCGAAAAACGCAAGATCCCGGAGCAGCAAACATTTGGCAGCTGGACAAACCTAAATCATAGAATCATAGAATCATAGAACAACCAGGTTGGAAGAGACCCATCGGATCATTGAGTCCAACCATTCCTATCAAACATGATAAATGGACCTTGTTTTCTTCCCAGAGTGTATCTTATGCTTCAAATCCATGATTTAAGGCACTTTTCCAACTGAAAGAAGAAACTTGAGTGCTTGAATCTATCCTCTTCAAACTGCAACACAACAGGAACTGATAGAATACACTGTGTAGGAAGTATGAAAGTATGTGTTAGCCTAGAGAATAGAAGGCTCTGCGGAGACTTGTAGCAGCCTTGCAATAATTAAAGGAGGCATAGAGGAAAGACGGGGAGGAGTTCTTTATCAGGGAGTGCATCAACAGGATGAGAGGTAACAGTTTTAAACTGAAAGAGAGGAGATTTAAATTAGACATTAGGAAGAATTTTTTACTATTGGGGTGGTGAGACCGTGGAACAATTTGTCCAGAGAAATCATGGATGCCCCATCCCTGGAGGTGTTCAGGACCAGGCTGGATGAGGCTTTCAGCAACGTGGTTCAAAGAAGGCATCCCTGCTCATGGCAGGGGAAGTTGGAACTAGATGATGTTTAAGGTCCCTTCCAACCCAAACCATGCTATGATTCTATGATTTTTTTTTTTCACATTAACTTTGCAAATACTGCAAATAAATTTAAAAGGTTAATAATGAATAAATGTGCTCAGATGATTAAGATAAATAGTTTAACACTGCAAGATAAGTTTATTATGAGTATAGACTTCTAAATGGAAAAAGAAACACATAACAAGTATGTTTTGTAGCGGGGCTAGCAAAACAGCATGCACCTGCCATGTAATTGGCCTTTTCTTGGTCAGAACAGGATAAACAGCAAACCTCAACAGTATTTGTAGCTCTAAACAGATGGCTTGGAAAGAAATCAAAATAACTGTCTCAGAAAAAAAATCAATTACTTCTAGTTCTTCTTATTGCTGTGGTTGATCACTTATAGATACTTAAGAGTTGTTACTAATATAACGTATTATTTGTCTCTACTTTAGTTTAAGCCATCGATTCTTTTCTCCCATTCGATTTTGTGCTCAGCTATGGCAAAACTGTAAATTTCAAATGATAATATTCACTCAAGCACAAAGGAGAAGCAGCTTACTGGTTCACTAAAGTAACAATAAAACGTCAAACTAAAAGTAACACTTTTAGACACAATCTGTACATTCAGCTCTCAGCCTTGTGACTTCCCAGATCACCATCTATTACAAGTTTCCTCAGACACCGTACAAGGTCAAGATGGAAAGGGAAAAACAGAGTCTAAGTCAATCACTGTTTCCACTGCACCCTGTTTACTCACCTGTGACTTAAAAATCTGGTACCTGACGAAACCCCAAAATGGATTTATACATACTAGAAATCTGAATTTCCCTGTAATTTCTTACTATATAGTTTTCATCTTCAAAGCCTGCTGAAAAATATTGCTTGAGGCATCACGTATTTCTTTAAGAGGCATGAAGAATTCTGCAAGAGAGTCTGGATAAGTGCTACAATATAAAATATAATTATTGCTACCTTTTACAGCAGTGAAATTAAATTTTGTGTAAAAACAAACTGTGCAAGGGTATCACAACTTAAAGTGCAGCAGTCTTCAGGTACAAGCAGGGGAAAGAAGGAGTAGAAATGTCATGTTTCTAAATCATGCGACAAGGAAGACCCTGATATTACACCCGCTGAAATGAACCCCAAGATAACTGGTGAGCTCAAAATTAATTTACTTGAACCCTGACAGAGGCATGTATCAATGAGTCAAAAAATCTCAGTATAGAAACTGTGATTAATGGGCAGTGGATCCATGCAGAACTACAGTAATCAAGTACCCACAGTACTGTAACAAACACATCGAGAAGTATCTCTCTGCTCTGCCAGACAACAAACTAACAGCCACAATGTCCTACCACAAAATACCTATTTCAGATTTGAGGTTAATAAAGACAAGCAAACTTCTTAAGAGATGACTGTCCTTCACTCAGTAACCCAGGAAAGACAGATTATGGGAGACGGTTACAAAGACCATGTGCTTCACTGTTTCTCGTCTGGATTAACTGCAGAGCACCAGGGACGGGACAATCCTAACCCACTCCTGTTCCTCCAGTGCCACAGCCATCTATTCCCACAGCTGGCCGGGTACCAGCTCAGATGACCACAGGGTGAGGCAGGGCAGCCTACAGTAAGCACAATTCTTTGCCCTCAACAAAGAAACAAAAGCAATCTTCTATTGAATCAACTAACTGAATCAGTCCAATGGTTCAGACAATTGTCAAGTACCTGTCTCTTGCCTGATGCAAGAGAAACTGTGGAAAGCCAAAGATAAGGGAGAAAAAAAATACTACCAACTCTTTGGCAGCTATGTTTCATCAGACGGCAACATGGCCTAAAAATTAATTTTAATTTTAGCCAAGGGTGATTAATATCCATGGATGGCTCCCAGGATAGCAACAGAGCAGCCCCTTCAGTTCAGAGGAGTTGACTTCTGCACGGATGTAGGTGTTCAGAGAACACTGTTACTTTCCACTCACTGTAGAAGGCAGCTCAGATCATCCTTACTAGGCTAAAACTGGCCTGTGTGAATATGTGGCTTTAGTAAAATGCCATACAAAACAATTTTCTCTATCTAGGTATCTGAATTCCTGAATTAAATGGAAGTAGGAAACAATGTGCTTATGGAAGCATCTTTTCTCTACAGTGCAACCAGTCAGAGTGTTAACTAGTGCTTTGGCACTGAGATCCTTCCACACTTCTGTCATCTTATCTAGAGGTAGGCTGGGAGGTATTTCATAATAAATGCAAACAGGTCATAAGGGTAAGACTTCCAAAAGAACAAACTTCATCTGCACAAAGCCAAATGAGATCATCATTTTCCAATTTTCCAGTATTCATAATCAAATACAAAGCGATAATACACTTGTGTCCTTGAAAAAGTACACACAATTCTGATATAATTCTCTTAAGAGTGTAAAAAGTTGAATTCAAGTGATTAATTGTTCTTGCTGAGTCAACTGATAGCCAGATAAAGCAAGTACAAATTGTGTGACAACAGGCTAAAAAGAATACATAGTCTTTACAAAATGGAGCTGATTCTTCATGGGGGATAACCTTCAAAGGTGAACAACTTTTAAATTGGGCAGTGATAGGCAATTATTTCAACATGCAAGCAGTATCATTACCTCCTTAAGTAAACTATAGTTGGCTTTTCAGTCATGCATCCTATGACACAGTTTTATAAAACACAAAATCATGTTCTTTCCATAACTTATTAGGATGTCTAATAACCTAATATTAGAATCACAAATTATTTATTTTTCCAGCAAAGTCTAATGTCTCTAGCATGATTTAGAAATGAAAGAAAGAACAATTTTAGATAAAAGTTTGGTTATTCTAACATAATAAAAATAAATAAGTATGCATTAAAAGAAAAGACAATCTTTTTCACAGGCTTACGTGATTCTGATATGGCATCTAGAAATAAAATAAACAACATATTTACAGTCACAAGAATATTAAAGTCTCTTCTGCTTCAAAAATACTGTTTTACTAAATACTGCTAGTCATAAATTTCCAGCAATTTGGTTTTTAACAGAAATTTTTTTGCTACACAGAATTATTTTTGGCAAAAAAGAGGGGGTTTTTTTTTGTAATGAACATTTCTCAGCAGCTGAAATCTTTGTTTTAGTAATAAAACATATTAAAATAAATTCCAGCTTGAAAAACATTACTGAAATTTGCTTTCTTCCTTTTGCTGACAGCTTTAGCAGAAAGCTGCCTTCTCATTATAAACATGGCTAAAGCTCTAATCAGGAAAACACAATAATCCGTATACTGAGGGCAAAAGATGTTCTTGCAAAGTGATTTGAGGCCAACTGTTTCAAAAAGTTTAAAATATTAAAAATTTTATTGGAAGTGGTTGTTGCTGGGTTTTGTTTTCATTGTTTTAAACAGTTCTAATTTATTTGGTGGCAAAAATGTGGTTTATTGCTCCAGAAAAACTACTGCTTGGCATTAGAAACTTTTGTTGCGGAAAACTGCAGTTTTGATGACTAAACATTTAACATCTGTCAAAACCTAACAAGCTAATCAGCTGTTGACTTTCCATGATATCAAACCTCAATTCTGCCTTGAGGATTGTGAAATGTGATACTTACATCCAATTGATTTCCAAAGAAAAGAAAAAAATAATACAAAGATGAAAATTGGAGCCAAAGCACTATTTCATATCTTAAATGTTCACAACATAACTTCAGTTTTTTTACTAACAGAAGCAAATGAGGTGGAGAACAAGGCCAGGTTAACAGCCCCAGACATCCAGGCTTCAGCCATCATCAAACAGGCACCAGCCACCTCCAAGTAAGACAACAAGAAGGTGATTGCAGTTGTCACCCTAGACATGCTCTGACTTTATCAAGGGAGGAGTTGTGCAAACACCAAAGCCTCCCTCATCCTGCTCACTTCCAATCCCACCCCATCTATAAGAAAGGAAAGTCAGGTGACTGAGCTGGGAGGAACCCCAAGAGGATTCCCACCTCTGCAAGCGAACTCTGGGGCACACTCCCCTTATTCTCCACAAAAAAGAGCCCACACAGCCAGAAAAACTGCTTGAAGACTACTGAAGGCACTGTGCAGTGATGCGCCTGACCTTATTTTGTGCTTGGAATGTTCCTCCCTCATCAATTCCACCACGCTTGCCTGATGTTTCCTTTTTTGCTCTGTCTAATACAGATAACTAGTTACTTGAGGCAGAGAGCTGTCGAGTGCAGTACAGCCCATCAGCAAAGGACTTGGCAGGCTGCGCAGCTTGAGACCCAGTTACAAAAATAGAGCAGAGCAGATGACCAACCTTTAAAACAAACAGACTTTCGTTTATTTGTGACTTAATAACTTACTAATTCTTTGCCATATGTGTTATAGGACAAGAGGAAACAGCCTTAAGTTGTGTCAAGGAGGATTAGACTGGTCATTAGGAAAAACTTCTTTACTGAAAGAGTGGTGAAGCATTGGAACAGGCTGCCCAGAGAAGTGGTGGAGTCCCCATCCCTGGAGTTGTTAAAAAAACTTGTAGACGTGGCACTCTAGGACATACTTGTGTAAGCATGGTAGTGTTGGGCTGATGGTTGGACTTGATCCTAGAGGTCTTCTCCAACCTTAATGATTCTATGATTAGCAACATACTTTAAATACTTCTTTTTCACAGAAAGGGTCATTGGGCATTGGAATAGGCTGCCCAGGGAGGTGGTTGAGTCACCTTCCCTGGGGGTGTTTAAGGCACAGGTGGATGAAGTCCTGAGGGACATGGTTTAGTGTTTGATAGGAATAGTTGGACTCAATGATCTGATGGGTCTCTTCCAACCTGGTTGTTCTATGATTCTATGATTCTAAATATCAGGCTTTAACCCTGAAAAAAATTCCTTTCTAAAGGCATAATTAGTTCAATCTAAGCTTTTTTTCCCCCTATGCATTTCAAGAATGCAATGGTAATTTTTAAAACTTGAGATCTCTGGCATTAATGATGCTATGAAAATAAATCTGATACTTTTAATAACTTCTCGAGTAATTCACAACTCCAGCAAACTGCAGTCAGTGCAGCTGTCTGTGGAATAGCCCATGTTTAATGGAACAAAGGATCCCTGATGGCCAAGGCAGCCCAGGCAGACCCAGATGGGGGTAAGGCAGGAGGCTGACGGGGACACCTCATTGCTCTCTACAACTCCCTGAAAGGCGGTTGTAGAGAAGAGGGTAATAGCCTCTTCTCCCAAGTAACAGGGGGCAGGACAAAAGGGAACGGCCTCAAGCTCCGCCAGGGGAAACTCAGGCTGGACATTAGGAAAAAAATTTTCACAGAAAGGGTCATTGGGCACTGGAACAGGCTACCCAGGGTGGTGGTTGAGTCACCTTCCCTGGAGATGTTTAAGAGACGGATGGATGAGGTGCTGAGGGACATGGTTTAGTGTTTGATAGGAGTGGTTGGACTCAATGATCCGATGGGTCTGTTCCAACCTGGTTATTCTATAGTTCTATGATTCTATGAGCTGTGGTGAGGAAGTCTCTGCAAACTCCCAGCACAGCACCCAGCATGGCCCAAGCTCCCTGCACAGGACAACAGCACACACTGAGAAAACCTGTGAGCCTTCCTCCTCTTGACACATATGCAAGGCTTTTGAGTCCCACAGAGGCTAATGAGCAAAAGCATCATCACTACCCCACAACTGATCTGCTGCCTGGAGCAGAAAGAAGAGTTAAAAAGTAGAGGGGAATGAGTGTACAAGTTGTCTTGCTTCCTTTTCTTCCATGTGTATCTTTAAACTTGAATATTACATACTGTGAATGTAATGAATGTCACAAGGCTAATTCACTATACCGGCCACACATCACATGCCTCACGTGTCACAGAAACCACCAAACTGGTTGTCAGACCAACAAGGCTGCCAATCCAGGGCAATGCTGATAATAAGCAAGCAGGGAGGCTCCTCTCACTCATGCTACTGCTTTTTTCCTCAGGCAGGACACATACCAAAGAGCTACCAGTGATACTGCAGCTCAGGCAATGCCCACGTGCAAAAAGTCAGGAGCTACTTGATGGGAAAGGATGGGAGAGGAACTCCTGAGGGAATGTGGGGGAACAGGAGGGGCTTCTCCACAATGTGAGAGCCAAATGGCAACGCCCAGATCCCTTCCTGCCCTGGCAATCACACATCGGGACTATCTCAAATACCTGTATTTCCCTTCAAACCACTTTTGGATCTCTCTAAACTCTTTCCCTCCTTAGGGGATAAAAATTTAAATCCTGTCTGTTTTTCACCAGCTCAAATGAGAGTTCCTTGCAGCACCATATAAATATCAGGCAGAGTCTTTACTGAATTCAGTCCTAGACCATGGCACCAGAAAAACGACCTAGGTTTGAGGGGTGTGGAAAATCAATGTCAAATAAAACTCATGAGAAATCATTCTGTTTCTATGTTTTAAAAGGCAGATGGTTGGAGGTAGAAAAGTTTGTTCCCAGTTTTCTGAAGGTTTGATGGAAACTGTTAGTATTGCTTTAATTTACATATGTGGAAAATTAACAACGTAGTATTTAATGCATACCTTCACTCTTCTTACCATCTGTGCCATCCAGGTTTACCAGACCTTTTTAATTCCCTGCTAAATCTTAAAAAATATAAACAATTGCTTTGAGAAACACCTCCACCTGCCACACTGAAATGATTTATCTTCTGTCTTCATACAACAACAGAGAGAATCTGTTTCTATTAATATTCCTCTTCTGCACCAGGTTGTGTACTCCAAAAGCAATTCAGGTATACTCTATTCAAAGGAACTGACTGTGAAACAACGATAGCACCAAAGTCAGAAGCAGTCTGCAATGTCCTTGAAAGGCAAGTACATCACGAGCTAGGGTTAAGAGACACTGAAGAGGATCAGCATAAAGAAATAAAGAACGTATACAATTAGAAAGCTTCAAATGCTATGTGTTGCTTTAGAATTTTCTCTTACCTTTACTTAATAAATTACTTCAGAAGTGACTTGTGTTATGTGGAAACAACTATTTTTTCCTGTAAGCTGCTGATGCCATTTCAAATGCTGACAATAACACCAGTGGCTTCCTCTTGCTCTCTCCAATGCGCTCAGACGCTCTGCATCTCTTTACCTTAAAAAAACCCTTTAGTATCAGAACTCAGATGAACACCCTATGGGTCAGTTCCAGCCTCTGCTGCCTTTGCACAGAACCCAGAAATGGGATTTTGGACTGTGGCTCTCCTCAACAAAACCAGCTGTGCCGGGATCACAACAAATGTCTGGGGCATGAGCAGACTGGAGCCATCTCATAATGAGAGCCTGGCATCTATTCAAGCATGAATTAAGTAATTATAATGAATTTTCATCACTCTTGTGATTCTGTGTATGTAGGTCATATTCCATTGTAACTATTAAGCATAAAGCTATTGTGTTTCAGACACTGTACAATGGGGCCTCAGCTTCATGTCCTACTAAATGACTATCTATGAGCAAAACATCCAGAAAATCTCATACCACCTCATTTCTACCAGCTTTCTAGTCTTATCCAAGCTGCAAACCCAAACACACCTCTGTTGCTTCCTTATACCATCTCTTCTCTTCTCTTCTCTTCTCGTCCCTTCTCGTCCCTTCTCGTCCCTTCTCGTCCCTTCTCTTCTTGTCTCTTCCCTTCCCTTCCTTTCTCGTCCCTTCTCTTCTTGTCTCTTCCCTTCCCTTCCTTTCTCGTCTCTTCCCTTCCCTTCCTTTCTCGTCTCTTCCCTTCCCTTCCCTTCTTTCACTGTCAATAGTCCTCAAAGTAAGCTGGGCAAACCTCTCCCTTGAAAACAAACATGCTTTTTTCTCCACTTGCTGTATGTTTGTGTGGGAGCATTTATTGTGTTCTGAAACAGTTTTACAAGAATAGACCATTTTATTTAAACAGACTTTGCTGTTACAAATATACTGAATGTCTGAGTAAAATGTGTCCAAAAAGTAAAATACTAAGTAAAGAAAGCATCAAGCTGCCTTTGTTAAATCCACTGGGTAGTAGCAACCAAGTTACAGACTCAGCTGGAGGCTGAACACAAAACCCAGCAGAACAACCTGGTGTTTGGAGAGAGAAGCACACAGTGTATGGCAGCAAGAGAGGACAAGAAAGGTAATTTTGCCCTGCTGTGCAGCAGGCACCTGCCTGAGAGTTCAGGTACATCCCAGCGGCAGGCAGGGAACTGCACCAACTCACTCTTAGATTTCATCTCTCCACATGAATTCATCAAATGTCTCGTTTTGCACAGCAGCAAATGTGAAAATCGAAACTGTTGAAATAATGGAAATAGGGAATAACCAATTCAATTACAGATACTCAGTGGCAGCAGCATGCAGAGCCGTAGGGAACACTCAGATTGGGCAAGGCCTTGCCCTGGCAGTTTCTTCACATAGCATCATGCCTGTAGGAACACATGCAAGGTAAACATGGAAAGAGCAAACAAACAAGTCATGCAACATGCTGGTTTGTTTAGTCTACTCCATGGGCAAAAAGATGATGCGAGGCTGGGTCTCCAAAGCCACTGTTAAAACACAGGCATGTGACATGAGGCAACCTGAACCAATCAAGTAAGAAACACAGGGTAATATATGAGCTACAACCAGCAGTCCAGAACAAAATATTGATCAAAGTAAAGCACTTTGCTCAGCCCAGGAGCCAGACACAGAACTGTTTACAGAAAGTCTATCATTTGATATTTTTAATAAAAAGGCCGTAATCTGAAAAGTCATTTTTAAAATCAGTTAAGTGTATTCTCATTTAATGGCCTCAAGCTCCGCCAGGGGAGGTTCAGGCTTGACATCAGAAAAAAAATTTTCATGGAAAGGGTCACTGGGCACTGGAACAGGCTGCCCAGGGAGGTGGTTGAGTCCCCATCCCTAGAGGTGTTTTGAGAGACAGGTGGATGAAGTGCTGAGGGGCATGGTTTAGTGATTGATGGGAATGGTTGGACTCAATGATCCTGGGGGTCTTTTCCAACCTAGTGATTCTATGATTCATTATTTTCTGATTATATCAGTTATCTTGTTGTTTAATATGCAAAGCCACCTTCCCTTTAAATTCATTAGGATATAGGCAGGAGTTGAAAAAGAAAGAACATTTCTGGCTCAACAAGAATTGAGACTATAAAGGAACTAGGACAGTCACTTCTTGGTGAAAATTTTCTGCCTGCTATGCAAAGTGTTTAAGACAGAAAGACTTTTAGTAAGACCGGCAAATGCCTCAAGCATATTAAGGGGAACAGTGCTTACACCCCTGAAATAACAGCACAGGTGGAAAGCAAAAGCCTACCTACCACACAGTAGTGCCATTCTCAGTTCACCAAATACCTTGTTTCCCAGGTTATCAGTTTGAAGTCAGACTGCCGCTAAGCAGCATTACACACCTACGTCCTCAAACCCAGACAGTGTCATGCTGCACCGTGTCCTATCAGTTTGCCATGACTCAGCAGCAGGTTCTGCCAGGTTCTGCACAGGTTCTTCTCCTGTGTCCTCCAAGGAATTCAACTGCTTAAAGCCCCATCACACCAGCTCATCCCAAACTCAAACACCCTTCACATGAAGACAGAAATGTTTTGGGATGGATAACACCAGGCTTCTTTATTTCAGCTTACTCATAGTCAGTTCTATCTTTTGTGCAACCAAGTTTAACATCTTTCCATCACAGTCCACAGTTCATTGTGCCTGACTCCTACTGTGCAGGAAGTCCACCAGCCAGTTCCATGCTCCTGGTACACCATGACCCAAATAGCACTTTCCATCAGTCATCAAGATACTCAAAAGCATTAGTAGAAAGTCTCAAAAGCCACAAAAAGACCAGCAGGGATACACTGAAGATATACTTAATATCCAAAATAGTGTAAGTGGGGGGAATCTCTTCTCTGAAACTGACTAAACTGTGCAGTAAGTCAGCCTCCAAGATGATGATCCTGTCTCTACTTATGTCCAGGACCATATGCTTATGCTCACTGTTACACAAAACCAGAATTGGCTGTACCCACAATGGTATTAAAGACAATGTTAAATGTTGGACTACCAGACACTCTGCCTCAAGCACAATACTTACATTCCTAGATGCAGTGAGCCAGGTGGCTCATGCTCAAGTTATGCAGTTACCTGAATAGGTGGAGAATGTAAAGTGAAGTCAAATTATTGCAGGCTTACCTCAAGAAACCTACAAATGATTAATCCTTATAAAAGCGCCCAAGATCATGTTCTTTCTGTATGAAATAAAAGTATGTCTTTCTGATATTTCATAAGACAAGACAAAAGAAACAATGGAATAAAATGAGAGCAGCTTTGCCAGGTATTGTAAAACAGCAGGCTCAAACTTTCAGCTGAAATGCACTGTTTCAGACAGGGAAAACCTTAAGAAGTGGTTTGACTCAAACTCACTTGATCTGCTTCATTAAAGGCAAAGGTGAGCAACACAAAAGCCTCCTGCTCCCTGGCTTTGCTTGACACATGCATAAAGCAAACACCTTGAAGACAACGCCGCCTTTGTTACATATCACATCCCTATCCCTGTGCTAGGCTGTTTCTTTTCTGCAGAAGTTCCCTGTTACTTGATATGCATGAGGTAATCTTGTAGCTTGGCTCTCTGAGGTTTTAAGTGTGCCAAGCAGCAATGCCAGGCACTCTTGCCAAGCAAGTATTCTAAGTCACTATGATAATAAAAAAAATCAAAGTAACAGGTTTTTTTTTCTCTTTAATATTAATAAGCACTTAAGTCCAGGCAGGGCTTTCCTAGCTCTGCAAGCATAAAATATATATATATATATATATATACACACATATACATACCCGAATTCCATAGACTGAAGCAGGGACTGACAATTATGTACCCTGCAATCCTCTGAAAAGCCACTCCAAATGTGCCATCATTTACCATTTAATGCCTATTTTGCCCCTATCTCCTGTTTGTCTGTTGAAAGATGTCCACACAGATTGCAATTTTCCTACTGTAGTTGAGCAACTGCACTTAAAAACTGTGTTAGACAATACAATAGAAAGAGCATTATTGTTGACAGTCCCTGAAAGAGTCTATATGGATACAGAGTCAAATGGGTATTTGCTTTTTTCTTTTTCATTGTATGTAAGAAAATGTAAAAACCCTACTGAGCTGAAATGTTTTGGGATGCAGTTTTAAAGCAACAATAGTTTGGTTAAAATAAATTTTAATCAACCTTAAAGTTGACTGAAATATTTTTCCTCAGCTTACCAAGAAAGCTGGCTCACTTTAATAAGGACAAGGCTGCTTCCAGCTCTGAGCCTTACTGCCACCAGTTTCACTAGATTTACTGTTTAATTAGTAAAATAAGGATTCATATACAGGCTAGAAAATGCTAAGAAAAGGATGCCATGCAGGTTGCACACAGAAGCTGTAAGAGTATATGTTCATGGAAAACATGAGCAATCCACTCCTAACTGTTTAACTGTGTCTGTTCAACTGCAGCTCCCACACTTCTTCTTGAAATTTTAAAACCTCATGACTGCTCTGTACCCTCTGGCCTGGGAAATCAGGGGCATCTCTCACGGTTAAGCTCAACAGAGAAGCAGGAAAGCTGAAATAAAGCAAGCTAATACTAGGCATAGGCATCCCCTCCCCACTATTAAATGCCACCTGGGTGCAGCGGATGCACCAATGACATGATGATTTCAGAGTTTTTAATGGATCTGTTGGACTCCACAAGCTACACAGAAAGCTAAGAAAGATGCCAAATAGTAATTTCACTCTTAGTCCTGCCTACCTGCTCACTTGCTAAATTCACACATGCACACAGAGCGCTCTGACATATAACAAAAAATTTTCTGGGGTTCCCAGACTGGAAAATCAAGTGAATTGAGGACAGATGCTACAAGTGTAAGAGTGAGCAGACAACTCACAAAAGGGAATAGGGAGGACTGTGGCCCTTCCAGCTGCCCACAACTTTATGATGTCTATTCAGTGTGCCTAAAGGTGTCTCCATTGCTCACTGCAGTAATCCAACTCTTTCTAGCAATATCAGGCACTCGGAGGTGGTAGGAGGAATAGACTCATGCACATCTGCTCCTAATTTGTCAAGACAGGTGAGGCAGCCTTCAAAAACTTGCCTGTCAAGATGACAAAGCCAGGGAAATGAAGTGTAAAGTTTTGGCTCTTGTTGCAAATATGACAGGAAATCCAGAGTTACTGGAAACTAACTGAAGCTGAAATGGCCAAGGGATGCTACCTGCACTTAAAATACAGACACCACACGCGCATTTACTAAGGAACTACGCACTTGTACATATTTATCGTCTTCTATTTGCAGATGTTCCTTCTTTTTTTGCGGAGCGCTAAAATATAGTTTGAGGAGAGGAAACAGATGGTAGCTGTAGTAATGGCACCTTTCCAATGTGGAAAGAAACCATTAGTGGGGCTACTACAGCCTTAAGTCTGGGAACGTCACATTTGTATTGCCTGTTTGCCTGAATCAGACAACACCATCACTGCGAAGCTTCCAAGCTCTGTGCCAAGGCAAATGTCAGCAGTGACTGACAGAAAGAGCTGGTTCCTGAACACCCTCTCAGTATCAGTCAGAACAAAAAGCAGAAAACTCATGGCAGACAATAATATGGACAATACATGAGGTTCCAGTCCAGAACTGTTTACAACCTGAGGCCTCAACCTCTGGGCTACTGTTCCATGGAGAGGGGAAGTTCTGCCTAGAAACAGCAGTTTGTAGAAGAGGGTCTAATTTTAGCGCAGCAACAGAACTGAAAAGGATGAAGAAAATTAAAAACTACAGCCAAATGAACAGAAATGATGCAACTATCCAAAGAAATACACAAGGACAAACACAGGATTTTTCTTTTTTTTTTTTAATATCAAAAATAATTTCACCATTTTCCTCAAAAAAAATCCCAAAATTCCAGCAGAAAATACCTTGGGTAGAAATAGAAAACTTCTTTAAATCACTTCTGCCTTCTTTTAAGGATTTACATGAAAGCAGGGAAAGCAATAGTGTGGTCATCCTAGGCCAGGAGGCTGTTTGAAGGGAAGTGTCCAGGAGAAATGAGGAGCAAACATGAGGGTGGAACCAGAGGAAGATGCTACAGAAGTGCCTTTATCACCTGTTTGAAGAGGGCAGGATACTAGTTCATTTTGAGCTATGGAGCCAGAGTCAGAGAAGGAATATGAAGAAGATGATACTGTTAAACTAAAGACCATGACCTTTATGACCTTACACTGACCTTATGGTCGGAATCAGAAGATGCTAATGTATCTATGAGATGCTGGAGGATAAAACAAAGGTGAGCAAGATGACAAATAATCAAAGGTTTGCTAAAGAAAGTCATCCAGAGTCATAAAATGTAGCAGAGGAAAGCACTTGAGATCCTGTGAGTGGACCACATGCTGATGGAGTAAGGAAAGAAAGGTTGGTAATTTACCATGGGGATGGGAAGCAGGAGTAAATCTTAATTCAGATTGAGCATAGGGAGCAGAAGGATCACTGACGAAAGTGCTGCTGTGTCTGTATGCAACTAGCAGCCCAGAAAGGCTGACATGGGGGACTTGCTAACAAGAGAGCAGCCAGAGGTGGAAAGGCTGTTGAGGGAAAACAGGATTATGGGCTGCAACTCAGATTTACCATGCCTAACTTTAAGCGTTGGGGAGGTGCTAGGTTAGGAGATGAGCTACTCCATCACAGGAAGGACAAGTGCACTTCAGGAGGTGGAAGGGCTGCCCTTCCGAGTGTATCCCCTTCTTTTCATTCAGCACACATGGATTTTAAGGGAATTCCTCTTCTGACTTAGATGCTTAAAACCACCTGGGATGAATCTCAGCCTTTCTGAGGTATGCTTTGAAACAATAAGTGAAGGAAGAAGAATAGCTTTTTCCTACAAAGGAAAAAATCCCTTGATGCTTGAAGGTGGATAGCTATGCTATAGGGCAGCCAAGAGAAGCTTTGCATTTCAAATACTCCTGAGCAGGAAGATATTGAAATATGGGCTTGGAAAAATCCTGCATAAGATCTTGAGTTGTTAAAGAAATCTCTGCTTACAAAACGTTTCTGAGTCAACAGAAAGACAGCTGTGAAGCTAGGCAGCAGATAAATTGACCCAAGGACAAGAGTATAGCACAAGAATGGGAGAAGGTAACAGAGAACAGAAAGGAACGTGAAAGGAAAAAGGAAAATGGAATACGTCACCTATTAATACAACTGCTAACTATAGAAAATAGGTGCCCTTTGCTTGGGAATAACCACACGTGGATTATAGAGAGGCAGAAGGAGGAGGATAGGGACAAGCTAAACCCCAAGAATATGAATCTGGCAATAAAATAACAGTTGCTTTTTCAGAAAAACATGGAAGTTTAGCAGGCTAAACATCAGCACACAATCAGAGCCTGCTGGCAAGTGTGAAAAACACTCAGAACCCCTGGTGGCTTACATGAAGGTCATTGTGTACCTATATCTGCACAGCTGAGAGGCAGTGTCACAGGCAAATCAGCCACTCTGGTGGCTCCGACTTCAGTTCAGCAAGAAAAAGCTCCCATATTCTGAACCAATTGTAGTTAAAATTTATCTTACCTCAGAGAAACAACAGCAATAATCTTAAGGGAGTGGGAAAAATGTCTGAATAATTAAAATAAACTGCAAAAGACAGAATGCCCTAACAAACATTAGGCAAGCTTTCTTCTTACTTAACGTTCAGAAAATCAAAAAAGGTAATAAAAAAGTGACCAAGCATTTAATAAAGAAATTTTTTGAAAATAGGAAGATAAATCAGGGGAAAAGTGCATAGGAAAAACAAGGACAAAATTGTATGCATGTTGTCCTTTACTTGTAATTTGATGCTTGTTCTCATCAGATTAAGTCTTGCTCCCCCTTCAACTACTACTAAGAAGGCAAAATACCTACTTCCCCTATCCAAGAAAACAGATGTAGCTAATCTGTCCATTCCACATTTGTCATTTAATCTATCTGTTTATCAGACTACATGAGAGCATCAGCCACCTTGCTAATTATCTCCTCGTAACACATGGAAATTGAGAAAGCTGGAAAAGTCACCCTTAGGAAATAGAGGACTGGGGAAATGGGAAGAAAAATTCCAGTTTGGTTTTTTTTTTTTTTTACTACAATGAATAATCCCTTAAATATTCTCTATCAGCAAACCTCAGGTTTGCCGCAAGTGAGAAGATGTAAAACTACTGACATCTGTCGATGGACTGGGAATAAAGGGCAAAAGACACAGTTTCAAAGGATGCAAAAACCACATCTCTTTCCAGGTAACTTTTTATTCTGAAATACGTTTACATCTCTGCACAAGCAACAGCCAGGAAAACACTCCTAGAACTAATCACAGGTCACCTTATCGTACGCTGCCGCTCAGTTCTAGTTTTTAATACATAAGAATTTACATTTTTCAAGCAAATCTCTCAGAAATCATAAGAATCTTTCTACAACACTAAAACCATTATAGTACATGTTGTAAATTTTAACCCATACAGATGTAATTTACCAAGATTCATCCATTCAACTCACGAAAGCGCAGTTTAGACCCACCCACAAGACTGGTTGCAGTGCCTTACAGACAGCTGGGGTTGGCACTGCTTTGTGTTAGACCCATTCTGCAAGACAAATCTGTCATCCTCACCACTTCTTAGAATCATAGAACAACCAGGTTGGAAGGGACCCATTGGATCATCTAGTCCAACCATTCCTATCAAACACTAAACCAAGTCCCTCAAGACCTCATCCACCCGTGCCTTAAACACCTCCAGGGAAGGTGAATCAACCACCTCCCTGGGCAGCCTATTCCAGCTACAGAAGCCTCTTAGCTACAGCTGAGTCTGAGATTTTAAAAAAAAAAAAAAAAAAAAAGGAATCAAGACCCATTTAGAGCATTTGACTGGGCTAACAGCTGCCCCAAACTACTCAAGAGGACCTTCCAAAGCTTGCCTCATGAATAGCTATGCACTTATAATGTTAATTAGTGCTAATACAAACAGAAAGTTTAACCTAGTGACAAGAGCTCTTAGCATTTTCTTTCTCGTTAAGGCGAACATGCATAAGGAATGCTAGTCAGATTAGCAGGATTTTCCTTCTGTAAACCCTACAAACCCCCTAACAGCATCCCCACAACACGTTATTCAAGACCAGCAGCTCCTCCTACCAGCGCACCGGGAAACCGCATTTAATCTTTGCATCAGCTCTTCTAGGGCCATTTCTTCAGTTTCCAGCCAGCATCTCATTCTCTGATAAAACAAAAAGAATCCACAGCGAACATGCTCCCCCCACTCCTCCCCGGCTTCGGGAATGAAAGGGGAGAAAAAGGAGGCGGGGGGAAGGAAAAAAAAAAAAAAAGCCACCCCCAAAGCCGAGCGCTAGAGCATTTCAATGACCCCTGGCGGCTCCCCCCGGGCGCAAAGGGGCGCACGGAGCCTCCTGGCCCGAGCCGTGAATGATAATGACGGCGAGAGACGGCCTTAAACTTCTCTCCTCGGCGGAGGGAGGGGGGTTTGGGGAGTCCTGGAGCGCCGGGGCGAATGGGAAGCGTCGAGGAGCCGCCGCATCGCCCGCAGCGAGAGCTGGGAAGGGCTGAGCCGAGCCGGGAGAGCCCCCTCCTCACGCTGACGTGGGAGACGGGCTCCTTCCCACCTCCCGGGGCGGTTATAGAATCACCAGGTTGGAAAAGACGCACCGGATCATCGAGTCCAACCGTTCCCATCAATCACTAAACCATGCCCTTCAGCATCTCATCCACCCGTGCCTTAAACACCTCCAGGGAAGGTGAATCAACTCCTTCCCTGGGCAGCCTCCTCCTGTGCCCAATGACCCTTCCTGTGAATTTTTTTTTTTCTGATGTCAAGCCTGAACCTCCCCTGGTGGAGCTTGAGGCCATTACCTCTTGTCCTGTCCCCTGTCACCTAGAAGAAGCCAGCTCCCTCCTCTCCACAACCTCCTTTCAGAGGGAGAATAACCTCCCTGAACTCGCTGGTCACACCGTTTCTGATACAAGCCAAGATGCCATTGGCCTTCTTGGCCACCTGGGCACACTGCTGGCTCATGTTCAGTTGGCTGTCAACCAATGCCCCCCGGTCCTTCTCCTCTGGGCATCTTTCTAGACAGACTTCTAGTCTGTAGCTCTGCATAGGGTTGTTGTGCCCCAAGTGCAGGACCCAGCATTTGGCCGTGTTCATGCCATTAGATTCAGCCCAGTGGTCCAGCCTGTTCAGATCCCTTTGCAGAGCCTCCCTACCCTCCAGCAGATCGACACTTCCACACAGCTTTGTGTCATCTGCAAACTTGCTAAGGGTACCCTCAATGCCTTCATCCAGGTCGTTGATAAAGACATTGAACAGGGCTGGACATGGCACTGAGCCCTGGGGAACCCCACTTGTCACTGGCCTCCAGCTGGATTTAGCACCATTTACCACCACTCTCTGGGCCCGGCCATCCAACCAGTTTTCCACCCAGGAGAGTGTGCGTCTGTCCAGGCCAGAGGCTGACAGTTTCCGTAGCAGAATGCTGTGAGAAACTGTGTCAAAGGCTTTACTGAAGTCCAGGAAGACCACATCCACAGCCTTTCCCTCATCTAGCAGCCGAGTCACTTTGTCATAGAAGGCGATCAGGTTAGCTTGGCAAGACCTGCCTTTCGTGAACCCATGTTGAATGGGCATTTCTGAAGGCTGAGGACTTCAATTTTCCTTTAAATGCTGAAATAGCTGCTGTTTTGAAGGAACTTGGCTGCTTAAATGCTGTGCCAGAGCAGGCTCCATAACTCTGTTTCCCTTTCCCATAGGCAAAAGGGTTTTAGAGACTGGTGCTGTGGATCCCACAAGTCCTGCAGGGTAGTTACAGGAGCACTGCAGGTAACTAGGAAAAGCAAGCCTAATAGCCAGGAAACTCCCATTTGCTGTAGCGGTACAAGAAGTAGTTACTACTACAAAAGATGGAATATTTTTCTTGTTTAAGCTAAAGTAAAGTTTCGTCAAAGTAATTGTATTTTTTGAAAGTTAGACAGAATGTCCCTCTGAGAGCATGTTTTCTTTCAAGCAGTGTTTTTCCAGACATGGTTCATTCTTTGGAGATGAAAACGTCATGTGTGCAGTGTGAGCTGTGCTCTGCTTCTGTAACCACCTCTGTTTGGAGCTTCTCCATATCTCAACTGCAGAGTCAGGCAGAGCTGGAGCCGAAGCTCTAAACTAGCAGGAGTTTTGACTGCTGTGATGTTCAGAATAACATTAGAATCAGTCCTTGGAAAGTAAGAGAATGTGCGTAAGATTTCTGGGGAAATTTGTCCATATGCACGTAAGTGGGAAACACATTCTGTCCCTGCTCTTGTTTCGCTGCATAGGATTGATGAGATTGCTCTCTCGTGTTGCCCAGGTCTGATAAAGGTTGATTGCTACCTAGAACTCCAAAACAAGTCTTAAGAGCGTTTATTTTCTGGTGTTTTTGGTATCAGTAGAGTTTTTGTTGATGTTCAGCTGAATTCTCCCAGTCTTCTATTCACCCTATTGGTTTTAGTTATGTCCTCTTCAGCCATTAAAGTAAAGGGTTATCTACAGCTTAAAGAAAGTATGTTTTCCTCAGTGCTTAAAAGGACTGTGATGTGTTATTTAGGACAAAGATTCTTTTCTACATGTTATATACAGCAGGCAAAAGTAGCAGTCCTTTCCAGGAACATATAAAGATACCTACGATTACTTGTTCATAATTCCACACAATATAATGTTATTATATTGTAGGGTATGATCTAAAGAAAGAAAATTAAGAGAACCCATCAATCTACCTGGGATTCCTCTTGTCAATAAAATTCACCAAGATCATATTTAAATACTCATTTATAAATAAGCCCCACATTATTTCCACTCTAAGTATGATGGGCCTACAGCAGCTCCATGCATTATATATGACTTGAGTCGCTTATATCTTCATGTCTATACTAACAGATAT
Source organism: Coccyzus lansbergi (assembly GCA_033558105.1). NCBI lineage: Eukaryota > Metazoa > Chordata > Aves > Cuculiformes > Coccyzidae > Coccyzus > Coccyzus lansbergi. Next base: position 452,754 of record JAUMJK010000320.1, on the reverse strand, counting down.
GAAAAAAAATAAGTCTTCAGTCAAGTTTTTGCATAACAAACTATTACCATAGAAATACAGCACCTACAGGAACTTGGTATGGAAAAAATACTTAGTCTTTCTCACTGCCATGTAAGACTGCATTTTTGCAAAAGAACAAGTCACCTGGAGAACAACTCAGATTACCAGGTTGGGCTCTGGCCATTCAGGTGGTGAACCAGGAGCAAAGGAACTAGAAAAAGTGTGCTAGTCCAGGGGTACATATAGATAAGGCTTGTTTTGAAACAAAGGCAGAGGACAGAACACCAAAGGTGTTCTTTGCAATCCAAAGACAGGGAGTCATGTGCCAGGGAGTCAATGGGACTTGTTGACTGCAGCAAGTTAGAGGCCTGAGACATTTTAGTCCACTCAGAAGTGAACTTTGCTGCAGGGGACCTATTACAAGCATTTACTGCGATAGAAGATGGCAGTTCAATCCCAGCTTTCCTTGAGAGTCCTGCCTCAATTCAACAACACTTTCACATCTTCCTTGGAGAATCAGCAAACTGCTTAAGCTTCCCATGTATCACAAGGTCCACCTTTCTACAGTGTTTTGTCAGGGAAATGGCAAATGAAAGCAAGGTGTAATTGTACTGATGAATTTAATCAGATCAGCCAGTCAACTTTCAGGATCACGTGCACATAGTACCTATTTATAGCTGTACAAAATAGAGAACTGTAATATGTTAGTCAAACCTCTGTTATACCAACATCACCATTTTATATATATTTCTACGCCTTCAAACAAATGGAAAAGCATGCAAAGCACAGGCAGAGCATCAAAGTGAGAGGTTTCAGCTAGCTGGACTTAAAAGATAGTTTACCTAAAACTGTTCTTTTTATTAATTGTGTACATGTTTAATCACATTCATTCATGGAGATCAGGCAGCTTTGCCTGGAATAATGCACTGAGAAGGTTAGGAGAAGTTTCTCTATTGAAGGAAAACAGGGATATATTTTCAATATACTTAACCACAGAATGTGGGATTAGGATCCCTGCTGGTTTGACACTGCAATCAGCCCAAATCCCCCATGGTTTCCAAATATCCTTGAGTCAGAGTAAAGAAACAGACCTTTAATTAACATCAGCTCTTAACAAGAGGAATCAACTGGGCCTCTTAGCAACAAAAATCAAACCAGTACCTTACCATGAGCTATCTAGGGGATTAAAACAGTTCTAGAAATAGCATCAGTATAGCACAGGGATAAGCTCTCTTTAACTTTGCACCTGAAGCCTCACACCTCTGCAGGCCATCACACTCAGGATGTAAACATGCCATTTCAGCCCCACACATCTCATGCTAAATTAAAATTTGAGAGTAAAAGGATTGATATCCTGTTCTAGCACTGATAGTCTATAAATACAATAGATTTTTCATTTTTCAGGTAAAACAGGGTTATTTTTAATATATATATTTTGGTTTTACTGAAAAATTCAAGTTGCTTCTGGAATTTTTGTTTTAAATTTCTGCTAATGTATCACTTCTAGCAAAAGAAGTATTCCATAGTCCCTGGCAAGCCCCTGCTGCAGCAGAGGAATCATACTGAAGTATAGCAATATGTAAAGACACTTTCACACAAAAAAAATTGAGAAACACATTTCCTTTCATTTCTTTCTTAGATGTTTAAAATGTAGTGAAAACATTTTTGGACTGTACTCCCCTTTCTTTCAGTGAAACTGTAAAGATAATAAGCAATGAGCAAATGTTGCAGTACTTAATTGATCAGCTTCCAGGGCTACAAGGATGTAATATTTGACCTGATTTCTGTAGATTTGTATTGATTTTCTTCTAAACTTCTATTGAATTTGCAAGCTACAGCAACATGATTTTTTTCCTTCAGTACTCTACCTTGCACTGGTTTTGGCTGTGGTCTCCAACAAGACTTGTTCTAACACAGCAACATTACACCTTTTTTTTATTTTCAAATGGCTGTAACCAAAAAGCATTACCTAGTTTTTCAAGAAACTCTACCTATTTTGAAAATGTTCCAGAAGTAATAAACAACTATCCTCTCATGTCAGAAGCCAAGGCAGGAATCATAAGCCACTAACACCCAATCACATAATGAGTTTTGCCTGAGCAAAAAATATTTGCAACAATATATCTAAAGATTTGTCTGCTAAATTTACATTATCTCCATCATATCTGTTGTCAATAAGTTCCAAAAATTAATGTTGTGCTGTGTGAAAAACTGCTTTTGTTTCAACTAACTTCCTGAAATTTTTCTGGGTGCCCCAGTTTGCCTTTTGTGAAGCAGTGTAAAAAAAACCCGGGAAATAAACACTCTCTATTCACTTCCCCAAGCCATTCATAACAACTTCCTTGGTAAGTGATATTATGTTCCCTCCAATTGCCTTTTTTCCAGACAGAAAATTTCTTACACTAATTAGTTCCTATTTGTACAAAAGCAACCCCATACCTCTGGCCACCTTCACCATGCCTCTGCGGACCCTAATTCTACTTCAACAAAGCAAATAAAACCAGACATGGTACTCAAAAGTAGGCACAGCAGAGATTACACAGTGACATAAGGATTTTGTTGTTCTTGGTTTCCCTCTCAGCGGTTTGTAATGCTCTATTTGCCTTTCGGACCAACACTGAGTGCTGACTGAGCTGCTGCTGTTTTCAGGGAACTACCCACAATCAGTCAAGGTCTCTTACTGAGAAGTAGTTTAAGGAATAACATAGTCTTTTCTACAAACAATTAAATTCACCTACTCTACTGCTTAGTTACTCAGCATCACCACTTTATCTTCCAACTATTTGCATTCAGCATTGAGTTTGGTTATTTTGAATCATTTCACATACTTGGAAATTTTGTCTTTCCATTTGTCCTTGCAATTTCCAGCTCATTTGGGATTATGTTGAATAGCTGAAGCTCCTGCAGATATCCCTGCTTTATTCCACTAGTAACTCCTCTCCACCCACAGAAAACTGATCACCTAAAGCAACTCAGTTTCTTGGGATTTAATCAATTATTAACCCACAAAAAGGGCTTTTATCTTAACCCACAAGAGCTTAAGTTTCTCTAAGAGACTGAGAACAGCTGCAGTGGAAGAAATGCTGTTTCTAGAATATAAAATAGGACTGGAAGAATTTAAAAGACATATAGGTTTCCCTGCCTTTTGGCATGGGCCCTACCACATTGCCTGCAGCAAAGGGAATAGGCAGAGCATGTGGATGGTTATGCCTATGCAGCTGAATCCTTTGCCAAACATCCCATACTACTTTCCAGCAATACCATGTGGTCAACATCAGGCAGGCGAGTCAGTTGCACATTTTTCTGAATGGCCCCAACATCACATGCCGCAAACCTCTATAGACTGTGTAAGCAATGATGCTACAGGCATCTCCAGTCACCACTGCTGTCCAAAGACACTACAGACAGATCCAGAAAGACTTACCCTAAGCTGAACTCCTGCAGAGCGGGAAGAGACACATTGAATGTGGTGTCCATAAGCTAAGTCCCCACAAATCCTACAGAAAAACTATCACATACACCCACTGCACAAGAGCAATGCTGATCCCCAGCCTTAAACAAAAGGGGAAAGAAAGGAAAGACAGGACAGTTGATATGAAAGATCCAAACAGAAAATACATTTTTAACATTTCAACCTCCTCTTGGCACTAGTTCTTCCTTCATGAAGCAAAGGGATTTTTCCTTTTTATTTTTCTGAATGACGGAGTTCTCTTGGTAATCAGCCCAGTTAGGCTTTATTATGTAAAGCATCTGGGATTTGAAACTGGAATTCATAAGCAGAGATGGCAGTATTCTGGTTTTGGCAACACTACTCTTCCACAAGGAGAAAATTGTTCCTAGAGTTACAATCTGAAGGAATACAGAGATCTTGACATTGTACGAGTCATTACTCTGCAAACACATACAGGAAGGAAAGAAAAAAGAAAGTGTAAGTTTTTTCTTCTTGAAAACTTGACACTCAAACACTTGTAAAAGGCCAGAACATGGGCAAGCTTTGTATAGAAACACAGGTTAAAGAAGTCTTCAGATATGCAGGAGCATTTAATAGAGAACTCACACCTTGTTTCATAGAATCATAGAATAACCAGGTTGGAAGAGACCCACTGGATCATCAAGTCCAACCATTCCTATCAAACACTAAACCATGCCCCTCAGCACCTCGTCCACCCGTGCCTTAAACATCTCCAGGGAAGGTGAGTCAACCACCTCCCTGGGTAGCCTGTTCCAGTGCCCAATGACCCTTTCCATGAAATTTTTTTCCTAATGTCCAACCTGAGCCTCCCCTGGTGGAGCTTGAGGCCATTCCCTCTTGTCCTGTCCCCTGTCACTTGGGAGAAGAGGCCAGCTCCGTCCTCTCTACAATCTCCTTTCAAGTAGTTATAGAGAGCAATGAGGTCTCCCCCTCAGCCTCTTCTTCTCAATGCTAAACAACCCCAGCTCTCTCAGCCATTCCTCATAAGGCCTAATTTACAAATCTCTATTGAGTCCTCAGTGTTAAATCAACCTCCAAAATATCCTCCTTGGAGAAAGTAAGTGCCATACAGAAAAAAACAAGGCCTAGCAGCTTCTCTCCACACTCATCTGGGATGCGTTAGCCACACACAAGGACCAGGTGGACATGGTACCTGGACCAAGCACACGGCAGCAGGGGAAAAGCCCTTACCCTCATTGTACATAGGTACTCCTGCCCCTTTTCCTTTATTGCTCAGGCCCACGTCTGAGAAGCAGCCAGAGATGCATGACATGCAACATAGTACTATTTGGTGATGTCTTCTTCTATTCAGCCTAATCTTTCTATAGTCCAGTTTGCAGTGCTTGGAGTCTTCTTCCCTAAAGATCTTTCTATCCCCTTTATCAACTGCAATTTAATCTCTCTTTAGATAAAATAATCAAGATTAGTTCTTACAGCTTAGCTTAGCCACTGATGCTTCTGTAATTAATTTCTTTCATATCTCCTGCATCTCATTTTTACACTAGGACTGTGTTCCTCACACTTCTGTGAAGTTTTGTAACTATGCTCTCCAGCCTGAATGAACTTAAAACAACTGACCAGATCAAGAGTTTCAATGCATCCTAGCAAAACAGAGTTTTCTTTTTCCCCAGCCTCCTTTGCTTCTATGAAGCAAATGAATGAAATGCCTTTTGAGTCTCCTCCACTGATGATCTGTGTTTCTGAAGAGCATCAAGTTTCCCAGTGACTGCTTCATTCAGTGTTCTTCATCATCCCCTTTTGCCACATCTGATTAAGTAGTCACTGCAGAGCCAACAGCCTTGAAAGAATTTATTTAGTGTAACACCTCCAACTGTCCCTGCTTGGCTGAGGGCTGCTCCAGCCTTTTATCCCTCTCTAGTCTGAGGAGCTGAACTACCCAGATGTGCCAGCAGCTGCGCTCCGGCAGAAGCAGACATGGCAGTGAATGAATGTTTCCTTTCTACCAGTGCAATGTTGAGTAAGACTCAACTTTCTAAGTTTACTGAGATGTCCTCATAGAGGAAGGAACTTCCTTTCTGTAAGAAGTTAGGAAGACCAAAGATGGGAAGCCTGCAGATGAGCGGGAAAAGACCTTGCTGCAAACAGAAATTATATGGAAGGAAATTAAATACCTCTGGTATTTTCTTCCCTGGAATTCTTCCATAGGTAAGTGTAATTAAGGGCAAGACCACACAAGGAAGACTGTAGTCCAGCCCCCCCCCGCCCCAACCCATGAAACTAGTGTACTTTTAACACAGAAAAGAAGTGGAATTTGGGAAGCTCACGTTTGAGAAGATCAGATATTGAAAGGTACCATAATAATTGAACAGCTGGTAAAGTCCGGATGCAGAGATGTCAGTTGTATTCTCTTCCAGAGTCAATATTCTATATGTAAATGCAGAAATGAAATTGAGCCAGAAAATACATCTTTGGTCTTCTCTTGTCTTGCTGGTTTTCTTTTCAAAGGAAATGCAGGTTGAAGAGTCATAAAATTAATTTCTATCCCCTTCCCCCAAAATTCTGTCCAATATTTTTAAAAGCTCAAACACATTTGAGGTCTCCTAAAAAGTATCAGACTTTGAATCAACCTCTTTTTGTTAGTGTTCAGATTTGGAGTATTAAGAAAAGACCAAATTTTATTACATGTCCCACTTTGAAAAATCGTTATTTCACAAGAACAAGCTTTGCACATGAAAGTTTAGGAGGTTTACCCTTCAAAAGTCAGGACTGATCTAAAATATTTTCAGGAAATTGCCCTGTAACAAGATGTGATATTTATCTGTCACTTGTAATTGTTAATTTTTACATCCGATCATCAATCTAAAAAGTACCCAGAATTTTTAAAAGTAGGGTAATTCCAGGGCCATTCAATTTGATTGCACAAAGTAAAACTGAAGTGCTTACCCCTTAGGGACAGGCTGATGAGTTTTGTCACAGATAAAGGACAGAGTAGAAGGATGTCAGCTTTAATTCAGAACTTTCTCTCAATGGGATATATCTTAAAATTTGACTGCCCTTTTCCATTTGTACATCTTTTAAAATGTAGCATTCTCTGGAGCTTTAAGGTGACAGAAAGCTTCTCCCTTTTCAGAAAAGGAAATAGTGCAATACTCAGGGAAGACACTGAGGATATGGGAAAATTCAATTTGTGACTGGTCGGGATGAGCTGCCCACCTCTGGTGGATTGGTTCCCCCAAGGTTATTTACTATTCTGCCCTGGGTGCTGGCCTCCCTCCTAGACAGCACCCCAAGCACTTTTAAAGAACTTGGCTTTATCTTGATGCTGACCAGGAAAATTTCAGAAGTCTCAAAAAGCATCAAGGAATAGGAAGATAATTTCCAGCAATCAGAAGGGTATTTCAGCTGCAGTCAAAGATGCCAAAGCCCAAACAAGACCTCAGTCTTTCTGCAGAACATTTGCCTTCATGGTGAGTCCTTCAATGGTGCCCTTGTGCCTTTCACAACAGAGACTGAAAACTTCCCTATGTATGTTTCCTTAACATACCAATTCCCCTGTCTATTTTTATTGCATACAATCCTTGGTAAATAAAACATTATTATTTTCTTAGTCTGGTTATTTATGTAGATGGATACTTAATACAAGAGAGAAAGAGCAGGTCAGATCCCATCGCATCAAAAGGGGCAGGAGATTCCAGGCAAGGAAAAAAATGCGTATTAAAAAAAATAATAAAAGGCGTTTGCAGACAATTACAACTTTCTCATTTCTTGACGAGCAAAAATCACTATGTCCAGCTCACAATGACATGGTGGTTTTATACATAATTTCTCTCTTCATTGTGGTGAAACCGTCAGAAAGGAAAATCTTCTGTAGGCTGCTTTACATTGTATGCTACATCCTAATGATTATTTAATGCTTTCTTAAACAGAAAGATTGAATTTCTGCTTTAATAGGCTTCTGAGAATATTGCAGTTAGTTTTCTTGAAGGACCACAGTCCTGAATACTTACTGCTTTTGAAAGAAAAGCATAAGCATGTGTGTATACATTTCCTTGTTATTTTGCTTAGTTACTTTTGTTACTTTTTCTTATTTTCCCTCCTTCAATCTTACAGCTATTTCTGATCCACAATTAGGGTTCTTTTGTCAGTGGCAAGCCCAGTGCAATGCTGTCTATTTTCACTTTCTTCGACCTTAAAATGCAGCAAGAAGAGCTTTTTGACAAACCATCTGTTACACATAAAGGTTGCACTGGCTCAAGTTTCAAATAATTTAAACTTTATAATGTCTGGATACTTTAAAAAACATCTTTTGAGTTGAGTTGAGTTGATCACAAGTGCAACGAGGAGCTGGCTCCACAAATTCACAAAGGTTAACACAGAGGGACAGGCTCACAGAGAGAGACAACTCCATAGCACAGTATACCATTTATTATTCCAACATATGAGGCACGTTTGTTTCTAAACCTACCCAGCTGCACAGTTATTGGTCACCGGTAACCTCTAGGATGCACTAGCTGGTACACCAAAATATTTTTAACACTAGCATTCTCAATAGCTGCTTTGTAATCACATTCTTGCACTTTTATTCTGTTATCCATTGAGTCATGCCATGCTTTATGAGATCTAAACAAAGTTTGAAGTGAGTTTCCACAACATCTCAGGTTTAAAAGCTGCAATTCTAAAGGGCAGCATACAGAAGAGGTCTGAGGATGATAGATACCATGCACTGGAAGGCCTGACTTGAAACTTTAGCTGTATCACAAGAACATACAACAAAGGAAAACAGTCTCTTTGGTCCCTAGAGACTGATCTGCATCAATATCCATCTAAGAGCCAGACCCTTCAAGTTCTTAAACAGCCCTTTAAAGAAATAGAGTAAGGTATTACAGAAATAATTGACTTTGCATCTGTAGTTACTAGTACAGTTGGATCTGTCATTGCTAGGTTGACCTGTTATAAAAAAGCTAAAGTCACTAAGTAACTTTAGCTGGAAAGTTCTACTGGGTAAAGCAAAAAAAAACCCATGTAAAAACATACATCCTAGTAAATAAGTCTTGAAATTATGTTATCAAACACAGAGATCAGATATTCTCTAACCACCCAAAAGCTTTCCATAACACAATATCATCCGTAAAAACTGTTATCCTGCTTCATCTTTCTAAAAACTGTATTTCTCTTCACTGTTATGTCTATGTGTGAATGGAACTTTTTAAAGTAATAAGCAGTGGTATGGTAATGGGCTGCAGGCTCTTAAAAAGTAGAAGTAATCACACTACTAGATGGTTTAACTTCACTTTTGCTGCTTTCACAACATTAGGCAAAATGATGTTCAAGGAACTACACTATTTGTTTTACACTAGAATAAATATTTTTGTACTAGTGTTCTAGGATTTTAAGTGTGTAGAGACAACAAAGGGAGGAATACGATGGGATTCTGAAGCAAAATCATGAGCAACAGCTGACATACAACTTCTTTCACTCTACTTCTATTTCTTTCCTTCCTTTCACCATGAGATTTGCAAATGAGCATTTAAAACTAAAGACTAATTTCTCATGGAAAATACAGTATCTGAATGCTCTGCCCAGCTCCTCAATCCCCAAATAGGCTCAGTTTGTACACACAGAGCACAAGAACCATTCTAGTGTAGCATTAGTAACTCAGAGCACCCAAAAGCAAGTGGTAATGAAAGTAAAGACCAGAAAAACTTCAAGCCCTTTCTAGAGAGACAACTCTTTAAAAAGATGTAACTCAGCAATGGCAGAAAACATTATCTATGAGGGGAACACAATAAGGTCTCAGAATCAAAGGTTGTTTAATACTCATGAATATAATTCCAAATGCAAAGGGTGCAGGAACGAAACTTTATGTATAATTTCATGTGAACAGCTGCCTCCTTTTAGGGAGGAGGAGGAGTTTATGAAACATTTTAAAGCCTAATTTAGTAAGCAATCCCACCACAGAATCACTGCCAGATGTCTCCATAATTTTTGACAAGCTACAGCCAATGTTTTGTCAACATGTGTTAAGACTGTTTTTCTATACAGCCTAAGCTTCTCAGTAGTATATGTTATTTTTCCAGTATATATAAGAAACTATTTTACTAACAGACAGGCTGTCACAAATGTGACCTCTGCCTCATGTACTTGTGACCGAGGTCACATATCAAGCTATGATGAATATACCTGCTGAAAACACTCTAATTCTTATGTAATACTTGCTTTACAGAGCTTCTCTTCCTTAAAGTGCAACAATTCAAGTCAGTTTAAATTTATTTTAATTATATTTACACAAACAAACAGCTACACAGACTTGGTTTTGGCTTGAACAGTTGAAACTAATCATAAGCATCACTAAAATCTTCTAACATGATAAATTAAATCATGCTCCTCTCAGCCAGAACAAAAATACTAATTTGTGAGAACACATACATGTATCCCATATTGAATTAATTGAATAAACTACAAATAAAACCAATCTCCTGCCAAAATCCCAGTATGAGGCAAATATACCAGCATTTCCTTGCAGCAATCTGATCTCCATCTCCAAAAACCATCTAAGACTACACCAAAATGCAAACAATAGCACTGAGCTTTAAAAGCCAAGACTTTAAAAAAAAAAAAAAGTGTTCAGAAAACTAGATGCTGTAAGTAAACATTGAAACACACCCCCCACACTGTCCACATTTAAACTTGTAAATACCAACCTTTCCTGCTGCTCTGTCCAAAATCCAAAGTGTGTCCCACATCTCCTTTGATCAGGTGTTTTATGTGAGAAGAGCATAAAAGACAGAGCATTTGAGAAACAAATGTATAAAAAGGTCCAAATGTATATGTTAAACTCTTCTCAAATGCAGGCTCAGTGCAGTGCATGTAGCTTTTGCAGTGAATTTGTTTCCAAGGAAACCAAAGCTGCAGATGTTTTCTCGTACAACAGGGAAAGAAAATCCAGCAGTGAGATTACTTGTTTACTCAATATTTTATTCAAATATTTTTTTCTAATTGATAGCAAACTATTCCTCAAACTCTGTTAAAAGACCAGGATGCATTTAATAAATAAAAGAAGAGCCTTCTCCACACATAATCTTACTGAAGTGGTGTTGCTAAAGGACGCACATCACCTTTAAATGTCTTCCTCTTTATCCTCTTTCAGTCTGCTTAACCAAAGTAACCTGCCGCCCCTGCTTTGCCGCCTGCAATATAAGCATCCCAAAACCATCCTATATTATGAGTTTACATTCTAAAAGGTGCTCCAGAACTTGGCAAGGCCTCAGTTTCCAAGTAACCATTCCTGGAGAGGCTCAGGAATGCCTGTTCTTACCACATGGCACAGCTTTGCAAAAGTGTATCATGCTATAGCAAGATCTAGCCATGACTGACATGATTTATGCTTCTTAGGATGAGAGTACACAATATTTATTTACTAAAGCCACAATGGAGGTGCAGGGTAGAGAATTCACTTTTCCTGCAGTCCTTCCGTAGGACATGAAACCTATAGCTGAAAGATGCACACACAAAGTATGGTTCTCATTTATGGGGAAGATTCCCAAATTGATATACATAAACTAAAACACTATGGGCACTGCATTTAAAACAAAACCAAAACAAAACAAAACAAATTCTTTTCTCTGGATTCGATAGCAGAATATTTACCATACCTTCTGAGCTATAAAAGCTTTTTCCCCCTCCTGTCCACTTTCAGTGTTACTGATTCAACAGCAACATCTACTGGGCATGGAAGGGCAAGATTCAATTTTTAAGAGATTAAAGGGCTCGGCACGGCAGCAGAAAATACTTAAAGCACCTGTCTCTGTGTACTTTTGCATCCCAGTTACTGTGAAACCAGAACTGAAATGAACAAAATTTTAAATATGCATTTGCTCTCTATTGACCCCTCCCAAAGGAAAACAAACACAACAGAAAGATGGATAAAAGAATAGCAGCGACTTCTAGTTGCCATTTGGAGACAACATAGTAATATTACACCTTCCAGGAACATTAGATACACTGGGCTAACAGACCCAGCTGACAGGAATTCTGCCAGTAAAAGTATTCAAATAGTCAAGTTCAAGTATGTAAGGGGTTTATTATACACCTTTTTGTTTTTTAAATTTATTTTCCCTCTTTGTTGAACAATAACACATATTAAAAAGAAAAAAAAAGACAGAAAAAAGCCAAACCAACTGAACAGCAGTAACTAATAACCAGCCAGATCAGATTAAGCAGAAGTTCTTCAAAACTTCGTGGAGAACACGATGACATATGAATCTACCAGATGCTAAGAACAAGAATCCCAGGGGACTTAGGGTTAATGACACCCAGCATTTGCCTTCAATAATGACATCTACTGGGCTCTAAACTCCCTAAGTGGAAGAACTGAAGGCTTGTGAGGGACACAGGATAATCCATATTTCTGGTAGGCTCCATATAAGCAAAGCAAAGACAATGGCAGAGGAGTAGCTCAGCTCCCTCCGTCTTTCTGCCTGCTGAAAGGCACACATCATCATCAGGGTTCATAATCACAGCCCTTGCCTGGCTTTCAGCATTTACACAATTCCTTCTTTTAAAATGTAATCAGAGAACAGGATCCCTACTCCAAGGACTGATTATGCATCACAGTTCAAGCAATTATTTAGTCGATATATGAATGTGGCTGGAAACAGAACAAAAGTCGGGACTCCAATTTTACGAGTTAGGGCCTCACTCAGCAAGCATGGAATCAAGTTTCCCTTTACTACCACTCCCTCTAGTCTAGTCAATCTTGACTCCTTCAAGACAGTGTCTTCACCAAGGATGGACCCAGCAGCTGGTCATCTGGGCATCCAACCAGTCCTTTATACTGAGGAGGAAACCAAAGACTGTTCTCCTTTACTGGGCAAGAGCTCCAACCACTTCATTACAATATATGTTTGAGAACCCCAATGCCCCTGTATCCAACCTGAATAAAATAGACCATCTCACCTGTTGAGAAGCTCAGCAAGGTGCATACCAGCCACACGTAGCAGCTCAAGAGCAAGATACAAGCCAGACTGCAGAGAGCCTTCTCAAGAAGGCAGCAGCTCTGGGCAAAGCCAAGGGAACCCATCAGCCCTGGGTAGCTCAGCAATACTGAAACAAAAAGAATGAGGGACATCTTCTTGGACTTAAACACCTAAGTGCCACCCAAGTCCCCCAAACATTAGCACTGTTCTCTCCTACACTTGTTCTCTGTGGTGCAGTGAACAGAAGCAAACCCAGCAGCCCTGCTGGAGATACACCAGTTAGTAAAACAGGAAAGTAACCCAGTTGGGGTTAGGTCATGACTATCCCTTTGGGATCGGTCATGACTGCACACACGTATGCCACTGTGGTATCTTCTAGAATTTAATTTCTAGCCTTCCTACATAAATGTGGTTTTCAACAGTGAAAAGAGTAAGCACAGATTATTTCTGTGGAATGAAATATGCCAGGGTATGTGATACACCACATCATAGTGTTGCTCAGAACTGGAACGATACAAAAGCGTACTGCAGCATACATGATGGAACACTGAACTTCTATATACAGTAGAGTTCTGGACCATATAGTATATGTTCTAAAATGAGACGTGTTTCTCTAAATAAGCAGTAATAGGAAGAGGAAAAAGTGTAGAACAGCTTCCTTAACGTGTGTAATGGGTATTTTTGCTGGTTTTGTTTCCCCCCACTCCTCTAACTGAAAGCTCTGCTTATGTAGAAAAAAACTTCCCTGGAGAAAGCTCTTCTCAGTCTATGGAGTGCTCATGAAGAGGAATTCAGGCAGCATTAGGAGAACTGACTGCTTCAGGCCCAACAGCCTTGTTACAACTGGATTTTTTTAAAAGTCCTGACAGGATTACAGAGGTGCCCATACCTGATCTGCACATACACATCATGCATGTATCCACACACCTTACTGGAAACAGAAGCTGCTTGCTAGACTGCCTGCTTTTCAAGGTTCAGCTCCCTATCTCCCAGAAGCCTAAGCAGAAGCAACATTGATGTGGTTTCCCAGGAGCTTTTCACCTTTTGGACAGGTCTCCTTGGCAGCAGTTAATGTCATTCAGGTTATTTTCCACTGCTGCTTTCCCTAAAAGCAATTGAATCAATCCACCATTTTCACTGTAGCTGTTTTGCCGCAAGATGATTCTTGGATGGAAGTCACATGTGCTGCAGGGCTACCACAGAGCCTTCCCTCCCTCCACACACTTACTAATTAGCAAAATTACATTTCCCCAGGTAAGCCTTTGCACAGCGGGTCACAAATTTGACAGCAGCAAGATTAAATTGACAGACTCCAGATGCAATGTCAAATTTATTTCCCTCCCCTTCTCTACATCAAGAGTTATTTAGTAGTGGTCAATGGAAAATACATTAATCTGTTCAATAATTAGTTCAGATGTAGGCTTACAGGCAATAATGTAATTATGTGCAACAAAATAATTCTAAAGAATCACAATCTTTCTAATGTACCTTCTGATCAATAAACAGGGTTAAGCAGACATGATAAGATGAGCTGAGAAAATAGAACTTCCCCTTAAGTAATTTAGATTGCATATCCAAATTAAATAAACTCTCTTCAGCCTCTAGCAACAAAAACCGTAATATCTTTAGCTGGAGGAAAAGGTTTTCCTTTGATACCTGGCCATTTCTAGTCAACTCTAAACCAGCACAATTTTCAACAGCAAAAAAAAACCCCAGCCATTAGTGTGCTTCTAGTTTACACTTTAAACCTGTGAATAATTGAAGAAAAGATAGTCCTAGAGAGTTATCTATTTTCAGTGATAGGAAAGTTTCCATGCACTTTACTTGTGGACATAAACACCTGTTGTAGCTATAGTAAAATGCAAAAACAGACCCGGAAAAAAAACTTTATTTCTTGATTTTCCACTATTTATCAAAGCTCTGTCCTTCTATGTAGCGATGGTTTCAGTTTCTAAACACTGAGAGTGCAGTGATTAACTCCAGCAAATCTAAGCATTTGCATTAAACAGTCCCAAGTAATTCCTTACCCAACATCCAATCTGGGTGTTGGCTAGAACAGGGGCAAAGCAGTCCATTCCCATGACAAACAGTCCAGCTGGAAGCCAGGGAGTCAAATCTAACCCGTAACTTTTTACTTACAGATGTGTAGGTGACACTGAAATAATTACTAAGGCAGCGTGTGAAACCTCGTAGTTCAGATGGTTTCTATTGCATCTATGCAAGACCTAACGTTTACATTCACAATTTCTCTGTCTTCATGTCCTTAGAAGCAAGAACCAAATCCAACAAGGGATCTGCCATTACAGAAGGAGAGGAGGCAACAAGCAAAGAAGAGCTCTAAACTCACCATGGGACTGTTTTCCATTACATGGGAGGTACATCAAAGGCATTTGATGTCTAAGATCATACATTACCCTCTCAGAAGAATAAGCCAGTTTCTGTAAGAGTTTGTTTTTTCTCCCTATATATATATTATAATCAAGCAGAGTTAAAGATATTCACTGCCTATAGATGCAGGAAAATGGGTTTTACAGAATGCCTGAACAGGTTAGACACCTGACACCTGCTGATTTCAATTACACTTGCTGCTTCCAATTTCTTTAGAGCCAGTTGAAGCACCAAAAGCACAAAGGCACTCATGTCAGGGACTAAACAGAATTGACAAGGCTTTCCTACTTTAGTTTCAGAGAGTACCTAATGTTTCATCATGAGAGAATATCTGAAAAGTGAAGCATGATTTAAACCAAAAGAGAAAGATTCATTACATTCAGAGGTGTTGCAAAAGCTATCAATTTTCATACTAAATTAAAAGCTATTGCTTTGTTTTCTGACTGAATGGTCATATTTATTTCAAGGACATCTATAACTACATAATATTAAAAATATATAAACACAAGAAAGTTTCAAGGCCAGGTTGGATGGGGCCTTGGGCAGTGGGAGGTGTCCCTGCTCAGGGCAAGGAGGGTTGGAACTAGATGATCTTTAAGGTTCCATCCAACCCAAACTATTCTATGATTCCATGAAATTTGTATTAATTTTTGCTAGATTAACGTTCCTAGAGAATAATTTCATACCTCCCTGCGCAACATAAAAATAGCACTATCTGAGAAAACTTCAAATTTCAGCTTACATGCATCGCATCTTACTATGAAAGTACACTGAAGACCATGCAGAGCAAATCACATGTAGCTTCTCCCTAACTGTATTTCAAAATGTTCTTGCTGCTTTGTACTTGTTATTGGTGTTTGCCTCTCCCTTGGCCAGGAGATTTCCAAGCAGAGAACGGGCAGAGAAATGAAGGCAGTCAGGTTGGCAGAGCTCCAGCTATACCTTCCAGGTTCAAGAGATCTCCCAGCTAACAAGGAACCTCAGCCAAACTCTTTCTGAAAAGCAAAAGACTCTAAGAAAGAGGAGAACAGAAAGGGAAAAACAACAAATGTTGTGGCTGGACTGCTTATTACAACAAAAACAGGGGAAGAAGGAAGAGCAACAACACAGCAAAGGTATTTTCAATATACCTAACACATCATTAAGAGTTGTGATGGATCAGTGTAAGCTCTTGCAGCTCACAATTGAACAGCTCCTTTCTTTGAAGAAAATTTAAAAATACTTTCACATCTTCACTACTGTTGCGGATGATACTATGGGTATGACAAGCAGTTAATAAAGTCTAAGAGTAATTTCAGGCAGCACTATTTTCTGAAAATGTCTTTTGGGGATTTTGGTTTTTTTTCATTTTTAAAGCTGCATTCTTTCCTTTTTACTGTATAAAATATACAGGTAAGCAAGCAAACAGCAGTTGAACTGAAAATTCATCAAGTGTAGCACTGAATTACAGACATTTGCATACATACATACACACACACACAGAATTTTATTGCTGACATTACTGAAATGCTTCTCCATAGCTCACAATTTTTGCTGGCAATGCCTTTTTACACTAATAGAGCTTTTCTGTTCTAACTTCTTGAGCAGAATGCTACTAGCTGAACAAGAAGTTATTTTTATATCTCCCATATTTGCTGTAATTCCCAGGAAAGAAGGAGTTAGAGTAAGGTCTTTAATATTAATTTCATTTAAGATGCTGATTAACCTGCAGAGCTTAGAAGCCTTAAAAAGAAAATCCTGACAAGACTCCTACTAATTTTAATCAGGCTGGGATTTCATTGCTCTGTTGCTTGAAGCAGGAATATAATACAGGTGAGGTTTACCATGCAAAGGTTCTCTTAGCTTTAAACATGTCTCGTTTGAGGAGTTAAGCTCTTACGGATTTGCCAGATCCCTTCAATAGATACTAAGCTTTAATAAAAACCAGCTCTTTTAACTAACACATATAAACATGGGCTCATAAACACGTGCTGAGATTGATACCAGTTCTACAGTGGTCAGTAGAGGAACAGCCAGTGAAGACATTTATTTACAAAATTGAGTTCCACTGTAACCAAATAGCCTCAAACACTGAGAAATACTAACTGTGCACACAAAATATATGCTGTATCTTACTTGGACACACACTTCACATCAATGGAACTACTAGTACCAACCAGAAAGCTCAGCATGGATATACTCAAAAGCTCCCACAGTAAAATCAAGATGGTCCTTTAGGGACAACCCACTACCACCAGGCAGACAGAGAGAAGCGTACAGCAAAACATATTTTTTTTTGCTGCTCACCAGTTTTGGTGATCTCAGTTCTGTATTTGTAAAAAAAGAAAACACATCTCCAATCTCACCTCCTTGAGCATTATGACAGGTACCACCAGGGACAGCAATAGCTCCCATCTCTGTGCTGAATTGTGTATCACTAACTGGCTTTTGTGTTGCACTGTAGGGATTCTTGCCTCAGCTGGCTTGATTTTAAAGACAAAAAACATTGTGGGTTATTTAGCATCTGCACGGATAGGCTGAGGAATCTATGATGCCATCTTCATTCCACAGAAGATGTACCAATGCTAGTCAGATGAGAACACACTGTTGTCACTCCTGTGAAAAAAAAAGCAGTCCTGTCATAGCTGCATTTTGAATTCCAACACAGAAGAAAATTTCAACTGCCTCACAAATTTCAGTGTTAAAACTCAACTTTTTTTTTTTTTTTTTTGAGTATGCAAATAACTTCAACAATTCTTGGCATGATGTTCATGGTCTTATTTTCTACATGCACCTGCTAGCTGTGTTAATCTAGTTTATAAGTAATCCCTTGGAAAAAAGCTTTTCATCAAGTTGTTACTTGACTTATGGTGTAATGTACACAACTTTGCAAATTGAAATTAAAATTCTAGTGAGAAATTGAGCATGATAAAGCTTCTCAGAGAATACAAAAGAGCTTCAAGAGTCAAGGAAATTTCCAAATACACTGCATAGATGGAGGACTTCTCCCCAGAAATGCACTAGATTAATCCTGGTACTCTTTTAGAAGCTTCTTTTTTTGGTAGTTAAGAGATTATTTTCAGTTTCTTATTTTTCAATTAACATTTTTTAAAGGCTGTATTTGTAGACATCAAGGAATAGAATGGACTTGATCCAAACAGCATTAACTACCATCTTTCAGAAAAAGTCACTTAATTTGAAACAGTATAATTATTATAACAATGAACGCCTACAATGTTTCCCTTTTACATCACTACTGAAATCTTGTATTTATACAGTTGTAACTAGTGTAAGAAAGAGGCTAATGAGTACAACTGAAGTCATCAGGATGTACAAGGGTTTAAAAGACATTGTGCTGCTGTTTTCTCTCCCCTCTCTGATGCAGGTGGTGAGTCTCTCGTGGTCTTGATAATTTAACCTGTTCCAGACAGGGATGTTGTAGGAGGTATGTAATTCTGTTAAAGCTGTCAGCCTCAGGAATGCTGTTGGGTAGTGCCTAAAAGGTGTACATGTACAACAACCAATGCAATTTAATATTTGAGATGACACCAAGCACATATTTTTCCAAGAGTATTTGAATGTAGCAGATGAGCTTCTTGTATGCCTGCGAGTGCAACAGCCGATGGTGTTTCACACCACTGTTACAAGTGTTAGAGTTGGCACATCGCACAGTCACTCAGCTATCTTTTCCGCTGCCTTGCAATTTCTTATGTAAAAATCCCAATGATCATGTCAAATGGCAAGAAAGCACCCAGTTTATAATTTAGAAGAGTTTAAAAAAAAAATCTGTCCTCATGAAGTCTGTCTTCTCAGGTAAGTTTGGACCAGGAAGCCTCCAGATTTCAGTCAGTAGTCACCTGTATTCTTGGATTCTTCAAAACTTGGGCACAGTCATGATAGTCCCTTTACTGTAAAAAGGCTTTGGCTGTAGCACCTTCATGGCTATTTGCTACAACATCAGTAACTACTGTTTCCAAGGCATTAGACTAGCAAATCTTGATCACATAATAGGCTTCCTCTGCTTGACTATTTGCACTACCATCACATCAGGAAGCTAAAAAACACTACATAAAAAGCTCCAGTTCGGATCCGTTTACATTATGAACAGCCAAAAACCCCCAAACAAACAAAAAAACCCCGAAAAGCCAGAAACAACCAAAGAAAAGGTGTCAAGCAGACCATCTCCACAGCAGAAAAGCCCTATCAAAAAAAGCCCATTGTTGTTATGTAAACAGGACTCCAAGCACAGCACTCAGGAGCTCCAACCCCAAACAGGTAGAACAACATAACAAGCACTGAGAAATTATAAAAATAATGGATTTGAATTGGGTTTTTTTTAATTTTTGAAGACTCATGACTTGCCTTCCACACCTCTATACTTTCTCCTTGATCTTTCCATTATTAAACCTTTTCTGAAGACAAGAGGGAGAAGAATGCATTACACACAATTTGAAATAAGGCAGTAGTACACAAAAGTTGGTTGGGCATTACTGTACTTCCATCTTCCATTGTGCTCTGCCTCAAGCTGAGTTTTGCGTGCTTCATCTATCGCTTTCAAGCTAGGCTTTTAAGTTTTCCAAGATACTACATGTTCTCAAGCAATAGCATATAAAGTCACAGACACAATGAAGTCCTGATGTTAATTATAACTTCTAGGAAACACTGAAGTAAAAATATTGCTATTAATATAGTATCACTAGCATAGCAGATAAGTTCCCAGGTAAAGGGAGAGAGCAGAGACACGAGAACTTCAGCAACAGTAACATATGGTTCAGCTAGAAGAAGAGCAGCAAGATGCTTTCCATCCTACAACATTATTAGTCTCCATGAAATACTATGACTCCTCATGTTTGCATACTGAAGGCAAAAATAGAGAAGGGAAATAGGTTCCAACAATATTGCTGGAGTTTATTTTCCATAGCAGCATTTCTCTTTCTGCCTTTTCCCAACGGAGAACTATAAGGCTTAGCTTCACAGAACAAGGCACTGCAGCTTTCTTTACCAGTTACAAAAATACTTGCTTCTTTTCCCAAAATAAGTATTTGAACAAGTAACAGAAATAAAGCAAAAAAAACTGCTCATCCCACCACATGCCCAAATACAAATTGCCCATTTTAAATATTCACCATGTTACACAGCTGTAGATCCTTTCACAGCAGATACTTTTTAGCAGTCTCTTAATGAAAGTGAGAAAACATTAACATGCAGATTTCACCACTTGAAAGCAATAATTTATTAAAAAACTCAATAAAATTGTCAACAAAGACAATGATTCATTCAGTCCCCAATACTAGCAATAGCATTGGTCATGACACAGAAAGAACTTTCATACTGAATTTAAAGTTTAATAACTTCACCAGAAAATTATCTGCAACTGAGTTTCTCTTACCTAGCTCTGGAATAGCTCCTTTCCCAGTCTACACACTGTTCACTTCAAGTCAAAAGAAAACAAACATACTTTTTTTTAAAAAAAATATGTCCCACATTTTTCCAGGCTTAAAGAGTATTATTGGGTGCTTTTCGGTTTTGATTAATGGCTTGCAATTCAGCTGTCAAGCCAGGAAAGGTTGCAATCCTCAATGAAAAATCTGCTACATCTCAAGCCAGGAAATTTAGTCCAGAATTTCCTTCACTAAACCTTGTATTAGTTTTGCTTGGACTTTAGTGACAGGAGGATAACAGCCACAGCTGGAAGGTGAAATAACCTGCATATACTTGGCTATGGTAATTAAAGGCAATTTCATGCCTATGAAGTACATATATATATATGTGTGTGTATATACACACACACACATACTCAGTTCCTGGTCTGTCTTCACCACTTTCATTCTTGATCTGTACAGCTTACTAAACTTCCTTTGTAAATCAACCAGTCAACTGGATTCAGTTACATCAACAGAGAATACACGTGCACCTTCATCTGAACCAAACACAATTCTCCCCTGAATTTTTAGAGAGGAAAAGAAGCAATTTCCCATTTTACACCCTCCAGATGACAAGACAGAACTACCTTTCCTTTCATACTCCAGGTCCGTCTCCCCACAACTTGTTTCTTTCTCCTTCCACCACAGAAGTATTGTGCCAAAAAACCTTGAAATGTTTTAGTGTACCTTAAAGCACTGAGATGGAATCAAATACATCTAGCTCCCCTCCAGCAGTGGTTTGTTTCACAGGAGACTTCATTAAGATGTGGCTAGAGACTGTGCAAGCTCTTCAATTAATCTCTTTAACAATCCTCACTATTAGGTTTAAATCTTCTCTGCAGAAATCAAGTTTGTATTTTCTTGGTTTGATTAGATACGGACAACTAAAAAAATTAAACCAAGCATTTCTCCACCTCCTTCCCCAACTTACTTACAAAGGTCTCCACTAGAAAGTCAGAATATCTCTCCCTTACATTTTCTCTTGTAGTCTAGACACACCCTCCTTATTTCCACAGAAGCTGTATTTTATGAATCTTTAACCAACATCCTCCTCTGGAGTTTTGCAGGGTTTTTTTGTTTTTGTTTTTGTTTTTTTTTCATCTTTCCTTGTAGCTCTCAACAGATATTTCATTCTGGCTGCAATCTCACTAGTACACAAATAAAATGATTACTGTAATAACTACTTCCTGTTAAGCCACAGCAGAACATGAGTCATTCTGTAGTAGCACCAGCATCATTAGCTCATTCAGGTTGAAAGAATAAGCTTTTTTTCCTTTTATTACAGAGGAGTCATATCCTGCCTTGTAATTGTGTTTGAAATGCAAAACTGCATTTTAGTGAATTTCACCTTTCCGGTTTTGGATCATCTTTGCAGCCTAGAGAGGTTTGCAAGAATAGGCATAGATACTTTTTAATTAACTAGATGGCTTTTAAAAATGTATCAAACAAAATGAAATGAAGATGTGTTAATAAAGACCAATCGCTATCAGATGCAGCCGCTAAGCAAATCATAGAAACACAGTCCATGTGTATTAGCACCAAGGCAAAGGTTACATAGTTCACAAGTGAGCGAAACAACCTCCTGCATCAGTAAATATAAGATTAGGTAGTACAGGAAAAAGTGTATTCTTAATACCTGTAACTATAAACTAGAACTCACTACAGTTTTCTGCTTATGGACCACAGCAATAAAATGTGATAAGGCATAGAGGTATTTTGCAGCTGCTTCTCAGCAGTTTCTCTAGAGAATGGTTTTAAAACTGTAGGAAGGTAGGTCAGGTTTCTCCGGGGTGATTATTTTTTTCTAATCAATTAAATTATGGAATTTTTATTTCTTATAACAAGCATCAGCCCTCCTGAGCAAAGGTATTCTCTCTTCACTGGCTGCTACTAAACATTTGTTTCTGTGGTGACATCACCCTCCTCCAAGTGAATATTCAGCTCTCCCTTTATTCAGGCTCCCTGGCCTACTCTCACCCCTGGTGATCAGACACCATTGCCAGAATTCTTAAAGCCATCAGTCCTCTTCTTAACACAGTCTGGCAGCCAGCTGGACAATTTTCAAACTGTACGGTATTTTTCTCACCTGCTGTGCTTTCTGGCACCTCCTGCTTATCTTGCACAAGCTGCATGATATCTGACACCACAACCTGATGGTTTGTATCTTCTTCTTTCTCTTCATTAGATTGGTTTGCTGTTGCAAAACAGTTGCAGCTTCCACTTTCTTTGCAGGGGATCAACCTCCAATACCAGTAGTCAGACATGAAAGTACTGTAAGTTGATTTCTGAAATTTAAAAACAGAAACCCATTTTCTACAAGAAGTAAGACAAGAACCTATCTACTTGAAAGAAAAGGCTCAAATGCTGTTAAGCTTGACAGTTACAGACAGATTATCATATCTTCGGTTTTATTTAAAGAAAAAATATGCAGCTTACAATATCCATTTATGGTACGCAATGCAGTTCATAAAAGACATCCATGGGATTGTACCCAAAATAAAAAACTTCAAGAGTCCCACATAGTTTCTAAAAATGCTTATATTGTAGTTCAGGGAGCGAATCACAAAACCCCCAAACAACATATAAGTATCAAATTACATGTGCTCTTATCAACTGTAAAAATGTAAAACCCCCAATATCTCGCACTGTTTTCAGCAGAACAAGTCAATATTTATCTTAAAAATGCCCTCTGAAACCCAGCTTCACTAGGTGAAAGAACATCTCAGAAAATGGACTGTCAAAAAATGAAAAAATTTAAGAATAAATTTTAACCCCCCGATAATAATAATATCTTTGATTCCCATGATATAGAGATATAAAATTACAGTTACAAATTTCCTCAGATTAACTGTAGGAAACCTTGACACTGGAAATATGGCAGGAAGAGAAGATGCTTTGCTTTCTGACATAGTGCCCAGGTCCGTCAGAGCTACCCACCTCCTGAGCAGAAGAAAGGGGTAATGGTTCCCTTAACCTACATAGAACTAATTACCAGGCTTATTTGTACACACGAGATAGCAACTAAGTTCTTAAACACCTGCAAGTTTCTCAATTTACATATCCAAATGCCAGTGGTTTTAATAGTTTACACAAAAATCACCTCCTTCTTGAAACTGCAACTAAATCATCACTAACGTGAGATATTTCTTCCACATAAGAAAACAGCTTGAGATTCCAAATACTTCATTTCTAAACAATATTTGGGAATTCTGCAAAGTGCCAAGGTGTGATTTCTTCAGAAAATTACAACACATCCAATAACAGGATTGTTCACACTCTCCTCCAGAGGTCAGGTTGGCAACAAAAAGTGGACCAAACCTCCAAGCACAAAGGACGTGAACAAGATTTTCCAAGTCTATCCAGAAAAAAACAAGTCCAAGCAGGATAGAAGTATATCTCTCTGGGTAAATTTAATGCTTCTTGGATAAGCAAGAGTTGTGTGATGACCATTTACACTACAAGCATCACACTCAAGTATTCCTAGCATACCTCTGTTCCTAGCTGCTGATTAGATTGAGTAAAAGCATCACTCCAAACCATGAACACTAAAAATGATATATGTAGGGATACTTCACATTGCATTTAAAGGTGATGATGGTTTTCTAGAAAATAAGCACCAAGAAAAAAAGCTTGCTTAATATAAACAGTTTAACTGTTAAAACACGCATGGCAAAAAAAAGCCCTAGTTCACATTATTCAGTAGCAGATCTCCCAGGAATCACTTACAAAGGATCAAGTACTCGCTCTGTCACTTATTGCATTATTTCTTCAAGAGAAAAGAGGATTTTCAGATAAAACATTCTTCAAATAATACTTCAAGGTTCATCCTCTTACCAGTTCAGACATTAATTTTGTTTCATTTTAGGCAACACACTGCCAGTTTCCCCAATTCTCCCTTTGCCCTTTTCCAAACTTCACCGACTTTGCGACACATGCCAGAAGATAGACAGTGGAGTTAAAAGCAAATTGCTCAACTCCCTCAGCAGCAGCCAAACCCAACAGGTTGGGTACACACATCCTCCCAGTCACACAGGTATCAGCAGTTAGAGCTGTACTAAAGCACATGCTGCTTGTAAATAATGTATGTAGTACATACTATACATCCATACGTCAAGCTGCATCAGGCTCTGCAACCGTCTGACATGACAAGCCTGCACCCACAGGCACCTGAATGACACATGCACAAAGGGCTTTAATGAAAGAAGTACTGGGGTTTTTTTTAATCCTGTGTGAGAGGATTTCTTCAATTCTGTTTCAGATCTTAAATAAATTTACTTCTTATGGCCACTTAGCAAAGCAGAAAGTTTTCCTGTGCAGAACTTCTTTTTATCCCAAGAACTGGGGCAGAGGTGGGGAAGTCAAAAGGAGGAGACAAAAACCTCAGAAACTTCCAGCAGTTTTTCCCCTGCTCCTCAGCAAGGCAAACTGAAAAGCTGCTGGATCTACACTTCAGTAGGCAGCAAATAGGAATAAATTTTTAATCTATTGCATTTCCTCAAGGAGTGTAAACTCCTGAAGATAACCAGATATAATTATATCCAAACATGCAGTTATAGACACACATTTATGACCTTAATCCTAGTTTAATTAATTAGTTTTCTGACCCACTAATTATCTTTACTTTGATTTTAAGAGCAGTAATGTGAACTCAGGTTTTAAGCCAACAGCTCAGTAACTCAGAGAGCAAAGCAGTTGAGGGAAAATACATGGAAAGGCTAAGACATAATCACTACAGATGTTTTCCATACTTTTGTGAACAGGGGCAGCACACAGGATTGACTTGACCAGGTTACCTATAAAAAGCGAAAGAGATAGAAAAGAAGGGGGGAAAATCCCAACAAAATCAACTTCTTCTTTGTCTTAAGGTCTAACATAAAATATTTCAGTCACAGCTGCCCTGATAGCTATATATCCACTTGGGTTGCTGCAATGACACTGCAGACACAAGAAGTTTTTCTTATTATTTCAAAACAAGCAAAGATAAACTAGTGCCTTCAACTAGCACAAAAAGTAGTCTTATGTACCAAGGAAAAGAAACACCAAGAACAAAGCTTTCATGTGACATTTACAGGTCTAAACAACTGCTCCTGCATCTCATTTTTGCATGCTAAGACCAATACTGCTTGTGGGTTTGGGTTTCTCTGTTTTGTTTTAAACCAGATCACAGACATCAAAGTTGCTGAAATACCCAAGGAAAAGCAAGGGCAGCATCTGGATCCACTTGTCAGGGCCTGAAAGCACTGGTGGACTCCCCTGATCCTGATCAGCATCAGCCAGGACCTCTACCCACGAGTCCAAGATGTGCAGATCATAGCATCACAGAAATCATAGAATCACCAGGTTGGAAAAGAACCAGCGGATCATCGAGTCACCATTCCTATTAACCACTAAACAATGTCCCTCAGTACCTCATCCACCTGCCTTTTAAACACCTCCAGGGAAGGTGACTCAACCACCTCCCTGGGCAGCCTGTTCCAGTGCCCAGTGACCCTTTCCATGAAAAATTATTTCCTGATGTCAACCCTGAACCTCCCCTGGTGGAACTTGAGGCCATTCCCCCTTGCCTTGTCCCCTGTCAGACACAGTAAGTATGATGGGTTACTGAATTCACACTCCCAGGTAAAAGTTCTGCTCTAACCCTGCAATGCCTGTCACTTCCTGAGGGCACACTAAACGGATGAGATCTTAGCTTTTAAACTGCAATTACATTTGAGATGAATAATATATTAATACGCAACATTACAAAGTAATATGTAATATTACTATGTAGTGCCACACTACTTCATTCAAGTGCAAATGGTTTCTGAGCCATTGCTTCTGAAATTCAGGGGAAAGCATGGTTTTAGAGAGCAAGAGTCCTATTTCAATCACTCTGCACACACACTTCACTGACTCTACTTCCCTTCCCCACCCAAAATCCCCCTTTAATTCAAGAATACCATTGCAAAGAGAGTAGTTAATAATTATCTTCAAATGTAACCAGATTATGTAAGGCATCCAGTTATCTCAGAAACTTAAATCCATATTCTGCAACCACTTCATGGCAGTTAAGCCTGACTCCTAGAGTTGCCATAGCTCTGAGTCAGTTACTTGATTTCTGTTGTTGCCACAGGGTGCAATTTCTTCAGATATTTCACTGGTTATATAGGCAGGACATTATTTCTAGTCAGGTGTAACACAAACATTTAAATTTATCTCACTTCTAAGTCTGCTATTTGCAGATTATCTTGTGAATTACCTCACACTGCATTTAATCGCTGCTGCTTTTCACCATGCTTTCATCATCGCTCCATTTAAATCACCGTGGGGAAAAAAAATTGTACTTACATGGGGAAAGCTGGTCCTAATTTAGCACCTAAGCTTTCACACCATTATTTTCCATAAACATGATGACACTTTATTCCAATGCTCTTAAAGACAAACTGTTTAATATGTCATCCAGCCTGAAAAAGCAGGCTTAAATGTCATAATTCATTGAGCTCAGTCCACCTGTATCAATAGAGATAGTGGAGTTCAGCTGATGATCTAAAAGCTCATCCATGCACCTCACAGCTACGTGGAGGAGACTTTGACTAAAGTGGACACCAATGTCTATAGTATTAATTAATGTTTCTTTATTTTAGAATGAATTAAAATACACTGAATGGTATTTAGACCTACCAAAATCATTCTGATGAGAATCTTATTTTAATTTCATGTGTCTGAGCAGCAGCATTCTTCCTAATTTTTATGCTTGGCACTACTGGCCAGTCATTCCTCCCGTTCCACAATACACCAGGCAAGTGCAAAACCATAAAACACTCACACATTGTAGCCCAGGTTACTCCCACCTAAACTCAGCTATTAAACCGTGAGATCAAAGTTAAGAAGCTATTGACCCATAAGCCTTCAGCATTCCCTGGAGTAAGAGATGTGCACCTCGTAAGGCTCCTCAGCCCTTCACGTTGATTCAGATCACCCAAGGCAGTTTTGGAGGAATGTGAGTTTGTATGATGAAAAGTCCCATTTCTGTATACATCACTGACAGAGCACCACAAAGAATGAGTCATGTAATAAAAACAATAAAACATTTTAGGACTTTAGTAAAGCCTATTAAACTACTCAAATTCTCTCTCACCTATGGAGATATTGTATTTCTACTCTTGCCCCTCCCCCAGTCCTTTCACATTTTGTTTAAAAAGACAGGGCAGGGGGGAAATGCAGCAACAAAGCCCCAGACATTCTCATCACTCTCTAGGGCACACAGAATATCCTCACACGTTTTAAACCAAAATCAATTTAAAGACTAAATTTTTTCTCGTTTGGAGCTTTACTGTGATCAACATTTAACTTGAGTACTAAGTAGTTCAAGATAAATCTTATTATTTATTTAAGTGCCTTTCACGAAGCATTAGAAATCATCAGATCTATGTGGGAAATACTAATTTCAATAAAATGAAAGACTATTTAACAAGAGCTAAACTGAGGCCTCTTCAAAGGAAGGTAAAAATAAATCAAATGTGTTTCATAAGAGAAATGCTTTCTTCTTTATTCAACTATTCATCTTACAGGTAGCCACTTTTCTTCTTAGGAACACTTACAAGCTTAAATTAAGTCCCTCAACAGTCTTCCCTCCTCCTTCCACCACCCAAGAGAAGTTTATCTTTTCTTAGTTAACCCAGAATCATGCATTATATTTTAAGACATCTAACAAAAAGAATAAAAAAGGTAAACATACACATATCACGGGGTAACTGCGTTCTCCCAAGACTCATGCAGCCTTCCCTACTCCCCCTACTGCCTTCTTCCACCATTCTGCACAGAGGTGCAGGAATAGCTTCAAGTCCACAGTCAAATTCTCTCTCCCTTTTTGGAACAACAGGCTCAGCACATGCAAAGCTGCCCACAGAGCATCAGAGCAGAGCACGAGGGTTTCTTGTAGGTATGAAATTAGGTATGGACAAACCCAGGAGTTCCTCCTCCCCCAAGTGCAAGCATCCTAACTTGAGCTGTATCTCAAGTCCTTCAGAAATCTGGAGCTCATACACGTATTATTTCTGCTTCACAGGAAAAAAACAGGGGTCCTCAACTTTAAGATGTTACTGAAATTGTAAAGTGACTTGCTGTCAATTTTGTACAAAATTTATGTCTAATGGTGGGCAACAGATCTTCCCTATTTTCACTGAATATAACCAAAGAAAATCAGATTGTGAGGATAGTGGTAATGTAAATGTTAAAAAAGCACCACATTACAGAATTCTAGTTGCCTAGAGATCATTATTAGCAAAAGCATAATTTCCTTACTCTTTAAAACTCCCACCAAGCCACCTACATTCCTAAACACTGAGCTTTTGGAATTAACTATCTAAATTTCTCTTCTCCTTTCCCCTCATGCCAAAGCTTTCTTCCCCACTCATTTCTCCTTCCATCCAAGAGAAGTTAAACATTGATACTGGCCTGAATGGGGTGTCCCCCAAAACAGCATCGAAAGCAGCTCACCTCTCAGGTAAGTTCAGGCTGTATCTGTTTCCACTAGGAACACACTTCAGAGATTTCTCTCAAGACCCCACAGCATGACAAGGTGGGTTTGATTTTAAAATTAAGCCTGAAACACAACAGAAGCTGATATAACTACGTAGCATTCTGCGGAAAACAGGGTGGTTACGTGGCTTGACCCCTTATTTCAGGGGAACTGATAAAATATCCCCTTATTCATGTTGTTCTCGTGATAAACCCAAGCTCTCATCTTACTGATGACTATTCTTGCATGTGCAGAGCCATGAAAGCCACCAAGAGGCTTCCACCAGCATGAAGGCTCTATGAAAATCCCATTTGTTTAATTCGGAGCTACCCGCGGCCAAGCATGCAAATCCTTACTCCCAGATGAATTCAGCTGAAAGGAGCAAAAGGTAAGCTGCTTTCTGAAGGCCAGTGAATACATTGCATGTTTGGTTTATTTTTCATTTCTCGTGGAAATAAGTGTTAGAATATTAGCAGTTTCTCTTGAAATCAGAAATCGGCATGTCAAAGACTTTGTTCTAGAGAAAGTTTCCAGGACAGCATTTTTGTTCAGTGACCATATCACAGGAGTACGTGCTTAGAGGACACAGGTCTCCGAGAGATCATTTGGGTCACTTCATCCCACCAACTTCCTGACAAACATATAATAGGTGTCCAGTTTCAAAGGGCTCACACAACATCTACTGCACAAGTCCCTTCTCTTCCTCCTCCCTCCCAAACCCAGCTTGTAGCAGATCAAAAGCATCTTGCAATAACCCATTAAAAAACCTCAAGGCTCGTCGCTTCATTGTTCAGCCTTTTACCATAACACGCATGTGGGGGAAAAACAGTTTGGCTAAGGCTACCTAAGGCTCAAGAAACCTTCCCTACTGCATGTCTCCAGAGAGAGAGAACACTGCCAATGTCCTGTGTCTGCAAAATCTGTTGAAGAGAAGCGCAAGGTAAAGAAGATCCTTTAGGAAAGAAGAGGTAAGGGCTCTATCCATCTATTCTGAATTTAATTTTCTGTTTAAGTAACCATGCTGCATACTTCCTAATGAAGTTGTTATAGATTTAGCCAGAAGGGTAATTTTGTTAGAAATAGTAATTGACAACAAGTTTTGTCTTGCAAGGAGCACTGTATTAAAAGTTTCAAATAGACGTACATTTTAAGATGATTAAAGCTAATATCTATTTTGAAGCTCCTGCAAACTCACAGTGTACACAGGTGGCTGTCTCGAAGACTGATTTCACATCTTGTCGTTAAAAAAAAGCCTTTCATGCAACTTTTTGTATGCGACTTTTTGTATGCAAATTATTTTTGTATAGTACAGTCTTGAATCAGTGAAGTATTAAACTTCCAGAAGCCATCTGAAACACAATAATTTCAAAGTTCAGCTGAAAAAAAAAAAAAAAAAAATCATGTGGATGCGGCCCAGAGCTCCCTACGGAAGGGACAAGGAGAGGAAGGAGGGTTGTGTGGTAGCAGCCAGGTCCAAAACGTAAGAAAGTAGATGCAAGATCAACAAGTAGAAAAACAAAGCTCAATTTTCTGCCCTGTGATTGTGCCTCTACTAGGCACATGCTCTCGCATCTTCTTGAATTAGGCCAAATCAACTTTTTTCCCCTCTCCCTCCTACTTAAGTGACATAGAATCATAGAATCACAGAATCACCAGGTTGGAAAAGACCCACCAGATCATCAAGTCCAACCATTCCTATCAAATACTAAACCATGTTCCTTACCACCTCGTCCATGATGGATGTACTTTTGTTTGGAATGTTCTTTATTTGTCAGTATGCTAACCAAACTTGCACCAGGTAGGGTTTTTTTTTTTTTTTTCAAAACCAGAGCCTGCCTACTGCACATTGTTTTGACTGTTCCACTCTCCAGGACTGAAAGGATATGATCCGATGGGTCCCTTCCAACCTGGTTGTTCTATGATTCTATGATTTATTAGCACATGTAGAATCATAGAATCATAGAAGAACCAGGTTGGAAGAGACCCATCGGATCTTCTAGTCCAACCATTCCTATCAAGATACTGTTCAATTCAGTTGTAATTGTTCAGAAAAAAATACTGTAAAGCATTTGAGGATAGTCATAAAAAGGCAACCTACAGGAGATCTTTCAGGAAAAAAAAAAGAAAGAAAAAGAAAAAAAGAAACCCAAAAAACATTGTTTCTTTTTATTTGCTTTCTGAGCCTTTACTATTCACGTTATCAGCTATCCTGAAACCACCGAGACCGGGCTTAAAAGCAAAATAAAGGCTTTGCAAGAGCAAATCCATTGCCAAGTCTGTCTTGATAAAAGTTTTTCCATTCTTTTTCAAGGTTTTTCGGCTAAAAATATCTTTAAACAAGTCTTTCTCTCTGGCTTTCAGGCTGCAAACACTTAAGCCTCCTTCCTATTTCAGATGCGAAAAGAAACATCAGTAAAAAAAAAAAAAAAAAAAAAAGAAAGAAAGAAACATTTATTTTGACATTCCCAGTGAAATACAGAAAGTCCCTAAACACCACAAGCGGCAGAAGCATCCTATTTCGCAGCCCGTGGGATTAACCGCTGCAGGTAAGAGCAGACAACAAAAAAAAACCCAGCCTCTCAAAGATCTTCTCCCTCGCAGGAGCTCGCTTTGTCTCCGCCACCGCGGGATGCTCCGTTAAACCCCCCGCAGAACCCCCAGCAGCGGCCCCGCATCCCGCGGGAGGGGAGGGAGAGCATCCCGCCCCCCTTTATCCCTTCCTCCGCTTCCAGGCAGGTTATCCCGCGCGCCTTTGTTCCCTTCCCACCCTCGGCCAGCGGATAAAAAAAAAAAAAAAAAAAAAAAAAAAAAAAAAGAGAGAGAAAGAAAGGGAAACACCATCCCCCGCACCCGCGGACACGGGGCGCATCCCCGCGCCGGCCGGAGCATCCCCGCGTCCCCAGCGCTGCCCCCCCATCCCCGGGAAAGCCGGAGAGCCGGGGAGCGGGGTCCGCGGGGCGGGGCTGAGCCGCCCGCCACGGCACTCACCTCGGCGCCCGCAGGACCAGGTGGAGCCGCCGGCACCGAGCGGCTCGTCCGGAGAGCGGGACGAGCGGCAGCGCCGCCCCGGGACCCGCCGCAAGGGAGGCGCCTGCGGCCCCGCCCGCAGAGGGAGGGGGGGGGGGGGACGGACTACCGGGGGTGATGCTGGAGGGGGATGCTCAGGGGTGTAGGGGTGGTGATGGGGGGCCGAGGGAGTGATGCTGGGGGGGTTTGGGGTGATGCTGGGAGGGTGGGAATGATGCTGGGCAGGGTGGGGGTGATGATGGGGAGTACTGATGCAGGGGGAAGTGGGGGAGATGCTGAGGGGGTGATGCTGGGGGGCAGCAGGGATGATGCTAAGTGTTGTGGGGGTGATGCTGAGGGATGTGGGGGTGACACTGGGGGCTGGGGGGTGGGGCAAAGCTGGGGGTGTAGGGGTGATGTTGGGGGGCCGAGGGAGTGATGCTGGGGGGGTTTGGGGTGATGTGGGAGGGTGGGAATGATGCTGGGGAGTGTGGGGGTGATGATGGGGAGCAGTGATGCTGGGGGAAGTGGGGGAGATGCTGAGGGGGTGATGCTGGGGGGGTGATGCGGGGGGGGGGTTGGGGTGATGATGGGGAGTGGGAATGATGCTGGGCAGTGTGGGGGTGATGGTGGGGAGTAGTGATGCTGGGGGAAGTGGGGGAGATGCTAAGGGAGTGATGCTGGGGGTGTCGGGGTGACACAGGGGGGCTGGAGGGGTAATGCTGGGTGGATGTGAAACTGATGCTGGGGGATGTGGGGGAGATGCTGAGGGGGTGATGCTGGGGGCATGATGCTGGAGGGTTTGGGGTGATGCTGGGAGGATGGGAATGATGCTGGGCAGGGTGGGGGTGATGATGGGGAGTAGTGATGATGGGGGAAGTGGGGGAGATGCTGAGGGGGTGATGCTGGGGGGATGATGCGGGGGGGGTTGGGGTGATGATGGGGAGTGGGAATGATGCTGGGGAGTGTGGGGGTGATGATGGGGAGCAGTGATGCTGGGGGAAGTGGGGGAGATGCTGAGGGGGTGATGCTGGGGGGATGATGCGGGGGGGTTGGGGTGATGATGGGGAGTGGGAATGATGCTGGGGAGTGTGGGGGTGATGATGGGGAGCAGTGATGCTGGGGGAAGTGGGGGAGATGCTGAGGGAGTGATGCTGGGGGTGTCGAGGTGACACGGGGAGGTTGTAGGGGTGATACTGGGCAGGTGTGAAAATGATGCTGGGGGATGTGGGGGTGGTGCTGAGGAGTGGGGGTGGTGCTGAGGAGTGGAGTTGATGCTGGGGGGTGGTGATGCTGGGGGGGCAGCAGGGATGATGCTAAGTGTTGTAGGGGTGATGCTGAGGGATGTGGGGGTGACACTGGGGGCTGGGGGGTGGGGCAAAGCTGGGGGTGTAGGGGTGATGTTAGGGGGCCGAGGGAGTAATGCTGGTGGGCAGACATGGTTTAGTGTTTGATAGGAATGGTTGGACTCGATGATCCGATGGGTCTCTTCCAACCTGGTTGTTCTATGATTCTATGTTGCTGGGGGGTCACCGGGGGAGATGCTAGGGGGTGGTGATGCTGGGGGATGTGGGGATGATGCCAGGGGGCATGGGGGGTGATGCTGGGGCTGTCTTTTGTCGGGGCAGCAGGGTCACCGAGGGGGCAAAGGGCAAGGTGGCTCTGTCCCAGTGGCCCCACTGGTCCCTTAGCGTTTGGGAGGAAGAAGAAGAGAAACCATCGTGAGGGGGAAAATTGCACTTGTCCCTCACGGCGCTTGGACGGTGCCCTTGGACACGTGGTGTGCAGGGCAGGGTTGTCCTGTGCATGGGCAGGAGCTGGATTCAGTGATCCTTTGTGAGTCCCTTCCAAACTCTGTGGTTCCATGAGATGTAGAATCACTAGGCTGGAAAAGACCTTCGAGGTCACCAGACCCAGCCATCCCCTTCCCCCGCTAAATCTTGGCCCCAAGCGCTTCATCTGCTTGTGTCTTAAAACCTCCAGGGATGGCGACTCAACCGGTCCTGGTTGATGAAAGGCAGGGATTCCTCAGGAAGGAGAAGGTGTCGGAGGGAGAATATCCACAGGCCTTTTCCTAGGAAAAGCAGCTCTTTTCAGGGAAGCAACCTGTAGGAGCATCCTATCAGCTTCTGGGAAATCGCGGCAACTGAAAGCAGTGGCACTGAGGCTGGATAGGGCTGAGCCACACAGAAGTTTTCCAGTCTGAATTCTGATATTTCCTGATATTTCAGTGTTTGGCTCTCGGTGTTTTGTTTTCCTTCTGTTTGTATGTAAAAGTACCAGCGCTTTTTGTCTTTACATCTTGATCGGACAACTGGAATTGGATTAGTTTTCCTATTATAAACACACACGCACATATCTCCCCAGCAACA
Source organism: Coccyzus lansbergi (assembly GCA_033558105.1). Lineage (NCBI taxonomy): Eukaryota > Metazoa > Chordata > Aves > Cuculiformes > Coccyzidae > Coccyzus > Coccyzus lansbergi. The sequence continues at coordinate 418,678 of JAUMJK010000320.1, read as the reverse complement.
AACCAACCAACAGCACATATTTGCTTTCCTATTCAGGTATCCCCAAGCAGTAAAAACTTTGCCTATTAGCAAAATACCATGCAGCACGTGCTCCCATGTAAAACTACCTGGATGTAAAAATGCCTGTAAAGCAGGTGCCTCAGAGAAGGTGCGCCCTGCCAGGGAAGCACCCAAGGTGTGCACGTAGCTCTGATCACACTGACTTTTCCAGTCCCTTCTTCTCTCATGTCATCAGCAGACTTTCAGGCTGTGCCCTCTACATCTCTGCTGCAACAGTGGAGGTTTATGTTCATGGAAACCAAACCACAGCTTTTCAGGAACTAAATTTCCCAGGAAGAGTATTGGCAGGGAGATGTACCAGGGGAGGTTTAGGAAAGGGTTCTTCACCCAGAGGGTGGTGGAGCCCTGGAACAGGCTCCCCAGGGAAGTAGCCACAGCACCAGTCCTGACAAATATTTGGACAATGCCCTTAGACACGTGGGTTGTCCTGCGCAGGGGCAGGAGTTGAGTTCCTTGTGGGTCCCTTCCAACTCAGGATATCCTATGATTATATGAGACATATATGTGTCTGCGTATTTTAAGCAACTTCTAGCAACATTAGTCTTTGTTTTCTTTTTCTTTCTTAGATGAGGGGCACCTGATTTTTAGAAATGCATCAGATGACAGAAATAGGCTGAATACACTTGTCTTCTTCATAACCTGAATTGTTCTTTCCTAAAGCCTGGTGACCCAAGTCAGTGTCAGGAGGTAGCTTACAGAAACAGTATGTAGTGGTTTCTTAGAGCAGCTTAACCCAAATGCTGGGCAAACATAACCTGCAATGTGAATAGGTAATCAAGTCGCCTGAGTGTAGGAACCATGCTCTGTTCTCCATGAGATACTCTTGTGCTGCAGGATGCTATGGGGAAGGGTGACCCTGCAACAATTCAGAGCAAAGCAGGGGACAGCAGGTTCAGATAAATCACTTCTTTTTTTTTTTTTGACTCCTCACAAGAACATTCTCTGTGTTGGTTAAAAAGTTCTAGTTGGTTGTCCAGGGAAAATGGCCGATTAACGATGACATGAAAGAGTAGAGAAGATGCCTTAATTTGGAAATACTGTCAAAAATAACTTTGAAAGAAGAGTTTGTGGAGCACAAGGGGGACACGATTAAAACATGTAATTTAGATTTCAGTTCTGCTTTGTGTTGCAGGCACTTTTTGATCTCTATCACTATAGCTAACCCTATAGCAGTAAACTAAACAGGGCTGGGGTTCAGGCTTCAACCACGGCGCTTGGTTATACTCCGTTCTGTTTTCTTGTTGGTGTTGTCACCCAGCATGGTTCTGTCCTAGCAAACTAGCAATCTCTCAAGTGATTCCCAGCACAGCTCATGGGTTGGTGTGGGCCAGGAGCCATTCCCAGCAGACCATCTGCATGCAGCTGACCTATTTTGGGAGATAAGAGAGTTTAGTTGTATGTATGCGAACCGCGTTGTGCCAGCTGGTTCTCGTGCCAAAGGACAGTCCTGACCTGCTTTATTTTTGATAGGAATGGTTGGACTCGATGATCCGGTGGGTCTCTTCCAACCTGGTGATGATTCTATGATTCTATGATTTGCTAGTAGAAACACCAGGGGTTTGACTTTTGTGATCACCACTGTGTTCTGTGTCAAACCGGAACCTTCAGTGCTGGCTTGTTTCAAGCAAGGAGAAGTCAGACAAGAGGGGCTGAGTGATTTTTCATTTACCAGGATTTCTGCAGAAATCTTTGGTCAAAAGAAAATACAGTTGTGTTGGCTCATAGTATCAGAATTTATGGGAAAAAATATTTAATTGTGAATAGTCTCTTTTATTTCCTAAAAAATGTTACTTCTTCTGCATTAAATAAAATAGATTCATCAACATAACACTGGTGCTGCTAAGAATGCTATATTCCATGGAAAGTACTCTTTTGCTCCACATACGCCAAGAAGCTGGAGTGACTTTCAGCAGGCAAGCAGTTAAATTTTAAGCGAATGTCAAGAACAGATGGCGTTTAGAGTTCTGAGGAAATTAATAAAGAAAATAACTAAGCCACTAGACCAAGCATGTGCTTTCACGTTTATCCAGAATGTGTATCTGTATCTGCAATACAGATTTATGTTAAATTGTGAGGAATAAGGCGTGTACAAAGTTATCCAAACAGGGAATCGTTATTGTGGGCCCTGAGTAGACTGGTGTGATTCTGTGTGCATGTATTTCAAGTAGTAGTAGAATTAACTATGGTGCTCTATGAAGAAATTCCTTAGTATGAGCTGTACCTGTTTCTGCCAGTTATGAAGTCTGAAGGGGCAGCAAAATGACAACCGGTTGGCTTTCAGTAAAACATCATGTTAATTGTGTTTATCCAGTATCTAAGACCTATCTTCAATGAGTGGTTGGTCTAAACCATGTCTTGCAAAGACTCAGAAACTGTAAAATCATAGTAATCTACTGGAAAAAAATATCCAGAAAATTAAACCTCCAAGCTGTAATTTGAAGAAGTTCTCCAGGGTACATTAGAAAGCTTTTTGTAATGTGATGAGAATAAAATAGTAATGATTATCCACGGGAAAGAGGAAATTAAAAAATTACTGGGTTTTTTTTAAATAGACTGTCAATTATTCTCTTTTTTATAATTGTGGAAATGATTAGTGAATTAGGTAAGCCAATTTTGATTAAAACAAAGGCACTCTAGAAAAAAAATCAGGGCAATTGATGTATGTATCATCAGGCGCTAGGTTGAAGGATTTATTAGTGGCAAATATAAGAAAAACGTGCTAAATGGGGAAAAGGAAGAGCCCAAACTTTAGAGAATCCCATTGGCAGGCTGCACAATTCCTCGTTTTTGCAAGATGTGAGCAAAAAATGTTACCAGAAATCCTAGCCTGTCTCCCACTCCACTGTAAACATTAACAAACATGACTCATTGGCTCAGGGGACACTGTGCAATCACACTGTGCTTTCTGATGGTGTAAAGTATCTCCAGAAATTCTTCCTGCTCTGGTGTGAAATATTTACACTATACAAATCCTAAGAACTCACCATAAATAACAGCAGTCTCTCTATAAATAATGTAAAGATTCTTGATTTAAGGGTTATCATAGAAGCACCAGGTTGGAAAAGACCCACCAGTTCATCAAGTCCAACCATTCCTATCAAACACTAAACCATGACCCTCAGCACCTCACGCACCCGTGCCTTAAACACCTCCAGGGAATGTGACTCCATCCCCTCCCTAGGCAGCCTCTGCCAGTGCCTGATGACCCTTTCTGTGCAATGTTTTTCCTAATGTTCAGCCTAAACCTCCCCATTCTCTCTCATCCTGTCCCCTGTCACTCAGGAGAAGAGGCCAGCTCCCTCCTCTCCACAACCTCCCCTCAGGTAGTTGTAGAGAGCAATGAGGTCTCCCCTCAGCCTCCCTTTCTCCTGGCTAAACAACCCCAGGTTCCTCACATGGTCCTCTTGTTCTCCAGCCCCTTCACCAGCTTTGTTGCTCTTCTCTGGACTCGCTCCAGAGTCTCAACATCCTTCCTGTGGTGAGGAACCAAAACTGAACCGAGGATTCGAGGAGCGGTATCACCAGTGCTGAGTACAGAGGGAGAAGAACCTCCCTGGACCTGCTGGTCACATTGTTTCTGATCCAAGCCAGGATGCCATTGGCCTTCTTGGCCACCTGGGCACACTGCTGGCTCACGTTCAGCGAACACCCCCAGGTCCTTCTCCTCCAGGCAACTTTCTAGCCAGACTTCTCCCAGTCTGTAGCTGCACAGGGTTGTTGCTAAGGGACGTTACATGATTAGGTGACAATTCTCCCGGGTTGAAAACTTTTTTTCAGGAGGACCCAGAGAGTGGTGGGAAATGGAGTTTACTCCAGCTGGAAACAAGTTCCATGTGAGGTTCCCCAGGCTCAGTGCTGGGTCCAGCCCTGTCCAATGTCCTTGTCAATGACCTGGATGAAGGTTTAGCAAGCTTGTGGGTGACACTGAGCTGGGTGGACTCGTGGATCTGCTGGAGGGCAGGGAGAGTCCACGGGGTCCTGAACAGGCTGGAGATTTAAACTCTGTGAAGGCATTAACTCTGCTTCTTGGGCAGCTCCTGGTAGCAGGACAGAGGATTCTGGGGTGGGGTATTTTGAGGCCCTGGGGCCTTCCCTGAGCCGGGAAAAATCCCAGAAAAAGCCAGTTGGGAGGGTAGCAGGCAGCGCTGGGGCCCTGACAGGCGGCAAAGGCCGGTCCCGAGGGGCCTGACGGGAGGGGGGTCCCGGTGGTACCAGGGGAGAGTTAAACAGTCCCTGGGGACAGTTAAACGGTTCCTTGGAGCCCAGCAAAGAGGAGCAGGGCAGTTCGAGCAGTCAGAGAGAGCAGGGAGGGTGCAGAGAGGGGCTAGAGACCAGTCAGAAGACTCTGAAGACCCCGGTGGCCACCCGGCAGAAGATTAAAGCCACTACAGGTGCTGCAGCGAGCAGAATGGATGCTACCACTCAGCCAGAGCCTAGGACAAAGCAATCACGAGATGTTGGGGTTTTCAGTTCTAGGTGAGGTGAAGGGGGTGGTTAACAGGTCAGTCCTTAAGGGCCAGGGAGCCCACAAGGGCTGGGAGCTCTTCAAACAGGAGTTCCTAGCAGCTCAGGAGAAAGCCATCCACATGTTCCTTTAAAAAGAGCCATCGGGGGATTAAAACCAGCTTGGTTGCACAGGGAGATCTTGAGTGACATCAAAAAGAAGAGAAATGTTTATGGGCTTTGGGAGAAGGGACAGGCATCTTGGTTGGACTACAGGAGGGAAGTTAGATTGTGCAGGGAAAAAATCAGGAGGGCTAAGGCCCAACTAGAAATCAGATTGGCAAAGTCTGTGAAAGATAACAAAAAAATCTTTCTATAGATACATTAACAATAAAAGGAGGACTAGGGAGACCATATAGTCCCTGGAGAATGCAGAAGGAACAACAGTGACAGGTGATGAGGAAAAGGCTGAGGTACTTAATGCCTTCTTTGCCTCAGTCCTGGGGGCATCTAAAAATTGGGGAGATGAGGTGCTTGGAGATAGGGTTTAGTTGTGGATGGGTGCGGTTGGACTTGATGACCTCAAAGGTCTTTCCCAACCTAATGATTCTATGATTAAAAGGGGAGTCTCTCCTTAAATTCTTTATTTCTCCTTAAAGAGCATCACAGTTCTGAGCTCTGGCAGCCAGGGGTGATGGGGGAGATGTCCCCGAGTGGGACATAGACTCACAGAATCACCAGGCTGGAAAAGACCCACCGGATCACCAAGTCCAACCATTCCTACCAACCACTAAACCATGTCCCACAGTGCCTTGTCCACCCGTCCCTTAAATACCTCCAGGGAAGGTGACTCAACCCCCTCCCTGGGCAGCCTCTGCCAGTGCCCAATGGGCCTTGCTGTGAAAAATTTTTTCCTAATGTTCAGCCTAAACCTCTCTCAACCCCCTCCCTGGGCAACCTGTTGCATGTGGCTGATATCCTGTGGCTGAATATTCAGGCCGGATGCACTAGAAATACCAGCACAGGCCATAGTAGTCCTGGTAGCCAGAGGAAGTTAGACTTAATGAAAAGGGTTCTACTGAAGAATCATCTTGTTATGGCTGGATTATCTTCTTAGGCTCACCAGACTTACTGATGAAACACAGGACGATTACCATAACGAATGGGATTATCATAGGATTATAGAATGGTTTTGGTTGGAAGGGACCTTAAATTTCATCCAGTTCCAACTCCCCTGCCATGGGCAGGGACACTTCCCACCCAGTCAAGTTATTCAAAGCCCCATCCAATCTGGCCTCCAGGGATGGGCATCCATGACTTCTCTGGACAACTTGTTCTAGTGCCTCACCACCCTCACAGTAAAAAATTTCTTCCTAATTGCTACTCTAAATCCCTCCTCTTTCAGCTTAAAACTGTTATATCTCAACCTATCACTCTACTTCCTAATAGAATCTCTCCCCATCTTTCCTATAGGGTTGTGTTGGAAAGAGCTGGCTTGGGGAGGAATCAAATAGAGAAGATACTAAAATCTGTACATTGACTGGGAAGAAAGCTAATTAGCTATGAGGAAGAAGAAATGTGCACACCAGTTGCTCTTTGATGCCCTTCCTGAACTCATTTTGATCAAAAAGTAGTGCAGGGCTTGGGCTTTAAAAACCAGATGGTGGAATGGGACACTTCTTAAGCTTTGTCACAAACTATGTGAGGACACATGGGGTTTTGGAGATGAAGTCATTCACTGTGAGACTTCTACTGTTTATTGCCATGATTCCCTGAGCTAGTCACTGGAACAGAAGCAATGATACACTCCAGCCTTGCAAGATGCAAGAGGAATTAATAAACTGGGACAAAAATAATCTCCAGGGAATCAGTTGATACAGGGGAATCCTTTGGTGGGAACTTCCTATTGGCAGGTACTTGGAAATCTGTAGTTACAGGAGCAAGGACTAAAGGAAACCATAGCTAGCATGGAAGAAGACTCTTCATTTATATTGCTCTAAAAGGGGAGATTAAAAACTCCAAACTCTTCTGAAATCCAGAAAGGGTTTCTCTGTATTTTTTCATTCTGATCAAACCAACACTGTGTGGAAGTGCACAAAGCCAGTAGTGCTTGAGCAGCTTCTTGCCAGAGCTAAACTGCACAGCAGAGCTTCCAGAAAGGGCCGGGAAGAACAGACTCTCCTTGAGCAGCACAACCTCAAAGGCCTGACACAAAATAGAAGGTAGTTTCCTACAGGGCAAGCATCGGCCTGTATGTTGATATATCAAATAAGCAAAATTTCTAGCAAATTTGTGCTGGAAGCAGCCATGGAAAATCTGTCCTGTTGTTTTCCTTAGTGGTTGGCACAGAATCAGACTCTTCCAACTTCTGATGCCTGTACAGCATATGTGATGTGTGGAGCATGTGTTTCTCTTTCCTCTCCTCCCTTCCTTCCTCTCAGAGTTATAAGAGTCAGGCCAGGCCTCCCATTAGTAGTCCCACAGTGATTAAAGGTGTCAGGAGGACTGGGACATCTGCCTGTAATCCCAAGTGTGGAATACATCTAAATGGAAGGAGGAAGATTCCCTAGCTGGAGACCTGAGACTCTAAAGATGCTTAGGTCCTACAAAACCCCACAGCATCAGGCTGCAAGGTGGCTAAATAAGATTAGTCCTAATCTGTGTATTGAGGACACATCCGCAAGCAACAAAAATCATGTGGGAGGATGAGGCTGTAAGACCATCCTGCTCATGGCTTGTGCAAGAGCTCTAGATTCTACCTTCGCTATTCATGCTTTGAATTTTGTGTGTCTCTGTGCCTACATTGTGATGACAGAAGGTACAGAGAATATTTTGTCTTTATCTTGGATGTGGATGCAAAACATCCTTTGCCATCTATATTTTGCTGCTGGAGTAGCAACCTTGTGCTTGGCATCTTGGATCATATTTTGATGTTGAGTTGCCGAGATACCCTGCTCCCACTTCAACCCTGCCTTGGCTTATGCAGGGAAGGGGCAAAGAGGAAGAGGAGAGGGGAAAACTTCTGGAGACGAGAAAAACAGTGTGTTTCGCTTTGCAGTATGTGAGGAAGGGATTTAAAGCTCATAATGTGCTGCTGCTGGTTCTGCAGGAAGCACAAACTGCAGATCCCAGTTTTGGGCTGTGCAGCAAAGGCAGCTGAATAGTGCACGATTGCAATGGTGAAGACTAGTAGTCAAGGAAAGAAAGTGTCCCAAGTTTGGGACTGAACAGGAACATGGGCTTCCTCTAAAAATATTAGAAAGGAAGAACATGTTAATTTTGACTGCATCTACTGTGGTGGCACAGAAGCCATAAACTCTATTAGAAGAGAAGAATGGTGTAACATGACAATAAGATGAAAAGTCTGTGAAATGATAATGTAAAAGAGGAGTTACAGGCAAAAGTTAAAAATGGACAGCCAAGAGCTTCTCAGGGCAATTGGCGTGAGAAGATGGCTGAACTCTACTATGTATCAGTGAAATTTATTTTTATGCAACTGTAACACTATCCTAACTCCCAAGCCAACATTTTTTACTACAGCATCCATAGTGTCCACCAGTAGACGATGAGAAGACAGACAAGAGTACCACAGGTTCCATAGTACAGCACCTGGCAGCAGAGCTGTGGGCTTCACCCTCAACATGCACTTTGTTCCTTAAATCAATAGGATTCCAAACACGCTGGCATGACTCAATACCTGGATATAAAATTAATTATGATAAATGAGATTTGCTAAGTGTTCACCTCTGGGAAAAGTCAAAGGAATGTAAATCTTCATAAACAGAAAGTTAACAGGGTGGTTGGATATTAACCTCAACCTATTAACCTTACGAAAAACTCCACTATCATCTAGAAACAAATTACTGTTCTAAAATAGGAACAGTTCTTAAACAACGGGCAAGGGTGGAGGCTTCTAGAAAGAGTGGATTGCTAGAAAGAGCTGCCAGTGACATTAAGATAATCTCTCAACTTTCTATATTTCAGTGTTCATACATGTTTGAAAATAGAGTTGGCAGATGGTTCTCATGAACTACATCTGGAAATAAACGATGCCAAAGCATATGCAGAAGTATTATTCAGATAGGCTATGATGTAAAATTCATGGCCTCAAGATAGTGGCACATTGCCCAAAGTTAATTAAAGGATATAATCATGACTGATTATATCGTGCAGAACAAGATCAGTAGAAAGGAAACATATCATTTAGGTATGGATGAGAATTTCTGGGGGGAGAAGAGGGGTGGAATTTCCAGGTGTGTGTGAATTTAAATAGCCATTCCAGTTGGGGTTGTCCAGCCTGGAAAAGAGAAGGCTCCAGGAAGACTTTATCGTGGTCTTCCAGTACCTGAAGGGGGCTACAGGAAAGCTGGTGAGGGATTCTTTATAAAGGCATGTAGTAATAGGACAGAGGGAATGGCTTTAAATTGGAAGGGGGAAGATTTGGATGAGGCATTAGGAAGAAATTCTTCACAGTGAAAGAGGTGAAGCACTGGCACAGGTTGCCCAGGGAACCTGTGTCTGCCCCATCCCTGGAGGTGTTCAAGGCCAGGTTGGATGGGACCTTGGGCAGCCTGGTCTGGTGGGAGGTGTCCCTGCCCATGGCAGGGGGTTTAGAACTGGATGAGCTTTAAGCTCTTCCAACCCAAACCATTCTATCATTCCTTGTATATGTTAAATCTTGGGGTATTTATGAAAATGAACCATTCATCTTGCCTTACGCCTGCTATCACTGATAAAATTCTCCCTAGAGAATTTCAAACATGCAAGAGGTCAAGGAACACGACACAACCAAAACTGTAGGATATGGGTGATTTGTAATAGACTGAGTTAAAAAAATAGTTTTTTCCAATACCTTCAAATCACAACTTTTTATAAGAAAAAAAATCCCCAACCCCAAAAGAACCCACAAACACAAAACATTGAAAAAGCATCTCAGGATACTTGGTTCAGCTGAGTGAAGAAGAGCCTGAGGGGTGACCTCATCGCTGTCTATGACTATCTTGTGAGGAGGATGAGAAGAGATGTCAATCTCTTCTCTCTGGCATTTGGCAATAGGATGCAGAACAACAGCTTGGAGCTGTCAGGGAAGGTTCAGATTGGATATTAGAAAGAATTTCTTCACAGAGAGTGTGGTCAAGCACTGGCACAAGCTCTCCAGAGAAGTGGTCACAGCCCCAAGCTTCTTGGCATTCAAGAAGCATTTGGACAATACTCTTAGACCTATGGTTTAACTTTAGATTGTCCTGGCTGGATTCAGGAGTTGGACTCAATGATCCTCACAGATCTCTTCCCACTTAGGGTTTTCTACAAGTAGCTCATGTTTTACATAAGAGAGAGTAGAAGTCACCTTTTGCTTAGTTTTATGACAATGAAACAAGATCAGAGATCTCAAAAAGCAAAACAAAACCAGAATAAAACCCTCAATATTCTTGAAAGGGCTATAATGTGACCTCCTGAATTCAGGTCAGCTGCCGCAGCCAGCACTGGTACTATGACTTACAGAATGTTTTTCATTGTTGTATATTAAAAGCTCTTTGCTGCAATACCACAATCATTCTGTACAGATGGCAGCAAAAGACTGTAAACTGTGTACAATTATGATTTCAACTAAATAATCAGCTTAAATAGTAAAACTCCTTTTAAGAAAAAAGTTCTCTGAAGGTTTACCTGGTGGTTGTACAGAACATTTTAGAGGCCAGGAGAAGCTCTTGGTATGATGCATAACTAGAAAAACAAGATAATTTTAAGATAATGAGCAATGTGGCAGGGCAGGGGGTGAAGTTGCTGAGCCCTGTTCTCATTTTAATGTAAAGTGACAGAAGAGAACATTCATTTAGACAAATAAGATCTGTTTTTAGGCTGGGAATAAATATGTAGACCTACATCCCCCAAAAAGCAGATGTTAAATGAAGACCCAGAATTCTCTCCAGCAGCCATGGGTTTGTAGTAAGCAGTCACTCTACTATACATAGACCAGTGTAACCTAGGAGTAAGACCATGTTGGAGTCCAGCCTGTTGATGGTAGAAATGCTGTTCTGGGCACACACTACAATGGATGCAGGAACCACTTTCCATGCAGCTGCTCTAATGAACACCTAGTGAGTTCAGAAGGTATTAGGTAGCTGGGCATTTCCCATAAGCATGCATAAGTCCAGGGCTTCCAAGGAAGACAGACTCCAAATCATCTGCTGTGGACCTTACCTGAGAGGACGGAGAGAAGTCAGACTCATGTGCTGTACAAATTACAAAGGAAGGATCTGCAGCATTTCTCTAGCTGGAACAATTCCTTTCAGCACAATTATGCACAAATACTGTTTTTGGGCTAGACGCACATAACCAGGACTTCCTGTTATAATTAGTTACTTAAATGTCAAGTGAAGCCCTGCCATTATCTGTGAGCTTTATCACTGCATCAGTGTTAAACTTTGTAGTCGCGTGCCTGAAATACCATAGGAAGTGAAATCTTTCTTTCTAGGTTATCAGAATAAAAGAGAACCAGTTCCTCTTCATAGCTGAGACTAAACAATTAGACTTCAACCTAATTAATATCGACAACTTTCATAAGCTGTGCAGTTTATAATCAGCTTAGAAACAAGCTGCTCAGCCCTTCCTAGAAGAACACTCTTCTAGGCTAGCTACTTGTTTGGAAGTATTTCCTGAAACAAGAGTCAGCGTGCCCTTTGATGGTCCTGAACCCTGCATCAGGATTTCTTTTCCTTCTTTACTAAAATTCAGCGTTTATTAGATTACAAGATCTAGCTTTCAAATTTGGTTTATGTTTCAATATGATTTATCTTTACAAAATATGTTTAAAATTTCAAGGCAGCATTGATGTGCTTTTTGAACAACTATTAACATTGCTTTCTTTGTTAGGAAGAAGCAGCACGTCATTTTTTTTCCACATTTAATAAGGAGACTGGATAGTAACTGTCCTTCCTGATTCAGCCTAAATAGGGAGCCTTTTAACCTAGCAGGACAACCACATTACATGCATTTTTAAAAGCTTAATTCATGTTGAGAATTTTTTAACCAAAATGAATAATGGAGAAGAACAACAAACCTTTTGGTGGTTTAAACTAGAATACAACTCCTATTTGTCCCCTTTAAATGGAAAATAAATTATTAAAGAGTCACTGCTCTTAATTTTGTGCAGATTCTTTGGTGAAAAAAGAAATGATCACACACTAATCTGCCAATAACAACATTTAAACCTAGATGGGGGACATCAGACATCTGACAAACTGTTCTGTATAATGACATGAGTTAATGGCAATATTTGTTTTATCCCTGTCTTATCACTTCACTGTGTAAGAGAAGCCTTTGGAAGGCTATGGGTTTTTGCTTTTGCATTTTAATGAATCAAAACGTAAAGACTTGTAAGTATGTGTAAATGGAAACACAACAAGAAAGCTTTATTAGAGTTGTCAAATACTGTTTTTAAATTCCAGCAGATAATCACCTGAGAAAATTGTAATATGCAGAAAACAAACCCCAGAAACTTCAGTCTGTAACCTATCTCACTTGATATCTGAATAATCTTCAGGTGAGGGTTTATACTGCAGTATTGCACAAAGTGCAAAAAAATATAGAATATAAGAAAAATCTTTTAATTGATTCTACAACGCCACTTGACAAAAGAGCGTCATTTGAAGATGTAAAGGAAAATACAAGGTATTAAATCAGAGGAATACCGCTTGGAAACCACTTTGTCCTTCTTTCCTTTAAATAAGTACACATTTTTACATGCAAAATAAAAAAGTTGTCTACTTGTAAGACAATTAGTTCTTGCTACTGTATTCCTCCTGAAATAGAGATGCAGCATCTCTTTTTTCAAAACATCTTTCAGTTTAGTATTTCTATCTAACTGCAATTCATCCTTTTAATCTTCATTGCATGAAGAAAGGGAAAATCATCTTCCATGGAATTTTCCTCTTCCCCTCAAACTACCTTCTCCAGAAGCTCAACTCAGTGGAACCACGAAATTTCTTGAGGTACGAAAAGGAGAAGGATTCAATACGCTTGTACTGTTTGGACAAGAAGTTCATATAAACACAAAACCAATAGTCCATAATCTTGCTATATTGATTTTGTGCTTCTTTTAATAAATAAAGTGTCTAAACATTCTACATCGCCTCAGAGTGGAAGAGGAAGGTGCCTAACCTAACACGCTGAATTGCTCTGTGGAAGCTGTCTAGGATACCTTTAATCTGACTACATCCATGTACTGTATCATCCGCGAGGGACTTAGAACCAAAGAAAGTCTCATAATATTTTAATGCCAAATAAAAGGAAACGACAGTAGTTGTGTCTTCAGCCTCTTTTGTAAGTATTTGTGAACACTGCTATCAACTCAGATGGCAAAGCAGTTTTCACCTTTAATTCAGCTTCTTTAGATTGCCAGTGTTGCAAAAAGGAGAAATAGCCTTGGGTACCCTGCGCAGCATAATCATAAAGAAATACAGATCTTCCTGTGTGTAGCATACAAGTTTAGTTTGGAAAGAACTTTATCACTTGGCCAATCTGTGCAGGAGGAACAAAGCTCTCCTGGACTGCTACCAGTTTCTATCAGCTTTGCAATAAATCCCACGTGTTGCTCACGTTCTGGCTTTCTCCGACTTTCTTTTTTTGCTTGCTTTTTTAGTTGGCTACATATACTCTCTGAAAATAAATGTGACTACAAGCATATTCAATAACAGAATCAAACACTCTTTCCATTTTTTGTCATCTACTTACATTTTATTACAGACTAATATGAAACCATCTCATGTTCCTGCTAGAATTATTTTAATTACTTGTGAACAAACTTAAACCAGTTTTGAACGTTTGTATTTATTGCAAACAGATCCATGTCTCCTGCTTATATATACTACATAAGGATCCAAAATATGACTGAATATAAACAAGTTATATTTGGTTATCTACAGAAACGAGAGTTAAAAATAGCACTGAAAATAAACTTTACTGTAAAGTATTCATATACTGACTCTTCAAATAAAATAAATGAGTGATATAGGATAATCTAAACATTAGATTTGAAGGCTGATTTATTATTTTCAAATAAATGCACCTATAATTGTACAAGTAAAAAATAATTGTCAGTATTTGGTGCTGATGACTACAGACATTTTGTGTAATGCACAGATAACTACTCCCCCAGCCCCCATACAGCAACTTTCGCAGATTCTACTTTACATTAGATCATGAAAGGACATGTAAAATGCAGCGTGTATATAGCACAGTATTTATGTCAGAGACAATGCAGATTCTGTGAATTTTCATAAGGTAACAAAATTAAAGCTATATGAACTGTTCCTTAGATTATTCTGCAAAGTAGAATCATGTACTTTCTCAGTTTCATAATACTTTCACCAATTTCCATTAAAGCTTTTTCAACAGAGACAGCAGCATGAGCACAACGATCCCACTGGCTTCCAAAAGAAAAGTAGTGCAGTTGCTCAGTTAATCTATTTTTTTCCTTTTATATTTGCAAGCCAGTTGGGTCAAGACAAACGAGCTAATGCAAGCAAGAAAGTAAACTGTAAGCTTTTACATTAAGTGGCTGAACAATCAATTATTGTACATGGTAAAACAAAAAAGATCTTTTGCCACAAGCCACTGCTGGAATATATGAACTTGAGTGGCTGAAAAGCTTGAAATACTTTCTAAGTCTTCACATACATTTGGTTAGCGCTTACCAGTTTCAAGACATTTATAGAAGCAGTTATGGAGACACTATGCTGTTAAAGCTGCAACAATTTAAACAAGGCAAGTTAGGAAGTTTAATATAGATAATTTATACTTCGCCCCTTTAATTCTTTTTTTTTTTTAAATACATAAAAATCTGTCTCCTTTCAATGCCCCATCCATACTAAAACATTCTTATACATTTTGTTCTGATCCACTTACAATGAAACTCCAAGGTAACACCTGCTGCAGTGGACTAGGTTTGCACAACAACAGTAACAGGGACTGAAGCAAAAGCACATCAAGTGAAGCTGAGCTGATGTTTTACGTTTTTTTCCCACCAAGCAATCTAATTTAACAACACCAAACAGTACCAACTTTTATATGTAAAAGTATTGCTAAATCAAAGCAGAAACTCCCACTTAAAACCAAGCATTCTTTCTCCACCAAAAAATGAGATGCTTAACTCAAATCACCCAAGCACTTCCATAGGTGTTTCAGCTTGAATAACACTGTCAGTAATTTCTAGGTGCAGAGCTATGTGAAGTTTGCAATGAACTGCTTTGTTAGTAGACAGAACAGAAATGCAGCATCTTCAAAAACATCAAGCAAAAATCTCCTTATTTAAGGCTAAAAGACAGAACTCAGAAAAGTGAAAAAAGGAGTCGGCTTTATAGAGTAAAAACAAAGCCAGCAGTAATAGTACAGCACGGAAAGTACAGTGCTCTAATTGCCGCTATCACAAGTACTAATAAAACATCAATAGTTTGAGTGAGACTGACAGAGCAACAAACCTATATTTCTAATTTGACATTCATTAGAATTTTAACATTCAGCCACAACTCTGCTCTAAGCTAAATTTAAGTGGCCAAAACTCATAGGTATAAAAAAAGCCTTCAAAACATATACTTAAAAAAAATAGAAATGGTGTGTTAACAAATGTATGCGTAAAACAGATTTATAAATAGCTACAGTATGAAAAATATTTCAGTGCAAAGGCAATTTTAAGATTTCTAAAAAATACATTACAAATAATTTGTTAACTACACACAAGAAATTTGTCACTGCTACTGGTATAAAATTTATACCCATATTAACTTTTTAAAAATATATACACCAGTGTTTTATGTAGGGGACGGTTTTAACTGACCAACATTCAAGTCTGCAATGGCAAGTACATGTGCACACACCCACACACAGATGTATGTATTTCCAAATGTTACTGCTATCAGGACATTCTTTGAAACTTAAAAGTGCTACATGTTGAATGGTAAAAATACCTTCACCTGTGGTGCCCATCATCAAACTTCAAAAAAAAAAATCTCTTTTCTTTGGTATACTGAAAATTTCAGAACTCTCGTTACAATTTCTCCTTGTCCCAGGGAATTTTAATATTTCACTGTTTGTTGAATGCAAAAATCGCTTTGAATATTGTGAGGAACATATCCTAGTAAGTTGATTCTTCTTTTACTACAAAGTAAATTAAGTAATTTCGCCATTTTTATTTTTTTTTTAAAAAAAGGGAAATAATAATCCTCTGCAAGCCCAGTCCATCTGAAAGATAACAATTAATAACAATGTCTTGGCCAAGTTCTTCCAATGAAGGCTGCAGTTCTGATATCAAATATTTCGCTTTCACACAGCAATATTTTTTTGGCTAATATCCTTCTGGAGATATTTAATGGCTATGGCAAATAACCAGTTCTAACCACCAGGCTGAAATTGATTGAAATCAGATTACTCCTTCAGATATTTTTGCAACCCCAAAATAAAACACTGGACTAAGGAGACACGAAAAGGACACAGCTAATAGTGGAATTAGTGCAAGGTAACATAAACGTAGCAGAGAAAACAAGTGCAAGTTGGCTGTAATTCTTAAAGTAATTCAAACAGAACCTTTGCAGTCAAATTAGTTTGTTAATCACAACTACAGTTCAACTGTAGTAAACAGCCATGTGCCACCCTGTGGTTTCATTGCAAAAGTTAACAGTTGTGTGCTTTGTAATACATCTACCAGGCCAATTAGTCAGTATTTAACCATTAACACAACCCCCTCCCAAAATTAAGAGGATAAATCCAGATAGCAAAATATACTTATTTGGGAAAACAGCCTTTCTTCTTTTAAGGAAAATATGTTTCAAAAAAAGCTTAATATATAATAATTTTGGCTATGCATATTTTACAATCATGGGGATAGGAAGTGGGAACATTGGGTAATTTGCATCTTAAACATATCTACAAAGACCTTTTTAGGCAAAATGCTTACATTCAGTTTTTGAGTAGATATCAACATTGATGATATTTACCTATTTAACAGCCAACTTGACTCCATACAGTGTGCATATAAGTCTACACAAGGATTACTTCGCCTATCTTTCTATGAGGGAAAACTAATTGAAAATAAGACATAGCCCTGATTTGGCCACTTACAAGGAAGTGAACATTAGAGAGTGTTTCTTGAAAGCAGATTTGCACAGAGGAAACACCAGTTTGTTCTACAGAGAGAGCAAAGAAAGAAAAAGGACAGAGAAAAATCAGAAACAGCACTTATTAAGTAGGCTTTAGGAGACTTTCATTGGAGATAACTGAGGTCATTGCTTCTGGCTGAAAATTAAAAACTGTTGATCTCAAGATGTAGGTCACTGACTGAAACTACACACTTCAAGTAACAAAGAAAATGACTAAAGATGACAGAAGCAGTAAATGCACAAGTGTCTTGACAGAGAATGATGAGAATTTTTAGTGCTACCAGTCTCACAGTACCAGACTGTGCAGATTGTTCATTGCTCCAGTGGTTCAAAACATAAAAAGAGGCCTATTGGCCTGGAAGGGTTCATACTTCTAGCTATTGTTCCTGTTTGTCTGAACATTACCTCAGACAGCAAAACTCACATATAGTTTAGCATATTTCTGTGACACGTTTGTTTCCTGCAAAAAAAGAAATAAACAAAAATACAGTTTTTAAAGGCTTGACTTGGTGTTGTGTCATACAGATGTTTCCAAACCTGACCCACTGTAGTGGTAGCCTGCGCTAGAACGGCAATGCTTATTCGAATAGCCAAAGACAGATGGAAGTACTGAATAATCAATGCCTCTCCAGTGCGTAAACATCATTTTTTTAGAATGAGTATTAGACCTTCTTGCTGGGGAATTGCTGCAGTCACTGCTCCTGTATCTTGGGCTTTTCAGACAGGCAAGAGGTGTGAATTCCGAGATGTGCTCCTGACACTGCCTTGATGCATTCTGTTAAAAGGAAAAAAAAAAAAAACCCACAGTAAATAGATGATATGAGAGCTAAAACTCTACAATTGTGTTCTTTCATTGGGCCATTGTGCCCTTGGCATAACAATACCTTTAAGCAGATCACCACTCTGGCTATTTCTTTCATGTAAAGATATAAACCCTCATGTTGTTGAGCAATCAACCACTTTCAACATGATTAAATTTATATTAAGAGCTACAGAACCACACATAATTTTACACAAACTCTAAACCTGATAATGGGCTCTTTAGAGAACAGATGAGGACACAGAGGATTGCTTTCAAGTTGAATGTTTTAAATCTAGTTCATATCTCATTTTGCAGTGTCTCCTGGTACATCTCTTTATCTCCAAACTTTAGTCAGGATTTCTTACGAGGAAATTTAAGACAAGAACAGATTCAAATACTTAGCCCTGTAGTTCCAAAGAGAGGGAGATGTTTACATTTAGTTTGTGCTAATGGATTAGAGTTCCAGGTGTTTAATGCGCTTGCTTTGTACTTGTAAGCAGTATCTGATTTTGGACTTGCTTAGGTTACATGTAGCATGCATACAGCCAATTTACACAACAGATGTCAATACTATCTCGCCCTAATTGCCCATTAAAATGTATCTGTGCCACATAAATCACTCCAGGCTCTGGCAGAATTGGCATCTCCACTCAGGAAATACTCAGGACTATAGTAACACCACGGTTGCATGACAAGACTCTGGAACATGCGCACCAACTTAAAAAAATAGCACAGCACCTCTTTCAGAGTTTATCTAATTCTTCTCGCTAAATGCACATAAAATTACCAGGTAGAGAGGTGAGTAGATTATGTGAAAGCATTTAAAATATAAATGTGTCATAAGTATGATTCAAATCAATATAATCAATCACTCTGTCCATTAACATTACATAAGCTAGCTAATCGCCATTCTTAACCATTCCCTTCTTCCTTCTCCATTTATAGCAACACAGTAGCAAAAGAGTCAAAATCACAAAATAAATATTAATGAGGTAGTTTACAGAAGTCTGGCTGAGATTTAACATTACACTTTTAATGCCAATCACAAGCTTGAAACACTACTCTGGCATAATCAGGAACAATCAGAAAGCTCTCAGAACAGTTACTTTTGCAAAAGCCAGTAAACTATACCAAACATCTTACTAACAGTGAGGTCTGTGGTCTTTTTTAACACACACACACACACACACACACATAGACCAAATACCAACATTAACAGAAAAATGCTGAAATTAAGCTAACATATCAGCAGACTTTGTTTTGGAAATATCGGAGGGAGTAGTCATACTGCATGGTAACTATCTTCCCTATTCTTCTAGCTAGAAAGTGAAGCCTTTTAGTTGCCATGTATATTTCTACTGATAAAAATCGCGTTTTTCCTACACATAGCTCCAAGGCAAGCACTTTCATTCTACCATGCCTGTAGCTACTCAAGACAGCTGAGTTTTTCTACTACCACTTGTCTAGCAGTCATTAAAAGTAAATCAAAAGCAACTCTCAACTGCCTTTAAGCCCTGCAGCCCACACCAGCACATTACATTGCATTTGTCCTCTCCACACATTGGTACTTCAAAAATTAACTTAGTTCCTTAAGTGTTGCTTTGGGGTCAGGAGACCATAAAGGGACTGGAGCAGGCATGGCATCCACCTTCTTTCTTATACTTGTGTGATAAGTGGTGTGGCAAGGATATGATTTAAAGCAGAGAACTTCATTCTGCTGCCCTAATGTCTGGAGGAGTTAGGAGCTCTCTGCTCATGCTGCTGTTTTGAGTATTTGGAAAAGTTACTATGCTTCTCTCTCAATGCAAGGCAGCAATTACAGTAATGCACTAGTCTCTACAGAACAAATCACTACGCTACTGTCAGATACAAAGCCCCAGTCAGTATCTTCCTCTCTTAATGTCTGTGTTTGGTCTATATATGTATTCAAAAGCATGCAAAATGGTGGATAAACTGCTAATGTGTGAGTACTCTCACTTTGTGTAATGTACACCATGACACAATGCAAGTACACTCTGTAATAACAATTGAGTTCTTACAGAACAAGTGTCCCACAACACCTATACATAATAAAATGTATTTTCAGGACTTCAAAACATGGATTCATTGTTTTGCCTTACATGAGTAAGTACCTGAGACAAAATCATCTTACCTGTGGCATGGAATATCTCTTGCAAAAACTAGGCTCTCAAAGTAAAATATAATTATTTTCTATCAATATCCATAAAGTACATCAAAAACTCTGGAGGAAACAGTTGGTTCGTAAATAGCACAGTTCACCAACAGCAATTAATCCAAACTGGCAACACGTACAGTACTGTTACCTAGCTTTGATCTAATTATGGCTTGGAAGCTGAAAGATTTCCTTCAAGAAGTGGCCCATCGCTGCTCGCCAGTGCATTTAGGGCTGTTTTATGGCTCATACTCTTCTGCAACAATGAGGAAAAACAGTGAGACTCTTGCTGAATAAAAGAGGGAACTATGAATGAGAGGTACCATTTGGTTACTATTGCAGCAAAGTCCTATAAATCTGAGTGATTTACGGGTAAGATTTTAAAAGGGTAAGTTACTCAGTGTAAAACAAAGTTTCTATTTATTGATCCTGAGTTTCACCCTCTCAGCCACTCTTAAGGAATTTTTAATTCCATTTCAAACTCTGTTAAAAACACTTCATTACTCTCAAAATCACTTAACTGTACCATGACTAAGCACCATGGGCTGTGTGTCCTGCCACTCTGACAACCCATACTGAGCAGGACAGGTCCCGTGATATGATGAGGGCAAATCTGCTCCCAGTTAAGGAGTGGGCATCCCACTTCAGTACTCCCCAAAACAACTGGAATGCTGAAGGGAGTGCTACATGTGGAGGTGGTGGGGCCAGAGCTGATGAAGGCTGACTTACAGGTTAGTCATTACACCACAGGGAGAGAGGGCAGAGAAGTTACCAAGGAAACTTCTTCCATGGGATTAAAATATTGCAATAGCAAGATCTTTTTTTTTTTTTTCTTTCAGTTTTCCATAGAAAAGAAGCCCAGTACATGACAAAGGAAACAATTTGCTGGTGATCAGTTTGCTAAGAGCACCGTACAGTTGTTCAGCAGCAGCTAAGCCCATTGAGGATCAGGAGAATGATAAATCCTCAGAAAGGCTTCCCCAGGCAAAAGTCCCACTTTGGATTTCCCCAAGCGCAGAAAAGGTTACGGATCTCATAACAGGGCTGATGGGCTGATCTTGTGACTGAAGTAAAAGTGAATTAAAAAATATCAATCAGAAGCAAAGAGAAAAATGTCTTTTAAAGAGGCATGAAAGCATAGTTATTTGCAGCTCAGAACCCAAACACCTGGCATTTCAGCTACAGAATACTTGGATTGACAACGTTTGAGCAATCCCAAGAGAGGATTTTAAAAATTAAAAGATAATAATATAAAATGAACTTTTTTTTCATAAAAGTGTTGCCAAGCTTCTGCTATTAATGAAAGAAGAATAAAGGAAGACGAAGCATAATCAATTAATGTAGATTTGATATATTAAAAAAATACCCTATTGATTTTTAAAAGTAAAGGCCAAAAGAAACCTCATAGCTGCAATATTTCCAGTTAAAGCACAAAATTCAGCTTGTTTCGTTGAGCCAAAGAGTTAGTGGGACATGAATGAGATGAGCAGATTTTGACCGCAATTACCAAAAGACAACAGATTCCTCCAAAGCTTTTGCAGAATGAATGTTTTAGCCCAAGAAAGACAGTTCTATATGGGTGCAGGTATATGAATATACATGCACATATACATACATATACATACACAAATACTTGTATGTAAATGTGTGTGTATATTTATATATTATATATATATATATATATAAACATACATATATATATATACACACACAAACATTGAAAAGCTTTCTGAAAAAACCCATTCCGGATCTAGTTCTGTTTAAAAACCTCTAAATTATAATGATGGCAAACAATCACCCACCACCACACACTGCAGTGACTCAAATAATTGAAAAATTTAGAAGCATTTCTTTATGCAATCTTATTGCCAGATGGGAACTAATTTAGTAACCTGGGAAGTGGTTGCTAGTCCTACGCTAATTTTTTCAACTGTTCCAGAAGCTCTTTTGTTACAAAGAGAGCAATACAGCTTACAGGAACATAGCAAGTTTAAAATCAAAGTTTTAAAAGCTCAATTCAAACCAATCCTTCAGCATTTAAAAACAAACAAAAAAACCCCTGTGTATTTTCCCTGTGACTTGTATAATTTCAGTAATTTTTATTGACTATACATTTTTGAAGGATGAAAGAAAAAAGAAACGTATTTATCTTAACTAATTAAGAAATAAAGATACAAAATATGCAATGGAAACCAACAATCTCCTAGAATTACATCAAAACAAGCTTTCTTTGACTGCAGGGAAGCCAAGATTAACTAGCGTTTCTTCTACTTGTATATTAAATTAAATGGCTTTCTAGAAAGAACACAGAATTTCATAAAATGGAATATAAAGAAAACTCAATTTCAAAAAGCATGCTGGAAATAACTTGTTAATAAGAAAGTTGCATTTTCTTCTACCAAAGCAGAGTAGATCTATTAATGCATTCCAAAGATGGCTTAAATGGCTTCCAGTACCAACTGCACAAGCAGCATAAGCATAGTAAGAATTACTGCTTCTTTGTGTGGCAGCTATTGCAATTACTAAGGTACAATGCCATGCATTCACCTACAGTTAGGACAATAGTTAAAATGAAGATCCAGGAATCCTCGACTTTTTAGGTAGAAATATGTGAGATTCAGGTGTGACAGTGACAAAAATGATAGTGATAGTGATAGATTGTGACAATGATTCACAGAATCTTTGAGGTGAAGAAACAGAAAAAGGTATACTTCTTCAAAATATAGTTGATGTGAATCAGAAATGGAGATGAGTACGGTAAACAACTTCTGATGATAAACTTTTACTGTCCTTTGAATGAAATGGCCAAGCATGCAGAAAGGCAGGAAAAAAGTCACCTTTTGTTCCGTTAGAAACTTAGACTGCTTGAAGTCTGAGAAAGCATAAAGATGGTGGACTGCTCAACAGAAAGGCACTGATGTTTAGTCTGATTTCCCCAGAAGATTGTAGGAAGTAACCGTGCACATCATTTATGTTTAAAGCAAGGTAGCAGTTATTTAGACAAAGCGGATTGGAAGACAGGAAGAAACAGAGAGAAGAAGAAACACAAGGAATATATCTGGTTAAAAATCAAAGATTTTCTATTAATATTAATAAAACACATATTGCCAGTCTTAAGACCAAAGTCTGCTTTACCATTGATTCATTTTCCAGCACTAACATACAATGCCTGTAAGAAATGCAGTGATAACTTTGTTTGGGGCTTTTGTTTGCTAGTTTGCTTCTTTGCATTAACCCATTCATGTTCTCTCTTTAAACTCTTAAATTAAGCATGTAGAACTTATACCAAGATCAACTTCTTCCCCAAGTAGCATATGTGGCAATAAGACACATATTAAAGCTATCAAAACAGAAAAATGCTAAATGCTAATCTGCCTGGAATGCCTTTCTGCTGGTTTTGATTTTTTCCAGTCCTCCTGAAGCAGGGCATTTTTACAATTGTACATTCAAAGAATACAAAACAATGGTAAGGAGTTTTACTTCGCAGATATGACAGAAGAATTGTTTATCTTTGCCAAATCAAAAAATTTGCTTTCCTTGGAAGTAAAGTTCCTCTCTTGCTTTCCTCTTAACATAAAGTATCTTCTTCAGATAAACATCAAAATGCTAACTAATTCTAGGCACACAATCACTACTAACTTGCTTTAACCTAATAGTGGTGGCTGATGGGCTGAAAAGGACAAGGGCAGTAACATGAAGTTTCAGGCTCAATACCTATATTTTCCTTCACCTTCTAACATATATAGTACATGAAAGTTTGTTGGAGTCAAAAATACATGTAAAATTTCCTACTGGGCTTTGTTGGCCCCAGAATAGTACCATGCATCCCACAGAACTTGATTCCTTTTCAGCCTCATCAGAGCAAGTCTTTACGCAATAGTTCCTCCTCCTGGCCTTATCAAAAGGAGAGGTGAAACAAGATTTTAAAATACTCATCCTATTGGCATAGCAAGGTACATTTATATATAGAGATAATGTATCAGAACAGGCAAAATATAAGTTGAAATATGAAGGAGGAAAAAACTGATTAATAAAATATGAATATATTAGTACATTCATTTTTGCAATAGGCACAGCATTAGTACAACAGTTGGGCTAAGGAAGTATTAAATTGCACAGATTGGCATCAGTTTACAACATATTTCTTACCAACATCCTATATATGCATAACATTTATTTTAAGTGATTAAATTCTAGATTGGGTCAATAATAAACACACATGCAGTTGTAGACCCCCTCAGTACAGGACTGCAACTGTGTGTGCAAATCCCTACTTTAAAGGGGATTGCAATAAAATCAAATTCTCCCTTTCTACTGGTTTTATTTTGAGTTTAGCTTATTCTAACTGATTTTCCATTTTAGATAACTAGACTCATCTTGCCTGGTTAATGCTAAAAGAAAAATCCACATTAAAGTACGCATTATGCAGTAGAATGACTTGGAATGAAAGATAATTATTTCAGTTTGGGGTGTGGGCAGTGCTTCTGAATACTCCACAACAGCAGGAACAACTGCTGTCCAAGCCAACGTTACATGCCTCTAACCTGATCCCACCAAGATCCCAAAGCCTTTTAATCTCCTCAAGTCAGGAATCATGTTCAGCCATATACCGGATGAGGTATGATTTCCCCACGGTATGGAGGCATAGGGATTGCCCCAGAGTTCAGGTAAATAACATCATGTAAATCATACGCAGCTTCTTTCACCATTGCTCAGAAGTAGCTAGTATACAACCAGTGACACACACCACAGTTGGGGAATCTCTGCTCTAGTCTTGTCTCCCAGCTTAAGAGAGATCTAATTACTAGAGACTTGTGATACAAAAAAACTAATCACACAATGAAAAATATTGTTACCTGGATTCTTTCTGTTGCTGTAGGCCACAACTGTCTGCATAAGACCTTCTTGAGAACGTCTGGAAGAAGGCTGACAGTTATGAGCAGAATTATACCCAGCCACGCAGGACCACTAGACAGCATTTGCATGAACACATAATACATCCTCTGGTAATTGAAAAAAGGCCTAGTAGGAAAAAGACTAAATAAATACTATGTTTTGACACACAAAAGAAAGACAGACAATGTTAAATATAAAAATTATTACACTAATGAAATCCTGCATGTTCAACTTCTGAGTCTGTAGTACATCCATCCCAGTAGTCTCAAAAGGAGAGACAAACTTTCACTGATCAGAGAGAACTACCTTACTCTTGATTTCCATGCTGTAGGAAATATCATGCTGTTCTTCCTCCCAAGCTGTGTCTCCCTTGCAAAGGTTTCATTCTTACCCTCTTTATGCTCTTTCACCTACTCTTTATCTTGCCACAGGTATTTTCTACCTTTCTTAGTATCCCACCTATTGTTTTTACTCCTATATATCCTAGAAATCAAACTTTTACTACAAACCACAAAACTCATTCTTTCTACTGTTCTTCCTAAATCCCTTAATTCAGATGGAGATCACGTGAAAAGGCACAGGGAGCTAGCAGTAATATCATAGAAACATTGAATGGTTTGGATTGGAAGGAGCCTTAAAGATCATCCAGTTCCAACCACCCTGACGCTGTCAGGGACACCTTCCACTAGGTCAGGTTGTTCAAAGGCCCATCCAATCTAGCGCTGAACATCTCCAGGGATGAAGTATTGTCACACCCTGGATCCACAAGCCACATGCTCACTTCCAGGCCTGACTGGGGCGGGAAGTGGATTCCTTTGTCTGTGTGGTGATCTGGAGGCCAATTAGGTCACTCCCAGGGCGAAAATCAAATGCACTATTTATTCTGGCTCCGGCAAACATAAACACACCAAGATATTGGGGTGCACAGCCTAGACACAGAGGTGCGACTTCCCAAAGTTATAGAAACGAATCCCCAAACACAACCCAGGTCCCTTGGATCCAATCCGACACACACATCACAAGGCATAGGATTACTGATGTGTTTAAAATGTGATTGCTGAGAGTTCTGCAATACATAAAAGCTAAATATAATTCTGTTGGGTGAAAACAAGTGAAGTATATCACAACTTTATAACAACTATTGTTGAAATAACATTTGCAATGCAACTTATATTAGGGTTCATACCAAATAATTCCTCCCCAGAGCAGAGAAAAGATAATGTAGAATACAAGTGATCCCCAGATCACGAAGTGATTTATCCATGTCCAATAGTGTGTATCTAGTGCAAGCTGAAAAAAACCCAAACAAGATTATATGGTATTATTATTACTATCTAGTAGCAACAGAATACTCAACAGGAGATAAAATAAGAACACAGCCTTTGGAAAAAGGGAAGGACACTACACAGAATTAGCCAAAAAATGTTTTTCAGTTTTGAGCACAGTTAAGAAGACACAGATAGCAAAATCTGTATTTAAACTAATTTAAACTAATACAACAATGTATGGTCATAGAGAGGAGCCCATAGAAGTAAGCAACAATTAGAAAATGAGCTCTAATAAAGTTTCAGTGGATAAAGTGTAGCATACTTTACCTTCAACGTAACCGTGAATACAAGCACAGTAAATACCAGTGTTCCGAAGGTCCAATTTCCAAACACCTATAAAAAAGGACCAACGGAGTTATAGATAATATTGTCCACTACACAATACATTGTCCAGAATGGAAATCTTAAAGCTATGCATTGCTCTGTAATAGGAGCTGACTCTCAAGCAACAACACTGAATTCTTACGTGATCTATCCAGTGCAGATTGGTTTGGTTTCTTGCCCTTGCGTGCACACATCTCAGATTTCACAGACAGGAAAAAAACTATAATTGGTGCCCTTGACCTAAATTTCACAGCTATGTCTTTTAATAAAAATGAAATGTATCATAGTTAACAAATCACTGAGGTTTACAAAGAAGCTGTAATAATTTCATCAGTCGTCTTCAAAATTATCTTTGTTTTGGTCTCCCTCCTCTGCTGTCCTTGGTGTTCCATAATTTCTTGGAGATTCAACAGCATGCTACACAGATGAATAACAGTACGAGGAAGACTGTGATAACCAAAGCCATTTAGTTACATAAACTACCTACATTTTAAGATAAAACACTTCTGAACTGTGGTTTATCCCCTCCCCACCTGTATCATAAAATTCAGCTTTTCAAGTACGCAGAAATGATCATTCATACTGATGGAGAGAAGAACTGGTTGTGAACACAGTCAGAGAGGATTGCATGGACTGTAGCAGCAATGAGATGACCAAGTCAAGTATCAAGACAAAAGTTGGGAAAGTAAGCACAGTTAGGACACTGTATTTTTGAAGAGACAGTTTTATTCAGAGCATTGCACCCATGAAAGAGAAGGGTGCCCAAAGAGACATGAATGAGTTTTGAAAGAGAAAAAAGGTGATCTCATGAACCCTCTTCTGCAGGAAGACAGGAAATTTCAGCAGGAGATGCAGTTGGCCAAACAGGACGTTTCTCAAGGAGCAAAAAGGCAAAATGGGAGCATACAAGAGATGACAACATGGGCAGGCAGTAAACAGGTAGCATAAAAGCATCGGTTGAGTACATAGGAACAAAATCACATAGGCTGAAGTTCAGCTCAAACTAAGATTAGTGAGGGATGTTGAAGGTAGCAGGAAGGATATTTACAGGTATCCTAGTTTCAAAGGGAAAATGTAAGTCCACTGATGGAGTGGTAAGGCAACCTAGGGGAAGGTGTTAAAGAAAATGAAGTATTTGGTACTCTGGATATCCTTCAAGAACAAAGCTTGCTCCTTGCATTTACCAGCAAAGCCTGGGAAGGAAAGGAGCTGCCAACAGTGTAGGAGTAACAGGTTAAGGAATGGTTAAGGGAGGAAGAGCAGTGGATGCAATCCATTTTGAAATTAGCAAGGCATTTGATAGCATTCTTTGGGAGATAAGGCAGCCTGAGCTTGGTAAACAGCCTACTACTTGGGCTGAAAACTGGCTTAACCACTGGACTCAGAGTTTAGTGATCAACAACTTGATGTTTGATTGGATGCTTGGCAATGAGTGAACCACGCCAGGGACCGATATTGGAGCTGATACTGCTGAATATCTGTCAGCGGCCTCAATGGAGACACAGAGCACCACGAGCAAATTGCCAGGTGGTACAAAAACTGAGAATGGCTGACAATGAGCAGCAGAATCTTAATCCAGAGGGACCTCTGTTGATCTGAGAAGTGGGCTAACATATATCTTAAGAAGTTCAATAAGGAAAAGTACAAAATCTTACATCTACAGAGGAGTAACATCAGATATCAGAACTAACTGGTCCTGCTGAAAAGTAAGTTGCAGTGGGGTTACAGTGGACTCTGGGTTGAATACAAGCCTGTACTGTGCCCGTTCTCTAAATAAGGGGAACTGCAAACTTGGCTGTATGAGGAGGAACATGGCCATGAATCAAGAAAGGTTAGCAGCCTCCTCTACTCAGGCACAATGAGATTAAACCTGGAACACCATGCCGAGTTTGGGGCCCTTCAGTTTAGGAAGAATGTGAAAAAAATTGGAAATGATCAAGCGGCAGGCAACCAAGGTCAACAACACTGTGTAGCTTTCCCATGAAGACAGGCTGAAGAACTTAGCCTGGTTGAGGGGAGGTTAAGGAACAGCCTAGTAGCTGCCCACAAATATTTGAAGAACAATTACAAGGACAAAGAACTGTAATAGACCTCTTCATCAACAAGAACATTTCTGGTTAGGTATTAGGTATTATGGAGGCAGAAGAACATTGGAACAAGTTGACCATGAAGGTTACCAATCTCCATTCTCAGCGACATCCAAAACTCAAAAAAGACTAAATATAGTCTTGAGCAACTGCACAAAGCAGAGAACTGAACTGGATCACTACCATGGTGTCTCCCCATTTACATTATTCTGTATAAGCTCATCCAATATTAGATGATAGGAAATACACATGGGCAAGTGATCGCACAAACATGCTGCTAAAAAAAACCCCACAACCCTGAGTGGAGACTGCAGCAAGTGACAAGACACATCTGTAGTAAACTAAGCTGAGATAATCTGACCAAGTGAGAACAGAAAACCATTAAAAAAACCCAACATACATGACTGGCTGAAAGATTCATTATTCTGAGTAACCATTTCATTATTGCAAAATTACTCAATATATGACCAAGGGTACAGAATGCAAGATGAAGTCCAGAAAACCTTCAGCATTTTGATTTGACTTTTACGTAGTTATTTAATGTAAAAGCTGAACAGTGTCATGCCCTTGTTACAATATTTTTTTTATGCCCTAAGGAGAAAGGAAAAGAATAAAAAAAATCAGTGCAGTTAAAACTGGACAGGAATCTGGTTCAGGAATTTCCAGTTATGCAAACATTTACTGACTTTCTGCTTGCAGTTAAATTTTAACAGATATGACTTTTATGTCATATCTGGCCACACTTGGAGAGCCCAGTGTCAGTCTAAATTTCTGCATACTGAACAGATATGTCCATTTTTCCAATAAAAGCTGGTAGATTAAATAAAACAGTTGAATCAACCCCCCATCTCTGTTTGTTAAGATATACAGAAAGTATCAGGTTGCAACTTTTACCTACTCAATTTTTTTATTTCAGAAAATGAGGCCATAGCACAAGGACACCTGATTCCATAAGGCTGCTAATTTGGCACAAAGAGAGGTAAACAGCAATGTGGGATGAAGCGAGTTAGAAAAACTTGCAATCTTTTTTTCAGCATTGACTATACCTATACTACTCATGTCTTTTAAATCTTTTTGTTAGCATGTAGAGTCAGAGTGTGTCATCAAACAATACGTTTATCATAAACTATTAACAAGGGTATCTAAGTTGTACACATACACATTCAAAATTTGGAAATTAGACTAGCTTTAGAGCTTTATCATGAAGGATTTCACAGAATCACAGAACAACCAGGTTGGAAGGGACCCATCGGATCTTCTAGTCCAACCATTCCTATCTAACACTAAACCAAGTCCCTCAAGACCTCATCCACCCGTGCCTTAAACACCTCCAGGGAAGGTGACTCAACCACCTCCCTGGGCAGCCTATTCCAATGCCCAATGACCCTCTGCGTGAAAAACCTCCTCCTAATCTCCAGCCTAAATTTGATTTAATATCTGCAATAGAAGTAGACTAAAATTTCAAAAAGGAACCCAGTCAGCATATATGGAATATAACTCATTTACAAAATGTGTACAGGTATGAGAAGTCTAATTTTGTGGACTATAAATACAAGCTGATGCTGCGTTTTGAACATCTAACAACGTAATGGTATCAGAAAAAGTGCTGCAGTGCACAGTTATGCCTCATGATAATTCATTCTGTCCTTAGCAAAAATCTTTAACAACTGTTCTCTCACACACTATAAATTAATTTCCCTAACACATGTCACAAATATGGTACTTAATAATATTGGAATATCACATTTCTACCAAATGTGTATATCACACATAGGCAACAAAATCATGCCCAGTTTATTTTCTCTCACACTGGGGGTCTTTTCTAAACCCATTTAAGCACTTTATAGAATAGAATATAATAAATTTTCTGTAACAGACTGTCAGCAACAAAACATAGGTTTCAGAAAAGCACAGAACAAAATAACGAAACACAAGGAAGCAAAAAGCCTGGTTTTTTTACAATGTTCATGGTTGTTTACCACACCTTATATACCCTAAGAAATCTTACACTCTACATCAACTCTTTATATTTCAAATACTTACATAGTAGCAATAAAGAATATTTCTATCTATAGGTTTAAGTGATATTTTGAAATAATTAAAGGAAATATTTAACTGCTCTTTAACAGTTTAATTAAAGAACAGTGAAAGATGAAATGGATATCATGACAAATCCACAATAGTCTTACCATGTGAGTGCTGGTTGTCATTAGCTGAGGATAGGAAGAGAAGCAAGTAGCAAAAAGAAAAAAAAAGCACACAAATAAAATAGACCAAAATATCAATGGGGAAAATAAAATGCAAAAGTTCTTAAAATTTGCATTCACGTGACCGCAAAACAAGTAGAGAGATTATTTTAAGCTGTCATATGTAAAAAACAATTAAAATACTAAGAAGTTTGTTATAGTTAAGCTCTTCTATGATCATTCATAACTACACTACCAAGAGTCTTTTGATGTCTTAATCAGATATTCATCAGATGCATGTTAGGCACAAAACAGAAAAGTTACTATGTAGATTCTGAAGGAATCCTTGAAACTTACAATATATATTTCTCCAAAGTTGGCTACTTCTCTGTCTTGCTAGGCCTGTGTTTACCATTACACAGAGTTCTGACTGCATAGTTCAGACTTTGATAAACAGATATCCCACCTATCTCATCATAACTCACAAAACAGTTATCATCCGTGCTGGAAATCTTGAAGAAAATAATTAAAACTATGGTCATAGCACACTCAACATTAAAAAAATTACTTTTGATAGATCAAATCCAACACTAACCTGTCCATTGCTGGTCAGAATTGTGTTGTCAAACAAGAAATAGGCACCAAAGAAAAAAACTACAGCATCAAACACTCCTAGGAATGTCCAATAAATAAATGCACGCCAGCGCAGCAAAGCATTCTTGGCAACATCTCTATGTAAAACAAGAGAAATAGAGAAAAATGACGTTACTCAAATTGTGGTTTTTGGAAAAAACAATTAAGAGATTGCATGCAAAACTACTGTATTTCCACACAATAACTGTTTACCACTTAATATTCAAATTCTTCCTAAGCGTCCTCTATTTTTAACTTCATTTTTACTAAGCCTTCTTGACTGCTGCCTGTAATTATGTCTATTTCAACAATATGGTAAATTCTCCTGTGCTGCACCCATTTCTTTCTCAATCTTTACAGAAGGTATCTTTTTTCCACTATTTGTTGATTTTCAATTGAAACACTAGAGGTCTCTGGAGACTTTGCTTATTTCCCAGGATTTACTTCTATATAGAACACTGTAACAAAACAAGATATTTGATTTCTCCATTGTTTTCCCACCAAAACCAGAGGGACCGGTCAACAAGAAAATTGTTCAGTAGTAGGCATTTTCTTATTACAGAAAATTTTAAATGTTACAACTTAAGTTCTTGCACACAGAATGATATACACTAACTTGGAATGTATCACAACATATCATAAGCCACATCACAGTAAGTCAGAACACAGTTAAATGAAACCCCTGAATTAGAGAAACATGAACTATCAACCAATACTTTCACCATGCGCACTTGAAAACCTGTTCAATAAACACATGAAGTAATTTCTCCCTGCAGATTACCAACACAGAGTGCAAAGCCAACTGGTTAACAGTGGCCTCATCTGGCCTAGAACAGCTGCAGTATTGCTCAGAACAGCTTAGGAATAGACTCTGCCAGATATCAAAACCCAAATGCTTTGACCAATTATCCTCTGCTAGCTTACAAAACCCAAAAAGGTCTTCTGACTGGCCATTTCTGAACTGAAAAACATTTAAAACAAACATAAAAGAATTTTCTCTTATATATCATAAATAAAATGGGGGCGGGGGGGTTCAACGATAGTATCTTGCATTCATCTTCCAATTTCATAAGTGAAAACAAATTGCATTGACTAAATTTTGGGCATCTAATATTACGTCTGTCAAAAAATGTTTGCTCTTTGATTCTCTACAGTTATCACTCTCTAAAATGTACTGGTTTTGCAGCTACTGTTACTAATTTACATGGTCACATGCAGTTAATTGGCAAGAGCTGTATTTCAGGTGGCTAAAAATCTAAACCCATCACAATTCCAATGCCCAGAAGTGAGTCAACAATACGTGGAGGACAACGTTGAACACCACACAGAATACATCCTGTGGTATGACACTACCATTCAGCCCTCTCTTCTCTGAGAATAAACACGTATATGGGAGAAATAGCATGTTTTCTGCTTTTAAACTACACTGTTCTCCATGGCTGGAGAAAATAGAGTAATTAATAAATCACAGTTTTATTGGTAGAACAGCGGTTTCTATTTTGTTCTCACTAGTATAGCAAATGAATGGCGTGGATCGCAGTACGTAAATATACATGTAAAAATACATGTGAATTTATTGTAGTTTGTAGACTGCGCACATGATCTTCAACCCCACAGTTGATGTTACGCTGTAAACTTGTGATACAGAAATCATGAAGACTTCAGAGAGAGATCTCACAGTTGAACAGTCAAACTTTAGGGCACAATGGATGAATTTTACCTGTATAAGGAAGGCTCTCTCTTGAGTGTGTCTGCACTGACATGTTGTTCCATTAGACCGTACAAGAGGATAGGAAGGGAAGTGAAGCTGATATTGTACAGTGTTAGATACGCAGTATCGTATAAAGTCTGTAGACAGAAAAGAAATATATCAGCTAGTCTGAATTTTAAAATAATCCACTGCATGACACTTGATTTTAAATAAATGAGTCAACTTCTTCAGAAAAAAACCCACCTGTATGCAGGGAGGAAGGGAAGGGGGAGTACCCAGAGCTTCTATATAAGATGCTATAATTAAATCATCATAACTCTGAAAATTACCACATCACCCTACAGAGAGAATTGCTTATTTCCCAGAACCTACTTAGTGATCATTCATGCCTTAAAAGTTGCTGTTAAATCCTCCTTTTCAATTCAGAACTACATTTAGCACTGAAAAGAATAATAAATAATACTGAATTTTCATCAATACATGCTTTAATATTTAAATCCCAATAATGCTTGATAAAACCCTAAAAATCTTTTAGGGGTCACTTGATATTAAAACCAAAACAGACTAAAAAAGAATATAGTACTGTCATTTTTAATCCTTCTGGAGCTTTCTTTTGAGACATTCCACAAATTCAAAGCAACAGTACTATTTTCTCCCAATTAAATCCTCCTCTTGTCCAATTTAATCCTGAAAACTTAATCTTCTCTTTGTCTAAGTCTGGTCACTCGTTCCTTTGGTTTTTTGTTCTCTCCTTCAGATTAAAAAAGGTAGATTTTTCTGCGCAAATTGGATGAGAGCAAAGGGGAAAAGCAAATAAAGAAAAAAATTAGAAAGAATATTGGATCCTCTCCTGAATGATGGTGCTTTTCTGGTGAGCAGTAGTTCATTTTTCCTCTATCTTTATGTTTATTTCTCCATTTTCAGCAAACTGGATGCCACTACTTGTCTGGTTTGCCATTCATACTTGTATATGCCAGAGAGGACTACAGTTTGTTTTCCCATTTTCATTCTGCATTCTAAAAAATAGCCGCTAGTTCAACTGCTTATCTTTCAGGATTGACTCTGTCCACGTTCAATAAACTTAAACCTAACACACACTACAGTTCCCACAGACATTTCACTTAGCCATTTACAAATTTTGGATTCTTGTATTTTCTGATATGGAAAATAACATTGCTTTCATGATAATTAATAGAATTTATTTCTGTTAATTAACTGCAATTGCCACTGAAAACCATACCAAACACAAGTGACACCCTTCTTTTTAAAATTTGTAAACTAACCTAGAAATTTTCTCAGCTGAACAGACAACAACGTTAAAGGATTCAGATTTTTTAACATACCAAAGAGAAAAATCTGGCAGTGAGGAAAAAGAAAACTAACCTGTTGTGAAAATCCACAGAAGAACTGATATAAAAACTGAGGAAAAATGAAGCAGACATTCTGAAAGACAAAGTGACACAGCTGTCAAGGGAAATACAAGCACTAATCTATATGCTGTGCAGTGCTATAGCCATGTGTACCATTTTTATAACAGTACTAATAGTAAACACTGCAGGAATTGTACAAATTGCTCCATATAATAAACACATTTCTCACCTTAAGGGAGTACTGCTAAGAAAAATACATAAAATATTTTGAAAGTAAACTTCTAAGTCTACAGATGCAAATGCAAGGGCAATGAATTTTGTGACCCAGGACCACAACTTGAGTTAAGGCAAACTAAATAAGGCAAAACCCACAGGAGGACACAAATTGTGATAAGCAAACGTGGATACTCTGGTTAGCATGGTTCTCAGCAAAGTAATTTTAAGATATTTCTTGCTGTGACACCAAACTTCATTCTCTCCTAACAACACATACAGTCAAACACCAAGACCTTGAATTATCTTCTGAAGGTTCCTTTCAATAACATGTCACTGTTTACTGAAAGAACTTTGGATTTTGACATTTAGACCTAACAGAATTGTCTAAACAGGGGGAGGCACGTAATAAACTTCCTCCACCTACACTATCCCAATTAATTTTGAAACTAACAAGCCAAGTTACATTCTCAAATACTACTTTCATCTTGAAGCCACTGTAGTGAGAAACCAGGAGGTACTGAAAATAAGTATAACAGACTGTTGGAATATGTAAAGACAGGGAAAAAAAGACAAGGTGAATTTCCTTTTACACATCTCATAGATTGCAGAATATATCTATATAAAAGCTATTTCACTTCATGGTCTGGATAAAAACAATAATCCCATTTCAATTGTGCATCTGGCACTCAAGAAAATCTCTTTATGGAATTATTGCTTTTTTGTACCATTGAATGTGCAAACTGTACATAGTCAGGCATTACTATGTAAGCTTGAGATTTATGTAATTAGAATAAGCATTCTCCTACCTTATAAAAGAAGTATTGCACAAGTTCAGATATCCTAACATAATAAAAATGCCCATGAACAAGCAACATTTTTTTCAAATGTTTAAATTTAGGTATTGCATAGTCACTGTTTCTCGCTGCTTGACGACCTTCTTTGCCAATGATTCCTTTAAAAAAAAGTGATGAAGCTGTTTAATAACTGAAAAACTACTTCAAAGACAAAATTATTTGAAAAATAATGTATTAATGGTATGACATTGATCTAATATGAAATCACCGCTGTACCTCACAAAATTCCTGGTGTAAATTCACTGAACATTGTCTATAAAATACATAACCTCATTCTTTGAGATTGACTATTTTTAAGAAATAAATGGGGTTTTTTTCCATTCTGTTTGAATTAATATTCTAATAAAAACACTTACCTATACCAACATGCGCTTCTAGAATCATACTGACATCATTCGCTCCATCACCAATGGCTAATGTGATAGGATGCTCCTTTGATAACTTAATCAATTTTACAATCTGGAAAAAAATTAGTATTAAAACTCCTCTGTAATGCTTTGCTTATTTTGCATGAGTCTTCAGTTAATTAAAAATTACCCACACAGTTATATGAGAAATTCCGTGAGGGACATAAATATTATCAATGCAACTGTTATACATAAGGATCACAATAGTTTCTTCATATTAAAAATATTTGCTCCAAATGTAAAATAACATTTTTCAAATCCTTCTAAACTCTTTTGAGAGAGATGGATGGGAGGAAGGAAGAGCAGAAGAAAGGAAGAGGTTGAGATGACCTAATGCTGTGTAAGTACACTAATAAACTGAAAGTGTTCCAGAGACAGAACAATTTCCAAGAAATCCTGAAATTAAAGACTGAATGATTCCAACAACTTGTCTGTGCAGAAACTTTTTCTTACCATTTAAGAAAAGATAGGACTGTATGATTTAAACACTGTTGAGAAAGCAACTATGAGAAATTTTGACTTCAAATCTCTCAGTTATAAGAGATCACACTTCAGTAAATTAGTTACCAAGTTGGTTTCAACTAAAAACTTGTAAAAACTTCCAGACAGTTTAAAGAGTGCTGCCTAAATCCATTTGTTAACATGAATAAATGCTACATATGCTGTAGCTGAGCCCTGAGAATCAGACATGACAATTTAAAAGGAGAAAAAAAAAAAAGAATGTATTCCAACATTTATTTCCTTTAAAATTTTCTCAGATATATTGAGATGTTCCAGCAATGGAAAGATATGTTTTTACTTGATACAAACTAGTATAACAATAGTCAATAATTACTTAATGATAACGCACACATTTTTCTCTCTGGATTCTTCTTTCTCAGCTTCAAGAAGAATTATCACTCTAGAGTAATAAATAATGCAGGTTCTTGTAGTATCAACAGATAGTAGACTGTTCAAAGCTTTTTAGGTTAAAAAGGAGGCAATTCCTTCAGTTCATTAAATAAATTCATTTATCAGCATGCACCAACCATAAAATCTGCACAATATGTACATAAATGCAATTCAGGAGCACAGCTGGGTGCCATTTTAGCATGCCATTATCTAAATAGCTTTTTTTTTGTTCTTGCTTTTTCATTTTGGAAGATAAAATTAAGGGTAACATATTAAGTTACTATAAGTCATAGAGATTATTAACTCTCAATATTTACATACATCCATAGCAAACAAAGACTTACAAAAGGAAGTACAAACCTGTGCTTTTTGCAGAGGTGCCATTCGACAGCATAACACGGCACTGCAGTTCCTGCAAATTTCAAGAAAGAGCTCTCTGTAGTTAGCAGAGCTTCCATCTTGTCTAGGTTTCATTATTAATGATAATGCTGCTCCATCAATAATTAAACCGTAATCTTGCATATCAGTTGAAAGTCTGTTCAGGGATAAAATATAAACTAAGAGTCATTGTAAAATTCTCAGATATAATCTAAATTTGGCATTAGGTCTTTGGTGAAAACTAATTAATGAAAAAAAACGAGTATGGAATACTGTAAAATGAATATACTTCTAAAGGAAATTCCTTGTACAGGACTGCTAGTTATAACATTTTAAAATTATACATTATGTTGAACATGCTCAGTGATTGACCATTTCAAAGGCGGCAATCTGATAGCTCAGTGACTTCACCAGTGAGTGTATGATTCATGACCTTTTCAGCTTGGTGTGAAGGTGCCCCAGGAACTGTAGTGAGTTTAACTGAATTGCAGGAACAAAGCTAATTTTGTTGCACATTCCATAATATAAAGACAAATTTACAAGAGAGAGGTCTTTAGTACTCTGAAATCTACTTTCTGTGGTTGATTTTTACCGGAGGGTCTACATTTAAGGAAGTAAACCATGCTTTGAAAGAAATGCCTGAAAGACACTTGCTAGTCTGGAGAGATAAAGCCACGGTCCACATTTACAACACAGACTTCATGTTTAGTGTGGAGGCTAAGTCTGATACAGGTGTGCCTGTATTTCTAATATTAAAATATAATAATTATATCTTCTATTTACAAAGCTACAATGTATTATTATTATATATAAATCTATTAGTGGTATACCTCTAGTAATTCGGGCATGGCTAGAAGTGTAAAACCATGGCTGTGTGGAGGACAGCTTAACACAATAACACATATTAAACAATAGGGGTAGATGGTGTGCACTACAAGAGTGGTTTTCTGTGGCATCCAAACTAGTTATTTCAGAGCAACCTTGCATTTGCCTGCATTACGCAGCAGCCTCAAGCTTCAGTCAGGAGTGATTGTTGGGTAAATATACATGGATGTTTGTGCACTAGTTTCAGCGCTCTTAGGAGGGTTTCCAACGAACTTGGTTTCACTGGGACCAATTTTTGAGAGGAAAATACCATACCTATTAACACATTTGAAGCACCTCCAACATCACTATTAGAACACAAGATATTTTCAAAAAATGAAGTACTGTAAACTATATTTAATAACAGTTCACAGATATTTGCAGCACTAATAGCACAATACTGTTTGTATACAACGTTATCTAACAAAAATGTACTGTTATAAAGTTCAAGCAATGTACTGAATGTTTGATGCATCATAGTGTAAGATTTTCAGCTTAAACACCCAGACAGAAGCCTGCTATCTCTGTCTTAGCCCAGTTTCCAACTCGAGAGCCAAAGACAAAAAATTCTGATGAGTCTTAATGCCTAGAAAATCAACACTGCACAGAAAGTTAAGCAAACATATTTAAATACACCTTGCAAGACATAAGTCCTGAGAGATTTAAGCTAAATGTGGTACAGATGACAGAGAAAGATGATTTATTTAACTGAATGTACAAAGGTTCTTACTTAGACCAACAGGGTTTAAAGTGTAAGGAGAGCTACGAAAAATGCTCTGGCCCATAGTTTAAAGTGGTAAGGCTAAGAGGTAAAGAAACTCTAAGGCTAAAACAATATTGCAAATGTTTGTTAGTCTGATGTTTCTTAATTACAAAACTTGTTGCAAATGCATACAAAATGTACTTGCGAGCTGGTTCCATGTTAAAAAGAAAAATAACACCATTGTGCACAGAGGTCTTTTCCAACCTGAGGATTCTGTGATTATGTCTGGAAGACCAGCAATTTCTTTCTTAAGATGAGAGCAATGTTTTAGAAAATTAAGTAGCATGTACCACCTAGGAAGCTTCAAATAAGTAGCCTAATTTACTACCTGCATAAGGCATGAATTTTATTATACCTGTTTTTTTGCTTTTTAATGCCTTTTTCTATATTATTCAATGTTGTGTTTCAT
The DNA here is from genome assembly GCA_033558105.1 of Coccyzus lansbergi. Classification (NCBI taxonomy): domain Eukaryota; kingdom Metazoa; phylum Chordata; class Aves; order Cuculiformes; family Coccyzidae; genus Coccyzus; species Coccyzus lansbergi. The sequence continues at coordinate 379,731 of JAUMJK010000320.1, read as the reverse complement.
TTAGGCATACATAATACTTATCCTTTGAAGGATATTCAAACTACACAAAAATCAATGATTTCTCTATAAGTTAGGGCACTTCAAGTATTTTCAGGCATACCAGAAGACTTAGTACTACGCTGTTGCCCGTCATCTGTCTGTAAATGTAGTATTATCTTCCCTTAAAAGAGGGCCATATATTGTTACTTCCTTTGGCCTTGGTTTTATCCAGAAAGCCACATCATATGAACTCTGATTACATGAATAGATACTATCTGCCTCCTTTTTAAAAGTCAGAAACAGTATTTTGCTTTACAATCTTTTCTAAGAAGAAATATTTTTGCAGTAGAAAAAATATGTAATTAGTGTCAACTGTGATTTTTCTTTTAACACTTAAAGCAGTAATACAACTGAGAGAGAAAGAACCAGGGCTGAAAATTTAAACTTACGTAGAATAAACTTAAATTCAATTGCCATACAATAATTCACACTACCAAAAGAAACCGAAACATCATATGGTGGTGTACTTGCAGTTATCAATCAATTATTTAATTGTTTATTAAACGCACAGAAGCCTGTTCCCAGCCTGAGAAGGCAACACTTTCCTTACCCTGAGAAAGTATCCCTGGTTAAGCTGCCACTGTGTCTTAGAACAGTTTTGCTCAGGTCAAAAAGCACATCGTGTAAACTTTGTTCCTCAATTTTCTTTGTAGTTAGCTCAAGTATTTGTGTATTCCTCCGGAAGAGTTTGCAAGCATAGCATGTAGCTGCAGCAGTCTCCATTTTGTCTCCTGTCAGAACCCAAACTTTAATTCCAGCTTTTTGGAGTGCTTCAATAGTGTCAGCAGCTTTTTCTTGTAGTCTGTGGAAGTGAATCAATATCATACATTGATAGATACTGCTTGGAATGAGAAATTTCGAGGTTCCTATTGAAAGGATTACAATTAAATAAAAAAAATTCAATACAAACTGTCAGGCCTAAGAAATTTCCTGAAGGTGTGACCCCCACGACATTCAAGGGAGTATTATATTATAAATAATAATTTTGACACTTTCAATGTGCTCAAAGTTTCACCTTTCATATATACAAGCTTAAAAGACAATATGCTTCATTCCCCAGACAAGTACTCCAATTAAAACATTTACAGTGCTTTCAGCTAGTAGCATCAAAGAAGTACTGCTGAGTTAAAATTACCAACCAGTTTTAATAGAATTTCTGAATTTTAAGACTAAAAGATTCTTCCTTCCTTTCCTCAATATCCATTTTGTAGTCTTTCTTTCAAAACTTTATGCTACAATTTGCTCAATGAGGTATTATATGAGCTGCATGTAAATGGCTTGAATGTATTGATTTTTTGTACACTTAACTATTGTTACTAGCTTACTTAAATTATAACGTTACCACGTGTACATTTAGCAAGCTAAGGGTATGGATCTGATTCTAATGAAGTTTTTATTCAAAATAAATCTCTAATCCAGAAAAACGAGTTACAAGAGAGTCTCAACTACTTTGGTAACATCACTAAACATAAGAGACTAAGAAATGTACTAACCGGTCTTCAACAGCTGTAGCACCAAGTAAAATAAAATCTCTTTCTATCTTTTCATAGACTTCTGCCAACTTCTTTTCCCGGTCCTGGAGGGCCAACTTTGCATTCTGAAGCAGCTTCTGTACATCGCTATATTCTTTTGCTGTGAGCTTTTTATATGCAACGCACAATGTTCGCAGTCCCTCCTAAAGCATGTAACCAAAAGAAACAAAAAGTCTCTTAGAAAACAATTCTTACACTTCTTGCTAGTGTGTATGCTGGAATATTTGAAAAACTGGAATGATTTTACTGTCAACATGAAGAATCCCACAGCTCAGTGAAGTAAGTGTAGTACAGACTAGATCATAGGTCACCTTGATTCTGTGCTGCCCTGAAAGCAGCTACAACCTGAGGGACAAACCTCAGTCCTCCAGAAAAGAAAATAGCTCAGTGACCCAACTGGATTTGAGATTACCAGGAAAGGGAGAGACAAAGTAAAGGTTTCCTTCCCTATGGGTATAATTAGGCAGGATGAGTCAGAATAAATAACAAAAATATAAATAGTAGCTCTGCAGATGCCGATTTTGATGTCATCTTGCGGCAGAGTCAGGGACAAAGCACCACAGAGAGTGCTGAAAGTGAAAATCCAATTGTGCTGTTACAGTCAAATGAAAACTACAACTTAGCTGTGGGTGTTCCAGATTGAATCAGATTTTTGGACCGTGTGACAAATAAGAAAGAGACTGTGTAAGGCAGGAAAAAGCTACTGTGACAGGGAACAGAAGGTTTTTCACTGCAAATATATTACTTCTCACAACACAATTTAACTGGTAACTCTGCTCTTCATAAACTTTAATCCAGTAGGTTACTTAATGCCAATCTAGGGAGAGGTTATTATTACTGATGAGGGCAGGTGCCAGAAGCTTGTGGTATGTAGGATAATTGGCTGGCTCCAAGATAAAGTAACACCTGTTGGTCCGGATTTCTCCCAACAGACAGTGAATGGATGACATGTAAACACTTATTTCCGTTTCATTAGCCTCCTTCACTTGTAATTATCAGAGAGCTATTCCCTACAGGAAATCTTACACAGGACTTTGGCAAAGAGTTTTGGAATTTCCCTATAAAACAGAAACAGGTAACACTGTGGGTATTTTTCACAGACCTGTAGTAATACTTGGATTTCAGTTTGAGCATCTGGATGCCAACAAATTTTATTCTATTTATAAGACTGGCAGTCATATGCCATTGCAATGAGTTCTGTATAATTTTGGTCACAGCAAAATTCACTATTTTACAACTCCAAATACTACATTTTAGGTAAATCCAAACTCTAAATTTCATTTCAAGGTGATTAGGCAGTTCATTGCTTGTTTTTAGCAAGCAAAAATTTAAGTATTAGCATGATCACTGCACTGTTTCCCCCAAACCAGCAGATTTGGTGCTATATTAACCTAATGATTTTCTCTTTTAATAGCTTGTAAAGTAACCTAAGGCAGGAAATCATAATTACTAAGTTTTGGGACTGAAAGTTGGGATGAGACCTTCAGTGATGTTTTTTTTTTGCTTTTCTTTCATTCAAAAGTTAATTGAAACCATAATAGTGCCATACCAAAAAGCTAATTGATGATCTCTGGTATAACAAAGTCGTGCGTATTTGGCATCATGGTTTGTATCAGAAACGGTGTGACCAGCAGGTCCAGAGAGGTTATTCTCCCTCTGTACTCAGCACTGGTGAGACCGCTCCTTGAATACTGTGTTCAGTTCTGGGCCCCTCACCACAAGAAGGATGTTGAGGCTCTGGAGCGAGTCCAGAGAAGAGCAACGAAGGTGGTGAAGGGGCTGGAGAACAGGCCTTATGAGAAGCAACTGAGAGAGCTCGAGTTGTTTAGCCTGGAGAAGAGGAGGCTGAGGGGAGACCTTATTGCTCTCTACAACTACCTGAAAGGAGGTTGTGGAGAGGAGGGAGCTGGGCTCTTCTCCCAAGTGACAGGACAGGACAAGAGGAAATGTCCTCAAGCTCTGCCAGGGGAGGTTCAGGTTTGACGTTAAGGAAAAAATTCTTCACTGAAAGGGTCATTATGCAATGCAACAGGCTGCCCAAGGAGGTGGGTGACTTGCCTTCTTCCCTGGAGGTGTTTAAGGCGTGGGTGGATGAAGTACAGAGGGGCATGGTTTAGAGATTGGTGGGAGTGGTTGGACTCAATGATCCAGTGGGTCTCCTCCAACCTGGTGATTCTATGATGCTTCTATATTTAATGTATTAATTTAACCACAACTGCAAGATTTGGAAGATACACTGGAAGCCAAATTCAGATAAGGAAGCAGAGACTGCTATTCATATAGCCAGGGTGCACTTTGGCATAGCAAAATGCCTGTGAAGACAGCTCTATTAGGAGATTAGGCGGGAGGTTAGAACACTTAATTTTTTTGACACTGGCATCACATTAACAGACCAATAAAATGGAATCTTACCACTGCATTGCGTTCAACTCTGGATCGTACTTGCTCAATTTTGCCTTCTTTCACTCTAGGAAATATGGAAGAATCTGCTCCCTTACAAAACAGAAATATATCACCTAAAAGAGATAGCACATGGAATTTTAAATAGACAAATGTACCTGTCCTAACAAAAAAAAAATCCAAATCACTAAGTCTTCAAAAACATCTTTAACATTTGCACTTAGGCTGGTACTTGTTCCTCTTTTTCATAAAGACACACAGACTGATTAATGCTTAATTCTTTAATAAACGTGAACCAAAACCATCCAAGAATGTAATAGCCTTACCTGTTGAAGATTTTACGATTACACTCATTCGCCGTCTCACAGAATCAAAGCTCAAAACCTCCAGTAATTCAAACCTGAAACAGAAACATGAGATTTTTTAAACAACTCTGCTTTTTCAGATTCATAAATGGTTATTATGACTTCAAGCATATAAAATAAAATATGACTTCTAATATGGACAATTATGTTGAGTACTAAGGAATATGGAACGAGTATAGAAAGGAAAGGTATGTCACAAATAACAAATAAGGGAGGCAGCTCACCACTGATAGGTGGTTGAGTCACCATCCCTGGAGTTATTTAAAAGGTACAACAAATGGGGTATATGAAATTTCCTGTTGAAATATAATTTACCACATCACAAGGTAAAACACCCAAAGTTGCTAAAAATATGAGGCACTATTACTTGGGTCATGAACCCCAGACCACACCTTTGTTATGTTAATATTACAAACTGCATACACTTCCAAGCTAACAGACTATGTGAAAGTACAGAACTACAGGGGCTATTTAAATTAAAAATATTATATCATCATCTATTTTTCTAAAATTTACAGTTTCTGACTTTTCTGAATTAAAAGTTAGCGTATAGGGAAAGAAGAATTTATTACACACATCAGTAAAAAGTCCTCATGAGTCTATTTTGGTTTATTTTTATCTACTCACTTCTCTAACTTATTTTCCCGATTTAAGATCTCCATAAAATTGTCCTTCAGCCTTAGATAGGTGTAACCAAGTCTGTAAAACAAAACACACAAAGAGAATGAATACACCAAATATATAACTATGCAGTTTCAGCATGTCATAAGGATTTTAAACTGACCTTATCTTCTGGGAGAAAAAAGTGGGTTTATTTGATTTATAACTATGAATAGTCATGACTGTACGTCAAAACCATCATTAACACTAGATGATTTGATATTTATTATTACGATTTTTGAACTTCATTGATTACATCTCCAGATTAAAAAAAAGTAATACCTTATTTACACACATACCTCTGTATTCCCTCAACTAAAGCAACTTCATCGGGTGATGATGAAATATATATACAAGATCTTCTTGAGAACTGGTTTTTCTTCAATCCATCTACACTGTCATCATCTTTTACCTGAACAGTGTGGCAAAGACAAAGAGCTCGGAAAAATAGTTCCTCTCTCTCCTAAAACAGAAAAGAAACGGTTGTCATTATCTATGATCAATTTCAAATATTCATTTGAAAAATTTTCATTTGGAAGGCTAGCAATGTCACTGATCACTACTATTTATTACCAAAGTCAGTGTCACAGGTCCCCTGTGCTTTTTGAGGAGCCAAATCTTTCCCAGGGGTAACCATACAACAGTTTGACAGCTGCCAGTGCTATTGGCATGGCCACGCAAATTAAACAGATGATGCCTAAAAAAGACAGTGTGCATCTTTTTACTCCTCCAAGTACATAAATGTGGCTCAAGGCTTTTCTTCATTTTTGTTGAAATGTTAACAACCCTGACTAAATACTAGCCAAGGTCCAGTTTTAGGAATCCTTAATCTAGACAGACGGATGCAGCACCAGGAGCACAAGTGTTAAAGGGGTTTAGAAATTTCTACTTTTTTATGCAGCCTGAACACTTCTCACGGCTATATAAAATAAAAGTAGCGTGGACATTTTGGCACCTGGAACCAACAACCTCTATAAAGTTTCAGATAGTTTGGTAATAAGCTTTTGACACCACAAAGATTTCTGTTTCATGGATATCTGGCTGTGTTCTACCTATATCTTTGTGCCTAAATCTTATTCTTCTGTGCTGTGGGACCACATTCCGAGCACCATAAGGCTGCTGAATTAAAACAATGTTTTGCCATAGTAAGAAGTCTGGCCAAAGTATGATTTGAGGCTGTATTGATACAGCTAAAAATCTATTATCCTTTTGATTATGATTATTCTGTCTGTATTAACCTTCAATTAACTTTGTTTCATGTAGAAAAAAAGCCACAGCACATACATGCCATGTGTAGCATATTTCACATGTGGCTATATTAAGTCACATAGAAAAGTAATTTAATTTGATCATAAACCATTCTCTAGCCCCATCTTCACTCAATGATGACTAAGGAAATGTTTGCAGTGAGCTTTCATCTTCTCCCTTGTGGAGTTTCCTGCTTTGTTCTCCCTACTGTAGCTAATCGTAAACAGAAACCAGTTATTACATTTCTTTAGCCTTTAATCTGAGAAATTTCTATATCATGTGGGTTTATTTAACTCAGCTTTACAGCTGCAGTAAGCTGGGAAACTTCCTGTTAAGCCTGCCTGCAAATATTACTCTAAATGAGCGCAAGGGATGCGCTTCTGTTTAAACTAACTGAACTTAGGTCCAGGTAGATGCTTAGCAAGTTGGTCTGATCAAAGCTCATCCTATTGTGTGAGGATATCAGTGAGAACATAGCACAAAAAAAACCCCAAAAAACCATGCCAAACTGGTTTGGCTAGAAAGTGGGCACTAGACAGCCAAAACTGCAACAATACAGCAAGAAATCTGACTACAAATGAACTACATGATGCTATAAATATCTGCCCCCATCAGTGTTCATTGAGCTCTCCCTCCGCAACAGGTGGTTACACAGCGCTGATCTCCCTTTGAGCATGGAAAACCTCAAGGTTATCCCTCAGGGCAGAGAGATCCCTTTCTCTGATGCCAGGCATCAATTGGTTGGTAAGTGGCATTGCTTTGCACACATGTAACATTTGAGATATGTATAGTAAGCTTACACAATAATCTTTGCATCCCAAATTAAGCGTTGTAAATAGTAGAGAATTGACCAAACCACCCATGCTTATTAAATACTATACATAGCTAAAAGTATTTATCAATAAGCTAATTACTAGGTACGATCTGTCAGAGTGATCTGTGATTCATCTCCAGAGACAACTGAGGATGGAAAACGTGTACGTAGATAGCTGCAGGAAATGCATCTTAATTAGTGAAATTCAAAGATGCTACATTTCTAATATTCCCTTCATCATCACAGTTCAGTTTTCATTTATTACTATAAAAATAAAGAACCTAGAAAGTCATTGTACCTTTCCACTTCCTCCAGGAGAAGAATCAATCATATCAATGCCCGTACAATCGTGGAGAATTTGGCCATTGCAGACAACATGTGGTACGTAAACATGCCCTCCAATGCAACATTCTACGAATTCCATGTTGTTCTCTGTTAACGTTCCTGTTTTATCTGTGAAGACATACTCAATCTGCAAATGAGCACAAATTGAGGACAGCAGGAATATGAACAGAGATTTTTTCCAATGTCTCTTAACATAACTGAGACTATTACTGATTTACACCTTCCACATCCTTATAACTCTCTGAGAAAATGAAGACAACAATGTCTTTTGAGAGTCATCTTCCATGGAAATGCAGGTACTAACAGATTTTATCATGCAAGAATATCAGCAAAGCTATCTTTTGCCTCATAACAGTTATTTATAACATATTTAAACTACTTTCACTCCTCTAAACATGCTTTTTAGTTTTTAATGTCTTTCTTGCTGCAAGACAGATGCTTATGGAAACAACATCCACACAAATTACATTTCCCAGTGATCATTATTTAATGATCAAATTTGAATCACCCACTGTCAGAATGGTCTGTAAGGTAGTACCACAATTCCCCACTACAATTGTTAGCATAAATGAGGATTCTGGACTAATCATCACAGTTATACACATGGGCACTGTTATTGCCATGGAAACACTCCTTTTGTCTCAATATTGAATTTGTCAGTATCACCTTTTACAGTGAGCCTTAGCATTTAAGGATAATAACACCAGGCCTGGATCTAGTATTGACCTGTGGTGTACACTACTAGTTAGTTACTGTGTTTCCACAAGATGCTGTGCTGCTGACCACCACTCTCTGGGCCTGGCTATTCTGCCGTTTCTCAATCCACATCACTGCCTGCTCCACCAGCCCATAATTCATCAGATTATCTCCAAGGAACTTGTAGGAGACAGCGCCAGCTGTCAACTGTCTCTAAAATACTAATCACTAGTTTGGTTGTACAAAAATAAGGAAATAAACCATCTTATTTATTTGATAGCCTATGGAAAAAATATAATAGAGATAGTACACATTTTGTCACAAAAATATTCATGCATATCTGTGTCAAGGTAGCAATTTTCTTAAAACAGAAAACTAAAGATTGAATTTCTTTTGAAAAAAGGCACGACATCAATCATTTTACTGGATAAAACTTGTGTCTGGAGATTTGGTGTCAGTCCAGTCAGGCAAAAAGAGGTTTTTGGTTCCACCTGATTTTTAGTCTAAGTTAGAAGCTTACATAATATGTGTCTACAATCAATAGAGAGATGTTATTACTTTCTTAAAGTGCTTATCCTTTACTAATACGATAACACTAACTGAATTCCACTAACTGGCTGAGAAATCAGAAATTTTTTATTCTGAATATAAGAAAAACTCAACATCTATTTTTAAAATTAATCAGGACAGAAAAATATGCATACTAAGTTGCATTAACAAATTTGAAGTGACATTTTTGAAATAAAAAATTATGGTAGAAATAGTTGAAAAAAATCACCATTTGATTTAATTTACCTGTCCTAACTCTTCATTGAGGTCAGAAGTATTCACCAGTGGTCCTTCACCTGTGTCCTCATCAAACATCTCCTCATCCCATGAAAGGAAATAAGAACCAAGAAATTTCTGCATTTCCACAGTGACATACATAGATACAGGGATAATGTAGTTGAAAAGAACCATAAAGGCAAGGAAGTCTGTAAAAGCTCGAAGAAACTGCCAAAGAAACAAGATTAAAATATTGATTTTTCATGTAACAACAAAACCAAAGACCTGTAAATTATCTCTTTCTAACAACTGTCAAATAGTAAGCAACAATTTGCAACACTCACAATTTGGCAAAGGATGTGTACCTTTGTGATTTGTAACATTACAACAAATTGGGCATGAAGAAAAAAACCCTTTTTTTTAACTCGGTATTGGTCTTCACAGCCATACAGATGTAAAGTACAGTTACACACCATTGTTGTACATATCCAGAGCAACTAATGAGAGTGATTGTATATGGATGGTGAACATCTGTATGATAACAAGGAAAACAATAAAATATATATTCACAAATTACAAGAAAAATCCCATAAAATTACAGTAGCTCATTAAAGGATTAGCAAATTAGGTAGCTTTCAAGCAGTATTTCACTAATAAATGGTTTGCCTTCCTTCTCTCAGTACAAGCAGAGCATTTGCACATAACCTGGCTTGATTTTTTCACTGGTGGAGGCCAGTTGAAGGTACAGTGGTACCTTCTGGTACAGTTACTGGTGGTAATGAGAAATCTGCAACATGCCTGGGTAATGTTTGCTCATAACGTACTTAGGATAAAGAAGGAAATTTTCTCCTAGTCTGATTGGGAGGATTTAGTAAAATAGTATTATGCTTTCTGTAGTGTGGGGTTCAGTTCATTACTTTGGATCATCCGAGCATCCGTTCTGGACTACGTCTTTGCTCATGAAAGGACATCAGACACTGGTAACCTTGTTGCTCATCTCTAGTGTTCGTGAGAGTGAGAGCTACTTGAAACTAAGCTTTTGAGGGGTATTTTTAGAGAGATTCCTACAGCAGATCCTTTTGAATGCATCTGTCATGTGATGGCAAATAGTTGTGGGATTCTTTTCTGTTCTATATTTCTCTGCAAGAGGTTTAATTCTTCAGAAATTCACATGAATGACAGGATATTCCAGAAGACTTTTACAAGGCTTGTTATACTAAAATAGACATTTTCTCATCAGTTAAATTCACACATACAACTGAAGCGCAAAAATTTTACATACATGACTTCTACAAATGTGCTGCTATCACTGTAAGCAAAAAAAAGGCAACAACTTATGATGGTTGTATATACTTTTCAGTGGGATTCTTCTAAATTAAGTTTAGTGAAGGTTTTTTGGCTTGTATTTTGATTTTTTTGCATACCAAATGTCTTTTCCTTTCTGGCTCTGTTTTCTGATTATACCATGGCTCATCACGAAATGGTTCACTCTGCCAAACATACTTCAGGACAGTATTTATTAGTGCTTTACTGATGAGAATACAGAGGTATACAATAAGGAATACATTCATTGATCTAAAAAAAGAAAGGAAAATAAAAAATCCATTAGCATACAGAGTTTTGTTAAAAAAGTCATACTAATTTTCTAAGGTTTTCTGCAACTCTAACAACACTATTATGTGAAATAACTTCTTCACAATGTTTTCCCAATGAAGAATAATATTATGAGGTCTATTTCCTATTTAAAACGTTAACTGAAATGTTTCCAAAATGTGTGACACATTAACAAACCTAGTACACGCTAGTGAAAACAGCAGCATAGAGTGAATCATAACACGATAAGCAGGCTTGTATCTGATGACTCCACTAATGCTATTTCCTTGAACCAATATAAAAAACACTCATAAGTACATTTATAGAAATACAAATCAAAACCACATTGCTATAGCTGTAGTAGTTTAACTCTTTCTAGACAGATCAAAAAAAAGAAAGAGCAAGAATACTTGACTCTTAATATTATATTTACATGAATGATGGAAATGAGATAAAAGCCATGGGTTATGCAGCAATAACAAGAGAAAGAGACAGATCACCATTGCTCAGTCACTGTGTAAGAGAAGGAATGTTTACTGGTCAGTACACTTTGCCTTAGTCAATTATATCTTTTTTTTTCCCACTACATCAGGTACCTTACTTAGAACTGATGATTTCAGATAGAGCAGGACTAGACAAAAATCCCATTGGTTTTTAAAAAAATAAGAAACCAATGTCAGCTCATCCCTTAAGGATACTATCTTCCTTTCCCATTATGTATGCCTATATGGATAATTCAATTTTAGCTAAACCATGGATAACCTGCCATAGACTGGCTTTGAGTTACTGCATTTGATCCAAAGTTAAGTGCATCAAAAGAGTTATTGTTACTGAATTCAAAACTTAATTACAATGAAAATAAATGCTATAATACTGATAAAAAATTGGGTAACTGTCAGTAGGTGTACCCTAAACCATGGAAAGAAGTGTCTTTCAGAAGACCATAACACATCACATCTTAAAAAGGTGTCACATTAAGGCAGCCTATTTTAACATGCAACAAACAAGATTATTAATATTTGATTATTATATGACTAATTTTGAGTAAAAAAATGATATACAATGAAAAGGAAATCTCTGAATTCCTGTACCTCTTTTTAATTTAAAAATCAACAGAACATACATAAGCAAAAAAAAAAATAATTCCCCTTTTTTCCCACTATTCAAACATGCAGTTTTCTACCCCCAAAATAAATACTAGAAATTTTACTTTTCTACAGCAGATCGCTTCTGTGATTTTGACTGGTAATTTAATGCCATCTTAGTTTCCATGCCAGTGTAGATAGCAACACCTGAAATTAGACAACTTGTTTTACTAAAGATTGCACAGTACAATAACTTAAAAGCACAATTCACTAGATCATTATCCTCTGTAATTTCTTTAATTCCCTGTAATCTGAAGAAAAGCAAAGATCTGGATGATACTTAAAAACTAAAAATGACTTTAATACTGTGGTGCTTAGAGGGAAATTTTAAGCAGTATTAACATCCCATTCCAGGGTCATGCTGCTATGTACCAAAGTCAAACCAAATCCAGGTTTTAAATAAATGCTCTTGCATTTTTAAGTTCTTATTTTGGCTTTAATTTTGGAATTAAAGTCATGCATTGCAAAATAAAATCCAGAGAGGGCTGAACTGTGGGATATAACATGAGTTAGGCAGACCAGAAACAGCCACTCATGCTAGGAACATCCCTGCCCAACACACAAGTTAACAGAAATATTAAAACCATTCTCTGTAGTTTGCATAAACACGTAACAATAAACTAATTCTATCAGTTCATCTATTTTTATTACAATGAAAAGCAAAGAGAAGAATTTGAAGTGAATATATAATTTCTACACTCTTCCTGGAGAAAAAGTCGCATAATTTTGGTATTTTAAGCTATGTAGTTCATGGTTATCTATGATCTTCTTTCTGGGGAAGACAGATGTCACCAGCAAAGAATGATTCTTATAGTGGAACTACTAGCCCCACTAGGCTTTCATGAATTTCCATCTCAGTTTGTGCTTCCTATTTCTCCAAAAATATTCAAAAGTCTTCCATGGAAAGAAGACAATCCACACACAAAACTACCAGAAGTAGAAAGTCTAATTTTGACCAGGAATTGTTTCAGTGGTTTTTTTGATCAACCATATTTCAGTCAGGTTGGGGTATCTGTTCTTGACAAATGAGCAAAACATCTGAAAAGTTTCAATAGACTCATGAGCGACTTTGGACAACATGAATTCACAGTGCTTGGTCAAAACCCATATATTTACATGAAGTTGAATCACCTTTACTAAGCCTTCAACACTAAATTATAGAAGTTCCCTCCCAAAAAACTCTATGGTCACTGTACATCAGTAATAGTTACTTAAATTACAGCAACAGTAAATCCTATTAAAAAGCTGTAAATCATGTGATTCAATAGCAATAACGTGCTCAGTAGTAACTGTAGGGTTGTAAACTTGTTCAATATTTGCCTATTTCTTCAGGGTCCATTTACATCATCAACAGATATATTTACCAAAGATTTTTTCTGTGTTCTTTAGAGTGGCTCCTCTAAGAAGCAGATTTTCAGATCCTAATGGCCTGCAAAAGATAGGTATCACAAAATATAAACATGAGAGATCAAAATCAGACCTTAGTGAAAGCCATATAAAACAGACACAATGCTGGAGAAGTAGCATGGCAAACTGTAGACAAGCCAAGAGACTGATACAGTGCATTGAAGATAATTTCTTAGTTTGGCTAATAGGTACCCCCACTCAAGGGGAACCAATATGGGACGTGATGGTCACCAGTGCAAGTGAACTCAACAGTGACATCAAGATCAGAAGTAGCCTGGGTTGCAGTGATAGTGCACTGCAAGGTCCAGAGGATCCGGGACAGGTGCGAAGTATAGTCAGGAGACTAAATTCCACGAAAGCAAACTTCCAGCTCAAGGCATTACAATAGGATCCCATGGGACATGTTCCTCAGAGACAAGGGAGCAGAACAAAGCTGGCAAATATTTAAGGAAGTTTTCCATAAAGCGCAAGAGCGCTCAGTCCCCAGAGGTAGGAAATCAAGCAGGGAAGGGAAGAAACCAGCATGGTTGAGTCAAGACCTGCTGATCAAAAACTGGGAAGCAGGAAGAAACTGCACAGGCAGGACAGGTAACCTAGGAAAAGTAAAGGGATGCTGGCTGGTTGTGTGGGGTTAGGAAGGCCAAAGCACAGCTGGAGAAGAACCTCCCATATGAGGGCAGGCTGAGAGAGTTGGGGTTGTTCAGCCTGGAGAAGAGAAAGGCTCCAGAGAGAACTTATAGTGACTTTCCAGTACCTGAACAAGACCTACAATAAAGCTAGGGAGGGACATTTTAGAAGGGCAACTAGTGATAGGATGGCTTTAAAATGGGGAGGGGAAGATTTTCACTAGATGTTACAAAGAAATTCTTCAGTGTGAGGGTGTTGAGTCACTTGAATAGGTTGCTCAGGGAATTGTGGGTGCCCCCTCCCTGGAAGTGTTCAAGGCCAGGTTGGATGGGGCCTTGAGCAGCCTAATCTGCTGGGAGGTGATCCCTGCCCATGGCAGGAGGGTTGGAACTGGATGATCTTTGAGGTCCCTTCCAACCTAACAGGTCTACTTCTCCTACACATATCTCCCATATATGCAAAATGCATTTCCCTGGATGCTTCCTTCCTGAATGCATACAATGTTGTGGACACTTTAGACATATAAACACTTAGTAAAAACTATACATTATGTTTAGCATGCTCAATTTCCTCTAAGAAGAAACACAAGAGAAATAGACAAGTCATGCTATCCATACTGGTTTGTGCACTACCAAGGCCCCATGCTGGCAGGTCAGTATTATTAAAGTACCATCAAAATCTTAACATAATTTGCTAACAAAATAAGTGTCAATAAAAATCAAAGTTGAATAAAGGCATAAAATAAGGGAAATCTAACTCTTTTAAACATGAAATGTTTATGATAAATGAAATCACATTCAGAAACTTCTAAAGTGAAAAATCTATCAATAAGTCACGGTCGCACAATGTTGGTGAAACCAAGGTAGTTTTCCTTATTCATAGTTACTCAACTCTAAAAATGTTTTCACAAGTAGACGTCTTGTATTTTCCCTACCTTGCAGTAGGTTCGTTTCTATCATGGTAAACATTTATTCGACCAACAAATCTGCAAGAGAAATACATGAATAGTTCAAGAGCTCTGCTGGCTTGTGTATTATCATGCATGTATGCATGTCCAAGTATTTCAGTTTTTTAAATGTACTTTACAAGGACATGTCAGCCTCAGATACATACATATCACACACACTTATTTAAAAAATTACTCTCCCTTTTAAAACCTTTTAAAAGTTTATGTGAGAACAGATTGCCTGAGAAGTATTTTATAGAAAGTATTTATTACAGTGAGGAAACAGTTTCCAATTAAATATACTCTGACTATCCAGGAAGTAAACAAGAATATAGATACATACAGATATAGTAAAAGCATGTAGCTAGAAGAATACGCAGAACAGTAAGTCAGTGTAAAGTTTGCACATAAAGATATAAAAGAGTATAAAACTAAGAATAAATGTTGTAATTAGACTAGAAATCTTATTTGCTAAGCTACTTGAAGTAACAGCATGATCACAATCTTCTACAAAACTTAAAACCTAAACTGAGTTTAAAAGAAAACAAAACAAAAAAATCCCCAAACCCCAAAGTAATTTTTCCCACTGAATGTCTCTAAGTACATTTTATCTATATGTGGAGCGTTGAGCCTAGACAGCAACTAAACACCCAAGAGACACTCGCTCATTCCTGCCACCCCAGCAGGACGGCGGAGAGAACTGGAAGAGCAAAAGGGAGATAGTGGCAGTTTAAGAAGTGAAAGGACAAAAAAATCCAAGTGCTGCAAAGGCAACCATTCACCACCTCCCATAATCAGACTGACACTCAGCTAGTCTCCAAGCAACAGGTACTTTGGAAAGGCTACCCACACACAGTTCTGTTGCTGAGTATGATGTTACATGGCACAGAATAACACTCTGGCCAACTGAAGTCAGCAGTTTCTGCTGTGTCAGCTCCCAGCCCCTTACCCATCCCAGCCTAATTGCTGGGGGGGTGGGAAGGCAGGTAGTGATTAACAAAAAGTCTTGAGACTTCACAAGCAGTGCTCAGCAATAAATACCAACACTGGTTTAATCACAAAACAAATGCTACACAACTATGAAGAAAACAAAACCCATTCCAGACAGACTTGGTACACTGCATTTGCAGTACCACTGTTCAAAAAAAAGGGATTAAGCTGAACAGTAGCATTCTAGATAGCAGAAGAAACTGTGGAGCCGCTGGGTCTGTTATCCTGGAACGGGGCTTCTCAACCTTACAGGAGTGGCAACCTGTCTGCTGAGAGACTATAGAACACAGCAAAGCCACATTTAAAGACATTGTACAGGTTATGATGCATCATGATGTAAAATGACTATGGTAAAAGAAAGACTCGCCACTGTGGTTTGTTGAGAGGTAAAGCATGAAGTAATAAAGACATACAGACTGAGGGAAGGTGCCACTGTCAATAAATATTAAATATCAGTAAAGCTTTACTTCCCTCTAATTTTTAAAATTAAAAAAAGCAACAGAAGTTTAAAAATTTTTGTCATGCACCCCAATGGACCATTTCGTGCCTCTCCCTTTGGAGACCACTGGCCTAGAGCAGACCACAGAACTACCTGCAGAAAAAGAACATGGATGGAAGATTAACTGGACTTCAATTTCATCCCAGGGCCCACTCTAATCATACAGATGCAGTCAGTATCTTTTCATTAAGATTCTCCTATAATATACTGGTAGGGCACCTTAAATGAAACAGGCAAAACCCATTTTCTTACTTATAAAGGTCAGGTTGAGGTTGTTCACATTCAATGGTAGCATGTAGTGCATCGATTTCTTGTTCGCTGTGAAATGCCTTTGTATCTTGAACAGCATAGTAAGTCTGGAACAAATTTTAAAAGTGTAAATAAGATAAAAAAAACCATAAGAAAAGATATACAAGACACGAATCTGAAGATACAGCATGAAACAAGGTTTAGCAGCTTTTACGTAGGAGCTCAGAGTTCAAATAAGATGCACCTTTAAATGTTCCTAACTAGGCATCCTCTTAGATTATACGCAAGTATGTTCCAGTGTACTCGCAAATCAGGTCACTGTGAAAAGCATTTCAGTACATAAAGTTTGTGCATTACCTCTATAAATCTGCATGCCTATACAGGTCATCGACAAACCCACAAAAAATATGCTTTAAAGTTTTCCATAGAACAAGGGAACTAAGAAAAATTAAGTTAACTGGTAGAAATGAAAGTACACAAGTCAGTCTACATGCTCATACAAAAGTATGAAGTCATAGTGAGATTTGTTGAAAAATATGCCTTAAAATGTATAACATTTTATTACTTTATGACTGGATTCACCATCCAAACTAGCTGTTGTAACAAAGCATGTTCCGTCTCCTCTACTACTTGATAGAAATATTAAGTCACATGGAAATGTTTCATCTTCTTTTACCATTACAATATCTCCAACCTAAGGAAAAAAACACACAACAAAATAAAACACTTTTATTATTATGTAGCAGTCAAATTTTCAGATTTAAAAATCAAAAGCCTAGGTTCATTCAAATACCTTGAAAATTTGATTTTTTTTTTACCAGGATTTTACCACAGGAGCAAGGAACTATGGAAATACCTTTGAAAACTGAATTATAACTTGGAAAATGAGTAAGGTCTATTGTGTACTACCTTCCCTCACAGGATCTCAAACCATTTTAAACATACTGTCTCATTAGGTTTTGCATCTTTATTTAAGAGATGCAAGATTCTATGCTTGTTTTAAGACTAAATACAACAAAATATTGTTTCAAAGAGCTGGAGATATGAGCTACTATCATTAGCTCTTGAGGACATCTATCTCCAAATATTACAAACAGAGGTACCTGACCAAGCTAAGAATTCCAAGTCTGCCAATGAAAATGGGATACATTTTCAGCAGAATCTGTCACTAGAAGTCCATCCTATTTTTATCTGAGTTTGAAAGTGAGTTAATAAAAACTATGCTATGAGATGTCTTAGCAAAGCAAAGAAAGCAGAAACACATCTAGCTTCTAAAATACTTCATGCAAAGACATTAAATTAGAAATTACTATATTGTTGGTCTAATAACCATTGAATATAACACATACTACATTATCTACAATAATTTTTTCTATAATAAGAAGTGTGAAGTAAAGCTTGACTCCTAAGATCTATCAAGTCACAGTTACTTACTCTTAATTTTCTGCTCTGCTTTCTAACTAGTTTACCATGTTGAATGAAGTGAACAGGGCATTGGTTCATTGCATTGTCAGCTTTATGTCGAAGCCAATCTTCATAACCCTAGAAAACAGTGAAATGGAATAATGCAGTGACACACATTTGACTATGAAGACACAGAATAGCTTCCAACAAAACCTTAAAATTACCTTTGAGCAAGGTCAAGAAAAAGAAAGAAAATACTTATGAAACATCAGTAATACAGTCATGTTGGACATGTATGAAAAAACATTCACAGTTAAAATTAGCCAATAAAATTTTTATGAAGACATTCTGTAAGCAGGGATGTTTAGTAGGTATTGAACACTTTCTGGTGTTTAAGTGATCATCTCTTGCTCATGTTTTATTGATTTTTGATTAAGAGTAAAGAAAGAGCTAAATTCTGCTACAGAACATCCCCATTTGCATATAGTTAGCACTGTAAACAAAAGGAACAGCTGTTCTTCATAGTTTCTTTGAAAACTAATAAAGGAAGAATCCACATTTAGCATGAAAACTGTGAAGGTAATCAGTTATCCTACTAAGGGACAACCAAAATTACCCTCTGTAATGGGTTTGCCTGGGACTGAGTTATCAGTTCTCTTCACTGTAGCCCATATACAGCTATGCTTTGAACTTGGAGCTAAAACAGTGTTTTGGCTATTACTGAACAGTGCTTGCAGAACATGCAGGTTTTCTCTCCAACCTCCTCCTACACAAAAAAAGACGAGTAGGCTGGGAGTGGGCAAAAGGTTGGGAGGGGATACTGTCTGGATGGCTGACCCAAACTGACCAAGGGGATATTCCATACCATATGACACTCTGTTCAGCAAGAAAAGCTCAGGGAAAGCAGGCAGAAGGGAGTTGTTTGCAGTGATGTCCTCCTAAGCATTACATGTGCTAAAGCCCTGCTTTCCAGGAAGTGGCTGGCCATCTGCCTGCTGAGGGGAAACAGTGAATTTATTTCCTACTTTACTTGGCTTGTGTGCATAGCATTCCTTTCATAGAATCATAGAGTCATTTAGGTTGGAAAAGATCTTTAAGGTCATCACACCCAAGCCTCAACCTAGCACTGCCAAGTTCACCACTAAACTAGGTCCCTAAGCACCACATCTACATGTCTTATAAATACCTCCAAGGATGGCAAACTCCACCACTTCACTGGGCAGCCTGTTCAAGTGCTTGAGAAATCTTTCAATGAAGTAATATTTCTTATTATCCAATTTAAACCTCCCCTGGTGCAACTTAAGGCCATTTCCTCTCATCCTATTGCCTGTCACTTAGAAGAAGAGGCCAGCATCCACCTCTCTAAAATTTCCTTTTAGGCAGTTGTACACAGCGAGAAGGTCTACCTTTAGCCTACTCCAGCCTAAGCAACCCCAGCTCCCTCAGCGGCTCCTCATAATACTTCTTCCAGTCCCTTCACTGTCTCTAGACATGCACTGGGACATCGGTGTCTTTCTTGTAGTGAGAGGCCCAAAACTGAACACAGTACTCGAGATGCAGCCATGCTAGTGGCAAGTACAAGGGTACAATTTCCTTACTCCTGCTGGCCACATACAGACTGAGACGCCACTGCCCTTCTTGGTCACCCTGGTCAGTCATATTCAGTTGGCTGTCAACCAGCACACCCAGCACTTTTTCCACCAGGCAGCTTTCCAGCCCCTCTTCCTCAAGCCTGTAGTGCTATATGGGGTTCTTGTGTCTCAGGTGCAGCACCCAGCACCTTACACCACTGGCTGCAGTCCATAGATCCAGCCTGTCCACATCCCTTGGTAAAGCTTCCCTATCCTCAAGCAGATCAACACTCCCACCTAACTTGGTGTCATCGGCAAAATTACTCAATCGCCTTTTCCAGATCATTGAAAACAATGTTAAACAGAACTAGCCCCAACAATGAGCCCTGGAGAACACCACTTGTAACCTGCTGCCAACTGCATTTAACTCTGTTCACCAAAACTGTTTAGGCTTGACCATCCAGCCAGTTTTTTACCCAATGACAAGTACACCTGTCCGAGCCATCACCTGCCAGCTTCTGTAGGAAAAGATGTCAAAGGCTTTACTGAAGGCCTTTGATGCATGACATGAGATCTTTCTTACTCCCACAAAAAGCACCAGTTCCTTCAAGTGACCCAGCAAAGGATGCTAAACCTGAAGCTGCTTGTACAAATCCTCCTTTCATAGTCACATGTCATTCACTGAGATGAAGGAAAGAAATGGTTAGCGTCTGGACCCAGAGATACAGCCGAGACTCAACCATGAAAGAAACTCACTGTAACACTGAGTACTCTGAGTTCCCACACTGATAACTGCCCTGCAGGATTAATTATCATTAAAATGGACTCAAGGCAAAAAAACTAAACACATAACAGAACCATTGTAAAGAATGTTGTTTGTGTCTATCACTTTAGGAACCTGGATTTTTTTAGAAACTGCTATGGTGAGATAGCACAGTAAATAGAGAGGATTGCTGTAGACATCGAATGAAAATACTGCCTATAAACTCACTTGATAGTTTAAATTTTCTAAAACTTCTGATTAAATAACTTTGTTTTAGTAGGGCTGATGCCAGATCAGGTATCATCTGTCCTCCTGCAGTTGGCCTGAAACTCTGAAAGGAACAAATTTGGCTCTGGCTAAATCAACAGAAGGACAATCATGAGCTCATTTCCAACACATTCCTAGTCGAGACCAAGTCTGTAATATCAGAAAATCTGATAATACGCTGATCTGAACGTAACACCCCAACATGAATTAAAATACTCTATATTCACCCGATATCACACAAATTTCAGTAAGATCCCAATGACATTTAAGTGCTTATGTCAACTGCATTACTGCAACATTAGGTTAGAA
This sequence comes from Coccyzus lansbergi, assembly GCA_033558105.1. Lineage (NCBI taxonomy): Eukaryota > Metazoa > Chordata > Aves > Cuculiformes > Coccyzidae > Coccyzus > Coccyzus lansbergi. The sequence goes on along the minus strand of JAUMJK010000320.1, from coordinate 359,097 downwards.
GGTAAAAAGCTACCTTAATCTTTTCCTTTTGATAGAGTACTAATTTAAAAGTGAAATGGCAAACCTGTACAGTTCTATACCTATAATAAGCAATTTTATTTCAGCAGAAAAACCTGCATTAGGATTTTTTTATACTCAATGATGTGGCAAGAACAAGTTCCTAAAAACACTAAAACGTTATTGATTTTCACATTAAAAGTCACAGGATACTATAACGACTGTTCAATATTAATCTGCAGAAAGCACTACAGCCATCATTATAATCGAAACATACTGAAGACTTGAACCAAAATAATTTTTATTTCCTGTTCATACTGTAAAGGTTAAGGAAACTGAAAAGGTAAGACCAGATTTACCTGTTAAGTTTTTACAGTTCTTACTAAACTAATTTGCAGTCATTATCAAATAACATAATAGGATGGGGGCTGTTTAGAAACAAACAACAGCCCAAGTGTGCTGAGTTAACACAAGAATTAAAGGACCCCTTGGAACAGAAAGCCATAGAAATAATTGAAAATTTTGTGTTGAATTAGTGAGGAATCATCATATAGCAACCAATTCCACTTAACCTACAGCACCAAAAGTGAAATTACCCTGTCAAAATTCATTACAATCTTTCCTTAGACACTGCCCTAAGACATTCTAACACAAAAACGCAGAGAAAGTTGAAATGCAGAACAAACAATGTTGTTATTAGTTTTACATTTGCTCCTCTTTTACTCACCTGTTTGATAGCTGTTACAGTGATGACAAATAAAAGTGGGAGTCCACTTGTAACTGGACTAGTAGGTGTATCGATAATTAACTGCAACAAAAGGAACAAACGTTTACTGGTTATATTTTTGTGAATGCAAGCAGCCACTTCCTCAAGCAAGATGCTTTAAATGATTACTTCACCAATACGCTACAAAACACCAAGGAAATTCAGTTAAGAACAACAGTACCTTGACAAAAATTTTAAGAATACATACTACAGCAACAAGATCTGAAAAATAACTACTTACTATAATATGATATAACAGTATATTTAGATCACATGAACATTCATATGTTTAACGTCTAGTAAAAATATCAGCTTGTAAGAGTTTAACTACCAAACTGTAAATCTGCATCTTTGGAGGCAAAATTACTGAGCAGTGTTAGGAATTAGCACGGTGCTGTTCTCGCATATTGTGTAATACAGCTGTTCTTATGCATTCAAAGACTAAACCCTGAAATACTGAGCTGAGGCTTCTGAAATTTTAAACAAAGAGGTAAAATCCATAGAGAAAGTTCAAATAGGAAAATCTAAATTGTCCTGGGAATCTGCGTACCTTTTCTTCCTACACAAGCTGGTGTGCATACTAATACAGCTTTTCCCTGTACATACAAGATTTTTACTGTTTGACACTTTTAAGTGATTGTGAAAGGTTCAGAAAGAAGACACCTAGAAATCAACAAACAACCTAAGGTAATAATTACAAACCCATATATTTATGTATTACCCTAAGCAAGCATTATATATGCATTTATTTTTTGGTTTCTCTACAGGTTTTGATGTCAGTGCAGCTGGAAAGTTTATGCTAAGGCATCATTCTGTAATAAAAAAATATAATATTTAGCAAAACTGACACAAGTCTATCATGAATATTATTTATATTATTTATAACAATGGTTTTATTGAGCTGGATGTTCAGAAGCTTCAGTTAACAAGTTAACAGGTTTTACAGAAGGTTTCTGCCTCTAGAAATGATAATGCATGATGCTTATCACAAAGGACAATAGTACACAGAAAGGCCATTGCTTGTACTAAAAATCTATAGAACCTGGGGAAGAATCTATAGAAGGCCATTCTGTTGGTAAGTGAAATGAGCAAAAAAGAGTCCAGTCTGCAGAGAAGCACACAGGACAGGTGACCCAAAACTAACTAAGAGAGTATTCCATCACATTCCCATCATATTCAGGATAAAACTGAGGGTTCATGAGGTTCGAGGTTTCTTCATCCATAGCCAATGTTCAGTGAGGATCTCGTTCATATGTCTGCCCTGATCTCAATCCAGTTACTGAGTCCAGTTTCTCCTTAATGTCCAGGACTTCATCCACACCTGCCATATAGTCACCAGGGAAGTTTGATTTGGATTTATACACTTGTAGATATTTGATTATTCTCTTATTAATTTCACTGAAGCTATTATATGTTTAGTTTCCAACCCAAAATATCTCCTTCATTTTCCTTTCTTTCCTCAGGGGGCAGAACTAGGGATCACACCTGTCCAGTTTAGCTGCTCACCTGAGTGAGGGTAGAGGGATGCTAAACCAGAAAAACCTTACATCCTCAACATAAAAGGCTGTCCGTGCTCAAGCATTTACCTCCTCAGTCATCAACTCCAGTGCAATTTTAAACCTTTTTCAGCTCCTTTGGATATTACAAAAAGTCCAGAAAATTACTGAAAACTGAGGCCAACTTACCTGAACAAGGAAAATTATGAGAAAGTAGAAGTTAGCGATTCTTCTGAATTGCTCGAACAAATTTTTTGGTATAAAGTTCCAAAATGTGTACTGAAAATGAAGGCACAGAGAATCAGTGCTTGTGAGAGAAGCATTATTTACATTCTATGTTCTAAAATACAAAGCAATTCATAATTCAATATTAATGACTAAATAAGAAGCAGTAGTATTTTTATTACTTCATTTAATAATTTACTGAAATGGAATCCTTGATTGGTAACCAAGGCGTTCTTTGAATCATATCAGTTTTCTGAACTGTGACAATCTTGGTACTAGGGACTGAAATAGTCTTTGACAAGGAACAATGCTCATGCAACCATTTACTTAGAGGTTTTTTTAAAGCTATCAATAGTTTGTAAAACATCTTAGTTGCTTCAAATAGCACTTTTAAATCACTTCCATTTTGTATGCATGACGAGGAGGTAGATGGCACTCCAAGTTAAATATGTAGCTGTAGCAAGGTGACCAAATGAAAGTCGTCAGCCCTTCTTCTGTCCTTGGCTTGGACACAAACATGCTCCTCAAACTAGCAGTAAATAAGGGTAAATGGCTGTACACTTCTCTACTGATCTTACAAATTATACTAAAGTTAAATAAAGATACATAATAAACAGTATCTAAAAGCACAAAAAGAAACCGCAAAAACATCAAAGGGGGAAGGGAAATCATATTGCGAGAGACCTTATGTCACCTAATTCCTTCCCCCACCCTGTAGCAGGTTCAACGGCACTCTTTTTACACAGCACACTATGTAGCTCCAAAATAAATTGCAAGGATTGCTTACTGGATTATATATAAAAAATGTCAGCTACAACTGTTTGAGAAAGGTATGAAAAATGGCTTGAGAAAATGACAACTCTAATGTAACTTTTGTTTCAAAGGAGACAGGCTAAGAAGCACCTCCTAATTTATTTCCTCTGCTACTTATGTGCCTTGTCTTTTCTTGGCAGATTGAACTGATACTTGCTGATATACAAATTATGCCAAAGAGTCAATCAGACCTCTAAAAGAAAAATACCTCTACTACATATCCAGATGAAAAGTCCCTGAGAAGCTTGCCTTAGTTATTGTGAAATTCCTGTTGTGTTATTGTTTAATTTGTTGGTGGTTAAAGCCCATACACATGTAGGATATAGGAACATAATGTTCTTTTTCTAAATCAGCATCTATTTTCAATATGCCCTAAATCAACAGTCATCCTGCTTAAGACTTACTTCAATACTAAAACACTTGCGAGCAAATAAAAATTCAGACAGGCATGCATGGAACAGTTGGAAAGTCAAGTGCTCTCATCTTGCACTCAGAATACTTTCTCGCAGACTGGAATGCTGCTTGCACTGTCCACTGAGCAGCTACTTATCTGGGATTTCAAAACAGAACTAGTTAGACTTGATTATTTTTTCCTGCACAACAGTCCAAATCATTTGAAGCCGCTGTTGCGATATGACAATATAGTTCAATGATAATCCTATATTTTCATCATTAGCTTTGATTATCATGCAAATGACTGATTTTCTACAGCATTTATCTTTCATGAATCTGTCTGCTGAGAAGGAGAAATAAAGGTTTCAGTGAAGAACTTGAGTTTATATTTTTCTCTTAGCCCTTTTGACAGAATGAGTATTTTTTCCATGTAAAAGGGTTTTTTTGACCATGAAAAGTTTAACAATGTATACAACCTTCCCAAATGACCATTCATAAAGTATGAAAATGTAATAGCTTTAGCAATAGCTTCCTGTTTAAATCTCCTAATGGTTCACTTGACTAAGTTTGTGGCCAATTAAATTGTTGTGAGACTACATATTTAAAACAGCTGAGTGAGAATGTCAAGTAAAGTAGTTAAAACAGTTTATAAAAGGTTGTCTTTACTCTTAGTACCTGATCCTCCTCATATTCTAACTCAGTTCACTGCTTTCCTTATCAAGCAGTAGTCTTCCCTGCAGCTCTATTTGAGGTCAACAACTCTAACCTGAATAAACCTCAATAGCCTGGGAGCAGTCTGAAAGGTGTTACTTAAAATGGATGCTGCTTTAACATACAGAACTTCTTAAAAAGTTACTTTCAATCAAGCTGACAGACTTTTAGCACTTCACTGCTCTGGCTTTCAGACATATAAAGTACATGTTTATTCTGCCCATTCTCATTCAAAGGATAAGTAACAATTTTTGAAGGAGTTTAGACATGAAAGACAGACAACTAAGATGTCTAGACAGACTTTCCCCTGCCACAGCTATCAATAGCTCAGAGAAAAATCTATGTGGATCATCTAGTGGATGATTAGTGTTTAACCACCATAATCACTCCCAGTAGAAATTACAAAGTGGCTGCCACTCTAAACAAGATTTATCTCATGACTGCATTCAAGGCTGTTTCTCTACCTAGCTACACAGGAACAAAATAAAATGCTTTCAAGAAAAGACATTAAAAAAAGATATTAAATACATCAGATTATTCTGCCCAGATAAAGACTTACTATAATATCTTTTCTTCAGATAATTTCTGACCATGCTCTTTGGAGACTCTCAAAACAAGTTTATTTAATTACCTTTTTCTCTCCAAGAGATGAGCACATTGTGCAAAAAGATGCATCTGAAGCACTGTGCAAGTAACAGTAAAATCAGTCTGTCTAGAGTCAAAATAGCATATTTCAAGTAGCTTTTCTTCCTATTCATAATTGCAATAACACCTGCACTGCTGGTGTATTTCTGTAATCATGGGCTCGGACAACTTATGTACATGCCCACAGTATTTCTACTCACGCCCCTGCTCCATCTCAACAGTTCTCACATCCTCTTTGCTAGTACTGTGTTGCTTCCAGCTCTAACACCTTCATGTTAGAGCCAGTCCCATAAGTTAAAAAATGTAAAACAGCATCTTCTTAACAATGGTTTAAGTATTTTTCCATCCTGTATTTCGACCTTTTCATTTGATACTTGTAGGTCAGAATTTTGGCTCACATTTCAAACATCTCTTTCTATCCTGAGAGGTAGATATTTTCTTAAGTAAAAGGAGAGTTTAAGTAATCACTTGAAATCAAAAGCTAGAGTTTTAAGAAAAAAGCACTCCATATTGCATTACTGAGTTCTGTCAACACCTCAGTTTCTTACAGCTTATTTGTTTTACTCACAACCTCTTTCTAACCTCCTCTGATTTCACTCCTTTCCCTTGACCTCTGACTTCTTGTAAGTGCTTGAAACTTCAGGCCCTATGAGGAGCGGCTGAGAGAGCTGGGGTTGTTTAGCCTGGCGAAGAGGAGGCTGAGAGGAGACCTCATTGCTCTCTACAACTACCTGAAAGGAGGTTATAGAGAGGAGGGTAATGGCCTCTTCTCCCAAGTGACAGGGGACAGGACAAGAGGGAATGGCCTCAAGCTCCACAAGGGGAGATTTAGGCTGGACATCAGGAGAAAGTTTTTCACACAAAGGGTCACTGGGCATTGGAACAGGTTGCCCAGGGTAGGTGGTTGATTTACCTTTCCTGGAGGTGTTTAAGGCACGGGTGGATGAGGTCCTGAGGGACATGGTTTAGTGTTTGATAGGAATGGTTGGACTCGATGACCTGATGGGTCTCTTCCAACCTGGTAATTCTATGATTCTATGATTCTGACAAATAAAAATCTATTGTATCACCAATGGCTTGGAAACATCTTGCTATGCTAATTCTCATGCCTTCTGCAAAATAGAATCCATCTTGAGAATAATAAATTCAGGGAAGAACAGATAAAAGCGGAGCAATAACCTTGTGGTTGCTTTTTCAAGTTCTTCAATATTTTTCTTTTAACAGATCATAGAATCATTTAGGTTGGAAAATACTATTAAGGTCATCAAGTGCAACCACAAACCTAACACTGCCAAGTTCACCACTAAACCAGGTCCCTGGAGTACCACATCTAAAGATCAAGAAACACACACAACACTTGAGCATATCAGTAGTGACTTCATATTTTAACATACACACTTTTATAGCACCTATAAATTACTGATAAGCAATACATTCTTAAAGCTCCTTAACAATGCAACTGTACCTCTACATGTGTCTATCTAGATAGATACATTAAAACAACCTAAGTATTACATATATTACAAAGATATTAGTTATGCCTTTACAACAGAGCAGCCCAAAAGGTCTGATGAAAAGCTTGAAATCTACTTTGAAATTAATTTATAAAAAAGTTACCTTTTTATTTAAACAATATGTCAAAATCTAATAGAGAACTAGCAGAGAAAAGTAGAGTAATGACTGTGAAAAAAGGAAATGAATAAATACCAAAAAATCTAAGAGCTGAATTAAGAGCAAGGCTTGTCTCACTCACGTGATTTACCTATGACCACACAGGAAGTTTGTAGCAGAACTGATCCATGATCTTACATGTATTAAATCAGTCTCAACTCTAACTTCATAAAGCAAAATACTTCAGGTTTCTATACTTATACACAACTCAATAAAGTTTGACTAGTAATATCCATTAAATTTTGGTAAGTATTTTGCAATATTGAGGATGATTTTTAAAGAATGTAGAACTATACAATACACTATATTTTAATCAAAGTATAAAAATGCATGCCACCTGTACAGTATTTATCACTTAACTGAGAGAGAGACACACTTCTCCACACCAGATGATGGAGGGTGGTTCACATCACAGGGATCAATGTAAGCTTTCTCACATATACAGCTTCTGCATGCAACTAAAAGGCACCTGTACGCTCAGAGAATGCAAAAATGAAACTGCTTTGGGGCAATGAGTTAAAATTATGCCTACACATTTGAACGAACAAGTATATATATTTTGTCATATTGTTACTTAAAAGTAGTTGCTAGTATAACAGGACAAATAAAGAAGCCTATCTTTAGTAACGCTTCTTGAGCAACTCTCAAGTCTTATCACCTAGGGGTATGTCTCCAGGTACTCCTCTGACAAAGTCATCCCCCGGCACCTGCAAAAATATCTAATTACAATTTAAAAACCCAACTTTACAGCAAGGATGGCTGACTAAATACAGAAGTCACAGAGAGCATTAGAAAAACATTAGTATGAGTGTGCACATGAGAGCAAGACAGCTTCACTTCATATGCATATCAAGTATCACACCCATACTTCCCCTCTCGGTGGCTGGTTTTGGACCAGCTTGATTTCCTTTCTTTCTTACACTTCCCTCTCACTTCATGCAGATTCCATGCCGATATAAAAATCCTAGCTCAAAAGCTCCGTTAGAAGCAGTACCAGCAGAGAAGAAAAAAATAACTAATTAGCAGGGAATGGTCAGGGAAATGATAAATGGTTTATCCTAGGAATACAGGGAATGCTGCAGAAAGCCATTGCCCTGGAAATCCCACCCCAAGCAGGATCACCAACAGCTAATAGCTCTTCCTTGTTCTCTCTAGGCACTGGCAGTTTTCCACAGAAGGAAATTGTATTATAGTGCCTGGAAGGAAAATTGCACGCTCATGCATTCCCATCCCATCAAGCACTATTGCTATTTCTGAGCTGGCACCAGACAAGAGTCCATTTGACTCAGAAGCATTTGAGACTGAGTGCCCATCAAGCCCCTTTACTCTTCACTGCTAACAGTTCCTGCCTCGGACTATTTAAAGCTTGCAGCACTGGATATGACCTTCTGCTTCAGCCAGTACAGCTGTAAGTCATGGGATTACCTGGGCACAAGCTGGGAGATCTTTGTTACAGCTGTTCTTGCTGAATGCATTTTAATATGTCCTCAAGCTTCAGCATTAATATTCCTTCTAAGTGCAGCAACAAAATCAGAAATCAAAGTTGCCCCCAGTCTCTGTGTTTTTATAATGACACTAAGAGTGAGTGCTGCAAGAAAGATGTATAGCACAAGGGCATGAATTTATAGTGGAAGAAAGGAACATTTTGACAACATCCACTGAAACATGTCAGAATTACTTAACTTTATTTAACTATTAGTCATTGTAATTGAGATGACTCATCATTAATCAGATTAGCACTGAAGGTAGCTAAGGTTTCCCTTGCAATTTATGGGATTCTCAACATGCAGCATTATTGTTTCAGGCCATTCTCATAAAAATCAATGATCAGATCAGTATCTGATGAGAAATTCCAAGGAAACAAGCATGGAACAGAAACATTTGTGAAACCAAAGCAGAAGGCCTCCCAGCCCATGAATATATTTGTGCAGCATTTCAAAGCAGGGGTTAATAACAGTACTGCTCTCCCATCTAAGTTCACCTTTTACTTTATAGGAAGCACAGGGAATACTGCGACAGATAAAAGCCGGCATTTCACAATTTCACATCATAAATTAATTCAAATTAAATGTCTTCACATCAGGGTAAGTTCTCCAAGTAACAGTTCTGCATCCACTGTAGATTCAATCTTGCATTTCACTTAAAAGTCATATTCTGCTGCTCTTCGAGTATCCACTTCTGGGAGCCTGGGCCCACTGCTTCCAGTTGCTAGTGACCCAGGCTCCAATGTTTTTTTTGTAGCTGTAAAAATTACTCTTAGTGAAACTACAACAGTACAAGTCTGCGGCTAGGCAAGATCATAAAGGCAAAATGCTGTGTATTGATTACCATAATAGAGTTAAGGTTGGAAAAGACCTTTAAGATCACAAGTCCAACCATCAACATAATATCAACATGCCTACTTAAACCATGCCCTGAAGCATTACATGTACATTTTTTTTGAACGTCTCCAGGGATTGTAACTTCACCACCTCCCTATAGACTGAAAAGAAGTATAAAAGACTACGACTCTCTAACGGAGTTTTCCCTATAGGTGGTATGGAAGAAAAAACACTCCTCTTGCAGAATGTTTCTGGGGTTTCTAAGTTAGTTAGCTGTCTGACACACCCAGGGAGTCTTCGATCTCTCATGGTTCACTCTTTAGGTTGTCTGTCAAAAGCAGCTAACAGCTTTAATAAACCATGTTCTTACATAAATCCATACTGTTGACTCAAAGATTTTACTTTCTAGATGACTCTTCCCTCTGTTCAAGAGAAAAGTACACATCCAACTAATCTTTAGTAAATTAATTCAGGTAGAACAGAAGATGCAAATCCTTACTTCGTCTAAAATGGATGAGATCCTTGAAGCTTAGCAATCCTATAAAGATATCTGATCAATGTCAGGCAAAGGAATTTATATGTTAGAAACTATTAACAAATGAATAAAGAACCAGTATCATCATTAAACCACTGTATAAATCCATAGCTTACCTATACATTAAATGCTTTGTACATTTCTCCATCTTAAAAATTCTACAGCTAGGTTGGGAAAAAGTACATATCAGTCCAAGAGGAGATATTAACTACCTCTCCTATAAGCAATTATTGAGCAGACTAAGGTTATTCAGCCTGGAAGGAGTAAGGTGGACTAACAGAATCAAGAACATTATCAGAGGATAACTATCGTTTTCAGATTTAAGGACTTGGAAAATGAACTGAAATTAGGAATTTCAAATAAAGGTTCACAGTTTCTTTTCGCAAAACATTCTCCGGTTTAACTGTGCCTTAAGTATATATTCTGAAAATTTACATTGGCTCAAAAAGTACTTAAATTCACAGAGGAGAAATCTATTAAAGCCTTATTAAATAAAAAAATATCACTTTCGGCTCACAAATGGCTAAGTCACAGATCAGCAGACATGACAGTATTCAGAAGTATCATTCTATGCTTACTTGTTCTTTCAGTCTTCCCTAGTTAATTAGTGGTGGTGACAACATACTGTGCCCAATGGACCTCCAGTAATTCTTAGCTGGTCGGGGGCATCCACGTTCTATTCTATGTGTACAAATACCCATTTAGCATACTGACTGGGATATTCCTCGCACAAAAATATGAAGCTTGGGTAAAATATGAAGCTTGGAGTTTAAGGAAGCTCCATATTAAAAAGTTCTTTTGCAATCAATCTTTAAAAAAATTAAAAAATCCTTATCCTGTTTCAGAAAAATGTTGTTTCCTCCCAAGTACTGTTAACTACTGCTACTGCAGAGTTTTTTTGCTTTTGACATAGCAGTTCTACTAATCAGTAAATAGTTTCAAAATGTGAATAATTTTTAAAGAAGAAAGTAAGCAACCTCCCTGCCAATTTGGTTACTTTTTTCTTTCTTCTCATTTTAAACATTTAGGATTTTCTACCAGATGATATTTTGCCATGCTGCATCACTGTCACATGATAAATACAATCAAGGGCACACAATTACTGAAAAGGTTAACAGCCTAGGCAGCTGAAGAAGCTAAAAGTTACATCACATACGGATCCACCTTTGAAAGGTTACTGTCTCTAGAATACAAACTGCACACACAAGGCCAAGAGACAAACTTTTGCCTTTCATTATTTCAACACAGCCTCTTTGTAATGCATTGTTAAAATCAATCAATTGAATTAACACATCAAATCAAAAGAACATTTCTGCCTGGTCAAGGTCTGTCTAGATATAATTTTTCACCACCAGGAATATGCTGTCATTAAGCAGATAGAGCATTAACCATATTCCACAGTGACACTGCAATAAACAAGAAATATCCCTCTGTGCTGGAATCAAATTATCATCTTGCTGGCACCAGCAAAACTCTGGTGGAAGCACAGTAAGGTTTACCTTTGATAAGAAATAAAATAACTCTTAGACTTTCCTAGGCATTTCAAGTTTCTATCTTTTTTCCAGGGCTTTATGACAGGACTTTCTTAGTACAGCAGCAAACAGATAGTCTATTTGATTAGGTTTCCTCATGGTTTAAGACTACCCTTTTCAGAAAGTTACTTAGTCTTAAATGGGTAAAATCTGCACTTGGAAGTTGCTCATCCTTGAAGAGCAATCATACTTTCTTACATAAGCACTAAAGACCTATAAAAGCAGAGCTAAAAGTTACTGTCTGCCTTACTGATTAAAGACAAAGGAAATATCCTCCACGGTTGAAGTAGTTATACAGCATGCTTGCATGCTCTAACAATAATGGATTTTCTATCTTAATTTTGTGCAGCTGATGAGTTTTCAGAAAGCTTATGTCTGTTTCCTGAGTAGTGGTGGGTGCCCCTCTAGAGCATTCATAAGGGAGCAACTGACAAGGACCAAGTGAAAGGTTAAGAGCTAGATAGTTACAAACCCAGAAGGAATGTAAATAAAGTCATAACAGTGCTTTGCCCAGGTGGTTTGGGATGGAACATGTGAATAGGTGAGTTTACTTGACAGGAACAACACAAACAAGACAGCATGAAAAGTTCTCATATAAACTGAGCTATCAGCAGTCTAAGGAACCATTTGCTATCATAAAGCATTTATGAGAACATGGTTCCCTCCTGAAATATCACCACTGTGTTAACTTTCACAAAGAATTTAGAATTTAAGTGTGCAAAGTTCAATCAATACACAAAATTGAGAAACACAATTTCTACTAATAATCTTGTGTTTATGGAATACTTATCAGATACACTTCACAACTTAAGTGTTTAATACTCAAATCATTTAACTGAACATCCAAATAAGAACAGAGCGAAGTCTTTCATGAACTAACTGAAATCATAGATATTCTTCAATTGCTGGCAGGGACCCACATCTCCATCCATGTTTAAGTAATACTAAAAAAACCTCATGCTTCAAAGCACAGTAACTTGAAACTTCCACTAATTTAATCGTCACAGAAAGCTGTCAAACATCTTGCAGAGTTGAGTAGGACATTTTTATTTAAAAAACTACCAGTAGTAACTTTTACGGCTTTATTCACATAGGCCCCAAGTGAGATGTGTGAGATGAAAAATTAGGAAGTGTCACAGAAGTACAAAGATCTGAATAAAATATATTTACTCCTCAATAATCCAAAAGGCAATACTAATAAATGTGCAGAGCACAGGATATCCCACTGTACTACTATTACAGAATTCCATTTGGATTATTTACCGCATTACCTTTCCAAAGTTCCAAGTAAAAGTGCCTAGTTACTGTGTTGTATATACAAAGCACAGAGTATGTAGCAAAAATAGTGAAAGGAGTAATATACAAAATTTCACACTTAAAAAAGCAACAGTTTGAAAGAATCTGGATTTATTGTAGCTTTACCATTATATAAATGGATGGTAAGTGTTGAGATCCACGAAGGCAAACACTTGGTTCCATAAGATCACAATGTTACTAAGGGTCTTAAAATGAGCCTGCAGACCTAGACCACTGTTCAAAAAATTTTTCTCAGTAAAGGAGCTATTCTTTTAAACTCATTACTTCATAATTGGTTGAAGGTGCATGTTCATGAAGATTAAAATCTAAGCACAATAAAAGCCTAAATAATAAGCTGCAAATGTTCATTTTTCCATGACATTGCGGTATGAATATCTGGCTAAAGCAAATCAGTCGGTCTACACAGGTGGAGAACACCAACAATCCAGCTGCACACAGAAAGCTGCTGAAGCCTATGGAAAAATTTGCTATTTAAAGTGAGAGATGGACAACTGGAAGGTTTCTAAAGGGCACAAGTGTATCAATACCAGGAGTTTAAGAATTATTCACTTGTAGATATATCACAAAGAATATTATTTCTATGGGGTTTTCTCAATATGAGCTTCTGAAAGGAATGGCACTGTTATTGTGGTAATAGCTTTCTTCATATTTTGATCACTTACATTCATCATACTATGTCTCATACTTTGAGGTATTGCTTTAGATTACAAAGGATGCCATCTTCCCTTGAGATGATTTTCTTTTTCCCAGGGTTGCCCCAAACGAGAACCACTTTCTCACTCCTTTGTGAAAAAGCACAGTACCACTCAAGATATTACTGTGTACTACAAAAAATATTGGAGCAGTCATTCTATTCCTGTTCATGTTAGATGAAATCTGGCAATTAGTTTTTTTGGCAGAAGAAACTTGATACGCCTTCATTTTACCTTTGTCAGTCACAGTAAAGGAGAAACGTATATGAAGAAATTATTGAACAGAATAATTTAAGCTGATTTATGTAAATGAATGAAAGAAAATACTACTACCTTTGATGAGACTATTCGGTTATCTGGAAATCTCTGTGGAATGTATGCTTCCGTGCCTGGAGGTGGCTCACGATGCCCAACATAAATAGTCCGACTGTCTACCCAATTCTCTTCTCCAGCACACTACAGGGGAAAAAGTCATCATGTCAGTTCACACAGTAATGCACTTACTGCAGTAAGATGAGTCATGCGCTGAATTAACTAATCATGCGACTGATCATCAACACACGCATAGCCATCTGTGCACGACATCTCACACTGCTCTGTATAATCTCAAGACCACTGAAAAAACTAAGTCAACTGTCAAAATTCTGCCTTATTTGCACTGAACTTTGCCTTCAGGTAAAAAAAGGGAACCCATGAAGAATACTATTCTGACTTCATAGTTTTAAAACTGAGAAAATAATAATAGCTTAAGATATTCTTAGCCAAATTAGACAATTAGCAAGTGCTTATGTGGTTGCTATTCATTTTACTATTGCTAAAAATCAGTAGTAATTAAAAAGTTTACACACATGACAAGCACATCTCATTTTTAAGACTAGCCCACCATAACTTGCAGCAAAGTGTAACACTGTTCTCTGAAATACTTGTAATGACAATTTCCCCAGATACAAACAAGATTAAAGACTCTCAGACTGCCAGGAAAGGACCTCACAGACTGTCAACTCAGATCCCTTGCTCTTTAATATAAGCTGTGCCTGAAAACACAAAAATGTAGGTGAGCCAAACTAAAATGTTCATATATTCTTATCATGAAACCCCACCACACCTACAGCCTGTCCAAAATTATGCTTCCAGTTGACTGTAAACAAACAAAAAAATGTACAAATCATTGTTGAAGAGTATTTAAGTGACCAAAACTACTATTGTTGTCTTTTTCAATTTTTTTTAAGGGATCTGGATTACAAAATGCTCAGCCCTTAGTCAATGGCTTTACTAATTTCCACCTACCATACGAAAAATATTTCTCAAATGGAGAATACTTGCCTAACACTTTGTCCTACACAGAGAAGCCCAGCCATAAGCACTTCGAACATCATTATTAGGTCAAGTTTGGCATAATTTAAATATTTAAACATGTAATCAATTTAAACTCAAACCCTTTGCTTTGTGTTTTAATGATGCATTTACATATACTGCCAATAAGCATATTAGAAGGAAGCTTTTCTGCATCTTCAACAGCGGCATCTGTTTAGTATATTAAATTTAAGCCCCAATAGTGCTCCTGGGCACTGGTGCTTGATTATCTGTCTCTAAAGGTGGCTGTCAGACTGCCACTTAGCAAACTAACACCAAACAAATACTGGGAGCAGTTCTGTAGCTCACATAGCCAAAACATCCCTCCCCAAAGCAGCTATATGTAGCTGTTTAGCTCTTGACAACAAAACAGTTTAGTCATATAGACATGGTATCACACTAGTCAGACATGGCAAGTAAATCTAAAATAAAATCTTCAGTTTTCAAACTTAAAAATATTCACTTGAACATTTCTTTTCTTGGTTAATTTCTACATGATTATTCCACTGCCTTAAGTGTAACACACGGGGAAAATCAAACTTTCAACATAAATTACTGTTACATTATATATAATCTTGCAATACTCTGAAACCATAGTGCTGTTAAGGTTATAAAACAGTTTTGTGTGACAGGCATGACTTCCTCGGGGGAGGTGGAAATCAAAAATCTAGAAGGAAAAATCTATTCAACTAACCACAGAACAGCTGAGTAGTCATGAAGTAAAATGCAAAGTGAAATAAGAGGCTTAAAGAAAAGCAACTTCTGTTTTCCCAGACATTTATAGTGCAACTTGTTATAAAAGACTAAGTCATTATTAACTAGAAAAATGAAGGCATTGTGTTCAGGAGCTGACAAAATGACAAAACCTGGCATAGACTAAAGTTAAAACAAAAATATTTCCTTTATCATTTTAAAGTGTTATTCAAATTCTTGGATATTGAAAGGGTCACTTATATATTACATGAAGACAAGCTACTCAGAAAGGAAGTAGAAGTGACAGCCATTCACCTAAGACACACCAATGCCTAGTCACAGATCACGCCAAACTCCGTAACTATCCCTGACTCAGTGGGAGGGCACATAAAACTCTTCACACACCATAACCCTCCAGTGTAGGCCTGAAACTAGGATGTGAGCCAGTTTAAAAATGACACTGATTTTACAGTCAGACAACTGCTCCCCTATCACTGACTGGACTCGTCACAACTCAAAAAAGCAGACTGGCATTCAGCTCACTGCTGAAAACTAGGTAGGATTCTTTTAGCGAGCAAAACCATTTTGTAAGGAAGCAAAGGAATAAAAATATTTCCATATTTCACCTTCCTTCTATGTCAAACCCAAGATGTGGTATCTTTTATCATTTTACTGGAACATGATGCATTTTACCTTGTCAGGACACTTGAATGTGCAATGCACACAAACGCTTTATTCACACTCACGCCAAGTAATACTCTCAGAAATGCAAGAGTAAGAGATATTCCCAAGTAACAGATTAAATTGTACAATGTTTATTAATTTTCCACTAGCAAGGACATTCCAGATATAAAACCAACACAAAGATTACTCCTGACACATTTGAGTGCCTCAGTTCAGAGAGAACTGCATAAAGGGCTAACAGGAATTCAACACAAATCTTCTAACACCAAAAAGATCTCTCAGCTTCTATTTTCCTCTATACAGACCAAGCCCAACAATTTATCTCTTATATTTATTATGAGCCCATTTATGCTTGATGCTAGTTCAAAACCGCGTATTTTAAATTTCAGTCTAAACTCCTCTTATCATGATTCAGTTAAAACAGCCCTCTGAAATGACCTATCAAGCTGGGTAGTACAAAGGCAGAGCTCTTGAACAGCATTCTCCTATGTTACTACAGGTTTTTAAAGGTCTGATGGCCCTGGAGTGTTGTATTAACACTAAGTAAACCAACTTAATGTCATGACACAAAGTTTGTATCCATAAAGAAAAGTTCCATAAATCTTACTTAAAGCATTGATATAAAATCTAGACAAACTTTTTTGCTAGGTTAACAGAATCTGGTTTTATCATGAATAGATGAATTCACCACGAAGTACAAAAAACCCATTTATTTTTAAGTATCTGCTAACACACAACATTTATTTTCCAATATGTTAATAGAGAATAGAAAAAAAATGCACCTTACTAACTTAATTCAACAACTTCAGACCCTGGAAACATTCACAGTCTGTTTAGCAGGGAAGACTGAGGCTATATTGTTCAGTGAGGTAAAAGTGCAGTGCAAAAAGTAGCACGTATTATTCAGCAAGTCATGAGGAAAATCACTTTCATGAATCAGAAAAATACGCTTTTAGGAACATGGCACTGGAAGTCAGGACAAACACACCAATTGAATGCCTGGAAATGCTAACTTAGAAAGCCAAACACGCTGATCCAACAATTTTTTAATGTTCAGGTACTGCACAAGAGATCATTTACAGAATGACACCAGAATGACTGAAAAAAGCAAATCTGATGCTGCTGCCAGTACAATGAACTATATTCACTTTTTGAAGTTTTATTACTTAAGGCCATTAAGGATATGGCCAAGAAACCATAAATAAACCTTAGCATTGTCCACTTCTATTAATAGTTAAAGCTCAAAGTACTGAGACCTAGTTTCATTGGCACACCAATGAAGAAGCATTACTTGGCTTTTACTCTTTCAAGCAGGGTCAGCAAAACAGAAAGCATAAAGCAGCAAAAGACTAAGTCATCTTTATATTACACTAAATAGAGCCAGTTAACAGGATTATACCTTAAAGCACACAGGAGTTCAAATATTCATGTGGCTTATTTTGAGATTTAAAAATCAAACTGAAACTAGCCTGAGGTTCATCTTCATGCTGATTCTTTTATCTAAATTTAATTTAAATAAAAACATATTACCTGGAAAGACAAAGGGGTTAGAAGTCAGCAGGTGACAGCAAAAGGATGACAGGAAGATGCTAGGTTTTCAGTCTGTTATAAGCAAAACCTTTGAATAAATTGAAAATGTCTCTACAATTTCTCATAGAAAGAAAGCCAAGCAATGTGACAGAGTCTAGCAAATGAACCGCTCATGTTGTTCTTCACTTTTTACTTTAGCTCCTTCCAAACAAAGATAATTTTAGCTCATTAACTAAAATCAGGCATACCTGGGCTGTCAGTACAGCAGGTAGCTCCTGGAAAAGTAATTGATCGTGAAAGATTCCAAGTAATTTTAGTAAAGAGTTTTGACTCAGGGCTTGGGGAAAAAATGGAAACACTAAATTACATTTCCTGACCCTCCACTTGGAACTAATAGTTTGGGCATAATTGTTAGCAACCACCTAACAGTCTTCAGTTCAAAATCATACTCTCTCTCCAAATAATGTAAACACAAGCACTACTGAAATAAGTTAATACGTATTAAGGACAGTTGAAAACTCAGCTGAAACCTGCCCTGGCCAGACTGTAAGTACATGTTGTTCAACAACATTCTCTCCTACTTTTTTAGCTAAATGATCTCTCAGAATGACTCATAAATTGACAGGACAGTAACCACAGATTTGACAGCAATGAATTCTCAGCATCATCTAGAGACTCGTTCACCCAGGCTACAACTCAAGTTCTTTCACACAGAAATACTTCATGCTAGTGCCGCCAGTCTGCTGTTTCAGTAGAACACTATTATTTGATCGCAATAAAGCAAATGGCACTGTTGTTAAAATTTCACACCAAACAGTCACTTTAGAGTATTAGGATAACAGATACTAGAAATCCATTATCTCTCAAAATCTGCATGAAGAACTAATGGTGCACAGTGTGAAAAAAACTTTTGCATGGAGAGTATTTTGATCTTATCTAATAGCATATGCTATTAAGACAGCTCTGCACTAAAATATGTCCTCAGTTTCTAACTTTTCATACAGTGGAGAGGTACAACTTTATTATCTCAGGAAATTGTAATTCACTAAAGAGAAGGGGAAAAAAAAGAACTAATTTTCCTTCTAATATTTTAAGCAAACTATCATCTTCATTTATTACATTCATTTCAGACTATTTACCAAACCATGAAATCATAAAATGTCATCTTTGTCATCATGCGCTGAAAGTCCTGAGTATCTGTTCCTTTATACTTGACTTGGCACCATGCAGCAGGCAAACATGCAGCCATCTCCCTACACAAATAATAGTACAGTGTGCAAATTTGTTTATAACAAGTATTCTGATACAGCAGCAAATATTCCAGTTTCTTTAAAATACCTATCATCTCTGTATGTGTACTTTGTATAAGTTTTTCTCAGCTTTCCAGTTCTTGTCTCCTTGAGCACTACATTTAGAATAAAAGTTTTCCGAAGCTATCCTAATAAATTTATGTTCAGTCGCTTCACATTAGTTTGCACAGGGACATTCTAATATAGCGCATTGTAGACAAGTCCAGTTCTCCTTTCTGATTTCCAGGTTAGAGTGTCACCTTTACTTGAATTCCATGTACTCTACACTCGAGTGCATCATTCCACTTCACAGGCCAGTGACCTCATGTTCCTCATAAAAAGCAGTTGCATAATTCTTTGTTTCAAATACATAAAAAAACTAACGGAAGTTACTCAAACGAGATTAAGATCTTTCATAAATGATCAATTTAAACTCCAAATATAGATTATGTTCTGGCAAATTAGGTATAGCTACTTGTGATGCTTCTACTTTCTCTTAAAGTAGAAGAATCTTGTTGAGTACTCCTGTTTATTTCCATTAGAAGCAGTGATAGAAGAGACAGATTAAAGTCTTATTCCTTTCAAAAATGCTATCTTAAATAAATTTCAAGGAATCACTGGGGTGATGTCAAAAAGGCAGATCTGTGAAATACTAGACAGCCTGAAAAATGCTTTTGCTTCATTTATTTTCCTTCCATCCACTGTACCAGTTCTACCACATTTTGCCCCTTGCTGCCACTGGGACAGGGAGACACTCTGCCTTCTTTCATGTCTCCACAGCCCCAGTCAAGAAAAACTCCTACATGGAAATCCTTTCAAGAGTGTCTCACTTGCAATTATAAAGGTAAATGAGAAACACTACACTGCAAATAAAAATTATACGAGAGCCATAAGGAAAAGTGTCACATAAGACACATATTTGGCAGCTTTAGCACTTAAATTAACTATAAATCAAGTTTATATCCAAGTAGCTCCAGACCAATAGCTGAAAAAAAGGTTTGTGGAGAAAATTCACAGTTTCCTTAGGTGCTAACAAAAGCTTCAAAACAACAAGGGAAATTTTATTTCCTACAAGGCAATTGAACACCACTAAGATTTGCATGCAGTGCCAGTCAAACACAGTATCTTGTAAAAATAATTTTAAAGACGGCACTGTAGAAAGACTTCAGAATAAATTAAGTTTGGGGTTTTTTTATTACTCATACAAATTCTTGTATTGGCAGAAATTAATTGATAAACACTCTAAAGTTATAAAAATTTTAAGTAAAAAATTTTATATCATTTAAAAAAATATTATTTTTACTAATGACAGTCCCCATGTGTATTAACTTGTGCTTTTTAATAATTTTCTTAATCATGTAGTATATTCATATAAAAGAAGATAAATAGTATGATGTAGCTGTGTTTTTATTACTTATATTTTGAATTAGTGTAAATAAACTGTTGCTTGCAGCATACACAATTGAGCTCAGGCTACAACCTCATCAGAAGCAAATAACCCAAGAAAAATGAGACAGAAAGAAAACTATCATGTGGCCACTGCAGAAAGTGGCAAAACTAATGTAGTTATTACCTGTTAGTCTTCCACACCTGTAAAGAGAAACCTAAACCCTCAGTAAAATCAATCCATGTCATATTTTGACAGTTCTTCCAATGAAGACCCTGCTCATTTACTACAGTCATTTACACAGCCAGACCCCCTACGGCCAACCTGTACTGGCCTACATAATTACCCATGGAAGTAAACAGGTAGGGCACAAATTACAAGCTTCCCTGCATTACTGCTAATTTTATCAACAGCCTGGAAGCCCTAGCATTAGTCAAAACAACAATATCAACAGTCAAATTTCTACTACAGGTTATTATGCTTTATATTATATGTAATAGACTTTGAGAGCCATTTAGAAAGTCACATAAAAATCCCAGCATAACTACACTTCCTCTTGAACAAACCTTGTGCTTAAGGTTCAGAAATAATTTGATTGTCCAGAATAACTGATACATTACATACCATTAGAAGCTACTTAGGATATTCCTTTATCTCCTTACTTCTTATTGCACGTCAGCAACCAATCCCATGTTAAGCAAATGCAGTTTGGTGAAAACCAGTGCACACACAGACACTCACACTTTGATACAAGAAAAGACTCTAACTACAGATAAAGTTAGCAGAACATTTATTTAGAGTTACTTGAAAAACCTACTTTCAAACTTCAAACTCTCACATAACTATACAATCGTCTTCCAGTACAACTCTGGCAAACTCAGGAAATGAAAAATATTAATCTATTATTTCTTCATCACCACAGAACGATGCCATTTGTTGAATTACATTTTAGAAGAGGTCATGTGCCAACCGAATTTTGAGCTTACATACCGTATTTCACAGTTTCACCTACTATCACACAGGTGTTTCTTCCATTCTAATCCCTATGCAGAAGAGTGAAGACCCCATCAGTCATCAGCAGTGTAAACCTGACTTCAGCTAAATCCTATACTAATGAAAAACAAGTTTTAAGCATAAAATGGCATAAAGCCTTTGGGCGTTCACATCAAGAACATGAGTAAACCTACTCATGACACATAAAAGCTTTATAGCATCAAAAACCACAAGATTTTTAGAATACCTCTTGTCTCCATTAGATTTTAAGGTGAATTCCACACAGATTAAATAAAACTTGACAAAAGCCCTTTGAGGTACCGAGCTTTGTAATATTTACATTTACACTCTAAGAACAGATTTAAGGATTTGCAACTGAAGAATATGAAGTACAATAAATATTTCACAATTACTTTTACATATCAAAAGACTTACTTCAAGAACAAACACTTCTACAGTGACCAGTCAAATATTTCTAAAAAGTAAACTCTACCAGTATTTGCTACTTTTAGCTGTATTTTACAAGTTAGTTATTCATACAATACTATTTTACACTACAGCTACCACCTTTGTGATATATGATCTCAGGAAAATGTAAGCAACATTTAATAGAACAATTCACAACACAAAGTAGATGAGTAATATTAGGTTGACTCCTCAGTTGGAATATAGTGTCAGCTGCTCTTACAAAAACCCTAAGTAGCCCAGAACATATATCATACAAGTAAATAAACAGCAAACTTCAGAAATCAAAATAGCCAGTGCTTAGTAGCCAAAACCAAAAAGACGTTCTGTAACTCAACTCTTTTGTAACTAAATTCAGAGAAACTCCAATATCTCACTAATCACTGAATAGGACAGGCTGCAGGAAATCATAGATGGATTTTGGGTTTTTACCATCTTAAAATAGCTCAGCAAAGATCAGGTGAAGTTTAAACCAAATTATTATTACTAAGTCAGAGGCAACCTCTCCTGACACACCAAAAGTGAGGAACATTTAAATAAAGCTTTCTTTTTTCCAACATACGTTCAACTGACCTATAATGTACTAGAAGTTGATCTACAATGACTGGTCATCCTAAGCAGACATTCCGTACTTGTAAAATACTACTAATAAAATCATCACTGCTAAACAGGGAACACAGAATAACAAGCCCAACACATTTGAAATCTATTTCCAGTATACTCAGTAAAGTATTGATCAAAAGTAGAGAAGAGACTGTTTAAGTAAAAACTGCAGCTACTTCCCACTTCAAAAAGTAAATCTCATTCTCATAAATCTCATTTACCTACAGCTCTGTAAGCAAAGTCCTAAATAATGCTATGAGACTGGTATCAGTGTATTATAGAACATGGCGAACATGCTTTTGAAAGCCTTCAATGCTCTGAGTACCTCCTTTTGTTTATACGTGGAAGAAGAAATGTCCACATTCAACTTCAATGTATAAAAATTGTCCTTCATGCAGGGGAAAAAAATAATTAAAGAGTTTTCCATTAGGCTAGAACTACATTGTACACTAGGATTAATATATTCTGAGCTGCAGTAATTTTTTACAATAAGGGCAAAGGACGTTCTGTAGCTTTGTCTGGGATGCGATAAGTGTAATCTCAGCCTCCACATGACTGCCATTCAGTGATACAGAAAAGGTTGAATAATCCTTTTATGTTGCAGGTTTCTATTCAGCAGTAGAAACATACGTAATACCACAGGAAAGGGCATCTACTTCCAGTCTTTGATTTTCTGCTGTGATTTCTTTGATGTGGGGATGGATGGAGGCATGGAGTTACAACACATCACTCCCTAAAACCAACTTGTGACGGGATAGTCTTTTTGCAACAAAACATGCTCTCTCAGGACCCTAGCAATCAAAAATCCCCCCATTTTCTCACCTAGACAAACATACCCCACAGAATTAAGTCACACCTTTAATGAGTTAGCGAACTACTCCCTAAATAAACATTTCTCAGACTTCAAAAGTTGATCTGCCATTCCTTCCCTTTGCCAGTAATAAGCGAGAAGAACCCCACCATATAAACACAGTTTTTTCTCAATAGAAGACCACAAAGGAAAGCAACATTAGCCAAGAGTAGTTAATACAAGGCCGACAATCTCCCACACCCCACATACTGGAAACGCTTACCACAAATAAACTGAGTACAAAGTACATGCTGGCAAGAAATACTATTATTTAGCAACCCTGGAGATGCATATACGTACTTGAGGACATTACAGGCCCTATGGTCCCTACAACGACCAAGTTGAAAGAATCAAACTTGTGGATAGTGTCTATGACAGACTATCTCAGACTATCTACATCTATCTTCAGAATACCAGCAGATTATCTTCATCTTTCCACAGAAGGATACCTGAAAGGTGTTACCTCAACTGAGCAAGTGTCAACCTACCTTTAAACAAAAATCATCAGGATAACCTATTTTATTCTGCTGTGTTATGACACATTAAAGAACTACAAACTGAAACAGCAAAGTAATAATAAAAAGGTGAAAATATTTAATTTTCCCCTTTTTGCAATATTTGGTTGTGCTTACAATGTATACATATACTGAAGAAATGGAGTTATTACAACACTGAAGACAATATTAATAAATTGCCTCCTTTCTTATAGTTATGTTTTTGAAGAGCCCAATATACCTATTTTCCTTTAAAGATTTAGCTTTTACACTCAATAAAACTTATCTACTCCTAGAAAACAGTGTGTTATCCCATCTGTCTCTTCCTGTTTGACTAGGAAATCCTGTAATCAGGCCAAGGAAATGAAAACAAAACTGTACAGGCTCAGTTGCTGCCAAGCTGAGTTAGGAAAAGCAGTGAGGAATTTTGAAATAGCTGGTCATGCTGTTTTTGTACATCTGTGTGTCCAGAAAATAAATGAAGTCTGAAGTTAATATCCAATACCATTATTAAACTGTAGCATCTATTCCAAATAATACTTATACACGAACTGTCAGACAAATGCCTATAATTCGGTGATTTGAGGAGAGATAATATAATGCTGCATCTAAAACAAACATGAGTTTACTGACTACCAAGACAATTTTCAGTAACAGTTCTGTTTGTAAGCACAAGCCTGAGCTTTCAAGACATTTATTAGGCATATTTTTTACCTTAAGTCTTTAAGGACATTAAAAGCCAAAGGCAAACCCACTATTCCAGTCAGAAATCCTTGTTCTAGACACATTTATTTGTTATCCCCAAAATGCAGACATAACAATTTGTAGCACTTGATAATTCACCTGTATCACAAATATACACTCATAATTAATGAGCCATACATGGCTCCTTGCGAAAGAGCCTATTATCAGTTTTGTAAAACCTACATGTTTCCAGGTGGTTTTGACTACATGCTGCATGCTTTAGGACACATGCTACAGGCAGAATCAACTGTCCTGCAGGTAGAGAATATGGAAAAGACAAAAATGATAGCACCAAAAATAAAACTTCAGACAATAGCCCAAGGCGTATTACTACAAATGAAAGACTATTCTTGGCAGTGCCATGGACTATAGATCTGTCTTACTGGAGTTATTTCTGTCTACTTCCTAATACTTCCTCTACCTCACCTCCGCCCCCCTCCAATATAAGAAGATTTAATCCATAAATAAAAGAGTTAATTTCAGGAGGGGCAAGTTACTTTTACCTTCAAGGAACAACGACTCTTTCTTGGCTCTCAGAAGCACTCTATCTGACATTTACTTGGAAATAAAATACAACTGCATTTAATAAATGCAGATGGGAACACCAAGCATAGACCTTGACTTGTATTCTCTTAGGAGGCATAGTAGAAACAAAAAAAGGAAACTCATTCTGTCTTATTTTTAAGCAGCTATTTTTAAAACCAAGGAAAGCAGAAAATATATTCACACCTTCTTTACTTGTTGGAATGACTGCATCTGATTTCTTGCCCCAGAGGCAGTCTCAGTCACCAAACCCAAACCCCACATTCCTGGAAGTGGATAGTTGCTATAATTCTAGTGTAGAGAAAGTCTACACGTTACTCTATATTATTTTTCTAGTACACCTGGTCCCTCAAGGATCAACCATATATTCCAAGCTGAATTCAAACAGGGTAAGTATTCTGACTGCTAGAGATAATTTCTTCCGTCATGTAAGCTGATGATGTGCTTAAGCAAGAGGCTATCTAGAATGTTTTGCTTCAGCCTCTAGTCAATGGGGCACAGTAAAGTGAAATGGCACTGGACTTCCCATCTAATGGTAGGTTAAGCCATATGCTCACACCAGTTTGACTAGTTCTAGCACACAGAAGGAATAAGGGTATTATGTGTCAAATTCTTTCCCCAGCTAAATGTACTATTCTTTTGAATAAAAGGAAAGCTGCTAAACTTTAAGGAGATTTATTACACACCATATTCAAATAGACAGCACAGTGTTGGTTTTTGGGGGGGGGTTGTGGTTTTTTTTTTTCCCCTGTTTGTTTGGTGTGTGTAACACTATAGAAAGGAAACTGACTTTGCAGCCAACTACTGGAAACAATGCCTGGAGGTGCTTTTGTGAGAACATGGAAAGCTTTAGAGATACAGTGAAAAGAAAGGCCTGCTATGTCTCAAAACAAGAAGTTATATTGACCCAGTGGCCGTGTAAAAACTAGCGTTTTTCTTTGAAGTTGGTTAGATTTCTACAGTAGCAATTATTCTGGTAAGTCACTTTGCCACAAATCTGTATGTTGAGTATAAAACCTAGGTGCTTTAGAAAACATCTAATTTCTGAGTTCTTGTTAAGCAACTGCTTCACTCAAGACCAAATAACAAAATTACAGTTTCTCTACAGCAGTATATGCAACTAATGAAGGTGCTTGTATCAGGTCTACTGAAAGTACCTGGAGGTTACAACCTTATTCTATGTCTTCTCTTTGAATGCATAGCAGAAAAAACCCACGCAGTGACAGCCTCAGATAGAACTCTACTTCATTTTCTCAGAGAGATGAAATAGGATTAACTTTCTTCTAAATTTCTCTCTTCACTGTGTGTGCTTAAACAGATGTGAGCTTGGCAGTGGAGATAGAAGCGACAAGGTATCAAGAAGCAACTCATGCTGGAAAGTTTGTGTCATCTAACATATAATCATGTCTTCCAATTAATGCTTAAACAATTTCCCCCCTCCCTATTATTTTAAGTATGTTGCTGGTCATTTTAAGGGTCTCCAATACCAGCAGATTTAGTATGAGGCAACAATTATATTTTTAATTACTCCTTGAAGAAGGGGAAAGTAGGTGATAGAAGCAGCAAGTTAAGTAAGGCTCATGAAAAAATAATTTTGGGAAACTAATTATTAAAATAACCATTGTTAATTGAATTTTCCATAGTCTGGCTGAATGGTCTCAAAATATCAAATTTTTACTTTATGGTGAGGTGTCCATTAAAATTAACACTTCCTGCAAGACTCTCGCATCACTGGTTCTACTTGCAGTTAATCATGTACACATTATCAACACTCCCAATTCAGTGACAAAGATGATTTATTTTTATTAAAGAAATATTAGTTACCTCATCACAGAAAACAATCAAAAATGCAGAAACAGAAAATATAAACTTGAATAGCTGGCATGGCAAATTAGAGTTTATTTGCTTAGACTGAAGTACTTTCAAGGGCAAATATTTTTTTATTGAAGCCTGAAACTATTTCACCATTGAAAATATTTGAATAGATGAATAGTAAACATACAAAAAGGTTACCTTAAAAATAAATTGTGAAGATGGGTTTTAACTCTCAAGGTATTTATATCTCATTGTAATACCTAAACACAGAACTCGTCTAAAAATAAACAGACCAGGATTAGAGATGGCAAGAGGATCTGACCAATGTCATAACTGTGATACTGCTTACTTTAGTGTATCCATTATATGGAATGTACACTGCCTTAGCAGCCTGTAGTTCCATGGCATGAAAAATTAGTTTCTATGTTGTCTCAACTTAATGTGTAAGTCGATCTTTTAGTCCTCAGAGCCTATATTTGGCTTTTTATTGCAAACTCTCTCTCCAACATTTAAACAGATTTCTTACAATGTAGACACCGTAACAAGGAAGAAAAGATACCACTTTTATTCCTAATGGTACAAAAATCTGTTTACATCTAATGTTTCCATTTTAATGCAACATACTAATTGGATGCAAGTAAAACATTATTTATAAATCCTTTTGTGCTTTGTTAATACATCTGCACAAATATGAAACTTGACAGATGGAAAAGGATTTTCCTCAATTGCGATACTATGGGTAAAAGCAAAACAAAAATCAAATTCCATCTGTCAATAAATACTGAAGTTTCAAGATGAAACCAAGTACTTCTGCCCTTTCAGTGCATCAACTTAATATCAACCTCCTTCTTGATATCTCCAGTCTGACCTCTCACTTGGCTACTGGCCAAGGGAAAAGCTATGGATGTTGTCTTCTTGGACTTCAGTAAAGTGTCCGACAAAGTTCCTCACAGCATTCTGCTACAGAAACTGTCAGGCTCTGGCCTAGATAGGCACACACTCTCCTGGGTGGAAAACTGGTTGCATGGCCAGGCCCAGAGAGTGATGGTAAATAGTGTTAAATCCAGCTGGAGTTACAAGTGGGGTTCCCCAGGGCTCAGTGCTGGGTCCAGCCCTGTTCAATGTTTTTATCAATGATGCAGATGACACTAAGCTGGGTGGAAGTATGGATCTGCTGGAGCGCAGGGAGGCTCTGCAAAGGGATCTGAACAGGCTGAACCACTGGGCTGAGTCCAATGGCATGAGGTTTAACATGGCCAAATGCCAGGTCCTGCACTTGGGGCACAACAACCCTATGCAGAACTACAGACTAGGAGAAGTCTGTCTAGAAAGCTGCCTGGAAGAGAGGGACCTGGGGTTGTTGGTCAACAGCCGGCTGAACGTGAGCCAGCAGTGTGCCCAGGGGGCCAAGAAGGCCAATGGCATCTTGGCCTGTATCAGAAATAGTGTGACCAGCAAGTCCAGGGAGGTTATTCTCCCTCTGTACTCAGCACTGGTGAGGCCGCTCCTTGAATACTGTGTGCAGTTCTGGGCCCCTCAGCACAAGAAGGATGTTGAGGCTCTGGAGTGAGTCCAGAGAAGAGCAACGAAGCTGGTGAAGGGGCTGGAGAACAGGCCTTATGAGGAACAGCTGAGAGAGCTGGGGTTGTTTAGTCTGGAGAAGAGGAGGCTGAGGGCAGACCTTATTACTCTCCAAAGCTGAGGCTTTGGAGCGTGTCCAGGTTTACAATGTGATTTGCTACCAACTAAACTGAAGACTGGGGAAAGAAGTCAAGAAGCCAGAAGCAGAGAGTTATATATTGAAAGGTTACATCTACTTAAGGAGAGTCAGAATAAAATACATGTTCATGGGAAAACTCCTAAAGCTGACAGAAGCTTTGCTATCTCTAAATACATTAAATTCCCCAATGCTATCTTTTGTACTTAAAAGAAAAAAAAATAATGTAGATGAGATAAGTTGGTAAACAGACTAAATGAAAAAGGGAAAAAATAGTGTCAGGGACACCAATACAGATCAAAAGGCTTTGGAAAACAAGTGCTGTGCTAAGACACCAAGCAAAGATGGCCATGCAACAGGGTAAACACATCTCGGCATTGGCCTTCAGGGCTGCAGGCACCTAGGAACACAGCAGCTACTCACCATGGCTGTCCCAGGCTGGCCACCTGACAGTTACCACCACGCAGTGCAGTGGGGCCCCTCATAGTCTTCATAAGGCCTCATCTTTAAAGCCTCAGTTTTCAGCACAGAAAGACAGACAACACAGTTGGTTGAAAATTTAATGCAGGGCTCCTAAAATGTCATGCAAGGCACTAGGGGAAGGAGTAGAGAGGCAGCTGAACTGGCTGTGCAGTGGGGAGGGAGGCAGGGAGTGCTTCATCACTGCCAGGCCCTGCACACAGAAAGACCCAAGAGACACGGCAGTGCCCCAGAGCACACGCTCACCAAGAACCAAAGATGAACACAGACAAAGATGATGTAATTTGCTCTTATACAACTGCAAAGCCCCTGCTTTAAGACAGGGAAACCAAAGTAAACTAGAAAGGTGAATTTCACCTCCAGTCTCACAAAGGTCCATCAGCACTCTTTTTTTTCTTCTCCTAAGCATTTATGTTTCACTAACAATTGTTTTTAAAGTGTACACATCTGGATGAAGGAATTGGGTTCATATGATATTCAATTCCCTCATGTTAAAAAGCCTACATATTTTTGAAGGTCTGTCAAAGCCAGTTAGTTCAGCCTCTTCTGTACCCAACACAGATGCCATCCTGTTTGACAGAGAGCATGCACCAGTGAAAACCTGACCAGACACACAAAGTGCAACATCATTATAACCAGACTACAAACACAGGAAATATGTAAAACAGTTCTGAACCTCTGGGGCCACAACAGTGGCCATTGCTGTCCTGTATCAAAAAGCCATGACTTCCCAGAGTCTGCTGAAACCCTGGCCTTGACCCCACGACAAGAGACCTCACTCTCATTTGGCAGTCTTGTATACAAGCGACACTGCTATCCAAGTCACCATGGCTGCACTCATCTTAGAAATGCCAGTATACAGGCACACTCACTTTATAAAGCTTCTTTCTCTCAAGGAAAAAAACGCATACAGGAAAACTACATCTTCAGTATAAATCTGTGGGCACATGCTAAAATTCTCACCTGTGAGAGTATATCAGCCACCTTAGTGGCTTCCTGTAGCTAATGGTCACATGGTAGTTACCGCCACCACCACCAAAAAGTGAAGCAACACAAAATCTGCTTATTCTACATCTTGTAAGATGAATATTAGTCTTAGCTAAGAAAGCTTCTTAACCAGACCTCCAAAAATTGCTGTGAAAGCAAACAAGGATTTCCTACAGAAATACAGCACTGGAGAAATTAATTTCAAACTTAATTTACAGGCATAGAGACAGGAAAGTCAACTACCTGAGGTGTCATCTAGTTAAGTACAACAATTAAGGAAACAACCTTTGCAAAAGGTTGAACAGGTGATCAAGCCCAGTCAACATGGGTTCACAAAAAGCAGGTCTTGCCAAACTAACCTGATTGCCTTCTGTGCCCAAAAGTGGCCCGCCTACTGGACGAGGGAAAGGCTGTGGATGTGGTCCTTGTAGACTTCAGTAAAGCCTTTGACACAGTTTCTCACAGCATTCTGCTTAGGGAACTGTCAGGCTCTGGCCTGGATAGGCGCACACTCTCCTGGGTGGAAAACTGGTTGGATGGTCAGACCCAAAGAGTGGTGGTAAATGGTGTTAAATCCAGCTGGAGGCCAGTTACAAGTGGGATTTCCCAGGCTCAGTGCTGGGTCCAGCCCTGTTCAATGTCTTCATCAATGATCCAGATGAAGGCATTGAGTGCACCCTTAGCACGTCTGCAGATGACACTAAGCTGAGTGGAAGTGTCGATCTGCTGGAGGGTAGGGAGGCTCTGCAAAGGGATCTGAACAGGCTGGACCACCGGGCTGAGTCCAGTGGCATGAGGTTTAACATGGCCAAATGCCAGGTCCTGCACTTGGGGCACAACAACCCTATGCAGAGCTACAGACTGGGAGAAGTCTGTCTAAAAAGCTACCCAGAAGAGAAAGACCTGGGAGTGTTGGTTGACAGCTGACTGAATATGAGCCAGCAGTGTGCCCAGGTGGCCAAGAAGGCCAATGGCATCTTGGCTTGTATCAGAAACAGCACGACCAGCAGGTCCAGAGAGGTTATTCTCCCTCTGTACTTAGCACTGGTCAGACCGCTACTTGAATACTGTGTTCAATACTGGGTCCCTCACCACAAGAAGGATGTTGAGGCTCTGGAGCAAGTCCAGAGAAGAGCGACAAAGCTGGTGAAGGGGCTAGAGAACAGGTCTTATGAAGAACAGCTGAGAGAGCTGAGGATGTTTAGCCTGGAGAAGAGGAGGCCGAGGGGAGATTTTGTTGCTCTCTACAACTACCAGAAAGGAGGTTGTGGAGAGGAGGGTGCTGGCTTATTCTCCCAAGTGACAGTGGACAGGACAAGAGGGATTGGCCTCAAGCTTCACCAGGGGAGACTTAGGCTGGACATTAGAAAAAAGTTTTTCACAGAAAGGGTCATTGGGCACTGGAAAGGGCTGTCCAGGGAGGTGGTTGACTTGCCTTGCCTAGAGGTGTTTAAGGCATGGGTGGACAAGGTGCTGAGTGGCACAGTTTAGTGTTTGACAGGAATGGTTGGACTCGATGATCCGGTGGGTCTCTTCCAACCTGGTTATTCTATGATTCTATGAAAAACTACTGACTTGCACTGAAGTGCAGTGTTATGGAATAATTGTTGCAACAATCTCTTGCTGTTGAAAGACATTGCAAAGGGTATTTTCCTTTGCTGTTCTGTGCTTCTGAAGACAAATACTACCCCGCTTACTGTTGGGGGAAAAAAGTTCTCTTCCTGTCTTGCACACAAATGCACGTATTAGTTGGAAAAAAAAATTGGATACAAGTCAGCAGAAATAAAAGATATGTTTACTCTTTTCTAATGTTGTAATGTTGAGCAAAAGACATACAATGACTTGAAATCACAAAGCATATAATGAAAAGTAATTGTTTTAATCTTTTCCAATGCAGCCTTAAATTTGCTGAAATGAATATTTCTAGTCACTGACCAAAAGATGCACTTAAAGAACCCAGTTTTGTTCCAAATTATGTATTCAGACATACTGTTGAAACTGAGTTAGCATGGAGTTACACAGAGGAGCCAAAGCATATAACCTTGCTCTATATTGTTACCCTGTTAATCTCACACTTCTACTAGTGCTTTCAGTTCTTAGCTTTCTAAGTATTGTAGGTCAATTTACACCACTGAATCAGTTAAGCTATTAATACTGTAATAGTCAACAACAGATAATAAACAATAGCTAACAAATAGCTAATACAAACAATGCAGTCCCTCTCAGCTTCTGAAAAAAGGTTGTGGCAATATCAAATATTGCACTGATTTTATCACTCTTTCATGTGGGAAACCTTGGGGCAAGGGGAAAAACGGTCATTATTACTCTTAGAATGTAATTTCCTTCAAGATGAATAACAGTTAAGTTATCCAACAACTGGATAATTTGTTTTGGGTTTTTAAAACAATATAATTAACCTGTATTCATGCCCTTTTAAAACTCATTTACACTATTCTTATATTATCTTTGACTTTTCCATTGATACTCAAATTGCCAAAATTTAATGAATACCCTAAACGAAAATCAAGTTTCAAGGTACTGTATTTTACTTTCAAAAACTACACATTTAACTGTGAGCAGCATCTTTGATCATCTTGCAAAAATTTTGGATCCCTCTCCTTTCATACAGAGCCAATATTTAACCAGCTTTCTGATTTTGCCTCTTCAAGATCAGTTAAGTAGATCCAGTGCCTCTAAAATGATCACACAAAGGATCTAAAACAACTGTTATTCTTTTGAAATGTCTCCAAAAAGGCTATTCCTCTTTTATTGCTAGCTTGTCATTATTGCTTGATGCCATTTACTTCAAAAATAAGTAGCACTAAAACTTATTGATTTAAGACAGTCTGCTCCAGGGAGGTCATGCTAATTTCAGACAAAATGATGAAATTTACTGGATTGTCTCATCACTTCAGTTCAAAAATTTTCTAGGTTGCAGAACAAGAAAAGAAATTTTGGCCATTCTTTACAATTAATAAGTAAACGAGAAGGTCCACATTAAATACTCTTCCTTCAAGTCACAGTAAGTATTAGGAGTTAATACACATGGAATTTATTTTTTTTTCTTTTCCATTCTCCTTTATTGAAATAAGGGAACAGATTACAGCTTTTGCAAGTTAGCTTTCATTACAACAGTTACTTCCAGTGATGCAAATATGTTTAAAATTATTTGAAGCTAGTTTAAAGAGATCATTACTTGTCTAAGCCTTCAAAATTCACACCTCCTCCAGACACTTTCTTTTCCTTGCTCAAGCCCTCTAGAAATGTCCAGGCTTTCTCTTTAAGCACCCCTGGATAGACATCCAATACACTAAGATTACAAGTCAGCACTGTGCCTTGCAGGCCTCACATGACAACATAAAAGTGCTTCCCCACAAGTTGTCTATTGCTGCATCTTCCCTTCAGAGAAACAACAGAATAAAGCACTAAAACGTACTTGAGCTTGATTCAAATTACACCAACACCCAAAGTAAGTTTTTACAGATGTTTTACACAGCTCATTTAGTACCGTTTCTGAACTTTAGTAATTACTGTGGCTATGGCAAACAAAAAATACCTTTTTTTGATCTGAGAAAAAAACTGACCAGTTTCGTCACCACTTACATTTGGCTAAGTGTAGTTTCCTGTGTTTGTCCGTATCAGACAAGAACCAACCCTGCATATCCAGCTTCAGTTAAGAGTGCCTATAGTAACTATATTGGTTTTGCATTTAAAACAAATGTTAATGTCATCGTCTCAGCCTGTTAACATGCATTTCCTTATCTACATTCAATAGAAAGCCAAACAGCCAACTGAAAAGAAATGAAAAGTCAAAACACAACAGAGAAACACCTATTCATGCTAAGCAAGCAAACCACAGCGCAGATTCTAGAAATCCCTTAGCTCAGGCTCTAAGGAACTCAAGTAGATCTGTTTCCACAATCGAAAGACCTCCAATATCCTACCCTCAAGCACAGAGAGACATCCAGCAGAAAACAGGAAAGAAGATCATGTTCAGGGGAAAAAGTTGTTTGGCCACAGATTTTAACAAAACCACATATAACATTATAAATTGAGCAGGTTATCAGACTTTGTTGCAACTAAGTGCTATGCTGTCACACAAATCCTGTCTGCTCAACAACTATTTCTACTTAAGGTTTTAAAGATTCTGAAGTATGTTAGGCATGATAACACAACATATTTGAAATTGACAAAATATTAGTAACATCTTCTACATGGTATCTCAAGAGTAAAAGCCTACCATACATGGATAGACTGCCCAGGGAGGTGGTTGATTCACCTTCCCTGGAGATGTTTGAGGCACGGGTAGATGAGGTCCTGAGGAACATGGTTTAGTGTTTAATGGGAACGGTTGGACTCGATCCGATGGGTCTCTTACAACCTGGTGATTATATGATTCTATGGATGGGAGGAAGTGTTAGTTCATGCTTCCATACGGTCCTTGCGTTTGCCATTTTACTATAAACCTAGGAAAAAACCCACAAAGAACAGCCCAAGACAAATACCTTCAAGCACAGATAAGCACTTCAGTCTTCCAAAGGATCAAACTTACCAGTATCACTTCTATATTCTACTAGAGATCTACATACACAACTGGACAAAATCAAATCTGATATCATTGAAGGATGCTAACTACTGTGAAACTAGTCAATGAGAGTATTGATCCTCATTCCTTACTGGACCAGAGGTCATCAGAACAATTTACCTATGTAATACTATTTTCATAAATCAAATCAGCATAGACAGCTTTCCACTCCACAAAGGCATAAAACAAGTAATGTGATCAATACGATTTCTGTGCTATATCATATATAAGCCTACAGTTAAAGAAACAGAAATAAAGTAATTGCAGGATGAACAGTGACTTAGCAACCATTTCATGACCAAAATCTTCCTACCATTAAGACACATAATCTAGCAATAAATACTTTACTCCTGAGATCACTTATCTAAGAACTTCAGAAATCTTATGTTTCTTTAATATACAAGAAAAGAACATATAAGCTTCATCACCATAATCACTACTTTACTCTTCATGATGTGATAACTCCTAACCCAGAAATTAAACATGGCATCAACAAACAAAATCTAGAAGAGTAACTCTATGTGCCTAACATTACCCATAGTAATGGAAAGCAGCCTGCATTTTAGATTTCTGATTTTATTTCATTTTGTATATGAAAAGACTCCCCCTTCCTCAACAGTTAAAATACATCTAAGTCTGAAGCAGAAAATTTAATTCATTATCAAAGTTATTACAGGGTAGCAACTAATTTTGATACATATAATATAGATAAAGCAATTTTTTTTCTAGCAGGCTTTGGCACCATCCTATGAAAAGCCATCCTACATTCATAAGACTTGATGTTGCCTATGTTACATGTTAGTAGGTTGCCTTCAAACTGAAAAGACACAGGTCCATGCCCTCTCTATTTCAAGATACATGCAGCGTGGGTTTTGTTTTTCATGTATAGACCATTTAAGTATTGCTACATCTAAATCTAAATGCATTTTTCTACTACCCCTTCACTCTATGTTAACACAATCAAAATAGAAATGCTTTGTTACAGGACTATTTGGGCGTTTTTTCTTCCTGGGAAAGCAAAGAATTTAGAATTAGACTTCACTTTCTGTGCTCTGTCTGTAATCGTCTAATAAGAGATTAAAGTGAACAATGCACTAGCTGTTACAGATAATAAGACTTGGTTGTTAGAACAAACAAGGTACCCACTAATATTAATTCATACATTCTTAAGAAACATTTGCAAAATGAGAAAAAACAAACTACCTGCAAAAACAGATCAGATACTAGAGGTTTTACTCTAGGCACCAGAAAAGTAAACTTTGGGATCAGATCATCATATTACATATAGTGCTACACAGTGTCAGACTAAAAAAAAAGAAAACCAGCAAACCCATGCTTTTAAGTTTCCTATACAGTTTCACTCCTAATTGTGTTAAAAGCAATATCATCTGAGCAGCTGTGGTGAGAATTACTCAGGATTATTCAAGAAGAAAAAGCTTTTATTAATAAAAACGGTTGCTCTTTCATGAAGGCAAAAGTAAGCCATAGCATAAGCTGTTAAATCACCCATACATAATAGAATAAGCAGCATCCTCTTATGCAATGTGTCACTTGCTCAATCTTTAATATAGTTTAAATTGCCATAGCCTAGATACACAGAAAGGGAAATAAAGCACAGAATGCAATCCGAATAGAAAACCAGTTTCTTTTTGTAAGACACAAAGAGACCTCTGAACACCACTTGTAGTTTTATCTTTACATTTTTCTTCTCAAGGCTCCCTCACACTCGTTTTTTTCACTAAAGAGTACCTACCAGCCTATTAATAAAATCCTCCTCTGCTCTTCTGCTTATATTACTAATTTCAGTTATTAAAAGTATTTCTATTATGTTCTTCATGTGAAAGCATTTTTCCCGCATCCAAACTGATGGCCAGGCTTCCAATGTAGAAGGCTTCCAAATGTAGTGAAGTTTGGTAGGTTCAGTTTTTTGAGGGGGTTTGCTTGTTTGTTGAGGGAACAGGACGAAGAATCAAAACATGCATTCCAACAGCCAAAAAAAGGCTTAATAATTCTGATGTTTATACCAGGTAACTTGATGACAAAAAAGCCTAGAACATTAACAAAAACATGCTGAATGTCAAAAATAGGAAACTTAATCTGAAATAAAGCTAAAAGCATCTAAGGAGGGTTTTTTTAGTGGAAGCACTGGTAACCATACATTCAGACACATGCCCTCACTCAGGTTTTAAACCACCATACGATATGCATATTTTTGATATGCGTATTTTTTCCACTGGAAAAATGTTAAACTCCTAACCTAATTTTCATTAGCTCTACTGAATGTGTTTCTGTAATATGACACTTAAAAAATGAAGTGAGAGTCTATGGAGAGTATTTCAGCACATAGTTTAGAAAAATCACCTGACATCTATTTTACTAGAAAGTTTCTAACAAACCCAGAGTCCCAAATCGTTCATCTAGTCTATACTTTAAATGTTCTTCCATCACAGAAGACTTTCTGCTGACAAATATGACTAGACAGATGACTACACCTATACATCTGCATTTACTGTACAGACCTATAGCACAGCCAACAGAACTGACAATAACTCAGAACTGAAAACACTCCTCAAACAAATGGCAAACACCTTGCTTATTTCAGTTACTTGAGACTAGCAGGCTGTAGCCTCACAGTTGAAGAGTAGCACACTTCATTAGATTCTCAAAACCACCTCAAGAGCAAGTAGTAGTTCAGCCTTTTCTAATTGCTATGGAAGAGCTTTGGATACCAAGAAAAACAGCAAAACACACAATCTCACATTTTTCAAGTTCTCAAGCTGCAGAACAGTAACTACAATTATTAAAGTGATGCTCCATTGTGATGGAGATAATCACAACCAAATTTCACCATTATATGTGAAATATTTTGAATTTCCTAGACAAGTGGCAGTATTCAGCTCAACAAAGCCCAGGGTTAAAAACAAGTGCAAGTGACATAGATTTTATGTAAGCAAAGAAAGACTCCCCATAAGGTACCAGTGGATCCCTGCCCAAGAAAACAGTGCCCGAGACTGGGAGTATGCCCATAGTATCATAAGCGGATTACATATGATGTAAGAAGTCTCCAAAACATCTTCCTGTAATTATACTTACATTGTAATTACATTAGTTTTGCAATAGGATTTCAACAGAACATTCAGTGCTAAAAAGGTGTTCAACTAGAAGTACTCTGAACAGTCATCATTTTCTCTATGGCAATCTGCCCTTCCCTCCAAATTCCCTGTTGGAGCACTCAGTCTGAAACACAGATAAACAAAGCAACTTCTGTTCTTGTTCCTGTATGATCAAATCAACATTGTGTCATGGAGTCAGTACAGACAAAGTGCTCTTGCTCCTGATTACACAGCTGCCACCTAAGAAAATTATAAGGAACAAGAGGCTAAAGGCAATTCCACAAGATTCTTTGCCTTAGAACGTGATGGTTCCTCTTGGAAGAGACTTTTTGGATGTGCTGTAGTCACTGAATTTTCTAAGTGTAACAGGTTATTCTGGTGAAGAAAGCAAAAGAGTGATGGCATGTTTGCCTAAACTTGCTAAGATATGACTAATGGAAAGCCACCTATTTCAGCATTCAAAAGGCCTAAATATAATAGTTGGGGGTGGTGGTGGTGTTTTATATCAAGATTATCACAGTCTCCCACAAACCTCCACTATAATAGTGGCTTATCTGTAAGCAAGAGGTACAATCAGCGCACCTGAAATAAATAGCTGATCTTTAACAGTATTCGATTCACATGCCAAACCAGGGTTACCTAGTGGCTGCAGGCAACAACAGCTGAAGTTTTAGTATTCCTTCATCTTTAACAGTTACTATGACGGTTCTAACTGTACCACAGCTCTGCATTGAGGAGGTGGTTGATTCACCTTCCCTGGAGGTGTTTAAGGCATGGGTGGACGAGGTCCTGAGGGGCATGGTTTAGTGTTTGATAGGAATGGTTGGACTCAATGATCCGATGCGTCTCTTCCAGCCTGGTGATTCTATGATTTTTGAAGGCTCCCTTATATACCCATATATATTATTGGTATAATGAATCATGTACTGAAAGATTTGAACTGTGTTAGCCACTGAAAGGCAGACAGCTATTGGATCATAAGAAATGAGTGGATGAAAGGGACAGAAGGTAAAGAAATTTGAGTTTACACCAACAGATAAGTTAACATGAGGTTGACTGCACACCACTTCTACAGTGTGGCTGGCTGGGTCAGAACTTGCCCTGAAGTGTAAACAAGGCTTTAAAGTACACCTTAACTGCACAAATGACAAGAGGAAATGGCCTCAAGTTGCACTAGGACAGGTTCAAATTAAATGTAACAAAAAACTTCTGGACTGAGAGAGGAATAAAACAATGAAATGGGATGCCCAGGGAAGCAGTGGAGTCACCATCCCTGATGGTGCTTAAAAAAAATCTAGATGGGGCACTTCAGGACATGGTTCAGCAGGCATGGTGGTGTTCGGCTGACAGTTGGAGTGGATGAACTTCGAGGTCTTCTCTAGCCTTTACGGTGCTATGATATGCATATAAGGCACCCAAAACACAGGCATAACATCAGCATGTATAACCAAGGGAGCTGGAAAGACAGTAAGAACACATGGGAACTATACTGTGAGGACAGGTCAATAAATATAAAAATGTTTAAATAATTCCACAAAAGCTCATTTATCATGTGAGTGCAACAAAGTTTACAATACATTGCTTCATTTTACTAGCACTGCTAAGCACTCTTTATACATATCTATTCATCAAGGACAACCATGAAAATTTCATTCTGAAACAAGAAATAGGTGTGACACTCAAATCAAACTTCAGAGTGTATTTTGTTGAACTAAAATAGGGTAGCATAGGCATAAGGATAACAATAAATCATGCAGAGTGAGTCAGAAGAACTAATGTCTAGGAAGGGAATCATCTTGAGATAAAGTGTGTTCCAAGCATACGAAGATCTGTAGGTCCAGTATTCTAATTCTATAGGAAGATCTTCAAGATATTCCAAGCAACAGCAGTCTATGAGATAACAAAATATTACTGAATATCAGAAGTAAAAGAGACTGGAACGAGAAGAACAAGCAGCCAAAGGAAAGGAGGACTCATGAAAGGGAAAACTTAAAATAAGTAGAAGTCCCTAGGGAAATGGCATTCCTTCCAATTTAAACCTGGTACATTTAAATGCCACCAAAATAAAGTTCATATAAGTTTGATGCCACATTAAAAAGGGAACAGACACACAAATGGAGAAACTATTCCATTTCTGACAGAAATCCATTTAAGAAATAGGTGCTCTACTAGCAAATTGCAAAGTGGCACTGATACTTAATTCACACT
This sequence comes from Coccyzus lansbergi, assembly GCA_033558105.1. Taxonomy (NCBI): domain Eukaryota; kingdom Metazoa; phylum Chordata; class Aves; order Cuculiformes; family Coccyzidae; genus Coccyzus; species Coccyzus lansbergi. The sequence goes on along the minus strand of JAUMJK010000320.1, from coordinate 319,450 downwards.
CTGTCAGCATCTATAAAACTATATATCATTTTCCAGGATGTTTTTTCTGTTTTGTGGCAATAAACAGATAGCAACACTCCTGCCACAATGGAAGAAATTTTGCTTTTAGAACCAGTGCTACAAAGATTTGAACCCACCTGCACTGCTGTTTTCATATCTTGATTTTAAAAAGGGACTCTAGAAATTGTCTTAAAATAATATGATATGAACTTGCATTCTTTCCACACATTACATGTGAGAATAACAATGACTTGAGTTTTAAGAGAATAATCCCTAACTAGGAAACTGTGTGACTCACACAATTCTCCAGATAATTTCCACTGCACTGGCATGAACAGAAAGTCATGCAAACCTACTTTCTACAATAACTATACAGGTACATAAACTGACAGAATCACTAAGACTTATTCTGAGGTGGGAAAAAGACAGTTAAAACCCTGTTCTTACAGGAAGATATTTTGAGTTTAAATCTGCTCAATGCATTCAGTGCCTTAAGGTAGTAAGGGAAAAGTCCTAAGCATGAAGAAAGCAAAAATTTGAGAACTTACTTTTCTGAAAGTGCATCAATCTTCTTTTCATACACAATTTCTTCTGTTCAATCATTAAATTGTGCCCATAATTTTCTAGCCAGTGGCCCACATTACACAGCATTAGCTGCTGTACCAATACTTAAACTGGAAAAGGGATCAAGTTATTTACTGTGTAAATGGTAAACCACAAAAAACCCAGAAACTACAAAGGCAACAGAAGCAATTTCGTGGTCATGTTTCAATGTATTGTCAGACTTAGCAAACAAACCAAAAATAACAAGATTTCTAATTATTTGAACTGATGCTTTTTGACATTTCAAACAATGGAAGAATTACCAGGGTAGATTTCATGAAACATTTTGCTGATGAGACTGGTGCAAATGAACTGCAAATGAAGGTAAACATTTTTACCTTCAAACAAATTAGGGTCTACGACTGTTGAAAGTAAAGGCAAACCTGTTCCAACTCCCTGCAATCTTAATCCTGTCCGTAGCCAATTTCCACATGAATTCTTGCAAACTAACATCATCTTCATACAGAAAGAGCTTAAGTTGCAGCAGCTGAAGAGCAATGAATATTTGAACTTAAATTCAGAAACATTTGTAAATCACATCTGTAGAAAACAGCCAAAAACTGCAAAACCTCATTTTTATTAAAAAAATCTGGACCTGGTATGGTTTAGACTAAGTTTTAAACTGGAGCTTAATAATTGTCCTCTTACAGAAATGACTGAAGAGCTTACACACATTCCAAGGTTTAAAAGCAGTGCTGTGTCAGTACTGTTCTTCCAACCACTCCCAAAATTCTATCACTATTATTAAGGAAAAACATTAGACGGACTTCTATAAAAGCTAATTTTCCTTAAAATGGCTTAAAAAATATAATCTTCAGAAGAGAAGCTGTTTCTCTACAGTGACTTACAGTCTAGCATTTATCACTTTTCACCCACTGTCCGTATTGCTTTGATAACTATGTTGGGCAAATACTGGATAACTTTTGTTTTGGTTGTATTAGTCACTAACTCTTGTCTTGTTCTTTACAAGGTATTCCACTTGTGCCTGTCAGTCTCAAAAATGTTGTTCTTTCAATCTTAAATCAATTAAAAGGTAGTGAGTGAGATCAGTGGAAATTATCTATTTATATACTTACTGTTCTCAAGCTGCCTTATTTACCTGAAACAGTTACTTTCAATCAGCAATCAATACAGTCAAAACCAATACAAAGTCTTATGATAACAGTGTGCATACTTTCTATTTTTCATATTATCTGGAAAAAACCCAAACTACGTACACTCCTTCCAGCAATCTGTGGCTACATTGCAAATTACTTAAAAATTTGCACCTCTATTTCACGCTCCAGCTGAGGCTGGGAAAGAAGGTGACAGAACCACTGTGACAAAGGAGTACAGAGCAGACAAATGAAGAGCAAGAGCTCAGTCAAATGTCACTTAAATGACATCTGCAATAGAGTAAACAACATCAGAGGGAAAGTGTTCAAAACACAAATTAGTTGATAATGTAAAAGATTAACAATTTCGGAATTGTTTTTGAAACTTGAGAAAATTAACCCACCCCATCTCAAATCTCAGTATCTTGTTAGCTTATGGAATTACATAATATTAGAGAGCTTCAAACTTCACTCAGAAAACACTGAGTACATGAGTAAGGAAAAAAGCTTAACGCACACACTTACACAACTCACAGAAAAAAATTAGCTTCCACCTATTTGAATTTCCATGAGATTATAAAAATCATTTTTTTTTTCGTTAAACTGAATCATCTTGGGATGGAAATAATTTGAGAACTTTGTTAGTACCTTTTAACACTTGCTCAGTTGCTTATCTGGTAAGATGCTAGGATGATTTATTTTTTTATTTTTGTTTGGAATAAGGTAAAAAAATTGCAAAGGCTATTTGCTCTCTTTTTGTAATGCATAAGTTACAATTTATTCCATGTTGCATTGCAATTAGATGTAAGTACAGGCACCATTTAAAATAAAATTCAGAACTTGAAAAAGAACTGCTGTTTTCAATATCTACCCAATTCATGGGAGAAGAGTTTGCTATTTTTTATTAGCTTGCAGGGGCGTATTAAAAATATTACCCCGAAAATTGTGATGTATTTCTGCTAGTGTTTTGGGGAAATGAAAGAAAGGATTAATAACATGATTTCCTTACATCAAATTTAAAGTGATAAGCTGCCAGAAATCTAATTAAATTAGATGATCAACTTTCTCTTTTACTAACCGTGAAAGGCAACAGCAATCTAAGGCAAGTAATCAACAACCACCACAGCCTACAGGGATACTATTTAGCTCCACCATTTATGATTCACTCAAGGTGACAAATTTTCCATAACTGAATTTGTAACATCTGTATTCTTCACAAAAGCAAGAACATTTAGCCCCTATGAGGAACGGCTGAGAGAGCTGGGGTTGTTTAGCCTGGAGAAGAGGAGGCTGAGAGGAGACCTCATTGCTCTCTACAACTAGGAGGCTGTAGAGAGGAGGGTTAATGTCCTCTTCTCCCAAGTGACAGGGGACAGGACAAGAGGGAATGGCCTCAAGCTCCACAAGGGGAGATTTAGGCTAGACGTTAGGAGGAAGTTTTTTTACACAAAGGGTCACTGGGCATTGGAACAGGCTGCCAAGGGAGGTGGTTGATTCACCTTCCCTGGAGGTGTTTAAGGCACGGGTAGACGAGGTGCTGAGGGACATGGTTTAGTGTTTGATAGGAATGGTTCGACTCGATGATCCGATGGGTCTCTTCCAACCTGGTGATTCTATGATTCTATGAACCTAACTCCGAAACACTTACCAAGTTCTCTGAACAGAAAACAAAATCCTCCCCTTTGTCAAGGTGAAAGTTGTCACTTCAGACCCGAAGAAAGATGACTTAAAGCTGCTCTGGTTTTAAAGAGTTTTCACTACAGCTTTGCCTGTTGTAGATAATCAGGGCTGTAGATGATTAATACCTCTATAATGAATACTGGTTTTCAGGCTTAAAAGTTCACATGCCCAAGTTAACCCACATTGCTATTCTTATATGTAGATAATGGAGACCAAAAATTTCAAAGGCTTACACAGGAGACAACTGTTCATAGACAACAATTACAGATGCTTTACAGGACAGCCTTGAAAAGCTAGCTATTTTGACAGCTGCTTATTTTCTTGTATTTAGCATCAACTCAAAGTGATCAGGACTCCTCTCTAATATCATCTGTATCCCCCTCCATAAAGCCACTCTGCAAAGCATCTTCTGTGCTCATACAATAATCCATATAATGGAAACTCCATTTTTGAGGGGAAACTCCTACTTAAATTCTGTCCACAAACTTTTCTTTCATTGTTCAATCCCATTTACCTTTCCCTCAAGTGGAAGTCATGCCACAGTGATTATCCCAGTCACCACTACTAGATTTACTCATAGTCTGAGGCAGCAACTAAAGCTGCAGACAGTAACCAATACACTGAATAACAGTAATGTTTTCTGTTCCATCTTTTACTCCTTCCCTAAACACTTCTGCATTCATTTCAATTTCTTTTACAGCTGTGATCACAAGGCTTATGACTTCAGAGAAAAACCCATGATGACAACAAAATTTCTCCCAAAAGATGACAGGTAACTAGGACTTTAAGGCAATCGTATAAATAGTTCTGTTTTCATTCTATTGCTGCAGCATGTATTACTTGGCATTTAGCAACGTCAAACCTCAGCAGCTGCCTATTGTCTAGTTAGTCTGTTTTTCAAAATTCTTATTCTCAAAATCAATTTTTTATTGTGCTTATTTGGCTAGGAGTAAAAAAAAAAATCAGCATGCTTTGTTCCTTTGCCTAGAACATATATGGATTTGCTGAGGGCAGATATCCTTAATGATTCCCCTGGAAAGACCTTGGTGAAAATTAATCATTTAGTCTTAACCTTTCCTTATCTTCTGGCCAGTTATTAATACAAGAGGCTGTTCCTTTTAATCCACAACAGCTGACTTGCCTCAAAAGCCTTTGGCAGGAGATCTTTTCAAATGCTTTTTATAAATCGAAATACATTATACCATCCATATACTTGCTTCCCTCTCTAAAGACTCCAACTGCTTTGTCAAGCACAACTTATAGCTATAAAAATCTATGATATTTTTACTGTATTTACGTGTTTACAGGATTTTTATGATATTTTATTTCCATGAAACTCCCAGTTCTAGTTCTCTTAGGGCCCTATATATCAGATTCCCATCCTCTTCTCCTCTAGCACACGCATCTGGAAGAATTACATACTCATGACAAAATAACTGACGCTTTCGTATCTAACATAGTTTACAGCATGAGTGAATATCATCTGGCCTGTATGATATGCTCTTATTCATTTTACTGATTCACTCTCAACAAATTAATCAAGACAGCTTCTCTTGTCCATGCCTGTAAGAAACTCAAATCTGACAATTTCTCTGCAGTCCTCCACAGTGAACCCTACTGCAAATAACTCCTGTGGCTTGTCTGCTGTAGCAGCACCTTTCTTGAGAATTTCCAAAACACCATGCGCATCAGAGACTACAGCATTCCTTGCATGTCAGTGCATATCGTCAGTGATAGGCATATTATCTTAAGGTTTTCATTTTAAATTTGCCACTCTCCTCTTCCACCTCCTATTAGGTAAACGTTCTGCTCTTTGAAGGACTGCTATCAGCTTTCTTCACCCTATTTAAGCAGCAGATTCCTTTTTTTTTAAAAAAAAAAAAAAAAAAGAAAAAAAAAAACCAAACATTTTTTGTATTTAACTTTCAATATTCCAATTTGCTGTCTTTATACAGTGTCTGTAACATAGGGAAAACAGCCTACATTTTCATAGCTACACCTCTTCATTGTTTCTCATTTGCCTTCACTGAACCTATGAGGCCTGTTTAAGTTTTTCAGAAGCAGGAAGATAAGTCTTACTAAAAAAATTTGGGTGTTAACACCAAATAACAGTACAACACAAGTAATGCTTACAAGATGAATGCTGAGTAACAAGTTAAACCAGACCTGCTGCATTCCTTAAGATTAAAATCACCTCTTTGTACATCAAAACAGAAGATTGAAGAACATCCTTGACAGGTGAAAAAATGTCTTTATCGCATTCAGTGGTGACATCACTCTTCCCATTTCTTGAAATCAAGTTAAGTTTCCTGCTATTAACATAACTTTTCCCCTATGTTCTTTCACGCCTCCTGATACTTCACAAGACTATCAGTATTCTCATGTGGTCAACAGTATAACCACAATATTAAACCTCTCTATCTCCTTCTAAGTTGTATTTCAATCCACATCAATTAACACATCTTGCTTTGTCCTATTCTCCTTAATCATACAGTACTTTTCTACTAAAGCAACTCCAACTGCAATGCAACTACTACATATTTGCACCCAAATACAACTGTATCATTGATTAGCTTCCATCCATCCAGTTTCTCAAAATGGATATAGCACCAGCACGTTCACTTTAAAAGTTGTTTCAGTCTGCTACCTTTTTTGAAAGGTGCACAGCATTTTGACAAAAGCATACAAGATGCTGCACTTCATCAGCTTCTCTATTTTCATATTCACTGTATATCTATGCACTCTTTTTATATGCACTTTCCAATCCACAAGACTAACAAGTAATCCTTGCTCATTCACTGTCCTCTCCTACACTTAACAGTAGAAGACAAAAGATGTTGAAAAACCATTCTGGTCTAACAGCTCTGCACATCTCAAGGAGGTAGCTGGCCTCTTCTCCCAAGGGACAGGGGACAGGACGAGAAGGAATGGCCTCAAGCTCCGCCAGGGGAGATTTAGGCTGGAGATTAGGAGGAGGTTTTTCATGCAGAGGGTCATTGGGCATTGGAATAGGCTGCCCAGGGAGGTGGTTGAGTCACCTTCCATGGAGGTGTTTAAGACACAGGTGGATGAGGTCTTGAGGGACTTGGTTTAGTGTTAGATAGGAATGGTTGGACTAGAAGATCTGATGGGTCCCTTCCAACCTGGTTGTTCTGTGATTCTGTGATCTCCACTTTGCCACACCACCTCTCAAATATTGCCTTTACAGCAGCTCCTTCTCAGCCAAATGATTTTCGTTAACCAGTTCAGCACCTCCACCAGCATACTACAAGTGAACAACCTATAGTCATCTTCCCCAGTAATACTAAACTGTTCCCGAGGATGCTCAAAAAAGGTTGTTTCTTACCCAAGGTGTGCCTTTTGCTCAATTTTGGCTCCTGTTCAAGACTTTTCTTCTAACTCTTGTTTTCTGACATCATTGCATAACCCTTCTCAATGGCCAGCCAAGACATCTGTTTGCACACTGGTCTATCTTATTTAAGATCTGTTTGAACTTTTCTGGGTCTTGATATTAGCAGCAGCATGGCATTAATATAAACATTTCTACTTTGTCTCAGTATAACAGTCTAGAGAAAACTAGGCTTGGTTAAGAGATAAACAGCATATAAATAACAAGCTACACTAACAGTAGCTATTAGCAAATTCACAAGGACAAGCAAAAATACAGCAAACAATCTTCAGTCTAAAACTAATTTCAGCTCTCATGCTGTCTATGTGGGATACAGTTTCTACATACTTAGATGTGTATTTCCATAAAAACAGAAGTTAACATACCATGAAATGCTGACAAACCTTTTATTATCATATCAAATTGAACCACATCATAACCTTTCAATTCTGTTAGGCATTTTTGATGCAGTTCACTAGCTGTCAAAATCTTCTGATGCCTTTTGTTGTATGCTCTTGAAATGTCAAAGTTTTATAACCTGCAGCTACTCTGTCACTTCTTCTGACTTGGTATATGAAATAATGTAGCAGGCATCAGATCACTGAATCTGGCCTGCTTGAAGGGTAAAGAATTTAAGTCACAGCTCAAACAAGTAATGTAATGTGGCAGCCTTTTATTAATAGTATGAAAGCAAGTAGAGCATAGAATAGCTTTCTTATTACACCAATAATGACATATTAGGCTATAGCATGCTCATTTTTTGTCAGATTATATCATTGCTTCTAGAAGGGCAGAGAATTAGATTTTCTGTCTAGCTGTATAAGGAGGAAAATTTTTTCCAAGAGTTTAGAGGCTTCCTGTATTTGTTGTTTTAAGAACTATCACAAGTAGCAATCCACCTCTAATACATATGACACTACACAGAATTAAAATGCTTAATCATTATTTTTCATTCTTGTTCTATTTCAGCTTTCTATTGTGATGGAAGAGATACTTGAGTATTATAAGATTTAGGAAACAAACAAACAGAGCTTTCAGCTTCAAAATTAGAAGCCCTTCATTGTTCTTGTGATGCTATGCTCAATCCTGTCAGTTTCCACTTTCCTTAGAGAACTGACTTTTCTCCTACCTCCTTCAGAAAAAATACCTTTGCAAGCAGAGTTGGTGCCACACACATCTGCATGCCTCAACATATAAAACCTGCACCTGTGCCTGTGAAATCATGAGCAATCACAAGAAAAGTCAAGTCCAAATACCACTACTTAGTAGGAGACTAGAGTCAGAGGCTGCTCACCAGCTCTGCATGTAGAAGACAGGAAGCGGAAAACTGCTTCCCCATTCACCACATGCTCCTCTACTGCAGACACTAAAACCAACAAATCAGATGAATCTCAGGTGCTCATCTAGCAAGACAGTCAGTCCCTTAAGGAAACCCATAGACCGAAAGATATGCCCATTTCCTCAAATAAAACCACAATGAAAAAAAAAAAACCCCAAAAAAACACCAGCTTGAAATCCCTTAATTTGTTTATTTAAATCAACTACTTGATTTTGGAGAAGAGAAAAATACCAAGCAAAACAGGTATCACACCAGAGAGAACACTTTAAGAAGACAGACTAATCAGGAAGATGTCAAAGATGCTCAGTGTACATATTGCTAGCACATCATCTTGCCTTTTACTCAACACAACCTGCTTCAGTTTTGCTATTCCAATAACATGCTAGACATTGGCATGAGTATGAACAAAAATATAAAGAATTCAAAGTACCAGGCAAATGTCAAAAGGATATTGAGGGTATAGAGAAACACATGCATTAGGTAGGCGACCAAACCTGAATAAGCTCTATATTCAGTTATTTGAAGTACAAAATCTTGCATGGTGGAACTTTGGGTTTCACTTCTTACTCTACAGAAAGTCAGTTTCTTGAAAGGGCCAATATGATTATTTATCTCTTGATATACAAATTTTTAAAACAATACTATGGAGTCTTTGCAAAATCATCATTATCAGCACCTCTCTGCAACACTAAGAAAAACAAGATTAGGAAAGACATTTGGAAGGGACTTTTCCAAGAGCCTTTTCAGACAAAAGCATCTTCAGAATAAAGTCCAACTTGGCTGATGTTAATTTATCTCCTTATATAACACCCCACTAACTCAGTACATAAATTCTCAGTGTGCATACAAGTTCCTTTCAGAAGGACTACAGTTAAATTTAAAAATAATTTTAGTTTGTAAGAATACATTCATAGCTGCCAATAGGTCTAGTTGCCGATAAAGACCACCTCCCATGTGCCCACACTCACAGTTGGCTGAGATACCCTGACCTCCCAGCAGCCAAACCCCTATTGTCTCACCCTTGAGACACATACACATAGGTCTCACTCTTGGAGACTGCTAGTCTGTCTGGCAACTGGTTGGACTTCCACCAGTTAAAACGGAAATCAAGTAGGGAGAAAGTGATAGCAGGCAAATAAATCCACAGTGCTTTCACTGCAGTCACTGCTTCACACCATGCCACTTCTGCCTGTCCTGTTATGGACAGATTACCTGCCTGTGCCCTGCAGAATAGTACTGAAAGATTAAAACCTTCAGTTTACTTGGCCAGTCTTATCAGAAAGCCCAGTTTATTGAGAGTATTCACTAGGCTAATTCTAGTTTTCATGGCTGCTTCTAGGATTGAGGGACACTGGCCAAGTTGCTTATCCTGTCTAGAATTCAGCTTCCATGGTTGCATTTGACAACCTTGTCTAATACACCCAGTCCTGGAAACAGAGACACCAATTCACTAGCACTTCCCTGTTAATTCTTCAAGTATGCCCAGTACCAACCTAACTAATCTCACAAGGCCAAAATTACAAGAATTCTTGAACGTATTAAATGAGTTACATAGGGAACTTAGTGGGGTGATTTTCCATTTATTTGCTTCTAAGGAGTTTTAAGTCATCTGACAGTAATTATATACGCGATGGTTTATCCCTCTGAGGACTAGGTATATGTAAAGTTACTTGCTTACAATTTAGTCTACAAGGTCTGGCAAGAACAATACTAAACTGAAGATGCTCTATCATCTTAATCAAACCTATGCAGTGCTACAGACTTGGATAAATCTGTCTAGAAAGCTGCCTAGAGGAGAGGGACCTGGGGGTGTTGGTTGACAGCTGACTGAATATGAGCCAGCAGTGTGCCCAGGGGGCCAAGAAGGCCAATGGCATCTTGGCCTGTATCAGAAACGGTGTGACCAGCAGGTCCAGGGAGGTTATTCTCCCTCTGTACTCAGCACTGGTGAGACCGCTCCTTGAATCCTGTGTGCAGTTCTGGGCCCCTCACCACAAGAAGGATGTTGAGGCTCTGGAGCAAGTCCAGAGAAGAGCAACGAAGTTGGTGAAGGGACTGGAGAACAGGCCCTATGAGGAACGGCTGAGAGAGCTGGGGTTGTTTAGCCTGGAGAAGAGGAGGCTGAGAGGAGACTTCATTGCTCTCTACAACTACCTGAAGGAAGGTTGTGGAGAGGAGGGTAATGGCCTCTTCTCCCAAGGGACAGGGGACAGGACAAGAGGAAACAGCCTCAAGCTCCTCCAGGGGAGATTTAGGCTGGACATTAGGAAAATATTTTTCACAGAAAGGGTCACTGAGCACTGGAACAAACTACACAGGGAGGTGGTTGTTTCACCTTCCCTGGAGGTATTTAAGGCATGATGGATTAGGTGCTGACGGGTATCGTTTAGTGTTTGATGGGAATGGTTGGACTTGATCTGGTAGGTCTCTTCCAACCTGGTTACTCTATGATTCTATGATCTTGGTTTACAACAGAAACACTTGGTTCATAACTGCAAACTAAATACCTGACAGTTTGTTCTTTTAGTCATACTAATCACCAATTTTTTTGAGGAATAAAGTCATAGCTCAGCTTCAAGATGCCCAAATGTCCCAATGTGATACCTCAATCTTTGCTCTCATCATTTACACTTAAGGGCTTAAACCAGCACAAACTTCATCTTGAAAACATCAAACTGCATGCAGACCCAACTTAATTCATTTTTGGTGACCAGAGACACATCAAATTGACAGTTTCCACCTGTCAAGTTCAACTTGATCAGTAACAGGTGTGATGACTGCAGAAATGAGTGACACTTTTCCTTTAAAGCAGACTCAGTTTTTTATACTAGTTGGAAGGAAAGATGCTTCACAGACGGTTTGGTTTCACTGCTAGAGAACACAGAAAGGGAATGCCTTTCCATAAGACATTAGGAAGCCAGGCCAGTAATGCAGAAAATTAAGTAACTTACTTGCAATGCATAGGAGTGGCATACAGGACGCATTAAAACATAAAAGCTTCCAACATGCACAGACAAGGAGTATAGATCACATTAGAAGTACATCCTGAAATATCTATACAGTAAAAAAGGCATTTTCTTTTTTAAATACACAGAAGCAGGGTAACATTTGTATGTACCATCACAATATATTGTGAGGAATTTATCCTTTAAGGTTAAAAACTTTTTTTGGAGAGTTTGACACGGAATAAAGGGCAGTAACTGCCAATAAATAAACGAAGCTTAATTCTAACAACCTACTTCACCATACTTGAATGAGTTTATCTTTCACTAAACAGCATGGTAGTATGTATTTTCTGAATCGGGTGATATAGTAAAGAGTAGGAAACCTTGAGCTAGTATTAGAAAATATTTTCTAAATCTTCGTGCAGGTGACTCCTTCACCATTTATTTCCACTTCTACTGCAACAATATCAGACCAAGAGTCACATAACCTTAGGTCAATGATATAAATATGGCACTGTAGCAAAGAGTCATTACTATTTGAGCAGCTGCCTCTACTGATTAGGCTTTTATCAATATCTCTGCAGTAGATGAGCCTAATGTTAGCACCATGGTGCACAGCAATATCGCTAATCAGAAGAACAAAATGTATTTTACAGTATATTCATCAGGGAGGCATCTTTCAAACAAACTATGCTGCAATAGAAGCCTTCAGTGACTTATACAGTAACAAGCAGAAAAACAAGACTTAGTTTCTCAAAGTTCCTCACACTTCGACTCTGATACCTTCCAGATTCCTAGATATGAGCAAGTTCTCTCCAAACAGGGAACAATATCTTTCAATAAGTGTTCTAACAATCTGAGGAACTGGGTCTAAGCATTCTCTTGAATTTAATCAGTTCAAGTGTAAACTTATAAATGAACACTGATGAGTGTTTAATTCTTCAAACATTTTAAAACGTTTGATGTTTCAGTCCACAACATGACATGCTCTGATAAGACAAAAAAAAAATAATAACCCCCAACCCCCCAAAAAAGTAATTTCTATCACTTTCGAAGTTACACTCTCTCCTCCTTTCTTCTCCACTCCAAACTGGAACTCTTTGCTTGCCTACCTACCACTTCTCATTAAGAATTGGAAAAGCATATGACCCATTGCCACATCAAAACACTGGAAGCATGAAAAGAATTCATGGAGAACACAAAAAATGTGCATGCACCAGCATCTGATAAAGCCAGTATATTCAAGGGTCTTAAAAAGTATTTGCCCAAGGGACATCCTGCTTCTAGCACATCTTTCTACTGAAAGCATAGCTTGCTGATCATTAACCATTTTGGAAGAATCTGCTTCATCATCCTTTCTATAGGATCTGAGAGTTAAGCTAGTAGTTTTTGCCTCTTATTTTTATCTCTCCTTATTTGAAGGAGGTAAACATAGCAAGATCATCACAAAAAAAAAAAAAGTTAAGTTGTCACTACAAGATGCGCATATAATGAAGTTACTCTGCATATAAACAGAGTAAAATGGGTTAAGTTTTACGTTAGGCTCAGTCTTAGGAGAGTTTCAACCCTCCATTCCCTACAAGCAATCCCATTTTAGCGCTTTGAAGAATCACATGATTTAACTCAAGGCTAGAACTCGAGCTCAACAAAGTATATGCTGCTTCAGAGCTGAAGTTAAATCAATTCTGCTTTTAGCTTACCTGTAAATAGGTAAACAGAATGCAAAGGCAGCATTTTCCTCCACTTGGCAGGAAATAATTGCCCTTCCTTAAAAAAGGAGCAAACTAATTGCAGAGCCTGCTAAAAGAACTTCCAGGAGGAGGTCTCAAAATGCAGACAGGAAAGAACAGCAGAGAACTGGAAACATTTATTTACAAAAAGCCCTTGAGAGTGAAACCCAGGAAAGAAACAGATTTCCCAGAAACTCAAGACAGAGGCAGGAAAACCCAAGTGAGGACTCAAACAGATATGAGTCAGAAATTGGTTGTTTTGTTAAGCCATTTGATTTTCCTCAAGTAGATATGAGAAGGCAGCATTAAAAAAAAAAAAAAACCCCACATAAAACAAACTACATGATTATTTGGCAGAATGCCGAATTGTTTTAGAAGCACAAGCATCAGTGCAGTCAAATAAAAGAGACAAGAAAGACTACTCAGAGGAAGAACACAGAGAATTGAAGTGGTGATGCATCTCTCATTTGGTCATATGTCATTCCTTTCCTGAACATCTATACCTTAATATGTACAGCACGGAATTTGTTTCCACAGAAATAGTTTTATATGTATATATACATGTAAACATGTATATACACATGTATACATGTAAAGTTATCTTTATTCCCCCCCAAAGCAATAGCTTAAAATAAATCATAAAGTCTATTCTATGGGATATTTTGGAACACAGAGGAGTCCTGTAACTTTTTCCAGGTCCAGCAATATTAACATTCCAACATCTGCTATCATGTCTTTCCTTCAGAATACAGCAGGCACATCAACTGTTACTATGTTAACTAGCAGCCTCTATTTCAGATCCCCCAAGAGAAATAAAGAACTAGCAGAAGCAGAAAGACTGCATACAAGAAGCAAAGATTTTTTTCACGCTTCCTCTATTGAGGCATTAACACCATTAAAAAGTACAGTTTCATTTCATTTCTTGATTCTAATTATGTCCAACCACCACTGAAAAACCCACCAACATCACTATCAAAAGCAAACAACAAATTTGAGCCAAATCTAATGATCAATTAAAAAAATATTAAAACCTTTTTCAATGTTGTTCTAACATATGTCATAGTATTCGTGTGTATTTATTAAGACCATGTTGTACTCTAAAAAGCAGAAAGCCAATCTCAATAGGAAGGATTTTATCTGTATTACCCGAAGTGGAAATATAACAGGCTCATAAAATGGAAAAAACGATCAACATTTTAAGAGGCGGTATTACTTCAAAAGCAATATAGTGTCTGTGTCTTAAGCTGCAGCTTGAAAACTCGCTTCAGAAATGGAAGGCAAGATAGCCAGATACACACACACACTTTAATGGTTTTAGAATGGGTTTAAAAGGAAAACATGAGTACTGCAATCCCACTGAGGTATAAAATAAAGCAGGAATTCCAGTTTTATGGTGTACATTGGATCTGCCTTTCTCCACTTGCAAAAAAAGTGATTTTGGATCATTTATGTTAGAAGTTGCTAGACACACTGATGTATTTTTAGACATAATGTGCTTCTCCTTCCAGATACACTCAAACTTATAAAAGGCAATTTACATTCTTGTTTTGACAATATGCAAGGAAGGAAATAAATACAAGTACATAAAAGTAAATCCCAACACCAAAACCAAACTGCAGTACTAAGACATGTAAGCAAGCATTTTTGAACTTTATACTTTAAAAAAGATGATTCCTCTTGGGTACAATCTTTATTTGTTTATCAGACAATCCTGCTCATTCTCTTTTTTTAATTGTCTGAAAATTATAGTGGCTTCTCACCAGACCAGGATTACATTTAAAAGTCTACAGTGAGCTGAGTAAGGGCCAGCTCAGTACATGTCTCCCATCAGTAGCACAGGCTTATTTTTTAAAAAATATTTATTATCCCTGAATATATCTGTGGCCCTCATGGGAAGAAGAAAAAAAAGTTAAAAAAATCAAAACCAAAAAGACCACCAACACCACCTATATGAAAACAGTAATGCTGACAAGAACAACATTAGCAGCAGACAGCTACCTCCTCAAGTGGTTGGCATTTGTTGTGACAAGTAAGCAAGCTCCAATCTTCTTCAGAAGTCTTCACAGTTCTCCTCGGTTTTATCACTCTTCATTCCAATCAACAGAAATGGAACAGTCAAAATGAGGGGGAGAGGGGCAGGTACAACACGTCTCAACCAGATAAATATCCAACATTTTGTGTTTCTAATTGTGTCTCAGGACAGAGGGGTACCCATATTTCTCTTCACTAACAAATCCGTTTTCCTTTCCTGTACATCACCATTTCTGTTCACTCTGCAGCCTCAACCAGTCTGCATACTTTCTATTTGCATTTGAACAAAGTACTTTTTGCACATTCAGTTGTATGTTCAAAGCATCAGTCACCCTTGCTTCACATACTTTCCCTTCCACTGAAGTTGTTCTATCATTAACCATTCTTCCGTGAGAGCCTACAGCCATATCTTTAAAAAAAAAAAAAGTAAAAAAAAATCCCAGTTCCATTGTTAAGACCTTCTAAGCAAACAATTCAAGTTTCTGGATTCAGTTTCAAGTAAATGGATTACAAAGGAAGCTCTCCTAAAATTGAGTCAGCTGTAGTACACAGCAGCAGAATTTCCAACATGAGCTAGAACTATAGGTGTTGGAAAATTCTCAGCCAGTAAGGGGGCTTACTTAGCTTTTTACCATGCTTTAAAACCCATCCACACCATTTATACCTCAGCTAACCTGAGACCATTACTCCTGCCATCAGTGCATCATAAAGCACAGAAACCAAATCTCTATGTGGAGCATCTCATAAATAATTTACAATGGCAAATTCACTTCCTTTAGTTCAGGACTTCAGCCTGTTGAGAACAAGAAATCTTTACTACTCTTATTAAATATTTACTATATGGCTGTTCTGGCACCATCACAAGAAACACTGCATACAAATGCTATGCATTAGAAAAAGACAAAAGCCATATCTAAAACATTTAAAAGTTGCTGGCAAGAGGACAACAGCTGGGAAAGGCAAATAAAGCTGACAGCCTAACTTTCACTGATGATTCTTTCCAGGACAAAAAGCAGCCACACAAGACAGCTTAACCCTTACTTTAAGATCAACATGCATCAAGTAGTTTTCTATAAAATGGACAAGTTTTTTTCAGGTAGTGACAAATAAATAAAAATATTTTCAGTGAAACAGAAAAAAAATCAACTTGTTTCCCATAGATCATTCTTTCCATCAGTGTATGTTATAAACTTGGGAAAGTCACAAGAGTTTGCCAGTTTCATGTATGCAATAAAAGCATACTTATCCTCCACTGCCAGCAACATTTTTATCTTCAGAAAAGCAAATGTGAGAAATCAACTAGGACGGTAGCATTCACAAGATTACCAATAAGATGCAGAATTCAGGGGCCTTAAAGCAACATATCTTCAGTATCCCATTCCTTGTCACTGAAGTACAGTTTAAACATTATTTAAATCTATTGTTTTGAACTATTTCACCAAATTTCTATAGCTGTCCTGGCAGTGGTCATGTAACCATGTCTCAGAGCAACAGGCACACAGTACAGTTGAGACTTGGCAATCCCACTGCAACTTCCCAATTGAAAAGCACAACTGCCCATCCCAATCAACAGAGCTACAGCTTGCACTGCAGCAATAACCACAATTGCTGGTTTTTGGCAGAACTCAGACACTGTAATGCAATGATTTTTGCAAGTGAGTCTCCAGTAAGAGGCCAAAGAAACACCACAACCTCCTGAAAACCACATGCCTGTGATAACGAGCTTCCAGATTTTGTTTGAAATGAAGCAGCAGTGACCAGTGCCTTCACAAAAGCTTTCCAGTCTAAGCATCAGATCATTATTTACATAAATAAAACTCTTCCAAAACAGACACAGGAAAGACCAAAATAATGCTGGCTGCGAACATTTTCAGGTGTTTCTCCCACACACAAGTCTTGCCTTTTAGCTAGTAGGCCAGACCAAAGTTTCAAGGCCTTCAGTTACAGGACAGCAAGGAATCTATTTCAAAACATGCCTTTACTTCCTAACCCCTTTCCTAGCAACAAGCAACCAGGCTGCAACATTGACCATTCTGCAAACCATTTCTCCAAGAGCAGAGGCCGAATACACTAACATTTCTCTGTTGTAAAGGATGAAGTAGGCCTGAGATACCCTAAGCTAATTGCTACTGTGCTCAGCACCAGCTTTCAAGCCTCTACTGCTGCCACTATGATTTGCCACTTGTAAACGCATCCATGAGACAGACATCCACTAAATTAGGAATTGTACTTCTTCCTAGCTCAGCCTGCTAAGACAGCAGCACTGTTGTCCGCACTAATGAATTGAAAATATATGAAAATAAAGTTTTGGCACTGATGTTCACCAAGAAAAAGGTACTCCCATCATTACTGGAGATGACTATCAATGTATTTTTCTTTTTAGCATGAGATACACACACACAAAAAATATTTAGTAACCTTATGGCATAATACATTCAATCACATGCTTCAGCTCAGTTTAAGGAACAAACAAAAGCATATTTTGTTTGCTGTAATATTCCAAGCACCGAAGGCAGCTGGATCTTCAGAGGAAGTGAGGGTCAATTTATCCCTCCAGCATTAGGCCCACAACACTGAAACAGCTGATTTGGCTCAGCCAGGAATCAGATGACCCAGCCCAGACCATTGGGAAGGAACAAGGCAATCTCTCTTAAACTAGAACAACTTACTTGGAGTTCTAACTGTGCCTTTCAGTTCTCAAAAGGGATGCATATAAGTAGACAACCTAGGACAAAGAACTGCAGAAAAACCTTACTAGCATAAGAATACAGGCTCAAGGAGGATAACTGAGGAACAATGAACCAGGAAACTGGAGCAGAAAATGACTTAAGAAAGGCTTTTCAGAAGAGACAGGAGTCATAGCAAGATTGGCTGAGGTGGCACTAAAGGAAAATGGAGGCACTGGAGTAGGTATGCATCCAAGTTTAATGACCAGTATATTATTACAAGACAGTGCACAGAAGAACACAGCATCCTGAACCACCTGCAGAGGAGGCAGAGCTGGACAAACAGTGGTTTAACAAACCCATGCAAGGCTGTCAGATCCCCTGCAGAGCAACGGTTGTATACTTTCTGGTATCTGTAACAGCTAGAGCCCAGGCTCAGAATTTAAACTTTGCCAGGAACGTCTCCAGTGCTTTAAAGGGCTGCTGCAAACAGACTGCACATCCGTGAACTGTACAAAGTAAGACCGGGTATTTTAACATATTTGCTACTGAAACTAAACATTTTTAGCCACGGCTCAGTTATTTTATGTAAGCGGATAGAAAGGCTGAGCCCAGTATGGAAGGAGTATTGGTAATTCCTCAGAAGCCTCCTTCGAAGAAATGAAGACTTCCTCCCAGAGCAGCTTGTCAAAGCTTTAAGATCCTCTTTTAGAGCCTGCACCTTTTCGGACTGCATCCCACAATTAAAACCACTTAAGCTGGTAAATTCACTTTTTTTTTTTCCCCAAGAGCAAACTCCAACCAGAAGCAGGAAAACTGGCCAGATTTGCCAATTTAGTGGTCAAGTTCTAAATAAAAGTTCCATCAAGCTTCAATTGACCACATAAGTGCAAAACAGAGTATTTATAGTTTGATCTCCCTTGGCCACCAGCTCAGAAACCACAGAAGGACACATTATAACACAAGACTTAAAGCACATGGTATCAAGTGCTCCAGCTTTTCTTTCAGCCAAGGACTTCCTCTCTTCTGTAGAATATTCCTTCACCTTCTTTCTCCCTCTGTTGATCTACAAGAGATATAGAAACCCACTGCATTAGCATGCCTCAAACTATTTTAAGAAAACACAAGTCAGGTACTTTGAGGTCAAGGGTTTTTTTGTTTTCTGTTAGTAGTTTTTCACTTCGATACTTTCCTTCCAAATAGTTACCACCTTTTCCTCAACTTAAGGCCTCAGAATCTTTCCAGAACTCTTGACAGCTCTTAATACAGTAAGAAATCCTTTGAGAAAAGCTGACAGACCATTATCATGATCCAATATTTTTGGAAAAAAATACGAACATACACGCAGTTTCAACAAGTAAATGGAGCTTCAGAATAACTTCTCAGAGCACGTGAACCCATAGTCCATGGTAACACAACTATCTTGTCACGAAAGCTGAAACTGCCCAGCTTAAGTGTCAAGGGCACAACCATTTTCACACTGTTCGTTACTATTTAAAGCCCAGTACCTTTTCCTTTCCAGTCTCTCAGATCAGTGTTACTTATCAGCAACTTCCAAACTAAGTTGTAGGAATATGGCCTCAAGAATAGCTTCACCATCCACAGCTCCCTCACCAACTAGCTACTCAATAGCATTCTCTTTCCAAAGGTTATGATATCATGAATATCTGAATTAAGTAACGTGGATCAGTCAGCTTAAAGTACTCAGCTTGAGGAAAATCTATTTTTTTTGTGGAAAAAGTTTTGGAATAGCCACATGAGCAATTAAAGCCAGTAGAGAGTGATGACACTAACTGGGTATAGGCTGACTCCAATCATTTTCTTGAGCTGGAACATCAGGAACCAGGAGAAATAGTTAAACCTTGCCATGTCCACAGCTATTAAAGCATGTGCTCCACCTACCGCAGTTTTTACTGAGCAGATGAACACAGGGAAGTTGTGAACCTCTATTATGGTAATCTTAAAGCATGAATGAACAAACACGCAAAGCAGAAAAATTACTTCTCAGAATAAAAAATTGTGGAGTCTATAGGTTATTGTGTGGTTTTATCCACAGAGCTTGCTTTAAACTAGAATGACTTCTTATTACCATCTTGAAGATGTAAACCAACATGGCTGCAAAAGAAGCAAGAGAGTGTTTTCTCATTTAATTTAAGCAGTAGTCAACCGTTCTTATTCTAGAACCAGGATAATGCAAGTCAGAAGGCATCTCTCCAGGTCATCTGGTCACTTTTTATGGAGAAAAAAAAGGAAAATTGTATAGGGTATTTTCAGGTTAGTCTGACATGAACAAGAGTTTTGTTGATTGTTTTAGAAATATCAAGTTTAAGTAATGACTTTCAGAATTAATTAATTCCATATATCCATAGTGAAACAAATCACATACACCTTGTCTTCATGCAGAGAAGACCTCCGGTTTTTAACATTTTACACTAGTCTTCATGCTAAAGCAAAGAAATCTTCCTTTACCATTCTACCAAAGCTGCATGTGAAAGGGTTAAGGTGCCATAGGCTCTCAGAATTTTAACAAAAGATTCCTGTGCTGGCTAGCATCCTGGTTGAAGAAAAAGTGTTCTAATATACAAACAGGAAGAAATACTAAGCATAAGATGGCTGCTCCATTTTCCCCTTAAGTCACTATGCTTTGACTGCACTTAGAACTTAGAGAAGGTTGAGCCACATGACAAGTGCTACAAGATAGTGTATACATCACAGGGTTGGTTTGGGGAAGAAGGGCTGGTTGGTTGGCTGACTGGCTTTTCAACAACATTCCCTCCAGTACATAGGC
Organism: Coccyzus lansbergi; assembly: GCA_033558105.1. Classification (NCBI taxonomy): domain Eukaryota; kingdom Metazoa; phylum Chordata; class Aves; order Cuculiformes; family Coccyzidae; genus Coccyzus; species Coccyzus lansbergi. The sequence goes on along the minus strand of JAUMJK010000320.1, from coordinate 299,186 downwards.
CTGAAAAAAACCAGTTCATACGAAGTCTTAACTTCCATCCCTCTCCTGATTGCTCCTTTTTTGATGCCAGATGCTACCCACAGAATAAGCCAGTGTTGCATGGATGTCAGCAACTTGTCAAATCAGCCCCGACTCACCAGTCATCACCCTGGGATGTCACTGCATCCCAGTTAGAAGCATCATCTGGAACGCCTGCATTTGGCAGCGCTCTTCCCTCACAATGAATCTTGCTACTACTTCACCCATTTCAGTTTCAAACCCAGAGCAACACTCACCTTAGGAATGTGCCCAACGGTTTGTCACTCAGAATTAAAACAGATGTCTCTAAGAGGCCAACCACACAACCAAAGCAGAAGGGCAAAGAAAGTGCAAATCTGTCTCCACTGACAAGAGTCCCTTCTGACAGATTACAAGAGATACATGCCTACTTAAAATTTCTACTTTGGTCTTTTCTACATACTACAAGAAGCTGAAGAGAAGCCCAGATCACACCTCTAATCAGTTCAAGGAAGAAGCGTCACGATGTAATTGCCTGCAGCCAGCAGCAGCATCACAAATGTGTTTTTCCACTCCTGTGCGGACCCAACTGCTCAGTGCCAAGCAGGAAGCTCCCAGTGCTTGTGTGGGGGCTGTGAAGACCACTTCTCTACTTTTGCCCCCGTGCACCCTCAAGGCACAGATAGGAATTTGACAGTGAAGAGTACAGTGGCACTTTTCCCCCTCATCATAGTACTCTTTAAAGATCAGCTAGAAGTCACATAAAGCAGCTGCTATTCTACAGCAAGAAGAGTTATAAGCAGAATTAACTGGTCTGACTGGGAGTAGAAGGAGAAAGCAAGAAAAATTAACGCTATGGCCTTTCTAACCTTGAAGGTTTACAAGTATCTGCAGTTGTCTCTGACTCAACAACCATGACTCAAACTTTGACTTCTGTCATCATTTTCAGCATGCAAAAAAGCAAACATGTAAAAGCTGTATTTTCAGTTTTAAATTCATTATAATATGTTATATGCAGGAAAAGAGCAAAGGAACACAAATATTTTAATTCTACATGCCTGGCAAAATTCTAGCCTCAAGAATTTTTTTTAAATACTTATCCACACACGCTGACATAAATGCTCTTTGAAATGTTTCATTACCTTTGAGCAATTTTACTCTGTTAATGTTTTGACTCCTTAGGAAGGAAGTCAGGGGCTTAAGAAAAAAAAAAAAAAGGCCTTTCAAACTTGAGACCTTCTGGGCTGAAAGAGTCAGGAGGCTCAAAACCATATTCCATGTTGCCCTCTATAACCCAGGATTGATACCTGTCCTACTTCACAAAAGCACGTGAAGCTTTCTTACAACTTTTATGTCATTACAGCAATTAAGTATGAATGTTGAACTGCCTTACAAGAGAAAAAAAGAATTACAGCATCAAGTTGTCAACATCTTAATGGATCACCTTAAAGTGATCATGCAGTTCATGGCTGACAGAGCCTCAAGTTCCTCCCCTCCCAGTAGCAATACACAGGTACCTCCCACGAAATCAGGCCATCTGGTCACCTGACAACTGCAAGTAGTAAACAGACAATTAACACTGTTGAAAAGATTAACAATACCACAGCATTCACAGGTGAAGTTAAAATAACCCTGTGGGTCAGTTTTAGTGTTTCAATTTAGGAAACAGTTCTGTCATGCTTTAGGCCTTCATCATTAAACTACTCCTATCTTCAACTCATCTGCCCCCCATACTCCCCCCTATGATATTAAACACTAGCCATATATAGCAGTTTTTATATATATATATATATATATATATATATATATATATATATTTCACATTTACTGTTAATATAAGTCCACTGATAAATCAAAGAACAGGAAACTACACATAACTTTACAGATAGGAGTAGCAACTATTCTGTAACATGCCCCATCCACCAATTGAATACCAACACTATTTCAATACATTTACTGTTTTTACAGAGAAAATGCTGAGTATTAAACTAAAGAAAAGCACAAACATTAATCAATCAAAACCTGCTTAGAGTAAGGAGTATTTTGATCAAAGCAAAATGTTCAGTTTGAACTCATGTACATTGTATTGCTGCTAACATCAGCATTAAATTTAATTAGTCTTTTAGTTATGACTTGCTCAATAAACTTTTTTGAGCCTGCCTTTGCAGTATCCTCTCTCATAAATACCATACTTCACATAATGGAGTGTTTTTACACAGACACATTCTATAATAAGATTAAACAGCAGCCTGTTTTTTAAGAGCTTTCATAGCAGTTAAATTCAGTATAATGTCTTCTCCCTCAGAAAAAAAAATATAAAGAGATATCACAGCATAAGCAGAACATCTACTTTCCCAATAATGATGGGTTATACTTCACCTAAAACACACCAGTTACTAGTACATTATTTCTGTTACTCATCTGTGCAGTTAGATACTAGGCCCATATACATAGTTAAAGTCATGATAGCTTAAGAAATACCAGGATTAAAACATATTAAAATAGAAAACATGCAAAGGCATATCATCACGCCAAAGCCATATGAACAGACACTGGATGTATTTTAACAAAGGACCCCCAACTCCACTCAAAGTTAGCTTTGAGACCTCAGCGCCAAACACTCCACCCATTCAGGAAACACTGCCAATGCCACTCTGAGAAATAATAGTTTATTCCATTCCAAGTCACCTCAGGAATAAGATAAAATAGACTTCAGCTTTTTCTGGACTACTCTTAATATTATCATCAAAAAGTAAAATTAGATTGAACTCTCTAGACTAGCATTCTGCAGGAAACATAACTAAAGTAACCTACCTAGAACTGCTAGTGATATACTTAGATTGCAAGAGCAATTAGAGAGGAAAATGTTATTCAACTATCTTCTTTGTAGCTCCCCAGTGTACTAGCTACAATTCATCAAAACAAGTCTGTTTTATCCTTTATGGAATGGATTTGGTAGCCAAGTCTTCACCTAAATACACAGGGCCACTTCTTCCCCTCTCAATAATTATGCTATCTTATCTACATCACATATTCCAGTAACAGTAGTACTTTTCATGGGTTTATTTTGTAATGAACTTCTAACAAATATAGCAGTTTAATATTAGCTATCAAACACCACTGCTGATTCAAATCCACCTCAAGACAGGTCACTTAAATACAGTACAAATGGCATAAAAAAGTTATACAAGCACAGAAAATGGATACTAGTGTTTGCACTTTGTTATAATACTTTATGCAAACAACTCATTAATAGTACTTCAAAAAGATGAGAAGCACTATGTAAAATGCCAAGTCTGAACTGCAAGTTGCTAAGATAACTTAGATAACAAGAAATCAATTTCAGCACATCTACATGTCCACTTCACAATGTAAATTAAAAGTGTAAACAGTTCAATTCCCTCCCTCTCCCTAGTTAATCCACACAATACCCTGTAGGCACGTATTTTGTATATTTCATTTTCTGCATGAAACTATTTTTATTATTTAGACAATTTTGCAAAACTTTACTGGTTCTTCAGTGGATGTGCTTTTCAGAGGATTTCACAACATCCTATCTTAGTGGTGAAGTAGAGGAAGAGCCTAATTGTCCTTAATCCTCTATTTAAAGTAGGTTAGATGAAATCCTCTTTTGACTGAGGCAAAGAGATTAGTTAGTGCCACTAGGAAAAAAAGAAACGCTATTCCCACCTCACCCTGCCCTATATCTAGATGAGTTTAATGATTAATGAAGGAAACAAATTAACCAGTCTCCTATTTCAAAAAGGGAAGCGCACACCAAACGGGAAAGTGTCCGTACGAAACCTCTAAATTCTGAAGCTTTCATGCTTTGTACTACCATGATAACATCAGTAAGAGCAAGCACTCCTTAACAAATTTACAGTACACCTTAGTAACCAGACAGCAGAGGCACTGTGAAACTTTTTTTTATTTTTAAAAAGCAATACTCATTTGGATCCCTGGCAAATCTTGGCATAATTCTTAACATTGCCGAATGAACTGCATGTAGTTTCAGGAAGTAAATGTGCACACACCTGTATGTGACTATATGCAGTCAGAGGGATAAAAGGGCAAATCCAGGGTAATAAGAGCAGTGCAGAACACTTGAGTAACAGGAAAAAAAAAACCAAACAAAAAAACCAAACCCAAGACAGTCATAGGCTTAAGTCTACACCATTTTCTTACTCTCATACAGTAATTCTATTACCTGAAAGCATTAAAAAAAAAAAACCCAAACCTTATAATTTCTTTCTATAGAAGAAATAGGCAATACTCTCATCTCTGTTCTAAGGAAAAATGAAAGCACAAAGAAATTAATATTCAGATTCACAAAGATAATCAGGTGTCTTATCAGCCTCTGGTATCCCATGATGTTCTAAACAAACTTCTCAGCCACTGGTTCTTGTAACCCTCCTAGACTAGTCCAACCTAGGCTGTCAGTGCATGCAGTATCAAACATACTCACTTATAAAGTTAAAAACAAAGCTAAATTGAAAAACAAAAAACATCACAAAACACGTTTCATGATGACTCAGAGTGTTCATGCCACAGGCTTCTAGAGTCATTACTGAGGGGCAAGAAAGAAGCCTAGTGTCTGCATGATATAGAAGAAGATTCCTTGGTTTGCCTTGTCTACCTGCAGCTGTTGCCATGGTAATTACAGGAGAGAAGATAATAGCATTCCAGTATCATTCTGCCTCATAGCTCAGGATGAGCTTCAACTGAAATGTCCCTTGACAATCATACAAATAGAAACTGTACGTTCTCCTGTGTAGTGGTAAGCTACAGAATAAGCAGCATTATTCCCCAAAAAAATAATCTGACTAAAAGACTTAAATGCGGAAAGGCAGGCTATTTTGCTTAAAAAAAACCAAAACCCCCCAAACAATAACAACCAAAAAACACAGTGAAATTTAATCCAGTTGTATAATAGGTGCTAAAAATCAGCTCAGTCTTTTCTGTGGCACAGTTTTCCCTTGGTTTCCTCTCCTTGCCACCCACACATATGACATGGAGTAATCATCTCAACATCAAGAAAGCTGCATCTCCTCAAAACTCAACTATTTTATAGTCACACATAAGCCCAATTAAAGTAGCTTATCCCCATCTCAACAGCACAAACAGTAGACAGTTGTGATATCTTTGGAACATTTTACTTGTCAGCCCAGTTACTGTTTTCTTAGTGTTTAAAGTTTAAAAAGCAAGCTCTTTATAAAATCTCATTCCACCTTGCCACTTCTCTTCTTTCAATTACTACTGTATGACAGGAGTAACGAATGGAAAATGGTGATGAGATATTAAGCTGTAACTGTGCTACCTTATACCTTGCCCTCTTCCATTCCCAAAAATCATTCTGAAAAAACTTCCTGTTTTCAGCATTGATACTCTGTGGTGCTTTAGAAAAGCCATAAAAGCAGAACTATATTAGATAATTTTTAAAAAGGGCCCAAAACAAACCCAAGAAACATGCTGACAAAAAGCACCTATATAGTTCTTGACTCAGAACAGACAAGTACTTTTGATGCTAAAAAATGCAAGGTTAAAAGTTCTTGATCTATTTTAAGTCACTGAAATACTTGCACAATTTAGATGTTCCAGAAGCAATGTCTTTTACTATCAGAGAGCATCTGATAAGTGCAGATGAGCGATATTTTGTAGTCAATAGCAACCAGCATGTGATATGCGCTCTGTCTTCCTCCAAGTGAGCTGTTTTACATACACCACGTCCGATTTCCATTTGTTTATTCTCAAAAGAATGTTTTTCTTCTGTCAACTAGCTAATAGACAGAGGTAAAACAAAGCCCATAAAATTCTTCATGTTTGTCCCTCACCAATAAATGATTGATGAAGGATGGAAGAGTGTCTGGGGAATTTTGAGCCTCGCATTATAGTGAAACATCTTAAGTACATTAGTAAACCAGAATAGACAAGAGTCACTACCAGTACACAAGAGCTAGTCAGACTTGCAGAAGTGTAAAATCCTGTTGACCACTCTGTATTCAGCAGAATTAACTTCTGAGGTAAGTAAAGCTTTCAGACTCTGCCTCTTTCAGAACCCATTGAAAGGTACACAGTCAGGACAACATATAAACTCTTCCCCTCCATCTCTCAAAAAAAAAAAAAAAAAAAAAGAAGAAAAAAAGAAGAAAAAAAAAAGGAAAAAAGGATGTTAGGAGAATAACAAAGCAATGGTGCTTTGGGGCAAGAGAATGATGCTACCTGTGGGAAAATGGGAAACAAAGAAACTACCTGTTCTGTTAGACCCTTGATACCAGAGAGAGCTGGTATCCACAGGGAAGCAGATATGGGAGATGGGAAGCATCATGGGTTTCAAGAAATACATTGTGACATGCTGACTTCCACAAGAGAAAAAAGGTATTACATACCAAGGATAGGTACAAACACCTTAGATACACAAGTTATCAATTGCTGACCTCTGAATACAAGCTTCACCCCTATTGAGAAATATTTGTATAATCCAGAGTCTGCAGACAAAAGTCAGTATATAACCACATCTACATATTATTCAAAGCAGCTTGCGGTTTTGTCAAATTATAACCCTGAAATTTAAAAAAAAAAAAAAAAAAACCAACAAAAAAAAAATCAAACCCCTTTTGACTTACAAGAAGTGACAGTTAGAGATAAAATGGGGTTTATTTTAACAGGCAGCCCTGTATGAAACATCTAGACAATACTAATCTGATACCAGTCCACAAGGGTGCGGAGAAAGCTGAATGACTACCAGTAGAAGCAGAACTAGAATGCAAGCTTACCCTTATATGTAGTAACTAAACTTAGATTAAAAAGAGTTATTATCTGAAATGCTTGGTTAATAGACTGTCCTTTGCGACAATTCCAAAGCACAAAGGCTTACAATTTCCCCAACTTTCAGGTCAAAGCACTTTGCTATATCAAAGCCAGATACAGGGTGAAAAAAAACCTTGAAGCTCAATATTACTTTATGACTATTAAGACTACATCCACAAGTAAAATACTTAGAAAATCTAATTAGAATAAAGTTATAGAATAATACTGCCAGTAGAAACAAAATAATGTAAATCTATGACTAGAAGTCACAGGCTGCTGTGAAATTTAGAAGAGAACTTGCTTAAAGTCCCTAACATAACTGCCTGGTTAAGCTAGTCAATCACCTTCTCAACCTACGATTAAAATTGACCCACTTCTATAAAAGCAGAAAAATAAAGCATTCAGTTGTAAATTCATTTATTCCAAACTAAAAAAAAAAAATCATCACAAGAACTAATACACCACGAGCTTCCAAGACACCAGAGCTGTAATAAATCACTGTTCCTTCTGGAAGCAAATGTTTATCTACGGCTATACACAGAGACATTTACACAGGCAAAAAATACTTCGAAACCAGATTTGTAATCCTGAAGTAACAGGAGAACACAAAAGAAGAGAAGCAAGAAATGACAAGATCTCTAAATATACTACATAATACAGGCAAAACTGCTCAATAATATAGACTTCTGACCCAGTTGTATTTATGGTACAATCCAACACCATCAACCTGGGCAGAAGCATGTACAGAACAGCATCATCATAGGCTGCAAGATGCTTAGCAACCATTTCATGTCAAAAAACATATGCTAAGGAGTGACCTTTTCCAGATTGCCCAGATATATTAAAATCCACAATATTAAGGAATATCCAAATCAAGCCATAATCAGCCATCGTGAACATAAGACATATGAACATGTTTTACAAAGTAAATGCTTGTTTATGAAAGATAAACTGTCATCAAGAATGGTTTTAAGACTAGTTGTCTCTTGACTACAAATAGGAAGAACTTCAGAAGTGCCAAGGATTTGCGAAAAATAAGTTACCAGAGAAAACTAATGTAACTGCAATTATATGGGAAAACCACATTGCTTAATGATATCCATGGCGTCCCAAATAATCTAACTATAAAACAGAAGCTAATCTTCCATGGACATAGCTTTAATTATCATTGTATGTTTGTTTTTTTTCTCCAAGTAGTGAGCTGCTTAAATCAAACTAACAAGTTCTTCTCATTACCAAGCACACAGCAGGCTCTGCATGGTGCTTACAGGGCAGTACGTGCCAATTCCATATTCTCAGGCTGTGAGGCCTTCCTCCCCAGGGCAGCACACATCCTCTGGAGGATGCATAAACAATTCAAATGAGAAGACAGAGAAGTATGTTGTCTGATGCAAAAGAAACAACCAGAAAAAGAGGTTATATTTTAAGAGAGTGTATGATAGACAGCATACCTGCCCCAGGCCATTTTAATATTACCCACACACAGCAATTATTTCCATCATTTAGCAAAGTAAGCTAAGCAATATTTGCCAAAAATGATCTTACTGTAAAAGACTTGTTCAGATTCTATAACTCCACATAGTGGAAAAGCTGCATAAAAAGTTACTTCTATTTCATTATTTAATGACACCGCTACTATGTTCCTGTAGTTTGAAGCAGTAAAATACACAGAATAAACTCAGTCGATGCAGTTAAGGAAAGTTACATTGCTATATTTCAGCTTGAATGATCACTAAGCATTTAGCATACTACATCAGTTGCACTGCAATGAAGCATACATCTTGTATATAGTAAGGTTCTCTTTACCAACAGTCCTGTGAACTTTTTACAGCAGCAGTAACAGTAAGGGAAAATAAGAGCCGAAGAGAAAATAAAAACAAAAAAAACAGGATGGATATAAAGGAGAACTCCACAACATCAATTCAGAAATTTAATAAGAGAAAGACTTATCAACTAGCATGCTGAATGCTTATCTTATGCAATCCACACCACTGAACTGTTACAACACCTCAGAGATATAAAGACAACACCCAAAGCAGGTAAAACAGCAGACAAGTATTTGAAAACGCTAACCAGGAAACTGACCTACTGGGAGCAACCAGTCATCTTTATGCTTCCATCTGGCCTTGGAGATACATGCTATTTTGCATTGCTTCAGGACAGTGACTGCAACAACAGTAACAATAAGAGAAACGGGGGGACCTTCACAATTAGAACAAGAATTCTGGTATTTAACTTACGCCTGTACATACCACAACAAAGTTTAAGGAAAGAAAATATATTACGCAGACCTCTTAGAAACCATCCTGTTAGAAGTCTCCGTTAGTTCAACACACAGCAACTGTTATCCCCAGACCACACCATACGACTGGTAAGAGCTCCCAGCTACCTCAACGTCACCAGCCCAAATCAGCCAGGGTTCTGACAATCCAGAGACCTGCCTGCTCTGGGAAGGACCTGCAGATGAACAAGTGCAGGATACAACTTGCAGAACAAAACTTCATTATTCTACAACCTCAATTATTGAATAGTTTCTGTACAGATTTTAACTAAAGTCAAGCTTGAGCTTACTTTGGTATAAGCACAAGGTGTATCTATCCTTTCTGACTCTCTTGCAGAAGTGTTGCTGCCTTGCCTCCCTTATTAAAAAGCACCTTGGAAAGAAGCAAGTACATCTACACTTGTGAGGTGCAGCTGGTAAGTATAAGAGCTTGAGTGAATAACTAAAGAGCGATGTTGCTGACATGTGCACCTGCTACGCCCATACAGCAGTCAGTTCCAGACCCAGCATTCAAACTATCAATTTTCATTTTCATTGCTATAGTTGTACAAAAATAGTTAGACTATGGAGATAAAAAGGAAGCACATAGCACAGAGGCATTAGCTTGCCAGATTTTAATGACCTTGCTGAAAAAAAATGAAGACAAACGTACTTACAGCAGGTTTGGGGGTTTTTTTAAATTAACTTTCCTTGGGGAAAAAGGATTCAAAATTAAGAAACTAAAGGAACACAAAAAAAACCCAAGTAGCAACAGGTGAAAATATATAAGGCAGCCTGGTACAGCTAGACAATTATCTAGACGTAACCTATTAGCATCCATACAACATTTGAAGTAGTATGATCAGCAAAATAGGGACACTTCCTCACATGGGATATAGTAATGTTTCATATAGCTTTTAGACTGCTCAATTACCCCCATGAGCAGTGCAGGAAGGTGATGGCAGTCCACAACTTAAAAGCTCAAGTGCCTTATTTTCAACATACTATCTTGCGCACATCACTTTTTAAAATAACTAATGTAGTTATTCTAAAATCTATTTCTTTCATTTTTGATGCTTAAGCCTTCTTTGGTAAAGAGGTTAGCAACATTATGTAGAACAGATTTAGAGTGCACAGCATGCTCTATGCATAATGAATGTGCTATTTGTACAGGTGCCAGACATGAGCACACAAAACATATACAGAAAAACCCACCCTGAATTCGAATCCAACAGATCAGCACTGACAGATCACTACATCCAAAACGATTCTGCCTGCTTTCCAATAGAGATCAGCACAGCTCACCTGAGCTTTGTATATCTACAGACACTACACTACTGCTTCTCTTACAATTCTTTAAGTATTCTCCTCTTACCTCAGGGCCACTTTCTAAGGATCCATATACACACAGTAGCTTTCAGTATTCACCTCGCCAGTGTTTCCCTCATCCTACAAAAGGCAACTACTGTGATCAGGGAAAAAACCTCTAGTTTCTTCACCTCCACTGTTTGTCTTAGTTTGTACTTAAAAAAAATAAACATGTCAGCCCAGATTATGCTGATATAGCTCTTGACATGCATAGCACTTACTTGGACAGTGTGAAAGTTCCCTCCAAGTGATTCCCACACAGCAGAAAAAACTACATGTATTTGGACATTACCATTGTCTCTTCTCATCTCTCAAAGTTCTTCCACACCCAAAAGCAGAAATGCGTAGTTCCCTGGTATTAGCGGTCCCCGACATTTGTATTTAACCCCAATCTACTAAAAATGTCCTTGTGAACACAAGTTCAATGAAAGCAGATTGGCATTCACTGACACACCTCAACCTACACTCAGATCCACTCTATTACACTACTGACTCGTCCTTTCAGTTCTTACAGATGAGGAAAAACATACTGACCAACAAGCAAGAGCAACTCTCTCGCCTAAGTACACCACGTTTGGTGCTAAGATTCAGACTGAAAAACCTAAGAGCACGCTAAAAACCTGAGGACTATTCTGAGGATTCATCAGTGTACTGAAACTGGACAACTCCACAAAAGGCAACTTGATTGAAACAAAGTAACAAGAAAAAAAAAAACAAATAGAAAACCTCCAACAAAACAAACCAAGTACAACAACAACAACAAAAAAAAAACCAGTAGGAGCTTTATCTGTCCTGATAAAGCAGGACAGCACCCTGTAAATCACAGTACTTCGAACTCGCGTCAACCCACTCCAGCTGGGTGAAGGACAGTCCTGCAGCCAGCTGCCCGGGGGAGGGCTGCAGGGAACCCATCAACAGCAGCTGCATCCTCCTTTTTCCAGAGGGAATCCCATGGCAGGGCCCCATGCGACCTACGGGACCACCAAACTCAGGAAGATGCTGCAAGGAAGTTTAGGTGAGACAGTAGGAAAAGATTCTTCAACCAGATGTTGTTGGAGCACAGGAACCAGCTCCCCAGGGGGACAGTCATGGTATCAAGCCTAACAATATTTAAAAAAGCATTTGGACAAAGCACTCAGACACTAGGTCAACATTATGGGGCCGTCCTATGCAGGAACTGGAGTTGTAGTTGATGACATTCGCATATCCCTTCTAACTGAGGTGATCCTGTGAAACTCCTGACCCATTTCCTCCAGCGAGCCTTGAGGATACAGACACCCCACACGCTTCAATCCCTCTGTTTGCAGCCTCACCGGGTGGTTGAGGGTCTGAGGGTGTCCCACCCACTGGGGTATGGGCTGCGCTGGGAGAGGACAGACACAATTGAGTGATGCACTTATAGGGGAAAAGCCAGGAACACTGCAGGATAAGTAGTTTCACGCAAAGCACTTCAAAAAGACACCTAGATGAAGTGCTTGGGGATATGACTTAGTAGTGAACAGGCACGGCTGGGCTCGATGGCCTCAAAGGTCTTTCCCTACCTGTTGATCCTATGATTCTATGAAAAGCGAGCCAGCCGACTCGGCAGAGGAATTCCAGCACTTGGGGTACGGGCTGCGCTTGGAGGGGAAGCAGCCCGGGAGAGACAGACGCAATTCAGTGACACACTTGTAAGAAAAAAACCAGGAACACTGCATGGTAAGTGGTTTCAGTCAAAACACTTCAAAAGACGGATGGATGAAGCGTTTAGGGATACGATTTAATAGCGGACAGGTACGGCGAGGCTCGATGATCTTGGAGGTCCTTCCCCTACCTGGAGATTCCCTACAAAGCAATGCGGGCGATACGGCGGGGAGAGGTCCCAGGGTGTCCCACCCGCCAGGCTGCGCTCGGAGGGGAAGCGGCCCCGGAGGGACGGACACAACCGAGTGACACACTCTCAGGGGAAGAACCAGGGACGCCACAGGATAAGCGATTTCACTCCGAGCCCTGGAGAAGCGAGCGTCTCGGCAGCCCCGGGGTGTGAAGCGGGCGCTACTCACGTATCGGCTCACGAGGGTCCGGAGGAGGCTGCAATCCATGGCGGGCGGCGCCGCCGCCGAGCTCCCTCCGCGCTCGCCGGTGCCCGCCTCGCTCTCCACATGCAGGGAGCCGCGGTCCCTCACCCCGCGTCAGTCACCTTCTTCTTCTTATGCCACGCGTTCGCCGCCGCCACCGCCGCCGCTCCGGCGCGGGGGGACGCGATCCCTCATAGCGCTGCCGCCGCCGCTGCCCTCGCCTCACACGCACCCGCGCGGAGCCGCCACCGCCTCGCTCTCGCGGAAGGAAGCCAAACCGCCGCCGCCAGCTCCCCCACCCCCAACCCCGCACGGCTCTAACCGCCCCGCGCGCGCCGCACGGCGCTTTAAGCGGCGGGGCGGGGCTGGGAAGGCCGCCCTCGCACCGCCCACCTCCCCCCCCCCCCCTTCTCCCCACACACCTCCCGCAACGCCCGCTTCCCGCCTCGGCGCATGCGCGCACACCCCCCACCCCCCCCCACCCCCCGCTCCGCCTTTGATTTCGCCGGCCGGACACTCCCCCCCCGGTTCCCCACCGGCTCTACCCCGGGCAGCGCGTGTCACGTGGCACCACTCCCTCATGCCGGTCCCTCCCTTACCTCAACGCGCATGGTCTCGTCGGGCGGGTCCGTCCCGCCGCGCGTCACGCGCGCGCTTTCCCCCACCCGGAAGTTGCCGGCGCGGCGGTTAGAGGGTCCCCGGCTGAGGGAGAGCGCGGCGGAGTGGGTGCCCCGAGCCCACCCAGAGAAGGAAAAAGGCTTTAGAAACTTCCCACGCTTCCATCTATCCCAATGCTTCTACACCGCCACCGCGGGGCGCCCCGCGCGGGGGAAAAGAGGGAGAAGGAATGAAGAACCGCGGAGTGGTTGGAGTTTGGAAGGGATCTTAGAATCATAGAACAACCAGGTTGGAAGAGACCCATCGGATCATCGAGTCCAACCATTCCTATCAAACACTAAGCCCTGTCCCTCAGGACCTCATCCACCCGTGCCTTAAACACCTCCAGGGAAGGGGAATCAGCCACCTCCCTGGGCAGCCTATTCCAATGCCCAATGCCCCTTTCTGTGAAAAACCTCCTCCTAATGTCCAGCCTAAATCTCCCCTGGTGGAGCTTGAGGCCATTCCCTCTTGTCCTGTCCCCTGTCAGTTGGGAGAAGAGCCCAGCACACTCCTCTCTACAACCTCCCTTCAGGTAGTTGTAGAGAGCAATGAGGTCTCCTCTCAGCCTCCTCTTCTCTAGGCTAAACAACCCCAGCTCTCTCAACTGCTCCTCATAGGGCCTGTTCTCCTGGGCTGGAGAACAGGCCCATCTTGAAGCTCATCTGGTTCCAGTCCTGCTGCCGTGGGCAAGGACACCAGTCCAGGCTGCTCAAAGCATCATCCAGCCTGGCCTTGAACACCTCCAGGGATGGGGCAGCCATGGTTTCCCTGGGCAGCCTGTGCCAGTGCCTCACCACTCTCTTCAAGAAGAAGTTCTTAGTAATATCTAATCTACACTTTCCTTCTGATTCCAAGTCATTTCCCTCCATCCTATCACTCAATGTTCTTGGAGTAAGTCCCTCCCCAGTTCCTGTAGTGCCCGTCAAGTACTGGAAGGTCATTATAAGGTCTCCTTGGAGCCTTCTCCAGGCTGATCAACCCCAACTCACTCAGTTTATCCTCATAGCTGAGGTGCTCCAGCCCTCTCATCGTCTTTATTGCTCTCCAACCCATTCCCACAGTTCCATTCTGTGTTGAAGATTCCAGAAATGGGCACGATACTCCAGATGGAGTTTCATAGGAGATAAATATATGGACAGAATCATCGACCTTGACCTGCTGGCAACGCTTCTTTTCATAGAATCATAGAATCATAGAACAACCAGATTGGAAGAGACCCATCGGATCATCGAGTCCAACCATTCCTATCAAACACTAAACCATGTCCCTCAGGACCTCATCTGCCTGTGCCTTAAACACCTCCAGGGAAGCTGAATCAATCACCTCCCTGGGCAGCCTATTCCAATGCCCAATGACCCTCTGTGTGAATGCAGCCCAGGACACAGTTGGCTTTTTAGGCTGTGAGCGTGTGTTCCTGGCTCACGTCAAGCTTCTCTCCAACCAGCACCCCCAAGTCCTTCTCTGCAGGGCAACTCTCAATCCATTCACTGCCCAGCCTGTATTGAAACCACATATTACCCCAATCCGGGTGTAGGACCTTGCACTTAGCTTTGTTGAACCTCATTAGGTTCACACAGGCCCACTTCTTCAGCTTGTCCAGGTCCCTCTGGACTACATCTCGGCCTTCTGGTGTGCCAACTGTACCACTCAGCTTGATGTCATCTGCAGGCTTACTGAGGGTGCACACGATCTCGCTGTCTGTATCGTTGATGAAAATATTAAACAGAATGGGGAAGGTGAGGAAACAGAGTAATAGGGAGTGGCTGCCAAGCTTTTCCAGGGAGCCCAGCCTGGCTACTGTCCCGCTTTGGCAGCCTGGGCTACTCAGTGCATCTTGTTAGACTGCAAGTAGGTTTGAGTAACAACTACTGGTTCCACAGGGCAGGTCAAAAATGTGTTACAAAGGCAAAATTTCCTGCATGTATTTGTTTGTGTCCTAGCAGTCCCAGTAGGGGTGGTGTCTGAGATACGCCACAGGGGTGAGGTGCAGGGATGTATCTGGGCAGGGAGCAGGTGGAAGTTTCCCCCTGCTTGTAAAAAGCAGGAAAACAGTGAAATGAATCCCTTTTCTGGAGCCCAAATGTTACAGCCCTAAGAAGTCTGCAAACGGTAGGAGTGACTTTGTGTAGATGAAGGGATAGGCAGAAGTCAGCAAAAAGTTGTGCAAAGAGAAGTAGATAGATTTATTCCAGTTTTTCAAAGATACCTGAAAGAACGCCCTTGAAGGCCTTTGTTTTCCTCAGCTCTTGTGGTTTCATGCCATTCATACCAAATGACTCACTCAAGTTTGCAGGAATCTTGTAGGTAGTCCCAGTTAATTTGTGTATTACTCTGTACAACTTCATACAAACCTAAGACTTTAGGCTAAATACTTTCTCCAGAAGTAATTGGAACTTACTAATTTCAGAAAATTCAATATTTTACCACCAATTTTAACAAAAGCAAACAAAGTCTAAACCACTTTATGTTTATAAAAATCTGTTCTTCTTTAGCAACAGTCACATAACCTGTCCTTTATCACCTAGATCGTGACCAAAGTTAGGCAATTTTCACTCCTTTGATGTTTGTGTTGACATCATTAAGTTGTCTGGACAACAAAATCTTCTAAACTAAATAGTACCTGAATTTTTTATACAATTAACATATGCAGACAAAATGGAGACAACACATTTGAGATCATCATGAATAACTTAGAGAAAGGACATGTGACTGATTCTTTACAGGTCACCTTTAATTTAGATGCATAGTATATGTTCAGCATTTTTTTATTACTGATCAGATTGCAAAATGTATAATGTGCAGTAAGTGCAGTGTGGTCAAGCTGATGCTGCTATTGAAACCCTAAAGTGATGTTGGTCTAAAACACAGTTTTCTTCATCTCAGATACTACTAATGATTCTTATTCATTTTGCAGCACTTCCCATTCTCACGTCCCTGTTTACAACTGGAGCACTTCTATAATGTGGGATTTTGCACTTACATTTCACTTTCAAGAAATGAAAGGCACAAAGAAGTGAAAGAGCTATGAAGTGACAAGAATTTGTGTCAAAAGGAGCGATTAACACAAACCTACTTTCTTATTTGTTTATTTACCTGAACGATTTAATATTAAAATAATACTCTATGTGCATATCATCACTCTTCAGGGTACTATTTTATTACAAAACCATAAGAGGAACATAAAGTGATATTGTCAAAATGCAGAGATTGCAAGGCTGAATTTGGTTATTGTTTGAATTGGGTTTTTTACAATAATTTTCTATCCAGACATTCCATTTTTAAAGAATCTGTGAAATATCCATATTTTGAAGTTAATGAGTTACTCCACTTTTAGGCAAATCTTGTTTAAACAGTCTAGTGTCTTTAATGACACTGCTTCTTCCCCAGGTTTTGAATTAAAGAAAATCTTCAAATTGTGCTTTTAAAAGTTTTAATTGCTTGTAATTTTTTTCTCTCTTTTAATAGTTTCTGTAGTTTCTTTCATCCAAACACTGCGATGTATCTTCTATATATTTATCATTTCTTGACAGAAGCATATGATTATTCCTACAGGTTAAAATCTGCAGTATCTAACCACTATTTCAATTAAAGACTAACCTAGAACCTGTGTGAGGTGCCTACACTACTTAGTAGCACAGACCTTTTCTGAAGAGAATGAAGTTAATTTGATGAGCTGTTAACAGTTAACAATGGCTCAGTGCTGAGCGTGATCATCATGGGGATATTTCTGAGCTCCTAGCTCTCTCCTCAGCATAGGTAACCAAGACAGGGCTGCAAAAAACAGTTCCTTGGATCCATAGCCTGGAGCCTACTGGTGGGTGTAGGTCCCATGTGGATGCAAAGGCAGGCTGTTTTCTCTAAGGTGAAAAGGAGACGGCAGCTTCTGTTCTTACTGACTCTTTTAGTCAAGGGCAGGGGGAACAGACACCCATGCTGAGATGCATATTTGCCACTTCCAGGCTACTGCTCAGGCTAAGATGAACAGCGTCTTTCTGCCCTTTCCATTGAACTGTGCTACCAAGAGAGAAAAAGATCCCAGGCTGGATCCTGGTCGCATACTGAAGTGAAATCCTAGCCTGGGTTAGTGGTCCTTTATGCCTGTATTTCCACGAAAAGAAAACGTCAATGTGCAGCCCAGAAAAGAGCACAGCTAGGCCACTGGAAGTTAACACAATAGTACACCCTTGCCAGCTGAGCAATGTTTGTGAAGACAGAACCGAACAGCAGATATAAATGCCTTTTTGGAGTGACAAGATCCTCCAGGGTTAGTAAGCAACTGAGCAGGGTGTTTAGGTCATACTTTTGGACTTAGGCACCTCAAATCTGCCTAAGTCAGGTTTAAGATGCCTAAGTCCTTTATTGGATCTAGCTTGAAGTGACTTGCTAAAGGTCACATTGTGACTTAACAGTCAAGCCAAAAGAGGAAGCTTGATGATATCAGACGTGAATCTGCCTATTATGCAATGCTTCACTTTTAAGCATTTTATTAAACTAATCATCTTTCTCTTTGGATATGCTATCACTTTTATTTCACTCTTCATTTCTTGTTTTAAAAATAAATCCCTAAAATTACCTGTGTGCTGTCTCTACCTTGCGTGACCTGGCTGGCTTTTCTAAATTTTTCATCTTTCCTGACTGCAGATTGGACGTCCCGTTCTATTGCTCTCCATTTCTCCTTTCCTGTTCTTACTGAATGATTCTTTCTGATCCTTTACTGGCCTCTCAGCCAACTCCTGCCTGCCCATTTGATTTACCAAATGCTGTAGATCTTACTACTTGCCACAGAATCTCCCATCCCTTCTGATTTACTTACCACCGCTCTGACTGAAACATCCTGCTCATTGTTTAAATAGTATTATACATCAAGGTAAACATGTTAGGGTGCAAAAGATTTATGCTTTTTTATGTACAGCTGTATTTTCTGCTACTTTGCAATTCTTACTGAGTTACCATTGTTTCATAATTGCACTGAAAATGTTGATAGACTGGTTCAAGGGCGAGCAGCTAACTTTATACTGAATTATATTCTTGAGGCAGTGATACTCTGTAGTTTAGTCCACCTCAGCTTTGGAACTTAGGAAGGCAGGATTTTAATGTATTATATAGGAGCTAGGACCCAGTAGAGTTCCACAGTTATCACAGGCACAATGGTGATACATTCATATGTAGTAGAAATCAGAGGCCCTGGAGTTGTAGATTTTAAGATGTTTGACACCTGTTCAGATTCCTGTTTCCTATGACATTAGTGACTATGTACCTCTAGCAGCTATGGCCAAAATGACTAAATATTATACTTTTTGGAAAAGCTGTAGGTGGTAAGAGTTTACTTGGGCATAGGTGAGAACAGTGCCAGGAGAGGGAAACAATAAGGATGGAAAAGCCGTTAATTGTATGCAGCTCATCTGCTTGAGAAACTGGTGTCTGCTTTGAGTGAAACCACTTTCCCTGCAGTGTTCCTGGCTTTTCCTCTACAGGTATATCACTTAATTGTGCCTATCCCTCTTCTATATTTCTATGAAGCTAATCAAAAGAACAACTTGTTCTCTTTCTTGCATCTACACCATGTTGGTTTGTGTTAACAAGGGAAATTATTCCCTCAGTTGAACAGATGTTTGTGGTTTGATCTACTGCAAATAGTATTTTCTAAGATCCTTCTGAATACTGTTTGTGAAAAGAGATACCAACACTAATTTTGAAGTCTTTGTTTTATGTTAAAAACATTTCACTGCCTGTTTTTGTGGTAGATGTACTTCGTTCAAAGAAGAATGTAATTAACGGTTATTGTGATACTCTGAGATCTTACCTGCCCAGGACAGTTAACAGATTTAAGGTGAAGCCAAAGTGTGAAGCCAAAGCAAATGCAATGGGTAGCATTCAATTTGATGTGATGATGATTTTATTCAGAAGCAGAGTGGCCCATAGGGCCAAAGGGATTAAGTGCAGGAGATGGAAATTACTTTGCTCTTGCTTGACATTCTTTGTCTAGGTTTGATTTTTCCGGAAAGTATATGTGAAAATGAAACATATTTCTGACTCTCTGACCTCTCTGTTTCTAACCTCTGTCAATACTGCATAGCTTCTCTTATAATCAAAAGGTAAATGCGCTGTCATGACAAAATGCAATTCCCACATCCTTGTTAACAAAGATGACTTTTGTTATGTAGTTTCTTAACAAAATCCTCTAAAAGAACAGAGTATGGCTTCTAAGTATCCAATGTAGTAGATAAAGTACATGTTAGTTAAAATAATTTGGCTGCAGTTTTCTGACAGCTCAGGTGATTCTCTGTAATTGCATCCAAGATGTGTTCCTCTACATTACCTGTGTGTGTTTAACAATGAATCACAGGGAATCTTGGTCATTAGCAGATACATCAAGAGTTTCAGTCCCTGGCTGCTACAAAGTAATCCTTTTCATCAGGAAAGGCCCCATTCAGGAAGGTCTTACTAGTGACACAAAACAGTAGAAAGTTGCATAATGTGGATCATTTTGAAGATTTACCCCATCACTGTGCAACAGTGTATTAAACTCATTAAAAGGAAACCCATCCTCCACCAGAGGAAGCTTCTCCTGGGACAAAATTCTGTTGGCTGCTATGGTTACTAATGTGATCTTCCATTTACCTCCTTGTTCACTCACCTGCTTTCCCATTCAAGCACCACAAACAAGTACTTTCAGTGATATTTGTTGTTGGAATAGTGACAAACCTCATTAGTGGCAGTCATGCATCATCAAAGAGAAAAAACAAAAGTTAGGAATGAGCAGCAACTAAACAAAAGGAAGGAAAATGCTGGAACCTATAGGTACTATGAATAATATTCTGTCCTTGCTGCCGTGTGAACTTTGTGTTCTCTTCACTTTAGATTTGCATTAATGTTAGTCTTGCCTTATGTCTCTATTTTACACTTCAGTGCCTCGATCCGGCAATGAACTCTCCATAGTCAGACTCCTGTGACTGTAGAGCTGAGTGCAGTATCAAGATCATGATGAGGGAAGTACTGTGGTTTATTTTTGGTACCTTAAAGGGACAGAACATTATTTTGCTATTTCATTTTGTATTTGGTAGCTCTTCACAGGTCTAGTTTCCTCCTTTGCATACATTTTCTTCCCCTTTTTCATTGTTCTCATCAGCATCTCTAACTGTGTAATAGTTCTATGCTATGAAACTGTCATATTCCAAATAAATTGTATGTTTCAGGGCTGCTTTCCCCCACCTCCCAAATATCAAGAAAAAAAGAGATTTTTTTTTTAAAAGCACATGAAAATTCCTGTATTATTCTATGATAATAACCAGATGGACTAGTTAGAGCAACTAATATTCTATATAACATACTTCCAGGTGAGGAGATAGTTTTTGACAATATTTTCTACAAATAAAAACCAGCAGCTGATCCTCAAAAAGGATAGTAAATAAAAAGGATATCACTTTCTGGCTACTTTAATGTAATCTGTAAAATTGCTTTTGTTCTAATGTAGCATTCAATCGAAGCTGGAGGAAATCTTTTAGTGGTTTGCTCTTTCCCACCAAATAAGGCACTAATTATAGCAGTATCAGCATTCTGGGCTTCAAAAAAGCTGTGGTTCAGATTTCTCAATAATATCTGCTTTTTCTCCTGACTGCGTTCAATTTGTTTTAGAACTGTTTATTAAGGAAGCATGAGTAGTTACAAATCAATACATAAAGTTCCAGAAATATTAAACATTACAAAAATGAACCTTTTGCTTAGATAAAAATGATGCACTGATCACAGTCATCAGATTTTCCGGTTTGAAAGTTACAGCCAGTTGGAGGACAAATTCCCGACAAAGGGACACAGCACTGCAGTCTAGGGCATCTGAGTTGTCTGACAGAGAATGGCCTGTGTACCTTTACATCGTTGTGCTCTTTCCTTCTCTCGTGGTTATTCTTAGATGCTGCATTGTCACGTGCTAGGATGGAGTGACAGCAAGGGTGGAGTGTTGGTGGGAGGAGGATGCCTAGAAGGAGGTCCTTTCTTCACCCTTCCAGGCCTCCTAATGAGGAGAAATGGGACAGGACTGATAGGCTCCATATTATTTTTTTTCCCATAGGTAAATCCTACCTGACAGTGACACAGACCACACCTCTATCACTTCCCTTTTCTAGAAGACATCAGCATTTTCTCTCAGATTAGCAAAGATACTATTGCTCTAATAAATGTTTTCAAAATAATTTATGAAATTATAATATTAATGCTCTATATAAAGCTTTTGACATCCATGCAGCAAGTAGTAATCCTACTGCTATAGCCACAGCGTATTCAAATGAGAAGTGATTCTTTAAGGTTTTCTATGCTGCATCTATGTTTGGCTGATCTTGAGCACTGCAGAGGCCTGACATGATGGTCATCATGTGGACTATTTTGCTGTGAGGTAATGTGGTGTAGACTTAGCATTGTGTAGACAGGCTAAATGAAGTGTATGAAATCCCTGAAGCTTTCAGCCATGACAGCATTCAATACTATCATGTCACTTGCTGTGTATTACAGCCACAGCCATTGTTTAGTTTTTTTTTCATGTAGGAGTTTGCTTGTAATTGCAGTAAAGTTGCTGTTTACTCCAAATTGTCATTTGTATATTATCAGAAATACTTTTAGTTAAGTAAGCAATAATTCTGAGAACATTTCCACCTCATGGAGATGCACTAGCACAAACCTTTACGTCCTTACAAAAGGGTTTGTAAAAATAAAATTTGTGGTTGCATAAAATGACAAAAATAAAAATTATATTGGCATTTTCATTGCCTTATCTCTTCTCTCCATGCCTGTTAACTTGTCAAGTATCACTATATTGTATAATTACAGAAGTTCGAATTCTGTGTTCTCCTATAAGATTCCCCTCATTTAAATCATGTGGAGGGGAGCAGGAAAGTGAGCCAGGCTGGTGCAGAGGCTGGTATTTTCAGTAAACAGAAGTATTAACTGGCAAATCTAGGAAGCGACAGAGATCTCCAGTTCACTTCACAGATTTTATAAGCAATTGGAAATTTGTGTAGCTTGCTGAGAGTGCAGAGGTAGATTTGTATTACTATAACAGTGGCTTGCTCCCACACAGTGTGTGTGCTTTTATTGTACTGGAAGTTTGTGGGCTTTTTCCATGTCTTATTTTATTTCATGTAATGGGTGGATGTATTCCATGCTAATTAGAAAAGGATTAATAAGCCGTAGTGACAATATCAATGCCTTGTTATGGTATTTCTCAAAGCTGTCAGTTCTGAAAGCAGGAAGCCCATTTGACATATGACTGAGTAGGAAGGAGAGTCCATAGACAATGTCTCCACCATGCGAGAAGCCTGGCGAGAGACAGATTTTATGAAGAGGCTGCATTTCTCAAAGCGCCAGTTTCTTCTGAGTTGTCAGGTCTGTGCAGATTAAGAGGAAGCTCATGTTTCTGTGTAACTGATCCTAAGGTCTGGTTAGGCAAACAAAAGCTTTTCCTTATTTTGTGATTACACTCACTTTATGTGGGACTTCTGCTTGCTGGAATGGGTAGTCCTTGCAAGGGCAAGTTAACATCCCATCCGTGGGTGGAAGTCTCTGCTGGACCCAGGCTGAAGCTGCTGAAAAGGGATTTGACTTCCTAGTGTCCAGAAATGAGGAGCGGGGGAAAAGATACTTAGCTAGGGAGTATTCCAGGAAGCTGACGCTTAATAGCAGTGAACTAATAGTGGTGGTGGGTAGTAGGACCAGAAATCATTTAAGAGGGATGTATCTGGGAAGTAATCTAAGTACTATGAATGAGTGCTACCAACAGTATTTGATGCTCTACAAATAGGCACAAATACTCAGGCAGTCCTGCAGCAGTCAGCATTGACTGACTGTAAGACAGCTACTCTTGCTTTGCCTCGTTTTGCTTCTAGTGCTTCTGCAAAGCTGGCTGGTGCTGGAAGGGAAGAAGTTTGACAAGTATATGATTTGTATCCTCCGTGACTAGTGCTTTAACATCCTCTGGTGAAAGGAGAGAATACAAACTGTCTTACTCCTTGAGTATACCTCTTTCTTTTCCTTCCCAAAATAGTTGTTTACTGGCAGTTTACTGCCTCAAATTAGGCCACCATTACAGATGGTCTTCAGCGTTACTGCCGGAAGATCAACATAGCTGAACTTTCATATACATGGAGATACAGCTGTGATTTGAACCCATGAAAGTATGAATGCTGTCCTGGATAGCACAGGCCTGCCCTGGCACAAGCTGAAACGGGAAGCATGTGTGCATGTGTGACATTTCTAGAACTAATGATCTTGGCAGAATGAATCACATAATGGGTATTGATTTATAACTGAATGTGGGAAGATTTGTTCATGTTTCAACTGCTAGTGAAATTTAATTCTATCAATTAGCAATCACTTTGGCTCCTCTATACTGAGAAGTACATGAGCAAAGAGCAATCTCAGATATGGTGGAATTTTAAATTTATGCCTTAGTTTTCCATATTGCTTGGAGAAAGGAGTAAGGGAAATGTCAGTTTGCTCCTCTCTTCCCTGCTTTGCCCTTTCTCCCCCTTTGGGAGGAGGAAGTGGCTCAGGCTACTCATCAAAGACAAGGTATTAAGGGAAGAATCCAGTAGTGAGAGAAGTGATTTATGAAGGTCTCAGTGCATTAAGGTCATGAGTCAGGGATTCCTTCCTTGAAATATTTAGCCCTGAGGCTCCCTTCCCCTCTTTGCCTGCTACCGCGTAGCCCATTGACGTCAGTGGGCTGGCATGGGTGTAACTGAAATGAATTTGCCCGTAACATTCAGCACATGTTATCAATTTGAATACCTTCTTGGATTTCTGAGGAGCTGTTTCAGGGGTGAAGGGTGGTGGTAGAGACAGAAAAAAGCCTTATGGAAAAAAAATTGACCAAGACTTGGGCAACTGCTAGCCAGAGAGAAGAGAGATAAGGAGAAGGGAGAATATGGAACAAAGGAGGAATGCGTATTTGTTAGCTCTTTATTTTATCAAATGATTCCTGACATAATTACTTATAAATGTGTACACAGCCACATGCGTACAAACTCCTTCTTTCTGCTTAACATTTTGATTACTGTGAGGCTCTTTAGTACTAGTCACCATATGTACACACAGTGATACAAAATCGTGGCACCTTTCTAATAATGCATAATCTAGTAGCTAATGCATTACGTATATATATAGCATATACACAGGACAATGTGATGCATATACATATGCGTTATACTATTAAAAAGAGAAGATGAGCTTGTTGCTAAAAGGAGAATTGTAATACAGTGGTTGCTGAAACTGTATTACTACATTATATCATGTATCCCTTAAGTGTTAGTGTTATAGGACATATAAGCTAATTTTAGACAAGAAGCAGCATGTGTTGTCTCAGTTCCATGACTAGACTGCTAAAGTACCCATGGTAGTGAGCGTAAAGAGAATTTGGATGGCCCCATTACAGCTCTGTAGTTCATAGACAAGCTCTTAATGGCACTGAAACCCTGGATAATAAAAGCATTTGTTAAATCATAGTACTTTCTATTCAGCCTCAGCAGGGAAAAGAAGGCTGTGGGAATACTATGTTACACTCAGAAAATTTTAAAAAGCAAACAAACAAAATTTTATCCCATGTCTGTGCGTCTGCTAGCATCAGCAGGACATATTTAGCAGTGTTTGTACAGAAAGGAAACTGGTAATTGAACTTCAGCAAGAGTCAGTCAAGTACTGTGATGGGATTTTTTTTCCCCAAGAAGCATGATTTGGCATTTTTACTGCATGAAATTGGAAACTGATAGAAATATGTCTATTGAGTTGGTTTATTCTTGTGTCTATCATATAAACACAGTACTGTAAAAATAACTACTGCATAATGCAAGAAAATAACATTTAGTAATAAAACTATGATCATTTTCAAATGTCTAAAGAAGTATAAAGGTGCTGCATATGCCTATAATGTTATACAAAGGCACTAGAAAGCCTACTTTAGAAGCCCAGAAGCCCAGATTTTTATTTTATAATAATTAGTGGGAAAGGATAGTGAAAACCAGATAGCATGAGACCACCCTGCTTTTATTACACTTTTAAAGATATTCTTATTCCATATACACAAGCATTATTATTAAAATAGATAGAACCTTTTGCTGCTTTTACTTAAGTACTATTTTCACCACAAAAAGCTTAACTCTGCTTTCTTTTTGCCCAGCATTTTTCCTCCTTTTCTGATACAATGATACTGTTCTGCGTAATGCTATGCACTGTATACAATTTCCACATATTCTAGAAACTACTGACAAAACCTAACATGTAGCCTGTTAAGCTTGCCAGGGAAAGATGTAGACGATGAACCATACTCCATGACTGGTGTAAAAAATATTTCTGAGGCAATACCCTTTCATTTTTTTCAGTAAGTTTGCATGTTATTCTCCATTTACTGATAGGTTGCCAAGGCATTTTTATTAAAAGCTAGAAAATTTGGTGTGGCTTCCTCTCAGGTCTCAGTGGATTGTGCCTACATCTAATGTTGGTGTATATGAAGCAACTGATTTATCATGCTTGAGTTTTTTGTGCTGGACATTTATGTCTTAAAACAGGATGGAATTGCACAGCACTTCATTGTAAACAGAGTTATGTCCCTGCAGGCTTCAGTTACTTAATGGTAAGGGGCAAATAGCTGTTAAAGTGGCATAATGGTACTGTTCTCATACGTGACGTTTAAAACTCTGGAGATGTATTGTTTCTTACAACAGGTGAAGAAGGTCTTAGTCTGTCACAGTCTACAGTGGTAAACTGAAATGGAAGGGAAAGAGGACAAGGATGAAGGGGCAATCAGATAACACAAAATGGCTTGACTAAATCTGTGCAGTAAAAGTAATATTTTGTAGTGTAATTATCTGAATCTTTGGGTAACAAGAAAAGAAACTTCAGAAATGCTTCAAAAAACCATTTTGCTTCTATTTGTGAAAAAGGATTGTAAACAAAACTCTGTCTTTGCAGTAGAAAAAAGAATGGAATGACTTTCTAGGATGCTCTTAGTTTGAGATAATAGCCCCCAAGAAGCATTACAGAGCCAGGAATGTTAGCTTAGTGAAACTTGAAAGGACTTGGCCAAATTTACAGAATCACTTACTGAAAGTAGATCTCTGATGGAAGGAATCACTAAGAAGGTGAAACAGTTTTCTGGCATCTAGTAGGCACTACAGTCCCTGGAAGATTTTTAATTTGTGCTAATATGATCTATAGGTTGTCAAAAGATTTGACACCGCATGCTAGAAAATCTGATGCTTGTTGTGCTAGTCCTTATGTGACAGGCAAATTGAAAATCCATGTATATATTAGGGCCAAGAGAAAGAGTAAGCTCTATAATAGTATTCTAAGAAAACAAATAGCATTTTATTAATCCTTCATGATGTTTCTGGTGCAGAAAGAGCACTGGAAAATGCTACCATTCTTTGCCCAGAATGAATACAATAGTCCTGTTTAGAAAAGACAGGTGTAATGATAAGCAGTTAAACAGCATATTGACTGTCAGCTAAGAATCTTTTAGCATACTGTTAAAAGGCAAACAAAATTGCCTTGCTTTTACAAGATTTTAACTTGCTTCTGGGAATGGTTGGATTCGATGATCCAGTAGGTCCTTTCCAACCTAGTGATTCAATGACGCTATGATTCTATGTGATGCTATCAAGGTTTTGCCAGTGGTTGCAGCTGGAGATACAGAGAGCTGGAAATAACTTGTTCTTTGAAGAGTAGAGGTGGTCAGCCTTCCTGAAGAAGACAGGAGGATCAGAAATAGACGTGGGTTTTCAACCTCTAACCTCACTTTCATTACAGTGAGGTTTAGTCTGCCATCTTGTTTGAGGTCCTTTCGTTTATGAAAATCTGAATCGGGGAAGATTAGATAAGGCAATCATAAAAGATATTGTCTTCCAGATGAAATACATTTTAAAAGTAGTTGTTCTACATAAGAACATAGTGAAAATATAAGTGCAAAGGAGAGTTAGTTAGTGTATGTTTAGAAAACATACACAGTACTGGGACATCTCATTTAAACTATTTATCCTCTAAAATAGTTGGACCAGGTGATCCTGGAGGTCCCTTCCAATCTGGCATTCTATGATTCTATGCTTATTTCTGCTCATCTTTGTCAGTGATTCCATTGCTTTGGAAATGTTTGCATCCAGTGTTGCTTCTCTTTCTGCAGATTTCAGGCTCAAACTAAGTATAAAGCTGCAACTTTCACATATCCTGTATTCCATAATACACTAGTTACCAAGGTTCAAGAAAAGATTATTAGGGGAGAGTTTACTTCAAGATGGCTTCTTTTGTCACGTCTCATGTTGAATCCATGAATCCAGATGCACCACCCCACAGATTTTGACTGTGTCGTGTACATGGTTTGATTTCAACTATGTTTGACTAAAATTTGATCACTGAATTGAGTTCAGAAATTTATGCTCGTTTGGCCAAACTACAGCTAAGGGAAACCCATGTAAAAATGCACTGGTACTGCCTAGAAAATAAGAGCATATTCACTACTCTGCATACTGTTATGCATTTCCTTTAATTTGTTTGGCTGTGATTTAAACTTTTGTGACCTTTCCACATCATTCCCCTCTCAGTTGAGTATGTTTTTATATGTTTATTGTACAGGACAGAGATACTTCAGGAAACTCAGGGAAACAATCCTTGTGTGTAATTTCAAGCAGATTTATATATGTTTGCACTTCGGCTTAAACAAGTAATGTTTTAATGAGTATTCTTTACCATAACTAAATACGCCTAGTTTTCATAGAGAAAAACAAGAGAGCTACTAATGGAATTACTAACTTTGTTGTGAGTTAATGCTCATCCAGTGCACTGTTGGTCTACATTGATAGGAAGGTAAATGGATTATGTGGTAAGAAAGCTGATTATGTTGCCCAGGCCCCTAGGGGTCTGAGCAGGTGGAAGGTCTGAAAGATGTAGGGAAGACATAGGGATTGACAGGTTGAGAGAGTTGGGCTTGTTCAGCCTGGAGAAGAGAAGGCTCTGGGGAGATCTTATAGCAACCCTCCAATACCTGAAGGAGGACTACAGAAAAGCTGGGGAGGGACTATTCATAAAGGCTTGTGGTGAAAGGACTAGGGGAAATGGGTATAAACTGGAGAGGGGCAGATTTAGACTAGAGGAGGAATTCCTTCACTATGAGAGTGGTGAAGCGCTGGCACAGGTTGCCCAGGGAAGCTGTGGATGTGTTCCCTGGAAGTGTTCAAGGCCAGGGTGGATGAGGCCTTGGGCAGCCTGGTCTGGTAGGAGGTGTCCCTGCCCATGGCAGGGGGATTGGAACTAGATGATCTTTAAGGCCCCTTCCAACCCTAACTATTCTGTGATTCTATGATTCTATGTAGACCAGAAAGATACCCGTGTGGGAAGATACCTATGATCTGTGCAAAACCTTCATTACTTTAAAATATGATTTTCTCACGCCTACTTCCATTCCCACCATGCTTCATTGCTTATAAATGCTGAAGATAATGTGTACTGCTTTCTTATCTTCAAGTGAAAAGCAAACAGGAGGAAACAAATACATGTAAGAAAGGCACTGAGGTTGAGTGTGGGACAGAGCAGCCTGGAGTCCAGACAGAGAGAAGGAAAACCATGGACAGTAGCCAGTGAAGGCTACAGGAAACCAGGAGAGGTCAGATTTGTCACTAGCCTAGTAGCTGTGAGAGTCAGTGTCCTGTTGTCTTGAGTTCTATCTTCTGTCACAGGCAGTTGGGAAAAGAATAATTCTGTGAAGTATTGCCTAAGAAAAGCAGGACTAGGAAGTGCTATTCGCAGCAAGGCTTAACCATAACACAGAAAGAAATACAGCACACCTTCACGTGCTAATTCAGTTAAAGCCCTGCTGAAAGAATTCCAAAAGCCAGTCAGGCCAGACACTCCAAGCACAAAGAAGAAGAGGAGGTCTGATATGTTTATATCCTAAACATTGCCCTGCTGTGACAGATAGACTTCAGTCTGTCAGTTCATATCTAGTCAAAATATTTTAAAAAATCAAGTTCTGTTGCTTCAAAGGCAGAATGAGCTTGATACTCTCTGATATGTCATGCCAGAATAGCTGACATGCAAATCAGGATCGTAAACATTTGCTCTTTTATGCTCAGGTGCAGGCAAGATCAAAGAAGCCCCTAAACCCTTTGATTTTATCGAAGGGAGACTGGGAAATTTGTCCAGAGCTTCTTGAAGGGCAGAGAGGACCCACAGAAGAGATGGGCAAGAATGTTATAAGGTGCAAAAAGTACAGTGATTAAGAAAATGGAGACACCTTTATCTCCTCACTCAAATGATATCCATGATTCAACATTGCATTATTGAAATTCAAAAGAATCTTTGATTGACATCTTTGATATGGTGATAAGGCATCTCACAACTTCAAAATTACTCCGAGTATAGGGTCTTTGGATGCCATAGGCTCTTTCTTTTGGTTGATATTAGATTTCTGAGGATTAGAATACTAAGTCTGAAAGTTGCCCAGAAGACTGTTTTTTTAATTGATAGATGACCAAGAGAAAGACATAGGGAAGGAAAATAAATGTTTTTGTGTTATAAATTATCCAGATTTCGAACGACCTACTCAGTTGTTATGGAGCACAGAATAGGTATATTTTGCTTACTGTTTCTTCTAAACTAACAACATTTTCAGTCTTATAACAAGCATTCTTTTTAGCAAACAATTTAAATCATGTCATTGTATTTTGAATTTACAAGTAGAACAGTTTCAGGGGTGAAAGATCACTGAATTTCTCGAGGGGTGAAACAGCAATGATTTTCTAACAGGGTTACACCTTAAATCCCTACATCTTAAAACCTTTGATGCCAAACCTTGGTGCCTCCCACTTGTCATCAGACAAGAAAACAGTAGACAAATAAATGCTCTCTCTTCAGTATCCTGTTACAAGAGCATGAGCTAAGGGACATAAATAAGAGTTTAACCAGCACTAACACAGGATATTACACTAAAAATAATTTCAAGAATGCTTTAAAATTTGCTAGACTGCTAGCTTTGTCCCTCCTGGCAGTGACAAGCAAGAACACCATAATATTAGGTTCTGTGGTAGGTCCCTAAGAATAGGCTTCTAATGGAAAAATCAATAAATGGTAACAAACAATGTTGTTATACAATCAGTATAATACAAATCTGTATTATATGAGCTTTTATTTAACATGCAAAGGCTGAGGAAATAAGCTAGAAATTTCTACGACTTCTTAAAATATTTGTCCTTTTTTATATAAAAAGAGGTACTTTAATAGTCAACAATAATTTTATCTTTCTCTGTCATTGCTTGGAATGCATTTTGTCCTTCGTCAGCACTGTGAGGCAGAGAAAGCACTTTTCTCCTCATGCACCAGAAGAAACTGAGAACAAAAATCCATGATGCTTTCATGTGTCATCCTTTGTCTTGATTTTAGCCCAGACTTTCCACGTTGTTTAAATGCGTGAAATCTAGGAGTACAATTTGACTTTAAATGTCTACACTGTAAAAGTCTCCACCTGAACAAAGTGTCTGAACTCCTTCTGCAGTACGTTTGGTCAATTAAAATCCTTACAGAGCTCCCTTTCTATGTGTTTCCTTTAGGATAACATAAATTCTCCTCTGTGTGCATTTGACCAAACAGGCTCATTGATTGAACCAAACTGCAGACATCTGTTTATATGCAGATATTTCTGCTGTAGATACCTAAAGTTTGATCAAGGTGAACCCTGCCCCATATAAACTGTGGGGCAGGTAGGGGAAAAAACGTACAGCTAGGCTAGACGCTAATGCAACTTCAAGTGAAGTCAGATATGCTGGTATCACTACATCCTGGTTGAATCCATCACAATATTCAGCAACATCCCTTTTCAGCACGTGGCTGATTGAGAACAGGTATATCAGCCAATGAGTATGTGGCAATTACGGGAGTTGCTGTGGCCTTCTATCGCATGTAACAGAGACAGGCAGGGTTTGTAGGCAGCCAGGCCTCAGGCTGTCTTATCCTTTGAACAAGGTGGTCACAAGCAAAGTACTGAGCTGGGCAGGTAAAGGGACGAAACTCTGTCTGGCCATTAGGCCACTCTCTGCCCTGTAGGATAATAGAGATGTAAACAGTGTGATTCAGACCAGACTCCACTGGAGGCAGGCCCTAAACTCCTTTGGAATTTTGTTTCGACATGAATTACTACAAGTTAGGTAGGAAGTCTTTGAAGCAAAATATAAACAAACTCTATGTTCCCTAGAGCTGCAGAGTGCTTTAGGTGCCTTCCCTTTTCTATTCCTGTTAGCCCTTCTGGATCTTGTCTTTCTCCCCTAGCGTGCTCCTGCCCCCAGGACACCACAACTTCTGTTCTTTACCCTTAGTGCCACCACACTGTTGTTCTCATGCTGTTCAGGCTGGACATTAGGAAAAAAAAATCATGGAAAGGGTCATTGGGCACTGGAACAGGCTGCCCAGGGAGGTGGTTGATTCACCTTCCCTGGAGGTGTTTAAGGGACAGGTGGATGAGGTTGCTGAGGGGTATGGTTTGGTATTTGATAGGAATGGTTGGACTCAATGATCCAGTGGGTCTCTTCCAACCTGGCGATTCTATGATTCTATGGTTATTCCCACAGCCTTATTCCAGCAGACCTGCTGTGGTGGTGCATTTTCTTGGGGAGTAGCCAGCACTGGCCAACTGACCCTTTTATGCCCCCACCTCCCACCCCTTGGTGGTAGCAGCTGGCTGACCTGAGGGGTCCCAATGATACCTTCACAAAGCTTACCAACTGGTTAGTAAGCAGTACTCAGTGTGCGCCCTAATCAGTTCTGACAACATCATACACAGAAAAACTGACAGGACCTGGGGCAGGTCCTGAGGTCACCTGGAGCATTACTGCAGGGAAGGCAGGATGGTGGGTGGCACCAGCTGTCCATGGAAGGATGCTATCAGAGGATCTGCCATCCTTTCTTTATTCAGCTGGGCACTATTTTTCTCCCTCTCTTCCACACTTTCCTTCCTGAAAATACTCAACATGAAAGCTAATGTGTGCCCTTAGGTGCGAAGAATCATGGAATAGTTTGGGTTGGAAGGGACCTTAAAGACCATCCAATTCCAGCCTCCCCTTGCCATGGGCAGGGACACCTCTAACCAGACCAGGCTGCCCAAGGCCCCATCCAACCTGGCCTTGAGCACCTCCAGGGACGGGGCAGCCACAGCTTCCCTGGACAACCTGTGCCAGTGCCTCATCACACTCATGGTGAAGAAATTCCTCCTTATGTCTGCTCTAAATCTGCCCCTCTCCAGTTTATTCCCATTCTCTCTCATCTTATTACTACCAGGCTTTGTGAACAGTCCCTCCCCAGCTTTCCTGTAGGTCAGTTTCAGTTACTGAAATTGCCCTTGACAATATCTCTTTGCACACATGAACCTTTTTCAGCATCCTCTGTGCAACAAACTTAATCTTTGTCAGGGTAAGGGTGTCTTAGGTCAACAATCTTTGTCTTTGGTAAATATGTTTAATGATATATTGATGTTGTAACTATTGAGAGAGGAAAGTACTGCCTCTCATCATATTTTTTTATTTGTCTTGCACCTTTACAGAAGTGCATCCCTACTCTCACAATCAAGTCTATCTGACTTCTGATTTTTATACAGGGGAAATACTTTCTCCATTTAGAACTAGAAACATGGAGTTTTCTGTCTTCAGTTACAGAAGAAAGAGATGTAAAAACTATTCTTTCCTGGGTTGCTTGCCTAGCTGGAATTAGAAGACTGAGTCTGTCATATTTGCTCTGGCAATGCCTTGAAAGAAGCTATATACCAGAGAGGTATAAACCTGCAGGGTAATCACAGGTTAAATCCATTTTCAAAGTAACTTCATGCTGTCAGCACTGATTTTTCTATTTACTTCAGAATTCAATAGATGTTTAGATCACTGGAGATTGGATTTAAAATCAGTTTCATGTGATAGAAGCTCGATAATAGTCATAACAGGGTACTGCTATAGATTCTTGGACCATGCACCTTGATTTTAGCTGTTATATTAATCATAAATCTTTTTTTACTGAAAACACTTATATTGTTGCTATAGGAATATGTAAGCTGGGCCATTGTAAAGGCTGAGACCAGCCATGTTTCGGATGGATAACCTTATTTTCCTTATATTTGAAAAGGATTATGCTTGAAAAGCTATGTTATCTAATAGAGTAGGAAATAATCACATCTATTGTTATGTAATGTGCAATTAGTTCTGTATCTAATATCAAAAATAATTCTTCATTAAAGTCAGGTCACTCCTGTACTATCAAATATAAACTGACATTTGAGAGAGTGGTGGGTTTTTTAAGGACAAATAAACATGGTTATCCAGAACATTGTTTTTAACAAGATAAAAAAATCAAATTCCTCATCCATGACAGAAAGCTGGTATTATTTTTCTTTTATTGCATATATTTTTAAAGCTAGTCATATCTCTTTAAAAGGCTTGAAATCCAACACAACAGCAAATGGAACAAATGTAATTAATTTTAATAATTTCACTTTAATGCTGTAAAATTATTTAAGTTTTTGTCCTGGCCACTACAGTTTATACACAGCTGCCCAGCATGAATTATAGACATCTGTGGCAAATAAAAAATAGATGAACTATGAAAGCTGTGCCAAACTGGTGAAACTAATGGAGCCTGCTAATTCATTTTATATAATAATGCAATGACAATTGGCAATTTGACCATGCATTTTAACTGAGCACTCATTTTCACTTGTAATTTGATATGAATATCCATTCAAGTATTTAAAGGAGAGTACTATATAGGGTAGCCCTTAAAATATTTGTCCTGCTTTAACTATATTTTAAGGATAATTTTTATCTTGCATTTTAATTCATGCTAAATATCAGTCTATGATGAGATGTTTTATCTAGTACTTGTCACGTTAGCCTTTTTCCTAACATACAGCTTGTTTTCCTGTGTATCGTAAAGATGTATGTTCTATATCAGTGATCTGCATACAATCATACAGACTTGCGATATAAATATTTGTATGTCACGTCCATAAAACTTGTTTTACACATGAAACAACTGATTTAAGGTATTGCCCTGATATAAGGTATTCTACTTACAATACAGTTCTGCCCAAGTTAATGCTCCTCCCTTAAATCCCAGGGCAACTTTTATTTCATAGCACTATTTCATGTTTTGGTTAACTTAAACACTAACACAATCCAAGAAAATTACTGTAAGTCTTTGTAACTCCTAGAAGTAAGGCTGAGCCACCCCGGCATGGTACTTGCTGTAATCAAGAATCACAGAATCATTCAGACTGGAATAGACCCTTAAGATCATCAAGTCAATCAGAAACCTAACACTGCCAAGTCCACCACTAAATCATATCCCCAAGTGCCATGTTTACACATCTTTTGAATACGAATTACTGAAATCCTTATTAAATGTGGAATAAAAATAATGTTAAAGTGGTACTCCAGTTTTATACATGTCCTGCCAAAAAACCCATCTCAACTGACCCTTGCAATGCCCTTGTGTGAAGGTGATTAGGAAATCATAGATGTAATATAGAGGAGGAATTAAATTAAGTGTTTAAGACGTAGCTCTGCTTAGAATTACTTAACATGTACTACTAGTGACAGCTACTGCCAGTGTAACAGGTGAACCTTGATATTAATTTAATATTAACATGATATGGTTCTCTTTTTCCCTCTTGCATCTTTTCCCTGTGTAGTACATGAATAAATCCCATTAACATAATTTGAGATCCCAGATAGTACTTTGCAGGAGTGTTTTTATTTCACCTAGGTTTGAAACAGGAGAACAGGATAGAATGCTGAAAGCGACTCTAGCAATGCAATATCCAGTATCGGGAGAACAAAATCCTTTTGTTTCCTGACCTCAACCTCATCATAGAAACCCAGAGAACAGTGTTATTGAACTGGAGGACTCTGTTTACTGGAAAGATTACTGAGGCTCTGCGATGGCATCTTACAGAGCAAAAGATGCTGGAACAGAACAGACCTATTCTGGAAAAGAGAAGCAGCAACAATGCACAGATGACAGCAAAGTCAATGGAAAATGAACTTGCACGAACTCTAAAGTAAACCTTGTCAATAAACGTTTATTTCGCTGACAGCTGGACTAAAATTGATCTCAGTTATACTGACGTAAGGTATTTTAAGGACTGTTTAATTGTCATGTGCATTTAATTCTGTGTGAAATGTCCCAGTCAAATATGCTTGTTCCTTCAGAAATCCATTATATGCTTGAGTGAATAATGGTAAATAATATCTATCCAAAATTAATGTTAATTTTCTATACCGTAGAAGCTGTTTCTTTCCTGCAGTGAACTCTGTAAGCTCCCGATCATCTTGCTGCAATATCAAAAACTTTCTTTAGTATTTGTGCCTTGTTTTCCCTACCAAACAGGCTTTAGTATATGAATATCCTTATGCTCTATGTCTTGATGTCCTTTCCTTGTACACATAATTAATCATCTAAGCTGCATACTCTGTGTCTTGACTGGATGATACAGGAAAATATAGTGTATCACAAATAATGCATTTTCACATTAGGTACTTGTAGTAATTTCCTTATTTGTATTGAGCTTTGTGATTTTTCTGGTCCTTGCAATTGCTTTTGTGTACTTACAGATTGGTGTAAGTAACAGCAGCCAACTGAATTCTCTGCTTTTACTCAAACTCACTTCTCTTATTAGTAGAAATATAAATATATTAAATACAATCCTACAAATTCTATTCCAATATATTATCAAGACTTTTCCACAATTTTCTTCATAGCTCTCAGAAATATGTTCAAAAAGACATCAGACAAAAAGAAAATTTTTAGTAATAGCCCAAAAGTTATAAAATGCATGTCTGATTTATATGTTTACCTTTAATGAAAGAAATTGCTATAAATTACTTGATAAAACTCCCCACCTAAAAGCAATGATACATTTTGATTTTTCATAGACTGAATTCATCCTGTAGGTGAGCTAAACACAATAAAAAATTACCAACTTCAACAAAACTTATGCAATAAATCATAAGACTCTTCTTCACACCTGCTGAAAACTGTTGGGTAAACAGCTGAATCTTGCAGGATGTCCTCAAGTTCATCATCTCAACCTCAGGTTCTCATGCACCAGAGCAGTGAAAGCAGTTGTCCTGCATACCTTGTCTTACTCACCTTAATGTGATATTGTGCCTTTTTTATTTGAGATACCTACTTTGGCATGCCTGACAGTGTCATGTAATTTCATGTACTTGGAGAATTTGTTGATCTAGGCGAAAAAAAAAAAAATGCACAGCTCTCCTGCAGATCCCCAGAGGCCTGTGACGTGGTGTGCTGTTAGATTCAAGCATTCAACCCAGTCTAAGAAGCACATAATTTTATCAGGCATTTGAGGAAACAGATGTAAGAGCTGTACAGCTTTATATTTTCTATAGCTTGATCTGTCTTCTGCAAACCATTTATTAGTATCTGAAATGGGACATTCTCTCAATAACTAAATTCTGAATGTTATGGTCTCTCCTGACCAGCATCGATAATCACAAGCTGAAATCCTGGATACCTGCTGAAACAGAATGTCAGTTCACTGGATTCTGAACAAATCTTAATCTTTCAAATTTTATTTTTGTGCTTTTTCTCTTCACAACCTGTTCTCCTCCCCCACTGCTACGGGGTCCTGTTATTCTGCATTACATGTGGCAAAAGAACTGAATGGCAGATGGGACTGCTCCACATTTAATTCCTTCAGGGAGAGGAAGAACGCAAGAGCATGCAGAGCACATGTGTGGTCCAGCAGCAGGCTGTCAAGTCAAACCCTCAGAAATGTGGGAGGCTGGTGTCCCAAGAGTGACAGTCACATAGGCAAAACACCTCGAGGAGCCACACTCCTGGGGCAAGAAAACTCACTGTTCTCTTTTGAGTTTATGAAGTATTCAATCTGAGATTGGGTAAATCCGAGATTTTGCTTAGAAGATTTCAAAGAGAAGGCCTGTAAAGAGGGATACGACCACCTTCTTGCTTCTCCCATACTGAGGGGTGATACAGTGGATGTGCTCTAACAATATATAAACTAGATCATAGCTATTTTGAGTCTTTGAAGATATACTTCAATATGATCTACACATTTGTTTACAGAGATGCTGAGAGTAACATGCTTTATATAATGAATTGCTTTATTATCTTCATATATCCCTTGTCCCAAGTAGCGTCGCTACTGTTGCTACTGTTTAACGATCAGCACAAAGTCTGTCTTTTGACTAAAAGTAGTGATTTGACTGATAAGATAGGGTAATGTATTATCTTGACCAAGCTGTAGATAGATAGATAGAAGACGTTTTCCCCTTATGATCTTTTGAGACTGTGTCACTGTAAACAGAATATTTTCTGGTCTTCAGTCTGCTCTGTCTGCCTAGCTTCACTTGCTGTGGGAAAAAAAATTTCATCGAAAGGGTCATTGGACACTGGAACAGGCTGCCCAGGGAGGTGGTTGAGTCACATTCCCTGGAGGTGTTTAAGGGACAGGTGGATGAGATGCTGAGGGACATAGTTTAGTGACTGATGGGAATGGTTGGACTCGATGATCCAGTGGGTTCTTTCCTACCTAGTGATTGATTCTGATTCTATGAAAAGGAAGGGACTTAGCTTCTGAGCTAGTCATGAGCAGGTGACATATTCCTCCCTTAGATGAACAATGGTAGAAAGGAAAGAAAGGCATCTGTCTGCTGCACCACATTTCATTATTGTTTTTTTTAACAGCTGAGATGACTAGATGTGAACCTGCAGAGTGAAGATGCTATTGTGGTGTTTGCAGAAAAGCTGTGTGAATAGCTCATGCTCTGGGATGCACATAGGGATGTTTGGTGTCTGGACGAACCTGAACTTTCTGGGCTATGCATGAAGCAGGCAGAAAGCAGGATTATGTGGTGAACAGTTAATGCATCCTGTAACAACAAAGCAAAACTGAGCATCCCTCTTTTCCCAGGTGCATTTGAAAATAAAAATAATGCAGGACCTTTATTAACTGGACAATGTGTGCTCTTCTTTTCATCTCTGCTGATCTGTAACAGATACCTCAGATAAGTAATAACGCAGCTGGTGACAGCCACTGGGAGGACAGTATCACTAACTAGGGCAGTGCCCCTACATTTGGCAGAGGATCCCGGTGGTGCAGTTGCAGGTTGCCCTGGGGAGCATGATTTCATTTTACGAACTTGCTAAGTCTTCTTTGCCTTCTATAGTGCCACCTGGCGTCGGTTCCGTGAATGGAGATTAATTTCAAAATATTTTTTACAAGGCCCTCTGATCTTTTGCATGTAGATCTTTTCAAGGCCCAAAAGATCAGCCCTGCCCAACCTTTTGCATGGATGCAAATATTTCCCTCTCTAACTGCAGGTGCACAACCAGTGATCTCCATTGTTTGAAGGAAAAACACACCGTCCTGCTTACTGAAGCTCTCCTCCTTTCTGCTGGCCTGATAAATTCATCTGGATGTTCCAAACAAACCTGCTTTTACATTTTTATATCATCCTTCTTATAACAAAACTAATATTAACATTAAACTAATATTAACTAATATTAATATTGCAATTTCATAGTTCAATGCTTATAGGCAGCAGCAGGTTTTAACACAGCTCACAGATAATTTGCCATGTCAAACAGAGAAAATGTCTCTGTGCCACCAGACATGAGCAGCTCTGGTCTGTTTTAGAATTGTTCTGTTTTCTGCAGCAGAAGAACATTAGATTCAAGACCACGTTGCTTGCTTTATCAAATGTCATGCCTCAGTGTTTGTGTTTTACTTGTCCCATTTCTCTCACTGCTCTGGTACTCTTGTGTTCTCAGGTTGCAGTTGTTTAGCTACATCTTCTGAAGCTATCCTGTAGAGAAATATGATCTGGAGTGATCACCAGGAGAAAGTTCTCACAACAATCTATAACTTGGTCTTATCACGCAGTTAAATGGCCTCATGTTTTTATTAAATTACATTATAGGAGACCAAATTGGTTTTAGATATCAGAAATAGAGTTTGCACATTATTTGCTATTTCCATTATTTCCAGTTGAAAGCTGTTGTTTTAAAAATGCTAGCTTTCTCTGGACAATTTTGCTAATTTCCAAAAAATGATTAATTTATCATTAAAATCATAGAATCATAGAATATTTTGGGTTGGAAGAGACCTTAAAGATCATCCAGTTCCAATCCTCCTGCCATGGGCATGGATGCCTACCACCAGAACAGATTGCCCAAGGCCCCATCCAACCTGCCCTTGAACACCTCCAGGGATGGGGCAGCCACAGCTTCCGTGGGTAACCTGTGCCAGTGTCTCACCACTCTCATGGTGAAGAAATTCCTCCTTATGTCTAGTCTAAATCTGCCCCTCTCCAGTTTATACCCATTGCCCCCTCATCCTATCACTACAAGCCTTTATGAATAGTCCCTCCCCAGCTTTTCTGTAGTCTCTTCAGGTGCTGAAAGGTCACCATAAGATCTCCTCGGAGCTTTCTCTTCTCCAGGCTGAACAATCCCAACTCTTTCAGCCTGTCCTCATAGGGAAGGTGCTCCAACCCTCTGATAATTTTTGTAGCCTCCTCTGGACCCATTCCAACAGCTCCATATCCTGCTTATGTTGAGGATTCCAGAACTGGACAGAGTACTCCAGATGAGGTCTTACAATGTAATAGGTGATTAAAATGAGAGAAAAATTATGATTAGCAGAGCCATACAGTATATTAGCAGAGTTAGGGCTTATTAACATAATTATTATACGACATTAATTTTCCTTAACAGCCCCCTCAGAACTTCTTGCCACTACTCTTCATGAAGATATGTGGAGTCTGTCAGCTAGAATTATAGCTAAAATGACATATAAAACCCAGAATCATTTCTCACCAGCATAAGCTTCCAGGTTCCCAACTTCATACGTGGAACAAGCCTTGGGCATCCAGTAGCCTCCTTCCTACACCCCACGGTCCATGTAGGAGCAGGCAATGCGGGAGCTGGGTGTGAGCAATGCTGCACTCTCAATTAACCAGCACCACCTGGTGTGCTGGCAGGAGGCAGTATGCTTTACAGGTCTGCTGCAAATATCAAAGGATAAGCACAGACAGGGCTGAAATGCTGTGGTACCTCATGAGCAAACCTGTATTTTCTCCTAGGTACCTCATCTTTTGAAAAGCCAACACCAGTGCAACACAGGTAATAGGCTTGGGCTAGGTAAATGCAGTGGTGGTGTTGTATTGTCTTCATTAAAGAATTGTTATAGCTCCCTATAACGTAGTTCCTTACACAGCAGCAGCAAATGGAAACTGAAAACCCTGAGCCAAGGTTGAATGTGTGGCAGTACTCCTGCCCCACACAGGCAGAGGAATCTATAGTTATGCAGCAACAGATTTTCTCTTTTCCAACCAGCTTCAGATACTGTGAAGTCCTCCCACGATAAACATGACTACCTTTCCCTTAGGCAAAACTGACTTGGCACCTGAAATCTTATGGTGTCCATAACTGAATGCAGATACCTCGTGTTTTATTAGACAATTCAGCTAACACTGATTTTTCAAGTAGTAGCTTGCATAAGATTTGTTGTTGAAATTCTTTCTCCGTTCGGTAAAGTAGACTGTGTTGGAATGTCTCAGTGTGATGTTTTTCCTCTTTATTAAATGGTTCTGTCTGCTTTCTGTTGAGTTGCTACCCAGCAAAGGAAGTGACTGGGAAATCAAAGGAACCTGCAGAGTGTCCTGGGCTGGACTCTGCTTTGCTTATTTAGTCACTTGTTTATTTGTTTCCTAGTGTCTGTATAAGGCAGAACAACAATCCTTGCTATTCAATTTTGTCAGAAATGAGGAATAACTGAAGGCAAACCTTATTTCTCCAAATTACCAGCGAGTCACATTGGAGCAAAGATATTCCTAAACAAGATTGCTAGAAGGCTTTTACACAAAGATTATGCCACTATTGTTATATTCTCTCCCTCATAAAGCAATAGTCATAACTGTAATCACAATCCAGGGAATTTCAGTCTGTGTAAGAAACATTATTCTTTCTAAATTATTTATAAGACAGTGTTCATTATTTTTTTCTTATACTGAGGAAAACAGTGTGTTTTGGCTTTTAAAACGTTTTGGCATTAGAAGGATAATGATAACTTTTTTTTTATTCAGGTTTAGAAAACCTGAACAATCTGTTCATAATGAATGTCTGCTGCTGGTGTGCCTCCTCAAGATGCACTGAGTTCATAGCCCTGTCTTTAAATAGGAAGCAGTAGAAGGATAATTGCAGCATTTTAAAACACTGAAAGCATTCTGCGTAGGAAGGAAAGACGGTTCTGTGGTTAAAGTATAAGAAAGATCTGTGTTATGTTCCTGGACTGGTCAGATATTTCCTTTTTAAGCTTGGGCAAAAAGCATCATCTGTGCCTGACCACATTTCCATATTTTATTCTGTGTAAAAAGGGGATTCTAACCTTTTTCTGCTTCAGCGAATACTATTTTTTTTTTGTGCAAGGATGGATATGCTGAGGTGGAAAGTGTTATCTAACTGATATTATAAATGGAAACATAGGATACGTCTACATAGGCTCTCAGCTAAGAGCTGATCTAATTACACAGAGGAAACCCAAGAAACAGAGTTAACAAACCCCGTTCTCAGAGGCTCCAGTTGCTCTCTGATTGTATCTCTGAGGTGTATTTGTCTCTCTCTGGGAGCCTCTCTCCTAGCATATGATTTAAACTGCCTCAGATTTTCAGGAGGGAGGAAACATTGAGATTAGTTTCTAACCCACCAGCTATTATATTTAAGAAATCTTCAAACAATCTCACACAAAAGAAGTTACCTACAGAAAATCTACAATGACAAGGAAATATTCCTGCAGTTAGGAACCAAACATGGTTGCCTTGCTCAGTCACACACATAAGAATCAGCAGATCTTTGTTGCTCCAGTGCTGCTCTTTTTATCTATAGCCCTCTAGTGCTACAAATTCAGCAGTGGTGATAATAAGCTGTACTGTGAAATGCTATCAAATCCTCTAATCTGAGCAACTGGGAATATCTAATGTGGGCTTGGTTTGACAAAGACATTTACAAGCCTAAGACCTGCCGGTGTTTTAATGGCTGTGGGAACATGTATTCCCACATCCCTTTGTAAACTCGGGCCTTAAAAGTCGCTTTGTTAGAGCAATTTATTGCATCCCTTAACTTAATAGAATATGGTAGCTTTTTTAACCAGGCATAGTGAAATGATTCCATAGTTTAATGCAGGAAGCAGGGAAAAATACTGTATTTACTGAGAAACATGGGATATTAATCATTAGAATGTGGCAGGC
Source organism: Coccyzus lansbergi (assembly GCA_033558105.1). Lineage (NCBI taxonomy): Eukaryota > Metazoa > Chordata > Aves > Cuculiformes > Coccyzidae > Coccyzus > Coccyzus lansbergi. Next base: position 256,740 of record JAUMJK010000320.1, on the reverse strand, counting down.
AGGAGCATTAGGAATTGTTCTTATTCTCCTAAGGCAGCTTAAGTTTAAGTTTGTTTATGTCTTTCCTTGCAAATATATAGTAATATACACGGACACCTTCTAATGCTGTGAATGAAGTCAACAATATTCAAGAATTCTAATGGTAAAATGTTCCAGCTGGCATGAAGTAGACTTTGGGATACAGGTAATAAGCTTCATTAATAAGAACAGTCCACTAAAGCGAATAGCAATTTTCTTTCAATATTTGAAGAAACATGAAAATCAAGATGTATTCTGCAGGGGATATTGCTAACTTGGCAGTTATTTTTTTTTTTTAAATATGGTAGATATTGTTACAAAATGACTAATTGCTATACTCAAGATGAACCTGCAGAAAGGAAAATGAAAATGGGTTCCTCTATTTTTTGAAACTGTTTATCCTATACATTTTAGACAGTTACAGATACAGCTAGTTTCATAATTTTCTTGATTGGTTCATTGGAAAGAAAAAAAATTAGTATCAGAAAAACTCTCCAAACACTAAGAGGGCAACAGAAAAATCAATGAACACTTGAAAAAGCATTAGAGAGTGAAATCTTCAGACTGATCCCTTAAAGAGTATACTGTCAGAAAACTGCCTAAAAATGCTAGTTTGAATACAATCAGAAAATGACATTTGCTTATCAGCTTATGAATGTTTCAGCATTAAAAAAAGCACAATAAGAATTGGTTCCTCCTTTGCCAGCTGGTTGCTCTTTCTTCTCCCCTGTGATATAAGGAAAAACCCAAACCTTGACCTTGAGGCTTTCAGCTCACACAGATGTGCACACGAAATATGCACCTGGGGAAATGAGTAAACAGGGTAAGGTTAAATAAAAAACCCTTTGACCTTATTGCTTCATAGTAAAAGTAACTAAAGCAACACCGCCAAAGAACCACAAAACTGATCCAGAAACTCCAATTACCTTGTCATTCTTGCCTGCACAGTATTGCAGTGCTTTGTAGGTCTTTGTTATTGACTTATACTACATTTAATTAATTACCTTTGCCTAGTGGTATTATTGCATTTATAGAAATAATCTCTTTACAAATATATCAGTATATCTTTTGTTTATTGGTTTGCTACATACCATTTTTGTGTTCAGTGTCTTATTTTGATGATTTCCTCATCCCTCTTTGTCTAGGGCTGAGAATGATCAAAAAACTTTGCTCTAAAGAAGCAGAAATGATCAAAATTCCTACTGAAGAGCTTATGTTATATATAAAATGACGTGTGTTATTTGAAAATATTGACTCAGTCTTACTACAAAGCTTCATTCCCCAGGTTCCCTTCTAAAACCATTGGACTACTTTTTAAAAGGAAATAGTTGTCACAAAGTGGCTTTATCTTTCAAAGATATTTTGACAGCATTTGGGATATTTTTGACAAAATAGAAATGTTCTGAATTACTTTCTGGTAGAAGATGTTTTTATATGATTTCTTTACTACAGCTCTACATATGAAACATGGCTGTGAAACTACGAGCAGCGCATGAACTTAAAAGATACCAAAGTAGTTTTATGGAGCTTGCTGGAATGCCAACTTGCTGTCTGGAGTTATATGACTCATTAGGAAGATATAACATCCTGTCAACCCCTGTGAGATCAATAATGTTTACTATTGGCTGGGTTTCAACGTGTGTATGTCTATATGTCTTCATGTTAGAAAAGAATTCTGTTTATGGCTAAATAGTACTAGACTGATAAAAATGAAACTTATCAGATAGTGGAGGCACCACCGGAAGGAAGACAACAGGTTTCTTTTTTGATCCATGTGTCAATTCAATCAACTTTTTGTAGGTATATGGCACTATGGAACATACTTCAGGCTCCATAATCAACAGAACAGCCTAAGTGAAGAGTTTTGAAAACAGAGAGGTGGTACTATTACTGTGAAAATTACAAGAAGTAGGCTGCAAAGCAGGTCTAGCACACTCAGAAGGGTTAAACTGTTTGGATCAAAGTCTCTTTTCATCTGAGCCCTACTCATGCACAGGAAAAATATCTACCTGGAGTCTTGTTAAACTTTTAATACCTCAGACTCAGCAGAGCAGAGCTCTAGGTCAATACAGAATTGCCTATGTGGAAAATACATGTTTAGGTACCAAAGCCAAATGGTGCTGGAGCCAGAAGAGACCCAGCTGCTGTTCCTCAAGGCCTGTCATGTGCTAAGTAAGGCACAGGCAGTATCCATTACTGTCTCCAGCCAATATAATTCTGGACATTGTTTATACTACACAAAAAATTCTGTCTGCCTGGCACAATGAAATGCTGGAGGTGTCAGTGTCATGCTCTACTGATTTTGGTGTCCCCTGCTAACAGTACAGCTATTGTGCTCTATAGACATAACCATAAAGAAGTTAAGAATACCAGAGAAATTAACTCTCACTGGGTTTTTTTTTATAGGGGTAAGAATTTTCTCTTAGCAGTATTGCTTAGATTTAGAAAGCTTAAGACCAAAAGGGACTACACTGCCCTCCAGTCTGATTTTGTGCACAACACACGCTACTCAGAAGCTTTGGTGTCAGATTGTATCTGGTCACTAAGCCTGTAACAGAAGGCTGATATAAAACGTTTGAGATACGGAGAAACTGCTATGCTCTTAAATATATCTCTGTATTGATTGAATATCCTTATTGGATTAAAACTAATTTTTTCTAGCCTTATTTTGCTTCAGCTTCTGTCTCCTGCTGGATCTCATTGTACATTCTTCTGTTATAAAGCTATTTACTATTAGAAATATGTTCCTTGTGTAGCAGCTCTGAACACAAGTCTCTCTAAGCTTTTATGGATAAACTAAATTCCTTGCAAGTCACGGTCATACTTTTAAAACCACACATTTAACTATGCATGACAAAAAAAATTAAAGGCCAAGCAGCAAGGTGGACTGGACTTATTGTTATACAGTAAGAAAAAATAGTTGATATTTTTTCTTTCTTCCTTTTCAAAGGAAGAATACATTAAGACCTGATTCTGCTTGTCCATGAAAGTGCTGGGGGATATCGTAAGCTGATTTAAGTGATCATAGCTGTGCTGGAGCTGGTAGAATCACAATAACCTACATATGTTAGCAACCTGCCTTATCAGCATTAGCATTGCTAAGACGATATTGGAGGATTCTTTTCACAAAGATAAAAGTAAGGATTTTTGTGAGCAGTAAAACTAATGAAGCTTAGTTTCCTGTATTTCCCAGGAATCTGCATCCCTCCTGCCTCTTGCTGACTGCTTCCCACACTACTTCCAGAGCTCTCTGTACCTTCTGCTCCTGCAAATGGCTGGTATTGTAGCTGGTTTAGAGCTAGGTATAGCATGCTAAGGTATGCATGACAATGAGCTGGTTTGCTAATAGCAAACACAATAGGGAAAACTGAGTTCTACTTACCGTTCATTTCAAGGGGGCACTAACTTGAACCTTAGGACTCTTAGACATTGAATTACATAAAGTTTTTTTTTTAAGCTAGTATCAAGAACTCTATTCCTCTACTAAATTTGATTGAAATTGGTCAAAAGATCCAATAGTTATGAGGAGGCACTGACACACAGAATAAGCCTCTTTTCTTTAGGAAAAAGAAGCTAGAAATGCATGGATATATTCCCAGTAACACAACAGATATTATAGGCTATTACAATACTTCAGAAGTACAATGCAGGTTGTTGATTTGCTGAAGTGGAAAAGTTAGCTGAAGTTATATAAATAATTGTACTTTTGCTTGCAGGCAACAATAGGCTCCTTGTAATGGCATGTTCTTATTGTGCTGCTCTATGATGCGTTGAGATTTCAAAATGGTGATACAATATCTATAAATAAAATGACCAGCATAACCAGAAAGAATTAGTAATATCTGCTTAAAAGGAGTAACAGGATATCTGTGAGTGAATGGGCTCCCTTGGAATGTAAAGGTACTGTAAAGCAACACCACTTCCTGATATTACAGCCAAAGTTGGGGTTTTTTCTCTCCCGTGTAGGCAACTGTACTTGCTGCTTGATAGAATAACACCCTCCAAACTAAATTTGAAGTGACTTTCAGCAGCACTGGGTCACTGACTCCTTGGAGGATAACTTTGTTTTTCTCAGGTGGAGAATGGGACAGAGATTCATATGCTGCTCAGTACAAAAAAAGGCAGTATTTCAAGTCTTTCCTTCAAAATTTTTAGACATGGAGCTAACAAGCACTCCTTATTCACACTGATAAAGTTCTGATAACTTTATTGATCTCAAGTTCTACCTTGTTTCTCAAACGACTCTAAAGAAAGGTTCACTAGGATTTGGAGTGTTAAAATGGGAGTGGTAAGACTATGATGGTCCTACCACAGTATTCTGAGTAACAAAAAATAGTACATCCTCAATGAGTTTCAGTTCTTAGCTTGCCATCATGATTAGCTTCTACCACTAATGCTAGTGATGAGCCATTATTTACATGTTCCTATAATGAAAGGCCTGCACGTACATGTCTCTAGAGGGCAAACACAAAATTGTGGCTACGTAGAGACAATGAAGCCAATAGGGGCTTCCACAAAGAAGTACCTTTCACAGCAGGAATGTATTTGTTTGCAGCCAGTGGTGCACCTAACCTACCTGGGCTGCAGCAGCATTTCAAAATACCTCTTAGAGGATAGAACAGAGGCTGGGGAGACAGAGAGCTCCAGCAGCACAGGGAGAATAATTATTCCTTAATTATGTATTGTGTCAGACCTCGCATGCATTTATGGAATAAAAAAAATGGAAAACAGATACCTTGGAAGGGCAGTGTCAGTGTTAGGAAGTGACAAGCCCAAGAAGCAGGTCAGTGAGGGCACTGTAGGCCAGCCATGGGTCTGCTGCCTGCAGCACCCCTCTCTGCGTGGCTCACCATCAGCCAACACCTGCTCTGGGGACCAAGGCTGCCCAGCCACAAGATCCAGCAGTGCAGGGAGGATGTAGATTGAGGATGTTCACAAGTTTTATTCAGATCCACACTGATTTGTAACTACTTTATGTGGAAGAGTTGTGGACTCCTCACGGCAGTGAATGACAGTGAATGCAGCCACCCTACAGCTATTCCCTGCTTGCGTTTCTCTGGGGAGGAATGAGTGGGCCCAATGTCCCTCAAAATCTTGGGGACAGCTAAAAGGACGTTTCCCAAAAGTGGAAAACTTCGGCATGAACATGTGCTGGGGAGGTTTAGTTTGAATATTGACAGCCTGTACAGATTCATATCCATGTATAATAATGATTGCTTAATGTAATGTGTATTCTTGTATGTTTGAGTTGTGTCAAAAGAAAGGAGCACTTTCTGACTAGAAGCCAGAATTGGCCAACTGGAGGATACCAGACTTGAAAAAAGGATGTTATACAACATCCCCTTAGCAGGCATGCTCTACAGGCCAATTGGACAAAGATGCATAGAAGTGATGCCTGATTACCACCAGAGAGACCCTGCTGGCCAAAATGCCAAGTGCAACGAGTAAGCCATTATTAAGATCAATTCTGAGAAACAGTGTGAGTATGTCAAGCCTTTTCAAGAAAAAAAGATTCATATGCATGCGATGAGAAGATAAAAAGTTCTTATAGTAGTATGTAGGTGTGCGTGTTTCAGGAGGAGCTGATCCCCAATGCACCCAGTGCTGAGTAAAAGAATGCCTGATTTTTTAAACTCCAAGAGTCTTAGAGAGTTTTATTTTGACCAACATTTATTGTTACAATATTAGGAGAAGGTTCTTCACCCAGAAGGTAGTGAAGCACTGGAACAGGCTTCCCAGGGAAGCAGTCACAGTGCCAAGCCTGACAATATTCCAGAAGCATTTGGACAATGCCCTCAGACGCATGGTGTGAATGTTGGGGTTGTCCTACGCAGGGACAAAAGTTGGATGCCATGATCCTTGTGGGTCTCTTCCCACTCAGGACATTCTGTGATTCCATGAACTGTTACAGAAAGGGAATTTTCTGTTTCCCCTCTACTCTGCTCTTGTTAGACCCCACCTGGAGTCCTGTGTCCAGCTCTAGAATCCCCAATATAAGAAGGATATGGAGCTGTTGGAGTGGGTCCAGAGGAGGGCTGTGAAGATGATGATAGGGCTGGAGCATCTCCTGTGTGAGGCCAGGTTGAGAGAATCATAGAATCATAGAACAACGAGGTTGGAAGAGACCCATCGGATCATCGAGTCCAACCATTCCTACCAAACACTAAACCAAGTCCCTCAAGACCTCATCCACCCGTGCCTTAAACACCTCCAGGGAAGGTGAATCAACCACCTCCCTGGGCAGCCTATTCCAATGCCCAGTCACCCTTTCTGTGAAAATCTTCCTCCTAATCTCCAGCCTAAATCTCCCCTGGCGGAGCTTGAGGCCATTCCCTCTCGTCCTGTCCCCTGCCACTTGGGAGAAGAGCCCAGCTCCTTCCTCTCTACAACCTCCTTTCAGGTAGTTGTAGAGAGCAACGAGGTCTCCTCTCAGCCTCCTCTTCTCCAGGCTAAACAACCCCAGCTCTCTCAGCTGCTCCTCATAGGGCCTATTCTCCAGCCCCTTCACCAGCTTCGTGGCTCTTCTCTGGACTCGCTCCAGAGCCTCAACATCCTTCTTGTGTTGAGGGGCCTACAACTGATCAAAGAGCTGGGCTTGTTCAGCCTGGAGAAGAAAAGGCTCTGGGGAGACCTTAGAGCAGCTTCCAGTGTCTGAAGGGGCTACAGGAAATGCGGGGAGGGACTGTTCACAAAGGTTTGTGGTGACAGGACGAGGAGCAATGGGTATAAACTGGAGAGGGGCAGATTTAGACTAGAAGTAAGGAGGAGTTTCTTCACGATGAGAGTGGTGAGGCACTGGCACAGGTTGTCCAGGGAAGCTGTATCTGCCCCATCCCTGGAGGTGTTCAGGGTCAGGTTGGATGGGGCCTTGGGCAATCTGTTCTGGTGGTAGGTGTTGGGAATTGCTGGAATCTCCATAAACCCTGGAGACCACAATCTAGTGGGCAAGTAGAAAAGATGAATCAAACAATCAAAAGGCAGATTAGTAAAATATGTCAAGAAGCCAAAATAAAGTGGCCACAGGCATTACCAAGAGCACTTTTAAGAATAAGAATCAAACCCAGAAGTGGGGTGGGGTTGAGTCCTTATGAAATTCTTTTTGGGAGGCCGTATGAGTCGCCACAACCAAACATAAGTATGCATATCAAAGGAAATCAAGATGTGTATAATTACATGTTGTCTCTCAGTAGAACACTAGCGCAATTACAGGATGTTCTGATCTGGAATCGTCCTTTGTGACTGGGAAAACTCAGTGCAAGATATTGAACCAGGAGATCAAGTCTACACCCGAGACTGGAATAAGGAACCACTGAAACAATGGTAGAATGAACCGTACCTGGTACTGTTAACAAATTTTACTGTGGTAAAAGTAAAAGGAATAGGCTCTTGGATACACTACTCTAGAATAAAGAAAATTCTGAAAAGTTAGGAAGTAAATGTATTAGGACCTACAAAGCTTAAATAGAAAAAGCAAATGAGATGCCACATCTGAATTATGATTTTCTGATTATAATTTGGTTTTCATGGTTCATAATAATTGACCTGTGTGTAGAAATTCCTCTGAAAAGGGAAGAGGAAAATTACAGTGTAAGAAATAATGCCACTCTGTTTTGCAGGTTCAGAAGTAATGCCCCAATGTAAATGAGATCAATTCGAGTGCTTTGGGAACAGGTATCCGAAGTTTCTGAGAAATCTCCAGTAGTTCATGAAAAGAAAGGATTGAGCCAAAATGAGCAAGACTCACGGGGAAATTAGAAATTCAGAGGTAAAGTGACAAATAAGTTTTGCCCACAGAACCCTTTGAAAGGGAAACACGATTGCAGCTTACAGGTTTTACTCATTACTCTCTACAAGTACCTGAAAGGAGGTTGTAGAGAGGAGGGAGCTGGACTCTTCTCCCAAGTGACAGGGGACAGGACGAGAGGGAATGGCCTCAAGCTCCGCCAGGGGAGATTTAGGCTGGAGATTAGGAGGAAGTTTTTCACACAAAGGGTCATTGGGCATTGGAATAGGCTGCCCAGGGAGGTGGTTGATTCCCCTTCCCTGGAGGTGTTTAAGGCACGGGTGGATGAGGTCTTGAGGGACTTGGTTTAGTGTTAGATAGGAATGGTTGGACTAGAAGATCCGAAGGGTCCCTTCCAACCTGGTTGTTCTGTGATTCTGTGATTCTGTGTCCCTGCCCATGGCAGAAGGATTGGAACTGGATTAACTTCGCGGTCCCTTTCCCCCCAAACCCCTCCCGTGGCTGCGCTCCTCCCGGCGCGCGGGGGCGCTGTCGGGTCCCCTCCTGGCGCCGCCGCGGCGGCTCCCGGCGCGCGCCGTTAAAATGGCGCCTTAGGCGGGCGGTTGCGCGCGGGAGGTGTCGCCGCTGAGCGGGGTTGGGGGGCGCGTCCTCCCCGCCTCCGCCGTGACCCTCGTCCTCTCCGCTGCCGCCCGCTCTCCTTCCCTCCCTCCCGCCCCGGGCGGCCATGGCGACCCCGGACCAAAAATCTCCCAACGTTTTGCTGCAGAACCTCTGCTGCCGCATCCTGGGCAAGAGCGAAGGTACCGGCTTTCCCCATCTCCCCCCCTCCCGCGCCGAGCGCCATTCCCCGCGCTGGGGACAGCATTGAGGGAGAGGGAGGGATGAGGGAGGTGGGTAGAGGGCAAGGGGATGGGGAGAGGAGAGACGGGGATATTGCGGGCGGGGGGGGTGCGGGGGGGGGGGTGGGGGGTGGGGCGAGAGGCAGAGATATGGGGGGAAAGAGACGGCGATATTGAGGGGCCGAGAGAATCATAGAATCGTAGAACAACCAGGTTGGAAGAGACCCATCGGAGGAAAGAGACGGATATGGAGGGGATGAGACAGGGATGTTGGTGGGGAGAGAGATGTGGGGAGGGGAAAGAGAGAGGGATGTTGTGGGAGGAAGAGAGGGATGCTGGAGGGTAGGGAAAGAGACAGGGATGCTGTGGGGAGGAAGAAGGAGGTTTGGGGTGGGGAAAGAGACAGGGAAGTTTGAGCGGGGAAGGAGGGATGTTGGGGGGCAGGGAAGAGACAGGCATTTGGGGTGACTGATGAGATAGGCATGTTGGAGGTGGGGAAGAGAAGAATTGAGGCACTGGGGGCTGGGGAGGATGCCAGACCAAACCGATGGGCATCCCCTTCCCTGGGCGAGGTTGGCAGCCCAGCTGCTCTGATCAGGTCGGGGAGCCTTGGGGCTGGGGGCCTTCAGAGCCTCACCTCCCACCATGTGACTGGCGAAAAGGGGGCTGTTGGGCATATTGGGGCTTTCTGGCCTTTCTTTGACGTCTCCTTGACACGAGCCAAGGTAGGTTCTCTATAGGTCCTCTGTGTCGTGATGCTGCTGTGGTTCTCCAGCAAGGGAATGCATCTCTTGGGTGTTTGCATAAGTTTGTCTGTTACAATCAAGGCAAAGAATGTTTTTAGTACTAAAAGACTGCTTGGAGTAAGCTGTTTGGAGGGTGGGACGGAAGAGGTGCATCTGCTGAATCTCCTTTTTTAGTTGCTCTGTTTATAAGCGTTGCTCATCCAAAAAATTCATGCCATAGCTCTTGTTTTGTCTACTTACTTGCATGAGGGGTGTTTTTCTGCCTTATTAGTAGTGGCTTTAAAGCCTTTTGTGTGTTCTCTTATTCTTCTATGCCCATCTATTCTGATAAGTTGCTTGTGGTTACCTTTAGATATTTCTGTGATAGTGGCAAATAATTTAGAGTATTGACCTGTTGTGAAGAATTGGGTTCAAACTGACTAGAACATTGCCTGTAAGTGAATTACTTATAGTAAATTTGCAGGTGACACCAAATTTGGTGGCAGTGTTTATTTGCTTGAGGGCAGGAAGGTTCTGCAGAGGGATCTGGGCAGACTGGATCGATGGGCCAGGATCAGTTGTACGAGATTCAACAAAGCCAAGTGCCGGATTCTGCACTTGGATCACAACAACCCCCTGTAGTACTACAGGCTTGGGTAAGAGTGGTTGCAAAGCTAAGTGGCAGAAAAGGATCTCTGAGTGCTGGTCAACACCTGGCTGAACATGAGCCAGCAGTGTGCCCAGGTGGCCAAGAAGGCCAACAGCACCCTGGCTTAAATCAGAAATAGTGTGGTCAGCAGGAGTAAGGAAATGATTGTCCCCTTGTACTTGACACTAGTAAGGCTGCACCTCAAATACTGTCTTCAATTTTGGGCCCCTAACTACAAGAAAGATGCTGAGGTGCTGGAGCTTGTCCAGAGAAGGGCAACAAAGCTGGTGAGGGGTCTGGTGAACAGGTCTTAAGAGGAGGGGCTGATGTTGCTGGGATTGTTTATTGTGGAGAAGAGGTTGAGAGGAGACCTTACCACTGTCTACAACTACCTGAAAGGAGGTTTTAGCAAGGTGAGTACTGGTCTCTTCTCCCAGGTGAGAAGTGATAAGATGAGAGGAAATGGCCTTCAGTTGCACCAGGGGAGGTTTAGATGGGTGTTAGAAAACATGACTGAAAGAGTGATGAAGTGTTGGAACAGGCTGCCCAGGGAAGTGTTGGAGTCTGCTTCCTTGGAGGTGTTGAAAAAACTTGTAGACTTGGCGCTGTAGGATATGGTTTGGTAGGCATGGTTGTGTTGGACTAATGGTTGGACTGGATGGTCTTTTCCAACCTTAATGATTCTATACTGCTATCTTAGAAGTCCAGAAAATGAGTGACAGAGTGCAAATATACTTGTGTGTGTCTCTCAAATGTTGTTTGGAGACGAGCCCTCATGGTCTCACACCATCCTTGTCTCTAAATATGAAAGACACAGGTTTAATGGATAAAACTGTTGGTGAGGATGAGGAACTGGCTGGATGACCACATCCAAAGAGTTGCAGTGAATGCTGAAAATGGTATCCTTCAGGAGTCTGTATTGAGACTGATGTTGTTTGGTATCTTTATTAATGATGTAGTGAGATTAAGTATGCCCTCAACAAGTTTGCGGGTGGTGCCAAGAGAGAGTAGAGTGGGTCCAGAAGAGGCCACAAAAATGATCACAGGGGTGGAACGCCTCTTCCAAAGAAAGGCTGAGAAAGTTGGGGTTGTTCAGTTTGGAAGCAGAAGGCTCCAGGCAAACCTTATAGCAGCCTTTCAAGTCTTAAAGGAGGCTTGTAAGAATGACTTTTTTACTGAGGCCTTAAGTGACAGGACAAGGGGTAATTGTTTTAAATGGAATGAGAGTAGATTTAGATTGGATATAAGAATTTTATATGGTGATAGTAGTGAGAAACAGGAACAGATTTCCCAGGGAAGGTGTGGATGCTCCCTTTCTGGAAGTGTTCATGACCAGGCTGGTCTAGTGGAGGGTGTCCTTGCCCATAGCAGAGGGATTGTACTATAAGTGGTCTTTGAAGATTCCTTCCAATCCAAACCATTTTACGATTCCCTGATTCATGTGAGAAACTTGAAAGAGCTGGGTGTAGGTTGAAATGTCTTTGTCTTCACTGAAACAGAGCAGAGACTACTTCACAGAAACATTGTATTGATGAGTGATCTTGAGGGTCTTTTCTACCCTGTATAATTATCTGATCAGCAGTTGATTGCTGTATTTTGTTTTATTTTTCCAAAAACCTTTGCCTCACCATTGCATGCCTAAGCCTTCTGCAATGCCGTGAATTTCCCATTTCCAAAATTGTCAGTGTTATATAATCTCAGTTACTAAATTCTGTGACAGGAGTTCCTGCTGTGAGATATCAGGATGTAGAAATTTCTGCTTTCCCCCTATCTCCCTCAAATCAGTGGTAGCTTCTAGACTGTCCAATAGCTCTTGTGTCTTTATGTAACTGTTTTTTTAGCAACTGATTTAATTGTGTATTAAATGGTATTTCACTCCTCTCTACCATTCTAAGATGCAATTATAGTTTTACTTCTAAAGCTGTTTCTTGCTTTTAGCATCCCTTGGAAACCTTTTCTAATACAATTGGTATACGCTCTTCTTTAACAGCACTTCAAATATTTTGCTACTAGAAATCTCAGTTATTGTGCTAGTTCTGCTTACAAAAAGCAGAAATAATGAACGAGAAATTGAAAAAATGATTGTCTTCCTTTATTGCAGTAATGGAGGCCTCTGTGAGGACCTTATGTCTGTATTGCCTAATTCTATTTTCTTCATGATTCTCTTAGATTTGAGAGGCTGCAATTTAAACTGAATCTATGTTTATTTCTTGATGTCTTATTTAGGTCTGTGACATCTGTAAAACTTAAATAAACAATGAGAAGAGACCTCTGTCTTTATCATGAGTATTGAGGAGAGATGGCTCACTTCTGCCAATTTTGGATCGAGCCTTCTTTTTGACAGCATAATTTCTCTGTATTTGTCTCTTCTAGCTTTAGTAGTAGATTTATGTACAAGCAGTATGTGTGAGAACATAGTAAAAGACTCTGATTTTTGTCGTTTTTAAATGTATGTTGGATCTATTTCTGTATGCTGGGTTTCTACTCTGGTAAGTGAAATCTCTCCTCTGTGTAACTAATGAAAGGGGAATTTTTCCCCCAAGTCATAGTCAGCTGCTGCATGCAGCCTGTAACCTGCTGTATCTGTAAAGGCTGTGAAGCCTTCTATGTATTCTTTAATTCTTCCATGCCCCTGTATTCTGACAAGTCATTCCTGGTTAACTTTAGATATTTCCATGACAGTACCTAAAAATTTATTCACATGGTGTGGATTGTTTGCCACATTTATTAGTATCACCCTTATTTTTGTGCACGTGGCATAAAAATTAGTTAGTGTCTTTATACTAACACACGAAGCTTGGATAACAAGCAAGAGGAGCTGGAAGCTACCGTGCTACTAGAAAGCTATGATCTAGTTACCATCACGGAAACATAGTGGGATGAATCTTGTGACTAGAGTGTGGCTATTGATGGCTACAGGCTGTTCAGAAGGGACAGGCTGAGGAGGAGGGGTGGAGGTGTTGCTCTCTATCTCAGCAACAGGATAGAATGTGAAGAACTATCATTGAATTAAAGACAGAGGCACCAATGGGAACATTGTAGTTGGTGTATACTACAGGCCACACGATCAAGGGGAACCAACTGATGAAGTCTTCTTCCTCCAGCTACAGGAGGCTTCACTATTGCAAGCTCTCATCCTACTTGGGGATTTCAACCACCCTGACATATGCTGGAAAAGTAACACGGCCAGCCGTAGGCAATCCAGGAGACTCCTGAAATGCATTGAGGATAACTTCTCAGACCAACTTATAGAGACCCCCGCCCAAGGAGATGCAGTACTGGACCTTAAGGTCACCAATACAAGTGAACTCATCAGTGATATTAGGATTGGAGGCAGCCTGGGCTGCAGTGATCATCCACTGGTGGAGTTCAAGGTCCAGAGGGATATGGGATGTGTGAAGAGTATAGTCAGGACACTAAATTTCAGGAAAGCAGAATTCCAGCTCTTCAAGGAGTTACTTAGTAGGATCCTCTGTGATGTGGTCCTCTGAGACAAGGGAGCGGGATAGAGCAGGAAAATATTCAAGGATGCTTTCCGTAAAGCACAAGAGCGCTTAGTCCCTGTATGTAGAAAATAAGACAGGGAAGGGAAGAGACCAGTGTGACTGAGTCAAGACCTGTTGTTTAAACTGAAGAAGAAGAGGGAACTGCACAGGCAGTGCAAGTAGGGACAGGTAATCTGGGATATGTATATGGATGCTGCCCGGTTGTCTAGGGATAAGGTCGGGAGGGTCAAGGCACAGCTGGAGCTAAACTTGGCAAGCGAAGTAAAGTCTAGCTAGAAGGGCTTCTACAGGTATGTCAGCCAAAAGAGGAAGGTCAAGGAGAATCTACCCCTGCTGATTTTTGGGAATGGTGACCTTGTATTAACAGATGAGGTACTAACTTTTTTGCCTCAGTCTTCGCTGATAGCTGCTCTCCTCACCCCTCCTGCGTCTTGGGACAACAAGATAGTGATGAGGGGGATAAATCCCCTCCCACAGTAGAGGACGATCAGGTTCGTGACCACCTGAGGAACCTGAACGTATGTAAGTCTATGGAACCTGACAAGATGCATCCCAGAGTCTTGAGGGAACTGGGAGATGGAGTTGCTAAGCCGCTCTCCATGATATTTGAAAAGTCGTGGCAGTCAGGAGGAGGCCCTGGTGACTGAAAGAAGGGTAATGTTGCACCCATCTTTAGAAAGGGCAGAAAAGATGACCCTGAGAACTACTGACCTGTCAGTCTCACCTCTGTGCCTGGGAAGGTCATGGAACAGATCCTCCTGGAAGCTGTGCTGAAGCACATGGAAGACACGGAGGTGATTAATGGCAGCCAGCACGGCTTCACCAGGGGCATATCCTGTATGACTTAGTGGCTTTTTATGATGAGGTAACTGCAGCAGTGGACACGGGTAAACTGACAGATGTGATCTGTTTAGACTTCTGTAAAGCCTTTGACACAGTCTCCCAAAACATCTTCCTCTCTAAACTGGAGAGATATGGATTTGACGGGTGGACTGTATAGTGGGTAAGAAACTGTTTGGATGATTGTATTCAGAGAGTAGTGGTCAATGGCTCGAGATCCAGATGGAGATCTGTGGCTAGTGGTGTCCCTAAGGGGTCCATACTGGGATCAGTGCTGTCAGTGATATTGACAATGAGATCGAGTGCACCCTCAGCACATCTGAGTGGTGCAGTTGCCACACTGGAAGAACAGAATGTGATCCAGAGAGACCTGGACAGGCTGGAAAAGTGGGCCTGTGAGAACCTCATGAAGTTCAATGAGGCCAAGTGCAAGGTCCTGCACCTGGGTCGGGGCAATCACCAGTTTCAGTACATGGTGGTGGATGATGTGATTGAGAGCTGCCCTACAGAGGAGGACTTGGGGGTGCTGGTCGATGAGAAGCTTGACATGAGCTGGCAGTGTGTGCTCACAGCCCAGAAGGCCAACTGTGTCCTGGACCTCATCAAAAGAAGCGTGGCCATCAGCTCAAGGGAAGTGATTCTGCCCCTCTGTTCCTGTCTTGTGAGACCTCATCTGGAGTATTGTGTCCAGTTCTGGAATCCTCAAAGTAGGAAGGATGTGGAGCTGTTAGAACAGTCCAGAGGAAGCTACAAAGATGACCTAGAGCTGGAACACCTTACCTGTGAGGACAGGCTGAGAGAGTTGGGGTTGTTCATCCTGGAGAAGGCTTCAAGGAGATCTTATAATGACCTTCCAATACCTGAAAGGCGCCTACAAGAAAGCTGGAGAGGAACTATTCATAATGGCTTGTGGTGATAGGACAAAAGGGAATGGATATATGCAATTGAAGGGCAGGTTTAGACTAGACATAAGGAAGAATTTCTTCAACATGAGAGCGGTGAGACACTGGCACAGGTTGTACAGGGAAACTGAGGATACCCCATCGCTGGAGGTATTCAAGGCCAGGTTGGATGGGGCCTTGGGTAACCTGATCTAGTGTAAGGTGTCCCTGCCCATGTCAGGGAGGTTGGAACTATATGATCTTTAAGGTTCCTTCCAGCCCTAAGTATTCTATGATGGGAAGCTCATCCTTTCCCTGTGTAATGGGGGACTCTGGCACTGAAGGCTCACCTTTCTAACACAAGACTTCTCTTGAAGCAGTCAACTGTAGTGTGTGTACTAAGTTTGTCATCAGTTTAGATACTGATAGTGCATAGAAACAGTTAAATCAAAAACTCTGAAAATAAATGGCAGCCATGAAAAGGTGTATATGACAGTTGTTCCCCTCCAGGTTTCTCTGTCCAAGTAAGAAATTAAGATGATAAAAGAATTTTGTTAGTACTGGCATCCATTATGTTGAAGTAGACATCTGATGGCTTCCTTACCACCTAGGCATACATGCAAGTTGTTTGCTGTTTTACTGTGTTTCAGGCTTGTAATTCTAGTTTGCTTTCAGCACAACATAAGCTTGAAATGTGGTATATGTGTGTGGTTAGTGGTCTTCATGCAACTTGTTCCCTCCTTATATACTGATGAAGCTTGGCTGCTTTGTATGTACCTGTTCTCTCTTTTTGAAGCAGATTTTGAGTATTATTACTTTAGTCCTCAATAAGCAATTTATGATGCTGTTTCTACAAAGTGTAGGGGAAAAAAGCTTGGATAAGATAAGAGATCTGTCTATATATTAGAGAAAATTTGACTATAAGTTAGTCACAAGAAGACAAAGCTAGGTACCAAGAGCCATCTTTAACCATTTCTGTAGTTAACCTGCTGCGAATTTCTTGAAATCCTAGGTTTTGATACTTTCCTAGAATAAGCACTACAGTAAAATACAAGATTACAGATGTAATTGGGTGACATGTAATGGAAAAATAATAAAAGGAACTGATATTTTGAAGATCTAATGGTTCTTCTTGCTTGTATGTTTTGTAAGTTTGTACTTGATCTAATTGGCTGTGTTCTTTCTCAGCACTTGTGTTTTATTATGTTGGTAGGGAAGCTACGGCTTCAGAAGGTTTCAATTGATGTGATGTCTGTATCATAATTGTGCACCTAAAGCTAATGTGGGATGAGTGGTTTTACTGTACATTCATGCCTGCATTCTGTGATCCCATTCTTGAAGTCTTCTGTAAGCCTGATGGAGCCTCTTGTCAGCTGGGGATAATTTTACCTCAGCTGGGGATGACCTACACCTTCTGTGTTGTTAAAGTTTTATTTTGAAATGCATTTGCGCTATGACAGACTGTGTCTGCAGAGGCTCCCAGTGGTGGAGCTATCCTTTCTCTTCCTACTTTCTTGAAACTATCCACTAAGTGGAAGGCTGGCTTAGCTTCCAAAATCAGTCAGATGCATTGGCCTGGTTACCGGAGTTGTTGTTTTGGTTTTTTTTTTTTTTGCCAACAGCTCTACCTCTGAGCAATTCACTACCAGGTTTACAGAGTTATGTAGGAGAACTTCAGTTGAGATAGCTTTAACAATTTTTTTTTTTTTTTCTTTTTGTACAACTGAGATTTGAAAGCTCTTTGTTCCTGTGCTTTAGCCAGCTCTCAAGTGAGGGCTTACAGTTAGCATCCCATGGTGCTATGTGTTTGCGGTTGCCTACTGAAGTTAGCTGGGCATATCTGCACCCTGCAGGTGGGGCCACTGCTGGCCTCTTTTTTCCTTATATCTTCACATGTGCTGAACAGCTGCTCTACTAGTTTTGTCTTATCAATGTCTTTGGGTCTATCCAGGCTAACCACCTCACTTTTACAGCAATACCTGTTGTTGCAGAGAGCGTGCCTATCTATGTGCTGGTTTTCATGAGGGTTTTTTTTTTCCTCCTGATCTGTGAATTCTAGCACTTTCACAGAATTTCATGTTTCTCTCTGGACAGTGAATTTTTGTTCTTTGTTCAAAAAGCTTCTTGTTCTTAGTTCTTTCACAAACCTCTTGGTAGGCTTAGAGACTTTGTGACTGCCATAGAAGCTTATCCATTGTCAGAACCCTCAGTGTCTCCAATGGAATCAAATGGTATTGCTGCAAATACTCAAGCTACATCTGCTTGGTTTTGAATCTTAAAAAAACATTTTTGTGTGCCAGAGTACCTAGGGAGGTACACGTGATCTAGAAAGTAGTATTTCAGTCTTCAGAGAGCAGTTTGTGACCTGAAGGTCTAAACTACTGTAATAGATTTTAAAATTTCATGGTAAGAGGAAAACACTGAGTTCATTCAAAAAGTGATAGGGAGGTTTTTTTTCCACTGATACTGATAATCAAAACAAGTGCAAGTTGACAAGATAGGCAAAAAAATGCACAGTGAGGTAAAGTTGAGAGAGAAGATTTTAGGACCTGCTTGCTAATTGGGACATTCCTCATATCTGTATACTGACAGTACAACAGAGCCTGCAGTATTAACAGAATTAAAGAACAGTTATGTTTCCTTTGCTGTGCTTTGAAATTTGTGGGCAACTTCTACATAAGGAAAGACATGGGAGTCTGTTGGTTTGGGGTTTGTTTTGTGGGTTTGTTGAGGTTTTTTTCCCCTTGTAGGAGAGGAGTGTAGAGACTGGAAAGATGGTTAATTAAACTTAAAATGCTTCAAATAAAAACTTGCATGAACAAAATACTTTTTATGTTTGTTTTATAGTTTGTTTATAGTGTTATTATTTCTTCTGAAAGAAATGAACTTAAACCAGAGGTTTAAAGTTGTTGACCAAAGTGGGAGACTGATACAAAATATTTATTTTCAATATACTTCTTAAGTGGTCTGGTCCACTGGTCCTAAAACTGCGCTTATTGAGCACAGCATTATTTACAGGAACACACAGTAAGTTCTGCTTACCGTGTGTGAATTGCCTTCAAAATGATGTAGTAACACTTAATGGCACTCTAGACTGGTATTTTAGTTATCGGTGTATATGACATCATATTAGTGCAATTGTTTTTCTTTCAGGGTAGTAATTCATACTGATGTGGAACTTCTGATATAATTAAAACTGAGTAGATAGAAAGCTGCCTGGAGGAGAAGGACCTGGGTGTATTGGTTGACAGCTGACTGAACATGAGCCAGCAGTGTGCCCAGGTGGCCAAGAAGGCCAATGGCATCCTGGCTTGGATCAGAAACAGTGTGTGACCAGCAGGTTCAGGGAGGTTCTTCTCCCTCTGTACTCGGCACTGGTGAGACCGCTGCTCGAATCCTGTGTTCAGTTCTAGGTCCCTCATCACAAGAGGGATGTTGAGGCTCTGGAGCGAGTCCAGGGAAGAGCAATAAAGCTGGTAAAGGGGCTGGAGAACAGGCCCTATGAGGAATGGCTGAAAGAGCTGGGGTTGTTTAGCCTGGAGAAAAGGAGGCTGAGAGAAGACCTCATTGCTCTCTACCACTACCTGAAGGGAGGCTGTAGAGAGGAGGGTTAATGTCCTCTTCTCCCAAGTGGCAGGGGACAGGACAAGAGGGAATGGCCTCAAGCTCTGCCAGGGGAGATTTAGGCTGGAGATTAGGAGGAGATTTTTCACAGAAAGGGTCATTGGGTACTGGAACAGGCTGCCCAGGGAGGTGGTTGTTTCACCTTCCCTGGAGGTGTTTAAGGCACAGGTAGACGAGGTCCTGAGTGGAATAGTTTAGTGTTTGATAGGAATGGTTGGACTCAATGATCCGTTGGGTCTCTTCCAACCTGGAGATTCTATGATACAGCAGTATTATTATGTTGACAAACACACACAATATCTGCTCATGGTATATGAGAGAAAGTTTTCAGGTTCCACAGCTGTTCTTCCAAGCTTACTTTTGCCATAATAGCACCTGCATCCAGGTAGTTTGCAGCAGTAGTTATTAGCTGGTGCCACCCCTTAATCATTAAATGCTGTTTAGAGTGTAATTGTTTTACAATAATTTTGCATGTGCATTTAAGCAAACCTGTTGTCTAGGGTGACAGCTGGCTGAAAGAAGAGATAACTGAGAGAGTTTGCTTATCTCTCAAGTTCTTTGGAAAAGCTTTCTTTAGAATTATTTGGAAATTATGCTTACAGACAAATTAAAATAATGAAACATCTTCTTTCCAGGAAACAACGTCTCTCACAATCATAGGATGATTTGAGTTGGAAGAGACCTTAAAGGTGATTCAGTTCCAATGCCCTGCCATGGGCAGGGGCACCTCCCACTGGATCAGGTTGCTCAAGGCTTCATCCATCATAGCCTTGAACATCTCCAGGGATGGGACTTCTATGACTTCTCTGGGCAACCTGTTTCCAGTGTCTCACCACCCCACAGTAAAAGATTTCTTCCTAATATGTAATTTATATCTACCCCATTTCATCTTAAACCCATTTCCGCTTGTCCTTATACTGCACTCCTGGCACTGGACATCTCTGTCTGGAAACACCGGTTTCAGTTGCTACTTAAGGCTTTCAAGATTTTTTTTTGTTCCTCTGGGATTGTAAATAAGCTTCTGCCTGGTGGTGTTGAGACTGTAGAGTGAATTCAGCTCACTTCCTAAAATTGTAAGTAGTGTTAGAAGCTTCTTTTTAGCAAAATACTTGCAGAATTTCAGCTGTTTCTCTGAAACACCGACTTCTTGCAAGTATATTGGCCAATTGTCTCTTTCTCTCTTGAACTTTTCCTTCAAACTCTCGCCCCCCAAAGAGCTGCATCAGTGTCTTGCATTTCATGTATAACTTGCTGTGGCATAATAGTATCATGCAGTCATGGCTTTTGATGAAGAATTACAGAATCACTAGGTTGGAAAAGACCCACAGGGTCATCGAGTTCTACCATTCCTATCAATCACTGAACCATGCCCCTGAGTACCTCATCCACCTGTCTTTTAAACACCTCCAAGGAAGGTGACTCAACTACCGCTCTGGGCAGCCTGTTCCAGTGCCCAATGACACTTTCTATGAATTTTTTTTTTCTCACATCCAGCCTCAACCTCCGCTGGAGGAGCTTGAGGCCACTCCCTCTTGTCCTGTCCCCTGTCACTTGGAAGAAGAGACCAGCACTCGCCTCTCTACAACCCCCTTTCAGGTAGTTGTGGAGAGCAATAAGGTCTCCCCTCAGCCTCCTCTTCTCCAGGCTAAACAAACCAAACTCTTTCAGCTGCTACTCGTAAGACTTTTTCTCCTGCCCCTACATCAGCCTCTTTGCTCTTCCCTGGACTCACTCCAGAGTCTCAACCTCCTTCTTGTGGTGAGGGACCCAGAACTGAATACAGTGTGCAAGATGCAGTCTCACTAGTGCTGAGTGCAGAGGGAGAAGAACCTCCCTGGATCTGGTAGTCACACCGTTTCTGATACAAGCCATCGAACAGGTCTGGACCCAGCACTGAGCCCTGGGGAACACCACTTGTCACTGGATGTGTGCACAGATAGATAAGTGGCTGTGAGTTTTAAGCTCCTCTGCTGTCATAATGCCTGTTCTTTGAGGAGGGCAGCAATTATATGTGTCTTTTAGTTCTAAACTGTAAATCTTTATTTTACTGACAGATATTCGTATTAAGTTATGTTTAATCACTTTAGGTACTGAAGTTATTTTACAGACTTATAAGAAATAATCTGCTCAAGAAATTCCCACAGCAGGGAGTTTTGTTTGTAAAAGAAAAGCTGGACTTGATATGAATAAAACATGAAAATCTGAATAAAATATTGTATAAACCAGCCTTGCTGCTGTGCCTTTGAATTGCCAGTGCAAATCTGTATGCAGAGCAGATAGCTTTGTTCAGTATTGTTGGTAGTGTTACAGATTTATTAGTCGGAAGTTTGTGAATGGAATTGCAGTCTTTCAATTAGGAATCTTCCTCAGATGCCTTGTTATGGCAGTATAGAAAAGATGATACTAAGTTGCTGTGCATTAACTAGTCGTGCTATGATTGGTGTTGAAATAGAAGGTTATTCTGGAAAGTTATGTAACTTTCTTGAACCCTCCCCACTACAGAGAAAACCCTTGCTACTTACTATTAGTAATATATCTGTTGTGGTTTTTCTTAGATTAAGAATTTACCTTTAAATTTTCAAGGTGTCTGTTTGACATGTGGGTTTTTATCTCTGTCTTGTTTCCTGTCTTCTGTTGTACCAAGAGCTAGAAGCAAAGCTTGTCTGTTAAAAGCTGTAGTCAGAGGCATGTTGGAAAACACATGAATGGCTAAGTCCATGATTTTCTTCTGTTGCTTTGAGGTAAAGCCCTATTCCAATATCATCAACCAAAAAACCACCCATCTTGTGGCAATGTATAGCCCTTTTACTGATTCACTTCTGGAGAAATTAACTTCCTTGCTTTTTGTGGATTATCAGTGGTGGACTTGTTATTTAATATAGATACATGTTATGACTGATAAGGTATTTTAGTATCAACCCTTGATCCTTCTCCTGACTTCAGTTCATCTAAGATGCTTGATCTGGAACTCGTTTTGCAGTTTTAATTTGAATTCGTAGCCCTTGTTGAGAATTACTAGAAGAACCTAGGCCTCTGTAACTGCTGCTAGATACACAGTTAAAGAATTAACAGAAGATAAAACTAACTATTGTTTGAGCTTTTTAAGCCAGCATTTGACTTTAATTGACTTTGCACAATACTTTTGGAAATCCTGAATTGTTCTGTACTGACACATTATATTTAAGAATTAGTTAGAAACAACCAACTCTTCCCACCTCATTCATCAGTTCTGGTTAAGCTGTCAATAGCTGAACTATTAAATTATTTTATATTTGTTTTCAAGACCTTATTGCTAATGAAAGGCTGTTTTGTCTAGCAGTAGAACTATCCTTTCTGGAAGGCTTTTAAGTAATGCAGATTTGTGATCCTAGAGCAGTCTAGATACTGGCATTTTCTTCCCTCAAAGTAGATACCATTGTTCCTCTAGCAGGCCAATATTGTCAAATACTCTTAAATATCAATGATTATGTGAGCGTACTTTTTCCCTCATTGTATTAAATACTGCTTTGTGTGAAATGGTAATGTTTACTGGGCTACAGTGGTATCCTAGTAGTAGATTATGAACAGAGGGGGGCATTTATATCGCAAAGCAGTGAAAAAATGGGCATTCAAAAAGAATGTAGCCCATCCTGATTTCAGTTTTCTCCTTTCTATGAATTTTGAGACTTTGATGTGTATAATCAATAATTGACTCCTAGTATCTCCCAGGAGATTTTTTTTTCCTAAGTGTTAATATTAGTTAATTTGTGAGATGATTCAATGCTTACAGTATTTCTGCTTCCAGTGGAACTTTACCCTATTTCATTTTTCTATTTCTTTTCTACATGTTTCTCCAGGCCAACATTCTTGCTTTCCCCTTGGCTGAACAACTGGTGCATTACTCTACAGATTTTTTTACTAGAAGTTGACTGCTTAACTGACTAAATAGAACACATGAGGAGTCTGATGCAGTTGCACATATAATTGTTTTATACAAACCAGATTTATTATGCTGAATTGCTTAGAATTTTTTTTTCCCCAAAATTGGGAAGTGTAAAGATTCAAGTACCTGACACAACATGTTTACACTTTTCTTACCTACCTTTCTCCTCATGTTACTACAGTTGTTTCTATATGAGGAGTAGAAATTTAATCTGACGCTTTCTGAGGGCACTTTGACATGCCTGTAGGGTTATTGTTTGATAGGTTTTCAGGACAATAAATGGGAACGTGACCATGCTGTAGTGGCATTAATACTGAGGTGGCCCTATCTCAGCATTACCAGACTGTTAAGCTTTTCAGAAAGCAGAGATACTTGCACCAAAACTGTTCAGCAACAGTAATAGAACGAGAATTATTGCATGAGGAAGGACCAGTGGAGGGAGGTTACTGGCTTTTGACTTCTACATCAGCATCTTCATTTTACACTGCAATGTGATGCTGATATTTGAGCATTGAACCTAAGTGGCAAACCGTGTAAACTGTTACAGAAACAAAACAAAAGCAATGCTCAAGCCAACACACAAACTGATAAAACCACTGTTGTGAATGTCTGAGTAAAGATCCACAAGTAGGATAATCCAGTTTGGGTCCTTGGTGAGAGAGCATGCCTGGTGAACATGGCTGCTTTGTTACTATGTTTGAGCTGAACTGTGGGATGCTGTACCAATGCTCTTTAATTAAAAACTGAGTAGGCCTAAGTGTTTCTTTTGTCAGCACAGAATGGGAAAGGCTTATTCACAAATTTAAGTGCAGTTATTTTGTGGAGTGTATACGGTTGAGTATGTGTCAAGTATAGCATTAATGGTATGCTCATGGTAATGTGGACTTTGTTACATTCTGGTTAGAAGTACATCTAAGGATTATACTATATAACATTGCCTAATCTAAGCCGTGTTTCTGCCAGATTGAACTATAGCGATGTAATAGAGGGATGCGAGTCTGCCCATCTCCTCCACTCTTGTGAGACCCTACCTGCAGTATTGTGTGCAGTTCTGGAAGCCCCAACATAAGAAGGATAAGGACCTGTTGGAACTGGTCCAGATGAGAGCTATGAATATGATTGAAGGGCTGGAGCGCCTCTGCTGTGAGGACAGGCTGAGGGAGTTGAATTTGTTCAGCCTGGAGAAGAGAATTTTCTGGGGAGACTTTATAGCAGCCTTTCAGTACTTGAAGGTGGCCTACAGGAAAGCTGGGGAAGGGCTTTTTAGAAGGGCATGTAGTGGTAGGATGATGGGCAATGGGTTTAAATTGGAAAGGGGAAGATTTAGATTAGATATTAGGAAGAAATTATTCATGATGAGGGTGGTGAGGCACTGAAACAGTTTGCCCAGAGAAATTGTGCATGTCCCCTTCCTGGAGGTGTTCAAGGCCAGGCTGGATGGGAGCTTGAGCAGCCTGGTCTGGTGTGAGGTGTCTCTTCTAGTGGCACGGGGTTGGAACTGGGTGATCTTTAAGGTCTCTTCCAACCCAAATAGCATTCTATGATCTCTTACTGAACTTTGTTTTTTTCAATTTACTTTTATAGAACTTTAACAGTCTGCGTAACAGAGTTTTTCCTTTTTCTTTCAGCTGATGCAGCCCAACAGTTTCAGTATGCAGTGAGAGTTATTGGAAGCAACTTCGCTCCTACTGTTGAACGGGATGAATTTCTTGTAGCAGAGAAAATCAAGAAAGAACGTAAGTGTGTCTTTGTTTCTTTCTTAGAAATAAGAATGAAGGTTCTTCATGAAGTTTTGATCAGTTCATTCCTCTGAAAATGGGACAACTCTGCTTCACACGTAGTTACCTAATCTGTTACTAATGCTAACCCTGGAAATCTCATGATGGAAATCCTATGAATTCCTTAAGTATATTCTTGAGTTGCAACTTGTTTTTGCAACTCTTATTCTTAATGTTCGGCCTAGACCTTCCTTGCTGTCTTTTACTACTTGTCTTACTTGCTATTGAAAAAAAAAAACAATCGATAATGCACTCCTTTAACTTCAATAGTACTCAGACTTTATGAATTCTATGATTCTTTTCAGAAGACTGATAGTTTTGTGATGTGCAGCTTAGAAATATTGCACTTGGGCACAATTGACCTCGTGAGCACCTGTGTAAAACTTGCTGAAGGAGTATCCTGGGAATTGATGGAATTATTTATATGACTTACCTGATATTTCTTGCCTTTAGTTTCTCTACAAATTTATCTGCAACCATCGCTTCAAAAGCAAAACATTAGACCCTGACCAGTGTAAGTTATGTTTCAGTTAACAATCCATTGCACTCTGTGCTGCTCCAAGTCATGTGTTGCACTGCCTGAATCTGATGGGAGTTGCATTCTTTAAAATCCAAATACTGCTTTCAGCAGATGATCTGCTCTATAGTAGCATGTCCAGAAACCGTTATTTGAAGTATACTAATTAAGTTAAAGCTTTATATTTAAGCTTTGAACACGCGGTCAGGGAGATAGAAGTAGGTTAACTGAAGTCAGTGGTTGTAACTGCTTTAATATACATGTGTATCTTTTGCTAATGCAGAGCCTTTGAGGATTGCTGATAGGCAAATAAGCCAATCAGAATTTCTCAAGGTGCATTTCCAAAACACTGTAATGTGAAATATAGACTTTCTATGTGACAGATTACTACATTCTTTGGCTACTACTGGCCAGCCCAGCATATATTCTTTGGACCTATAGCTAGGAGTTCTGAAGAGGGCTCTCTCCCTTATCTTCCTTCTCCCCAACTTGAGCTGGTAGGCTCATGTTAGTGGTCACATAACAAGTGACTGGATATATACTTCTAACTTAACATTTATTTTGTAGTTACTCTGCATGAAGTGACTTATTTGGCAAAATGTACATAGCAGGGTCTTTTGATGCTAATTAACATTTCAAACATTTAACAGCACCTTTTTTAATTATTTAGGTTTCTTCAGTTGTTTTTGTACTTTTTTTAAACATGGCTCTTTTTTTAGTTAACATTTTTCTGAAGGCATCTTAAAGCTTGAAGATGTGTTTTCCTGTGAGCAGAGACTTCTGTTGTGCAAGTGGCAGCAATTGAGACTGTTCTTTTTCCTAATATATTAAAGTTATATGACCTTGGAATTCTGCTTGACTTTGAGCAAGTGGCATTACTACTTTGTTTCTTGCTTTTATTGCCTAAAATAGCAGCAATTACACTTAGTTTTGTGAAGGGCTTTGTAGCATTCTTTAACACATATCTACTTTTATTTATTCTTTAGTCTGCCCTTCTGTAGCTTTAGGGCATTAGACTTTGCAGGGGCACTTATTTAGGAGGTGAGTATTTTTTTTAATCTAGGAAAAACAGTTGCATTGTTTCTGATGCATGAATTTTCGAGGATGGAATGCAGATAACATGACAATAGGCAAAATTAAGTAAACAAGGTGAAATGGGTAAGCATCATTACACTTTCTTGCGTATATTTTCCAATTTTCCACAAATATGTGATTTTAGATATGACTATCATGTTTCTTTCACTTTTTTAATCTTTTTTTTTTAATAGTTGTACGACAAAGAAGGGAAGCAGATGCTGCTTTGTTTTCAGAACTCTACAGAAAACTCGGTTCACAGGTAGTGTAATAAATGTATATAGAGTAAAGAAACTGAAAATACACGTGCATTCTTCTGATGTTATGGAGTTGTTCAGGAGAGTGCTTGGATCAGTATCTGAGAGTATGGATGAGTACTGGAACAGATGGCCCAGAAATATTGTGGGATCTCTATCCTTTGAGATAGTCAAAACCTGACTAGACACAGTCATAGGCAACCTGCTGTACGTGACTCTGCTTTGAACAGAGAGGGGTTGGACTAGATGATCTGCAGAAGTGCCTTACATTCTCAACCATTTTGTATTTTTTGTATTCCTGTGAGTTGTTTGCTATTAATTAAAAGTTAATTTGGTTTAAATAGTGAATCAGAAGAGAATAAAGGATATATTATTAGTCTGAGTGCACTTTACACTGAAAGGGCGCTCTATGTGAAAGGAAATCTGTAAAAATGTTTTGTTTAGTTTATTTATTTTTTTTTTTTTTACACGTGGAACTTTCTTGTCATTTATTTTGTAGCAATGCCTTCCAAGTATATTCATTTCATTAATCTAGAGTTTAAACATTCCTCACACTTTGGAATTTTTAAGTGCTGATGAAGGTTAAGGGTTTGCTGACTTTGTCCAACACAAGTCTTAATTGATGAATGCTGCATATTGATACTCTGACTAAAAGTGTTATTGTATAGAAAGCACATGATGAAGCAAGATGCATCAGGTGAGAGGGGGGAAACGATATGAGGATAGAAAGTTAGCTGAGGTAGGTAAAAAACGAGCACTGCTAATCTATTCTGGATTCTGTGTAAAACTGATTATTCAGCAAGGTGGAATATGGTGGGCAGTAATAAAACAAGATTCCCAATTGTCTTTTGCACATACCTGATTCTTGACTAAAATGAATTATTGGAAAAGATCAGTTTCTGTGTAACAGAAAAATTGTCTGTTTTGTTCTTTGTATTTAGGAGAAGTCTTTATCTTCCTTCTTCAGCATTTTGTTCACAAACGTGTGTATAGATCATGGCTGGGTTTTACAGGATAACACTAAGATTGTAAGATTACAAAAAAGTGATTCTGTTGAAAGTATGATTAGTCAGAACTTGATTTTGCCTCTCCCCTCATCCATACATAACTTATTAGTTTGTTAGTGCTTGGAGCTGAAGTTATCGTGCAAGTCTCCTGTTATCCTTACCCTGTGAATGTGTGTATTATTTGCATTGGTTTGTACAGTGAAGCAAGTGTCACTGGTTTACAGACACCTGTTCTGATGATCTCAGCTGTTGAGTTCATCCCCTTCTTAAGTGTGTTACACTGCATGGTCTTGCTCTTTAGTAGATATTTTCTGTAATGTTTTTCTGTAGCTCATGTACTCTGGTGCTGTACGGTTGCATTTGGCAAGCAGTACAGCTGCAGAACATGATGGCTTTAAGCTTTGAAACAAAATGTGTTGTCTCTGTTCATATCAGTTTGGTTATTCTTCTGGATATGTAGTATAATCTTACATCAGATTTACCTCATATTTTGCTGTCCTCTCAGATGTCTGAGGTTCTTTTAACCTTCTGTCTTTATTTTTCTGCACTAGCATCTTGTGTACATAAAAAGGTAGCATTTGAATAACACCTTCTTTAAAATTCATTCTACCGGTCGTTATTCAGTCTGCTGTTAGGTTTGTTACTAAAGGTGGACAGTTACTTTCCTTGTGAGCTTCAGGATGGTCACAGATGGAATATGCATGTTCTGAATCAATGAAGCTTTTTCTTTCTCTAGAAAGTCTCTGGAAAGCACCTCGGAGGTATAAAAAGGCTTGTGTGTATCTGCTTTAACTTCTCTTCATAGTAATGGATGAAACGAAAAGGAGGTCAGTGCTTGTTTTAGTGGCAGCTTGCCAGCTGAACAAACACTGCCTCTTGAGGCACTCAAGACTTACTCTATCCTGGCCAGTAGAAATGTTATTGTTGCTGCTCCTTCTTTACCAGTTGTTAGTGAGCTACTGGATTAGTTAATTGCAACTGATGCAATACCTCTACTTTTTGCTTGCTGTTGAGATCAAAGCAGAAGATAATAAACTTCTGCTCTACATTGAAAGATAGAGTGTATCCTTCTGCTCTTCTAATATAGAGCTTCTGTAAGTTTAGTTGGACACTGTCCTAAAGAAAGAAATGTTCTATGGCCAAAATGCTTATCTGATGTAGCATATATGCACAATATA
The DNA here is from genome assembly GCA_033558105.1 of Coccyzus lansbergi. NCBI lineage: Eukaryota > Metazoa > Chordata > Aves > Cuculiformes > Coccyzidae > Coccyzus > Coccyzus lansbergi. The sequence goes on along the minus strand of JAUMJK010000320.1, from coordinate 228,181 downwards.
AATTTGCACAAACCCAGGAAAAAATGGAAAAGGGTGAAAATAAAAATGTGTTTAAAAAAGATAATTTCAAAGTGACCTTTTTGTAAGACTGATAGCACTGAGTTACATTGCTTCTTAAGGGATGGCATCTTGGTTTAACTAAAGTTTCCTTTATATTCAACATTGCTTAGCATTCCAGACCATAGCCTTATCAGCACTGTGAGGGAACTTGTATGAGTTTTTGATATACTCCACTGTTTAATCTCCGTTATAAGCTTCTGTCCTTGATCAATTTAGGTTCAGGTGTTGGGGTTGCAGAGCTGTGGAATAACACATCTAGGAACATATGCATATCTAAAATAAAACATAATAATATTTGATGTAACTCTTCTTTTTAAAATACTCTTTTTGAAGGTTAGGCTTTTGCATTGGTTTGTCTTTGACATTGGTTTGTCTCAGCTTTCTGCTGAGATCTGAAGCTACTGAGAGTGTTATTCTGACAGTCTGTATCTGTCCATTTGTCTGTTTGTTAGAGACTGTTACATACATTAAACTTCATGTTCAAGGAGATTGAAGGGGAAAGTGGCGAAAAGACAATTCCTTACTTAAAATTGTACCAAAAATTTTTCATCACCTTTAGTTTAGAGTTGGATCCACAACCAGGACATTTTAAATGATGAGAATGAGTGGGAATGCTGGTAAAAGTTTCACTCTGTATAATACCTCTTTCTTAGCTGTGATTTTTCAATTGAGTGCCCGTGCTGATCTGGGAGCAGGTGACAGTTCATGATTTGAACACAGTGGAGAAAATTAATAAATTACAGAGGCTGTGCTGCACATTCCCAGGTTACTCAAGAACATGGCTCTGACTTGATTTTGTTTATATGGAAAATTGATTTATACATATACATGTAGGCTGGATTAAAATAATCCATTATTACAAAGAGTTAAACTCTTGTTTTTTTTTTTTTTTTTTTAAAGGGCATTTTGAAGAACAAATGGTCAATACTCTACCTCCTACTTAGCCTTAGTGAAGATCCACGTAAGCAACCTAACAAGGTAGGTAAGGAGACCTTTGTTACTGGAGGAGCGGTAAATGTGTGACACTTGTTTTAGATGTCAGTAAGAATTACTCTCCAGACTCAGCCAATGCCTCAGGTTGTGTTTGTGGTCATTGTACGTGAGGCTGAAAGGAGGGACAAGTTTGACATAAACATCTGCGGTTTTTCTGTATAATCTTTTGATGCTAAGTAAATGTAAAATTATAGAATCATAGAACAACCAGGTTGGAAGGGACCCATCGGATCTTCTAGTCCAACCATTCCTATCAAGCACTAAACCAAGTCCCTCAAGACCTCATCCACCCGTGCCTTAAACACCTCCAGGGAAGGTGACTCAACCACCTCCCTGGGCAGCCTATTCCAATGCCCAATGACCCTTTCTGTGAAAAATCTCCTCCTAATCTCCAGCCTAAATCTCCCCTGGCGGAGCTTGAGGCCATTCCCTCTTGTCCTGTCCCCTGTCACTTGGGAGAAGAGGCCAGCTCCCTCCTGTCTACAACCTCCTTTCAGGTAGTTGTAGAGAGTAATGAGGTCTCCTCTCAGCCTCCTCTTCTCCAGGCTAAACAACCCCAGTTCTCTCAGCCGTTCCTCATAGGGCCTGTTCTCCAGCCCCTTCACCAGCCTCGTTGCTCTTCTCTGGACTTGCTCCAGAGCCTCAACATCCTTCTTGTGGTGAGGGACCCAGTATTGAACACAGTATTCAAGGAACAGCCTCACCAGTGCTGAGTACAGAGGGAGAATCACCTCCCTGGACCTGTCCAACCTTTGTAGCTGAAGTTGTGACTTTTATTAGATGAATGTGAGTTTTGTTTCCTTTCTGCTCAGTGATGTAAAGTCTGTTTATGTGCTAATGAATTTGAAAAGGAGTAGGGAGAGCAAAATTCCTCGTTTGGTTGCAGCTCTGCTTCACCGGAGTGTTTTTTGCAGCTGCTGCTGCTGACAATTCCCAGGCAAAAGTAAACCGTGTTGGCAAAAGTTCTTTTGCTCATTGTAAGGGACTTACTTTTCTGACATTACAACTGTAACAACAGATTTTTCTTTGCATAAACATAATCTTCAGTTATTTTTTGCATTCTTGAATATTACACTTGTGTTAACTAAAAACATGACTTGAAGCAACTCACAAATCTTTTATTTGCTTCACAAATCCTCTCTTTTTCAGGTATCAAGTTATGCCACGCTTTTTGCTCAAGCTTTGCCACGGGATGCTCACTCAACCCCTTATTACTATGCTAGGCCACAGAGCCTTCCCTTGAATTACCAGGACCGCGGTGCTCAATCTACCCAGAGTTCTGGCAGCATGGGAAGCAGTGGGATCAGCAGCATCAGCCTGTATGCCCTGAACGGGCCAACGCCAACTCCACAATCACTCCTCCCAGGGTAAGTTGAACTGTTTTGCCTTACAAATAAGATGAGTCTACATTTGGAACTGAGACATGCAATACCAAGTAGTTTATATTTTTCATGAGTAGAAGCTGGACGTTGTAAACCATGCAGTGATTACCTGAATGTTGACAGTGTTAAATTAGCCAGTGCGAACTGTAACTTGCTGAAAATCTGAGCCCTTCTTGTGCCATTGGATATCATGCTGTGTTACCTATAGCAGATCTAGAGTCTAACAGAGATGTACTGCACAGAGGCTGTGTTCTTTGGAGGTAAAGTGAACATGTTTATAATCTGTGAGAGGGTGGTGTTCAGCTGTCATTGATGACATTATTAGGAGACACTTTGGACCTAGAGAAGAAAAGGCTCAGGGGATGGAACCCTTGATGTTTTACCTGATCACGCGAGTAGAGAAGACTGAGCTAGACTTTTCTTGGTAGTCCTCAGGGAGAGGAAAAAAGGTAATTGACAAAACTTGCAAAACTGGGATATCACAGTTAGAAATAAGGGAAAAAGCTTCTTTTGTGGTGTGGTGAGATGTGTTTAGGGGCAGTGTCCATTTTGTGAAACATTGTGGTTTGCTCAGAGATGTCGTGTCTTCTCCATGCCTAAAAACGTTCAAAACGTGGATGGGACCATCCACCAGACAACCTTCTGTAGCTAACCTTGCTTTTAGCAGGAAGGTTGGATGTGGTGATCACCAAAGGTCCCTTCCAACCTCAACCATTATGTAATCCTGATGAAATGGAGAAAGGCATATTGATGAGGTTATTTTGTGTCTCTCCATGCTTCAAAATGTCAGCAGAAGCTAACCTGTTCCAAACATACTCTTTGCCTGACCTGCTCAGGACTTCAGTAATTTTACTGCTCTCTTTGGTCGTTGTAGTCTGTGAGCTGAGCAGCCCAAATTAGGTCTTTCTGTGGGCTTCACTCCTCCTGACCTTTTCCTTATACATATTTCCCTTTGTTTCTAGAGTATGTTCTTCTTGAAGGTATAGCAGCCTAAATTCAAAGTTTTGCTCTAACTGAGGCATTAAAAATGCTAAGCACACAGAGTTGCTCTGTATTGTGAGCTGTGTTCTTGTTCACCAGTTAAAATTATATACATATGATGTGTGATCATAACACAAGTTATGATGTGGCTGTTAATGGAGGAGAGGTGTTTCTCAAACTTTTTTACGCAGACATTGTGTTGTGGTCTTGTTCCATCCAGTTCTCCCGATAACTGTATTTCCACAGTTTTGTGGAATTAGTTGAAAGAATATATATTTGCATTTCCAAATGTTTACATTCAGTTGGAGGAGGAGTGGTCAGGCAGCAAAAATGTGCTACAAATATTTTCAGCATTTTTTCATTATCATGATACAGAAATAATCAGAAAATTCATTTGTCATCTTAATATTTTTCACATTTAAGACTATTTTTGTGAAAAAGAATTGACAAGTTTGAGAAGGAGGAAAATGGGAGCTTGTCTAATTGCTCCCTCCTTGATCACGTCTTCAGGCACTTGATACAAACTGTCGGAAATAGTAGAGTAGCAGTTAAATAAACTTTGTCCTCTTTCTCTACTTTCCTTTAATTGTTTGACATGCAACTAACGCAACCTAAATATCTGTTGCTTATTGTGACTGTTGCTTATTATTATTATGGTTGACTTCACTTTTAGACCATTTCAGTGTATCTACACAGTTCAGTATGAACGAAGTCAATCCTTGATATGAAATTTTGTCAAACTCATTCCTCCTTTCTTTTCTACAGTGTGTTTTTTGAAATGCAGGCTTTTAGAAAGTAATAAATTGCTTGTATGTTCTGTGCCCTTTCTTAAGGTTCTTTTGTTAAGAAAGAAAAGCAAACAAAACTTCCACAGTAAAACAAACTTCAGTTTGAGACATTTTCCGAAATTTTCATAGATTCACTAGGTTGGAAGAGACCCACCGGATCATCGAGTCCAACTTTCATATCACAAAACAGGTAAATGGGTATAGAATCGAAGTTTTTAAAGATATCTATTCCTTTTGTCCTTTTAGACAATCCTATCAAGCTCCAGGTGTTGGAGATTGCCTCCGTCAGCAATTAGGGTCACGTCTTGCATGGACTCTAACTACCAACCAGCCTTCTTTACAAAGCACTACCTCAAAAGGCTTTCCAAATGCTATCTCCCGTGGTGTGCCGAGATCAAGGCGAGAAGGGGATACAAGTGGTAAGCTAATATGCATTTGTTAATAATGGTAAAAAGAAGTTATCTATATTTGTTTTTTTTTAATGATTTGGATATAGTTTTACTACATGTTGCTTTTTTTGAGCAGTGTTTTGCTGTAATGTTTGATAGAAGGATAGAAGTAATGTGCAAGACTAGTATGTTTTGCCAGAATCTCTTCTGCTTGTTGTTAACTTCTTTTTGCAGTGATTGGTTTAATGTGTTCTGGTCCTCTTAAAAGACTGACTGTTGCAGTGTTTGTCATGTTTGAGTGGTTGTGGTTTGTGAGTAATGATCATTCCTGTGATGATCAAAATATGCTATTGCTTTTAGAAAGTCAGAAAGAGAGCTCGGTGAATAGAACTTACTGGAATAGACTCATCCATTTGTGGTTGTCTTTTAAAACCTGGAAATGTGCACTGGAATATAGAGCTTTTAAGACTACCCTTTTAACTTAAATTAACATACTGTTTATGGTGGTTGTGTTTAGAGAAATCAACATAAAATCTTGTCAATAAAATAAAAAGTAGATAAACATCACTAATTTCTTTGCTTAAGTGGCTCTAAACTTGAGACTGATGCCTGTTTTGCATTTAGATGAGTTTAAGGAGAAATTGTTTAGCAGATGACCTGTGTGGCAATTGCGTTAAGGTTCAGCCCACTCTAGTTTTACTGTAAAAATGGGAGACATTTCTGAATAAGAGAGCTAATGCAGTGCTGGTACTCTCTGGCAAAGAAAGATAGGAGATGTGGGGTTTGGTTTTGTTTGGTTTGGAGTTTTTTTTATTATTCAATTAATCCTATCTAAAGAAGCATGGACAGTGAGAAGCTAAATTGTTATCTGTCTGTCACCCGTTGTATCTTAGAGTAACAGTGCACAAAGCAACAGCTTATAGACCAGAGTTGTACTGGTATGTCTGAAAGCAGCAGTTGGCACTTAAAACCGTATTAGCAATACCAGTTATGTGCAAAAGAACACACATGTATTCATATGTTTAGAATAATGCACTATTTTTATATATATGATAGATTTAATATAGAGAGATATAGCTGCTGTCAAATTTGGGAGAAGCATGTTGTAGCATCTCAAGTTCTGCGTAGTTGTTGAAATTGTTCCATTCTTGATATGTTAAATGAAATTACAAAAGCAGATAGTGCTTCTTCACCCAGAAAAAGGGGAAGAAGTTGTGGTGTCCTGCACAGCACCTTCTGCAGTCTTTTGTTTATTTTAAATCAATAAATATCTTAAATCATAGAATCATAGAATCACCAGGTTGAAAGATACCCACCAGATCATTGAGTCTAACCATTCCCACCAATCTCAAAACCATGCCCCTCAGTACCTCGTCCACCTGCACCTTAAACACCTCCAGGGAAGGTGAGTCAACCACCTCCCAGGACAGCCCATTCCATTGCCTAATGACACTTTCAGTGAAGAATTTTTTCCTTCTGTTGAGCCTGAACCTTCCCTGGTAGAGCTTGAGGCCATTCCCTCTTGTCCTGTCCCCTGTCACATGGGAGAAGAGCCCAGCTCCCTCCTCTCCACAGCCTCCCTTCAGGTAGTTGTAGAGAGCAATGATGTCTCCTCTCAGCCTCCTTTTCTCCAGGCTAAACAACCCCAGCTCTCTCAGCCGTTCCTTATAAGGCCTGTTCTCCAGCCTTTTTACCAGCTTTGTTGCTCTTCTCTGGACTCGTTCCAGAGCCACAACATCCTTCTTGTGGTGAGGGGCCCAGAATTGAACACAGGATTTGAGGTGCGGTCACACCAGTGCTGAGTTCAGAGGGAGAATAACGTCCCTGGACTTGCTGGTCACACCATTTCTGATACAAGCCAAGATGCCATTGGCCTTCTTGGCCACCTGGGCACACTGCTGGCTCATGTTCAGTTGGCTGTCAACCAACACCACCAGGTCCTTCTCCTCCAGTTAGCTTTCTAGAGAGACTTCTCCTAGTCTGTAGCTGCACAGGGTTGTTGTGCCCCAAGTGCAGGACCTGGCATTTGGCCTTATTAAACCTCATCCCATTGGTCTCTGCCCAGCAGTCCAGCCTGTTTAGATCTTGAACCTAATCAAACCTCTCACTAGAGGTGTGAGCCAGAAGCAAACTGTATGGTGCAATAGCTTTACTGAATCAAAGGTATAGCTGTCTTCAGAAACCATGTTTATATTTTTCTGTTTGCTAGCTCTGTAGTTGTTACATAGCTGGCAGTCTGGTTTTGATCAGTGTTTTCACCGAACACTGGCATATTTGATTGAGAGCCAATTTTAAACAAGCTCGTCTGTCTGGATTAACTCTATTGTTTTCCTAACTGAATGTGGAATCAATTATTCTGTAAGTCCTGTTTAGCAGCTTCATCTGTTTGACTGAAGAAAGGTAAAGTTATTAGGATGCTTGCCTCAGAACTTGCCCGGGTGACTGAGTTGTAAAACAAGTTTAAGAACTGACTAAAGTATTGGTTAAATGTAATTTGCCCTGTGTCATACAAGCTGACCTGCTCTGAGATAATCCTAGATATCAGCAGAGGTGGGTAAAGGAATTCTTGGCTTTTCTTTCAGGTTGTCAAGAGGACTTAAAACATTTCTTTACAGGCTATAAACATAAGCTCTATCTTTTTTTTTTTGGCTGTACTTCTAAATAGCTTTTTGAAGTTGTAATCAAAACTAATTGTCCCAACAAATCTAAGTACTATGTTTGTTTTTTCCTTCTTTCTAGGCTCGGTTGAAATAACCGAAGCAAATCTTGTAAGAGATGTTCTGTATGTCTTCCAGGGAATAGATGGCAAAAACATCAAAATGTGCAATTCTGAAAATTGCTATAAAGTGGAAGGAAAGGTATAGTATGGTGAATTGTTTTGTATATGAGCAGGGAGTTATGTAGGGGAATAATAGTTGTGAAAAATCTATAAACAATTTGAAATATTTAAATATTTACTTCCTCACCAAGCTACTTTGGGTTTTTTTTTTACTATAACAGACTAGTTTTAACAGCACTAATATAAAATTGATTAAGTAGATTAGGTCCTAGAAAAATTGTAGGATTTCATGAGATCTGCATAGACTCTCAGTTGTTAAGCCAGTACGATAACTCTGAAGTTATCAGTTTGAGGATTTTTGTCATCGTTTCCCCTAATATATAGGAATGAACATAAAACAGGTGCAGGACTTTGACCACATTGTTATTGGGTTAAACTTGACACTCAAACATGAGGAATGAATGGTAGCCACTTGATGTTATGGTTGTGATTACAGTTATCACATCTGTGATCAGATGAGATAAATTAGATCAACCGAGAAAGGACTGAAGACGGAACCCAGAAGAGTGCTTTCGACTCCTGTTGCTGATAGAAAAACCAGATGATGTGAATTTGAAGGAAAATGTTAACTAGGGAGCAGAGGGACAAGAGGGAAACCTTAAGAAGAGAGACCTTTCTTTAAGGTGCTGAGATGTTAAGCAGATTTACAATGTGGAAAAAAAGACGTGGAAAGACAGTGCTTCTTATTTTCATTCATATTAAGAACTTTATCCTGTGACAATATGGCATAGTCCTAAAATGGTGTGGAACTGATTTAGAGCTAATTTCATATGCCAAAAGCACAATAGACTTCTTAATGTTGATGGTAACTGAAATAATTTCTCCTTCTCTTCCGTATTAACAGCAAAAAGTGAAATGTCTTAACTGTTTCCCCTGTTGCTTTACAATGAAATTTAGGGCTGCTTAGTTGAGGGGGGGAAATTGAGAACTTAAATCTTGTTAAATCAATTAAAACTTGATAATAAACAGTTTCTTAGGCTTGTTGTCTTCTATATGTGTAGATGCTGCAAGGTTTGTAATTACCCTACCCCTGCAGTGGGTTAATTATGTTCCATGCATGCTAGATTATATATGACAATTGAAACATGGCTTAATAAATTTTTCCAGAGGAATGTAGATTAATCAGTGATTGCAAAATTGGCACTGTGGTATTCATGAGTTTTCTATGTAGTTGTAGTTTGAGTTCCTAATTCTGTTAATACCAGGAGTTTGATTATTCACATTTTGTGGTCAATAATGCTTTTTCCTAAGAACTTTGTCTTCAGTTATTTTTTTAAGTCAGTTGTCTTCTATCCTTCCTGATTGGCGCTTGTACTTGGCTACTGGACCTAGTGAAGATGAAATTGTTTTACTGACTAGAGCTGCAACTGGAGCTTTCTCTGGTGAAAAAGGAGGACCAAGATCATACTTCCTTTAGCTGTGTTGACTGCATGTTAGACAAAGTAGTAGTCAAAGCATGTAGTTTTCCCTTAGCTGCACAAAGAAAATGTCATTGTATGTAGTCTGTTTTTTCTAGAAAGAAACACGCTTTCCAAGCTTTTATTTTTGCATGTATGTTTTCTAATGTCACTGTTAATATTAGATCGGTTGGTGACGTTCAGCACTGCATAAAGCTGGCAGCTTTTGATTTGATCTAGGAGAGAGAAGTATAATAACACTAAGTGAATTTCGCTTGTTCCTCATTTGATTCTAGTGGCTGTATATCGTACTTAATGCTTGCCAAGCACTCTAATTGTGGAATTCTAAATAGTTCTTATGTCATTGCTTTGGTTTCAGCTGTGGCCAGAGTTCCTAACTGTGCCATATCATACTTGTTGGGGCTAGAATTTATCCTACAGGTGGTGTTACAAGAAGTTAAAACTGTATCTCTGTAGCTAAACAAGAGGACTGAACACCGGTCTTAACAGCCAAATGCTGCTGCCTGGCCAAAACCCGCACTGCTGTGGCTGACACACTGTAGGTGATTTTACTTTTGGCAAATGCCTACAGTGCTAACTAAAAGCCTTAATAAGTGAGTTTGATCTCCAATTCTTTAGCAATTTGTTCGTTTTGTTAGTATACTCCCCTGCTTTGGGTTGGACTGCTCCGTCTGGCTCCCCAATTGTCCCTGGAGGTGGGATAGACTTAGTCCCTGTGAGTAGAAGTCACTCCCTCCCTCTAGGCGTAATGTATCAGTTGGATTGCTTGTTTTGCTGTGTCTAGTAGAATTCTGAAAACTTGGTTATGGCGTTCTTGGGTAACGGGATGAAATTTGATAAATGCACCTATCAATTTAAAGGAAGAAATGTACTGATTCAGATGAAAGAAGTAGTAGTTAAATAGGGTGTTGGGACTAAGGCAGATCTGCAAGGTGGAGTAAGATACCTGATATAAGAAAAGTAGAAATAGACTGAAAGACCTCAGAGGGACTAATGATTAAATAGCTTATAAAAGGTGTTACTGATGGATTGGTCTTAAATGTGGGATTAGGATTCTGTAAGTTTTAGTTCCTGATACCTGCTCTGGCATTGGGTCATTTTATCTTCTGTTAAGGGCTATTTTCACATGTAATAGTAACTAATTATTTTCTCTAGATTTCTTCATTAGTTTCAGTCATTGACTCCTCTTCTGAAGGTCTAATATTTTCAGTCTTGCTCGTTATCAGGATGAGATAAAGTGTGAATCTACGTCATAAGATTTCAGATTTCTTCTTCTCTTCTGAAGAGCTTTTTGTCACTGCTGTAATTTCCTAATGTAAAAAAGAATGTATGAATACATTTCCGAAGGGAAGTGTCACAAAGTTGCCAGTAGTTAGTTGCTGCTGCCTTTCAGTACTTATGTCTATACATTTTATTCTAATTAAGTTAATTGCTTTTTTGGCACTATCTCTGCTGGAGAATGCAAAACATTTTTTTCCTGACCTAGCTCATTTTACGAGAAAGAGGGGCTTTTGGTACGGTAGCTTTAACTTAATTGGAACTTATTTCTGTTAACTTTGTAGGTGAGCTTGTCCAGATCTCTCAGAGATACTACAAGTAGACTTGCAGAGCTGGGATGGCTACATAATAAAATAAGAAAATACACAGACCAGAGGAGTTTGGATCGTGCATTTGGACTTGTGGGACAGGTAGGTCAGCTAAAAAATCATTTGTGCTACAATATTTTGGTCTCGTTTCCCTTAGAAACTACTGAGTAAAATGCACTGCTAGGATGGTGCGTAAACTTTGGAGCTTGGATCTTTCATCTTTGATTTACTCCTTTTTATCAACTGCTTGTTCTGGTGTGGGTCACAGTCTGAAGGCAAGAGAAAGGCACTTGCTTTTCACAAGCAAGAGCTCATTGTAAGGAGTTGCCCCCATCATTTGTAGTTGGGAAGTCTCATGCATAGACTCTCGATCTCCATTTGTAACAATTCATTTTTGAAGTACTTATGCATATTTGTAAACAAAAACATTGCTTAAATGTGATGGTGGCATCCTGGATCTAATCAATCGATTCAGTTGTTAGTCTGACCTATGCAGGAGACTTTCTTGTCATCTAATGTTGATGTGTTAATACTGCACTAACTTACATAAAATGCAAATACCCCATTATCTTCTGCCCTTTCTTCTAAATGCAGCATCAAAAGAATATTCATTTCTGTTTTTATAGGTTTCATCATCATGATTTATAGTCTACAGTAACTTCACAGCTGCTGTAATACCCAAAACCACATTTACTGCTAAGGCATTCCTGTTTCCTCTCACTTGCTCCCTCTGTAAAACTGGATATTATCCCTTCTGACTCGACAGAAATGTTATCCTTGCCACTAGCCATAACATCCTACCTAATCTGCCAAGAAATTGAAGTGCTTCTCCCTTCAATGTAATTTTTCTTAAGAGGTCAGTAGAGACGCTGTAGCGCTTCCTACTTTTCTAATGTTTTGTTCTGTTCCCTTCTGTCTCTTACTCTAAGTAACCCTTTTAGTTACATATAAATAATTATTTCTAGTGATCCAATGCTGATTTCCGTGTTTTATATGGTAGTGCTACTGTATACGAATTTTCTTCAGGCTCTCCCCGTTATATATACCTGGGTGAAGTTCCTTATTTAGTAGCTTTCTGCTTATGCTTATTTGTATGGTCTCTGGCTTTAACTTTCCAATTTACAGCAAGGGGAGAACTTCAGTACTTCAGTGAATTTACATGTGCGATATCTTATATGCAGACTTCAGGTCTTGTGCAGAAGGCTGTGCAGTTAGTTAGCTGAGTCTGCATAGCTTTAGTGATGTTAATTTTGCTGGAGGCAATCACTCATGTATATTACTAGGACATAACTGTACAAATCCAAATATATATTCTACTCCTGCTGTCATTATTTGGGCAAAAAGGGTGTGTATTGCTGCTCCTTTATGGCTTTTATACCTGGTAGTTTCAGGTACTGCACACTGTGCATTAAAAATTTAGCACAAGAGTATGTACATTCTAAAAAATCTTTTTCTTAATGTTTTAAATGAATACCTGTGTAAAGCCATCTTTAAACCACATGTAGGATAAGATGTCTGTCACCTAGTTTACTGTGTTTCTGGTGACTCTTTTTACCATGCGAAATGTCAGGTGTTGACCATTACCAGGGGTAGAGGTATAACAGCGTACTGCACTTTAAGGCTATATTCTTCTACCTCTGCTGCTTAGTATCTAAGTTTTACTTTGTCCTCAGAAAGCATAAAAGAATTAACAGCAGTGAAATACAACTGGTCCTATATTTTGACATTTTGCCTATTTAGAGCCAGTTGAGGTAGCGGACATTTTTATTTCTTGTTTCTCTTGAACAAACATTCTGTTTCCTTCCGGAATTCTCTTTTTCTCTAGACCTATTCAGAATTCTAGGATAATGTCCAGTTTTCTGTAACAGTTTGGGAAACAAAAATCTGGAGTTTGTGACGTAGAAATTGGCAATGGATGTAAATTTTAACTTTTAAAGCTTCACTGAAAAGCTGATCTATTTAGATCCGAAATCATTTTGGCTGTTAAAGCCAGCGGCAATTACTGTTGTCACTTTCTGAGTACATCCATAGTACCTTTGAATGTTTTCTTGGAGGCTCTGCTCTGCCCTATATCTTGGCAAGTGCTACTTCAATAGGTTCAAAACTGTACTGAAGAAGCAAGTGAGAAGAAATATAAAGTGGGGTTACGCATAAGAGGATTTCTTTTTGCCCTTCAGTGCCCTCTGGAACAAAATGAATTTCAAATCTCTTTCTAACTTATAACTTTGAGTTGAAGAAAGGAGATCTCTCTGCTTATAAAGGGTACAGTGACAAGATTAATGATATTTTTTTCCCTAGGCTGCTTAGCCTTTAAGCAGGAAAGAAGATTTATTTTCTCCTTATGCTTGTAGTAATGATTTTTTCATTGCATGTACTCTAGTGAATAAATATTTTATTTTAAGCTCTTGAGCTCTTTTTGTCTGAGGTTTTCCTTATCTTTCCCAAGTTACTTTGACTGTGATGACTTTAAAAAAGGAGTTGAGGGGAAGGATTGAAGGAATTTCCTATTTTAAGAAAGTCCATTAAAATAGTTATCAAAATCATAGCTGAGAACTGGTTAAGAAATAATTTTTTGAAGAAGTTTTGTGTAGGCATGGAAATATTCTTAAAAAAAAAACCCCAAAGAAATTCTACAAAAAACTCATCCAAAATGTTAAAGTCCGAAGTTTTCAACTCTGTCCAAAATTAATGAGTCATGCTTTTAATTTTGTTTTAGAAAATATGTTGTAGGAATTTTGTTAGTCTACATGTTAGCTTAAGAACATTACAAAAAGAAAAAAAAGTAAAATCCCGGGACCCCAAACAGTGGAAAACTATCCATTATTTAACAAATATTTTTTTCAGGAATTCTTTTTAAAATCTCCCTTTATTTGTTTTTAAACAACCCAAGTAGCTGTGCTTAGAATTATTTTACAAAGAGGAATATTTGCTTTACTTCAGGCCTGTTAATTTTTGCACTTTTTACAGGTTTCTTGGGATATACTTATTGCTATTCATTTCTTCCATAGCCAATGAAGAATTGTATATGACTGTTGATTGATAAAAGGACAAAAATTTAATGTACTTGATGCAGTAGATCCAGCAGTGTTTACTGGGCACATTCTTTTATGAACATTTTGTTTTCCTGTTCATGTCTTGTCTGTACTATAATATAATGCTGGTAGTCTAACTTCTGCTCTGTTATTGGAGACGTTCCTGAAATTGTAACTCTGACTTTACCACATACTTCATTTTACAATTAAACAACAAGAAACCAAGTCACTTGACAACGTGTCTATAGTCTTGGAAAAGATCTGTACTTCTCTTAAGGAAGCACTTGTATAATGTCCAATTTTCTAAGGGTTAATTTGTGTTGAAACTTGTGGCTTGATTCATTTTAGGAAATTTCTATGTACCTTCGTAGTATGGTAATAGGATAAGAGTTATTACAGAACTGAAAGACTGTTCCTGATTTTGTTTTTTACTTTTCTCCTCTTTCTCTTCCAGAGTTTTTGTGCAGCCTTACATCAAGAACTTAAAGAATACTACCGGCTTCTCTCTGTTTTACATTCTCAGGTAAGTTACGTGTTTCTATTTAACTCCCTTATTTTGCTTTGTTACCTGAATATCTTCTAAAAGTTATACTTGGGTATCCCTTTAGAAAGGGAAGTATCTACAGTGGTTTCTATTGACGGTGGACACAATTCTCTGTAACTTATAGATTTCTTAGTCTTTGGATGCATGCAGCAATTAATATTTTTCTCTTAGAAACTCACTGCTATTTGTGTTGCATAAACAAGGAATATAATGTGTATTTCTAAACTTCTGTACTTTTTTTTAATCCTTTGTGTCAATTTCATGTTGTGTGAGAAGGCAAACAGACAAGTCAGTCAAGTTTCATAGGGAAAGCAAAAACTGTACTTGTAAGCAAAACTGCACAAGGAATTCATTCCCTGCATCTCATCAACCGGCAAACATCCAGCCACTTCTCAAATGCAAATATTTGGCTTTCGTTTTCCATGATGTTAGAAGATTTGTAGTAGAAACACTGTGACAGATCTGTCAGATCTGTTTTTTTTATAGTGGTAGCAGTTCCCTAATTAAGCTGTATATCCAGTTTAAGCTCTGATTGATTCTGGAGGAAGGTGTAGAACAGAATTTGTGCCATGATGAACTAAAATAATGTGGCTCTGCAGTAACATATTTTTTTTCTTACATCCTTCCTTTCCTTTAAATGTTTTTCTTTGCTCTTTTCTGATCATATGTTTGTCCAGTATTTACTGCCTTTCTGCTCTCTTTTCCCTTGCTTTTCTCTCCTTTTGTGACTTACCTTCCTTTCTTTAGCCTTTTTTGTCCTTTGTGTGCTGTCTGGCCTATTAACCTACTGCTTTTTTCTGTCCTTTCACCTGCACTTGATTCTCTTGTTTCCATATGTCTTCTGGGTTTTGAACCAGTGATATAATGCAAGAACAAATAATGCTGAGCATTTCAAGTGCGCTAGTAAAAGCCTAACTTCAGAACAAAGACCATTTTGCTCCAGTTTTGCCCTTTTTATCTGTCTTTCTTTTTCTGATTGGATCAGTTGCAATTGGAAGATGATCAGGGTGTGAATTTGGGACTTGAGAGCAGTTTAACGCTTCGCCGTCTTCTGGTCTGGACGTATGATCCTAAAATAAGGTTAAAGACGCTTGCAGCACTTGTTGATCACTGTCAAGGTCTGTTTAACTTAAATTTAAGTTTTCTGGAGAATTTTTTTAACTGAATGGTTATGCATGCCGTAAGTGGATCCCAGTAACATTACTGTTAGGTTTTAGTAATTTTGAGTAGCCTTTTCACAGGATTCTCCCTCTCTTTTAGTTTAAGTAAAATGTGACACATTATAGTGCTTTTTTGATAAACTTGCACTACTTGGATTTTTTTAAAACCTGAGAAATTCTTCAAATTTTAAGCGCATGTGGTGTTTAACTATAAAATTTTGTTGTCATTCAGATAGCGTTATGCTGTGGGAAAACCCCACTGATACAGTATGAAATGGTTGGCTCAGTCTCTTCACTGTGTATGAATATTACTCTTCCTCTCACTGTGATGACATATGGAAGTGATTTGCAACTCATCTGCAAATTCATGTGAAACAATGAAACTACAAATCTGCTAGTGTGTGGCTGTGTTGGCAACCCACAAGAAACAGCTGAGGAGTGTTGTCAGTTAGCCAAAACTTTGGCCAGTAACCAACGTAGAAACCCTGTTCTTCCTTGAGGGGTACTTCAACTTTGCTCTCTTTGAAAAATAATGGAGATCGTGGCACTTTGGAAAGAATATCTTGAACAAGAAAAGCTTATCTGTTTTACATTGATTATTGAAATTGGTAACAATTTTGAAATAAAGTGGGCTTTTGAAAAATTTTAATCTTACAACCTGTGCTGCAAGGAACTTTTAAGCTGTGCAGCTTAAAATCTTTTTTGTGAGTGAAGAGCAGATTTTTTCAATGGCATGGAGACAGGAGGTATTGCTTAAAGGGGAGCTATGGAGGGAACTACAGAAAAGAAGGAGGAAAGGTATGTTTGTGTCTATGTGTGCATACAGAACATCCGAGTGTGTAAAGTATGGGAGAGAAGGAAAACATACTAAGGCTCCTTTAATATTCTTCTAGTGGGGGTAGTGGGCAAAAAAAATATGAAGTCAGCTTTCATATGTAATCTGATCCTTTGAAATTTGTGCTCCTCAAAGCCACCATAGAGTAGACAGAAGGCAGTGTCAGAGAATTGTGCTTAATACTTTGAGATTAATCATTCATGCCTTAAAAACTAGGAATTCCCAGACATCATTAAAAAAATGTGCTTTTGCTGCAATTTAGAATTGCTGTTCTGCAAGCTGTGATTGACATATGACTGATGAATTTAAGTGTGGTATATATGTATGTATTCATATATTTCTGACCCTCTACCCTATGATCTTACAGGGAGAAAAGGGGGTGAACTTGCCTCAGCAGTTCATGCCTATACTAAAACAGGAGATCCCTACATGCGATCTCTGGTTCAACACATTCTTGGCCTAGTATCCCATCCTGTGCTGAATTTCCTTTATCGCTGGATTTATGATGGAGAGCTGGAAGATACATACCATGAGGTAATGTATGTGCCACAGTAAATATTTTCTCGGTTTGCTTTTTGGGAGTAGAATCTGTGGGAAGCTTGGAGAAGAATTTGACACGTAGACCATGATGGAGACGTGTAACATATAAGTAGGTACTATATACAATAACAGTGTGAAATATGACTCTTCATGGATTCAATTAGTGTGGTGTCTGGAGGTTGCGTTGATGCAGTATGTTGTTTTCAATCAATCATGTCCCGAGTCTGTTCTGTAGAGGCAGAATGATGAACTGATAATAGATGCTTGCTTCTGAAGAGAGGCAGATGTCTCTCTTGCTTAAGGTAACAGTAGTAACATGTACAGAGTTCTTTCTAACTGTTTAGAATACAAGCCTAGTATTTGAAATAAACTTCAGAATTTTCTACCCTGACTGCTCAAAACCCCAGCCAGCAACTAGGGACATGTAGCCACTTTCATACTCTTCCCTTTTCCCCCACCCATGGGATGGGAAGGAGAACTGAGAGAAAAGAAGTCTAATGAGTTCAGATAAAGACACATTAATAGGAGAACAAAGGACGATAAAATAAGGATAAAATAATAATAGTATATACAAACCAAGTGATGCACAATAAGTTGGTCACTGCCTGATGACTGACACCCATCCCAACCCAGTGCAGTAAACCCTGCCCTGACCAACTTGACATTTATGTATTAAGCGTGACATTATATGGTATGGAATATCCCTTTGGTCAGCTGTCTGTCTGTCTCCAAGCTTCTTGTGCCCCTGCTCACTAGCAGAGCATAGGAACCTGGAAAAGTTCTCTCTTTCTTAGCAACAAGTGAAAACATCAGTGTATTATCAACATTCTGCTCATGCTGACTGAAACACGCTGGCAAGAAAATTAAGTCTAACTCTCTTCCAGCTGAACATAAGCATTACCTGGCAACAACTGAAACATGATGTCTTATCAACATTGTTCTCTTACTAAATCCAAAGCATAACAGCTGCTGGGAAGAAAATTAACTCTCTCCCTGCTGAAACCAGGCCAATTACCTGCTCTTACTCTGTTATGTAAATAACTGGTTTGTCAGATTGGGTAGAAGAGATTTATGGTTCCAGAGCTCTTCTAGAAACCGTACCAAGTTATTTATTTTGTCATGTGTAACAGCCATTTCTCGTAACCGTCAGTTTTTCTTATTGAGAGTGCTTTTATGCTTTTTTGAGCTCTTGCAACTCTTTTTTTCTGTCTCTAATCAGCAGTCTTGTTATAGTGACAGGTTTTTTTTGTTTGTTTCAAGAAGCCAAATAATCATTTTAAAAAATGAATTGAGCACTTCTGTGACACATCCGAGTAACTTAATATGAGTTTGAAATATGCGGTCTGAATTCTAAAACTATCCATCTGAGTCAAAATTAAACTGAGTACAAATATCACCCACAGCTGGTCTTTACTGACCTGAAAGATTAAGACTTGTGGCAAATGTCTATGAATCTTTATGGCTAGAAGTGTAAAATAGACTTGACTTTTTTTCCAGCTACTGCTCAGAGATGTGAGGTGTTGTCTTTTTTGGATTTTATATCGTTAGTTAGCTTTCAGCTGTTTGTTTAAATGTATGCTGTGGGAGTGTTCTTAATTCTGAAAGCGATTGTTGAATATGGTATGCTGAAAAATACAGTTTTCATTACATAGACACAGTTTTTGAACAAAGACAGTGGACTATTCTGAGTGGAAATGGTATTTGGAGGCAGTGAAAAAAGTTCTTACCCAAAAACTCTGTGTTTGGCAGGATGAGGACAGAATCCATCCACAGCCATTTTAACAAAATTATTCTAGTAGTTTTAGCTTCCTACAAATAAAAGTATTCTCTTGCATGGAGTTGAGAGGCCTTGGATTTTCATTACCAATTCAATTGCTGAATACTTGGGTTTGTTTTGTTTGGGTTGTTTTTTTGTTTAGTTTGTTTTTTTCAGCAATTCTACATCTGTTAAAATCAAAGGAAATCTGAAGGAACTTGAGTAAAAATAGGGCCAGCAAAATAAAAGCATATTATACATATGTTCTCAACTTTGTCTTCTACTTTATGTAACTAAATGCTAGAAAATGCTGTACACCTCTCTATTTCATAGTGGGTATTTTACAGATAGTACCCTTCACTCTGAGGTAGTTAAGGTTTCATAACGTACAGAGGAGATTGAATTACGTAAGCTGTTATTTAACTTTCTTTTTCAGAGTTCATATTTTTCAGAGTTCATGCAGGACAGTTTTGCATGTATGAATAACAAGGTGTGTTTTTAATAGCTTAAAGAGTAACAATGTTTTTACTATTTTCTGAATATGAAAATGAAACTCTAGGGGAGTGAGTTTGCATTCATCTTTTGGTTTTAATATTTATTTCCATGTGCAGTTTTTTGTAGCTTCAGATCCTACGGTAAAAACTGATCGGTTGTGGCATGACAAATACACTTTGAGGAAATCAATGATCCCTTCTTTTATTACAATGGAACAATCAAAAAAGGTACGAAAGTAAAAGTTAACCTGCTAATGATTTGTTTGCCTTAAGTTACTACTTAGATTTCCATTAAGAAAATGGAGACCAAATTGAACAATGAATAATGCTGTTAAGAATTTTAGAATTGTTTTCTGAGGAAGGCTATGAGACTTTCTCCTTTCCATTCTCAAACTGAAAGTTTCTTGAAGGAGATGTCAAGGGGGAAAAAAGGTGTTTAAAATTTTTTTGTGTTAGCATTGAATTTCTGGATTGCTGTGGTTGGGATTGTGAAGGTAAAAGTACAGGAAGATGACAAAATATCCTGTTGTTCTGGTGGCTGTGGGTCGCTGGTTTGTTTGGTGGGTCTTTTTCTTCTGTGCAAATCACTGAAAAAAACCCAATCATTTTTTTCCCCACCAGGTCCTACTAATAGGTAAATCCATAAACTTCTTGCATCAAGTTTGTCATGATCAAACTCCATCCACGAAAGTGATTGCTGTGGCAAAATCTGCAGAGTCTTCAAAAGATGGTAGAGTATCGGTCCACTTCTTCCCTTTGAACTGAGTTCTGCACAATATGGTTTAGACTGTAAACTGATTATTTTCATACTGGGATAGTGGAAAGAGTACAGAAGTCCTGTTTGCCCTAGAATGTAGGTATTTTAGTGGGTACTAGCATTTTACGAAAGATGTATGAAGATGCATATGTGTCATTTCCTTTTCGTAATTTGATAGGTTTGCTGGATGGTTGTTCACGTACCAGATTTGTACGTGAAAACTGATCTGCCTTCAGCAGAGTTGAAAGGGCTGGGTGAAGGCAGGAGCAGAGATTCTTGAGTACTGCAATAAGAATTTAGTGCTTGTGACTTCTCAAATATACTTCATCATACAATTTTGTAATACTGAATTAATGTGGTGATGAAAAGTAGTAAATAATGCTGTATTAGTAAATAAAAGAATGAGCAGTAAAAACAGTGGGACAGGAATCTTTCTATAGGTGCACTTTAGAATCATAGAATAGTCAGGAAGGGACCTTAAAGATTATCTAGTTTAAACACCCCTGCCACTAGTTTCAGTCCCACTTTACCACTGTGATATGTCCAAAGAAAATTAAATATGTATAAAGTTAATAGAATTCTTTTTGAAGATCACCTAAAATTGGGGTTTCCAGCTGCTGAGTGTTAAACCACAATTTAACTATCAGAATTTCTTAGTTATTCCTTTCTGTTTAGGAGAGATTGCAGTTTTAATGAGAACTTACATGTCGTTTGTGGTTATTCTTTGCAATAAAATTAACATTTTTTACCATGAAAGTTAGCAAATATTAAGCATCTGAAACATGAAGACTTTATTTGTTAATATTAAGCAAGGAAGGTAAGGTAATATACAGGATGCTGCTACATCTGAGGTAAAGGGCAGATTGCTTTCTTCTGGTGAAGGTGATATTTTGCTACTATAACTTTTTTATAACTCATTTAACATACCAAAGAGAGTGTAATTGTTAAGATTTAGATCACTGGGATAGTTTCTCTGATGCTATGTTGTACATAGTTTCTAGACGTGTAATGATACCTTATTACTAGTATATTCTACTTTTACCAAGAGAAGAATTATCTAGACATTTTGTTTCTTTACTTAGTTTTCTACGAACATCCTTCTTTGCACTTCCTGACATCTTGTACTTTGTAATTTCTGTTATTCCTGTACTCAAATATGGGTTTAGTATGTCTAACTTAGAAGCTTGGTTTAGTGGGATTGTCTTTTTTTTACCTCCCTCCAGATTAACCTTGGATTAGCTTTTGTATTAACCCTTCACAGCATAGATTTTTAGCATGAGTGCTTCCAGTAAAGGTACCCTAATAATGAAATCCAGTTCATGTCTGCAAGAATATTTTGGCTAATAATGTTATTTGTACCATGTGCAGTGCTTGCCTAGTCAAAAATGATCTTAAAGTGCAGGGAGGGATCAGAGTTCAGTGAATAAGGGCTGAAAATGTGTTTGAAATATCATCTTGCCAGCTACTCCTGTAAAGGCAAAAACATTCTTTGGCTTCTCTAGTTTCACCGCTTCGTGTGGTGTTTATGGCCAAGCTTTTGCAGTACATTTTTAATTTGCTTTTTTTCCTCTGTCCTTGATTGGATGGATGATGTGCATGAATATAGGTTCCCTATTATGCAGGGGATGAGAGCTTCAAAGCAAGTATGTTAAGTGCTGAGAATACCAGCTTCAGACAGAAATGCATATAATCCACTATATCTGCAGTGTGCTGAAGGCATGCTGAGCTTGTGGTCTGGAGCCTAAATACCTCATACTATGGCACTGTCTTAATTCTGCACAAAATTGCACTTGTATTTAAGGCATTTTACCTCTTCAGTCCAGAAAGAAAATTCTGTCATTGATGTTGGAAATGCATCCTGTCGTGTTTGTTTGCCATCTGACAATATCATGAGAGTCCCTTCAGATTTCTTATAATGAGACAATGGAAAGCTAGGATGCCAGTCTAAATTCTGGGTGCTTTTTCTCATTTTAAGTATGTTTTATGCAGTTGAATGTGTTTTTTCTTTCTTTATTTTGCTTTGGAAGCTTAACTCTTTTGTTTTCTTCCATTTCCTTTTGATGCTGAAATAGACATGATGTGAAAACCTTATTTGAACATGTATTAAATTGGGAAGTCAGAGATGAACAGTGTAGAAGTTGGTCATCTTCCCTGACAGTGAATTGTAGCAGGTGCTTGGGGGAGAACAACAGTATAAAAGCAGAAAATCATCCCGGCTTCAACCTCTGGTTGTCCACAGTTTGCAAACTGATGAATTGTGAATTGCATGAGACTACTACATTCAATAGCAATTCATGGACCTGTCTGTCAGATTTTCTTGCTTGACTCTTTCTTGACCCATTTCAGGCTTTTTATAATGTCCCAGGATAATTTTGTACAGCTTTAAAAACTTGTTGATGATTTTATATAAGCAAGTTTTTTAGTAGTTTTACCTGTCAGTTGAGGATTGAGCAGTGCCTATGTGTTTGCAGAAACAGTGCATTATGGCTACATGCGTATACTGGAATTTTCTAGTCATGGAGATAAAGGGCTACGGTGAGGTCACTTCTCTGAAGGCAAGAGGGGCAGTTGTGAAAAGGGGAGAAAGACTGAGGGTCTTTTTTTTGCTTGAAATAACAAGAAGTTGAGACTGGTCCCTATGCCCTCAGCCATAAGTACTGCCTTACACATGCTTACCCCTTACTCGTGTGGAGGCCAGCATGTGCCAACTTAGCAGCCTTGCCTTAGACAAACTAGGCAATTGCCTGCTCCCTATTGGCTTTGTCTGTGCCCTGAGGCAGTCCTAGGCCCAGTACTTGTGGCCAGTAGCAGAAGGTATTGGCTTATAACTTTTTGGGTTTGTTTGTTCCCTCTTTTGCTTTGCCTGTTAGACTTGCAGCATCTTGTGGAAAGGCATTTGCAGGAACAGATCACTGGGGTGTTATAACTTAGCGTGTTGTGTGAAACTCCTCTTTTAGGTTTTTACTCTTTCTGGAAGTTCATTCTTCCTCTAAAGCCAGCAGTGAAGCCATGTGGTGGATTGAATACATGCAGGCAGCCTCATTTGAACCCATCTTTTGAAGATATTAATTAAGAGGACAGGATCTGCTGATGGGGAAAGACTAAAAGAAAGTCAGATTTGATCAAAAATTCTGACTGCCCTCTACCAATAAGACAAATGCATTTTCATAAATGGATGTTTTTCCTTTTTTCCCCAGCAGTGGGAACACTGCTGCGTGCTTCCGTACCTGAGCAATGCAAGAATTGCTTTCTCAGACTACATAAGATCTCTGCCTTGCCCAGAGTGAGCCAGAGAACTTGGTGAACTGGTGTTCTTGATTTGCTCTCAGTGACTGGAAACGTTATGGATTCCTTACTATAAGCTGTATTTAGTCTCACAGAAAAGCTTCATGAGCATTAGTTGACTAAGAAGTTTTCTTCTGTTCTTCTAGTGTGGGGATTTTGACATCACTGCTTGTGTGTTTGCTGTCTTATGGAGAGCTTCACAGGTTACTGAATGAGAGTTTAAAAACCTCGGGCAATGTCATTGAACGAAGCATTGTGATGTTTTCCTCACTAAAGTGTGACTTTATTAGAACAACCTTTTATTTTTTCAATTTAAAAGCATTTTATTAATTGAGGCTGAATCTCATTGGAACAATGTGAAGTTGGTTTTAATTTTTCCTGTCTGCACTCCAGGTTGGAACTATGGTTAGTGTACTATCTTAGCTAATTTGGTACCTGGGTCTTAGTTTTTTACCCAGGTGTTCAATTAAAAATTGAGAGTGAGGAGTATATCCTTTAATTCTGAGAAAGGTCTGAATGTTATGATACTTGGCAGTCTGATATTTGGAGTTTTGCTCCATGTTGACTGAAGAAGCCACACTTGTAGCTACCTCATAATAGCCTTATTGCAGTCTCTTTCTCAGTAAGCTTGTAGTTGTATAAAAGAGTGAAATGAAATATGCTTCATAATAAAGGATGGTGTCCTACTTTCTGCTTCCAAGCTGCCTTGTATAACAGGCAGGGAAGAAAGCATCAGGTTGCTAGCTGTTCCTCCAGTAATGCGAGCATGTTCCCTCCTTTCTCATTATCCTTGTGTGGGAATTTTTTTCTGTTGAGTGATCTGACTGATTCTTCAGTTTTTGCCCCCTAATCCTTAGAAGTGATTTCTGACTTAGACCCTCCCCAACAAAGATTACCCCTAACTGGGTTTTAAGTCTTCAAATTATTTGATTCTGTAAATTGCAGAATTTCATCAAGCTAAAAAAATGCTTTTTCTATATGGAAGCGATGAAATAATATGAGTTCTTATTGGAAAGCGCAACCTAGGCGCATTTTGAAAATAATAGTATTGAGGTATGATCTGCTACTGCTTTGAATATGTTGAGTGTATAATGTTATGGGTCAGAATTAATAGCAATTTCTCTGCTTGTGTATTTTAATTGTAAAGCTTGTTTGTCTCAGTTTGGGAAAAATGCTAATTTAATTTTAACTTTATTTTTTTCTTTTTTAGCTGCTGATTTGTTCACAGATCTGGAAAATGCATTTCAAGAGAAAATTGATGCAGCTTATTTTGAGACCAGCAAATACCTGCTGGATGTTCTCAATAAGAAGTACAATTTATTGGAACACATGCAGGCAATGAGGCGCTACTTACTACTTGGTCAAGGAGACTTTATCAGGCATTTAATGGACTTGCTCAAGTAAGAGTTAGGAAGGGTAATTACACTGGATTTCTGTCACTTGTGAATGTGTGTGATGACCACAAAGTGTTTTGCTTTTGGAAGTGGACCCTCTAAGTGTCTTATTACTCAAAGTTTAACTGAACAACTTTTAAATTCTATTTGAGGTTTAATTTCTTTGACCTTGAGGCTTAAACTTTGTTCGTCCATTTTGATAGAAAGTATATAGTGTACCCTTTCACAAAGTGGCACTACTACAGGTGTCTTTACACTGACCTTGTGACAGCCTTGAGTATGTTAGCAGTTCTCTTGCTCCTGTCAGCAAGTTTAAGCAGAAAACTTTTGTTGCTTTTGATGCCACTAGTTAGTATTGCTGTGAATGTGAGGCTTTTATATTTTGGAGGTGTTTGGTCCAGAACATTGTGTCAAAACCCCTCAGCGCATTTTTAAAAATTTAATCGATGCTTCATTAGCCTCTGTTTTAAGCACTCAGGTGCACACACTAGTATCTGTTTCAAATCTTAATGTGTATTTGCAAGCATGCTGCTTTTACATGCTGGCACTGCTAGTGAAACTTGATCTACCTAGAATGTCCTTTACAAAGCTTTCCTTTGGTCTAGAAGGCAGGCTTTGTAATAGAGCTTTCATTTACTTGCTTGTAAATTAAAATCAACATCGTCTGGTGACGATTTCACAGAATGGGCTTGGAAGGGACCTCTGTAGATTATCCAGTCCAGCCACCCTGCTGAAGCAGGTTCACCTGTAGCAGGTTACACAGGAACGTGTCCAGGTGGGTTTTGAATGTCTCTGGAGAAGGAGATTCCACAGCCTCCCTGGACAGCCTGTTCTGGTGCTCCATCACCCTCACAGTAAATAAGTTTTTCCTTATGTTAAGATAGAATTTCCTGTATTGCAGTTTGTGTGCATTGTCCCTTGTCATGTCACTTGATTTATACATAGCCATGCTTTTTTAAGTGAAAATTAATGTGAAGCAGAATGAAGTTGGTTTGTGGAGTTGATATTACATTTGAGGCAGTAGTACTGAGGGGCCTTTCGGTACTGATTTAGCAGGGAGATGAGTAGTGCAACCTGCTTGTTTACTTGCATGTTGCAATTCTTTGTAAAGTTCAAATTAGGTAGAGGTGATTGGTTTGTGTGCTTCTACCAGCACTTCTAAGCCCGTGAGACGGCTGTCAGTAAGTCTCTCAAAACTTAGATGAAGTTACTGATTTGATGTGTTCATCGTGTAATCTGCCTCATTTTAGATATTAATGCAACTCAAATTACTGAATAGTTACGCTACTAATCCTAGCAATTTCAAATTACTGGCATTAAGTAAGGATAAAGTTACTCCAGTTGCTAATATTGTTCAGGTATATAGCTGTGTGTGAATAGGCAATTTGAAATATTTTGCATGTTGATTTCCTTCCTGGTTAAGACTGAAAGAGTAACATGAGAGGTTTTGAAAGTCTATCAGGTAAGTGTTTCATTGTGTGCTGCAGTTACTACCAAACTACTGTTGCAGAATATCCTAGTAATATGCCTGACTGCTTGTTTCATAACCCCCAGGCCAGAGCTTGCGCGACCAGCTACAACCTTGTATCAGCATAATCTAACTGGAATCCTTGAAACAGCGGTGAGGGCCACTAATGCCCAGTTTGATAATCCTGAGATTCTCAAACGACTGGATGTTCGGCTTCTGGAGGTCTGTTATATCATGCTCAGTCTGACTTAAAGCAAACACTTTTTTTGTCTACTGGTGTATGCATGCAGATATCTATATGAAACAAAATTTTTGTATGTGTTTATAGTAAATATATTTGTCTTCCCACTTTTCTACTGAAATTGACTTTGAATTATGTAAACTTTATTCAATTAGTCTTTTCCCATGTCCTGCTTACTGTCTGTTTATATTGCGGGTTCATTGACAGTACGAAGTCGACTGGGATCTAACAGTAATTGGTGCTGGTGGCCCTGATTTGAGGTTCTGCAGCAGCTCCTATTGCTGTTTCTCATACAAGAATCTAGGAGGTGGTCTGTTTGTCACCAGTAGTTACAAATAGCGAAGGAATGAAAGTGCATTTCATGAAGGAGACTTCTGCAAAGAAACTTGAGTTAATGAAAAAACTCCACTCCCAGAGGTGCAATGTGACTGATGTGCTGTAGCATCTGAAATAAACCTGCACCTTAGGCTGAGATCCTGACCAAGAAAGTTTTTCCTTCCCTTCATTTACTTCACTAGCTCCAATGGAAGAGCATTGACCTCTCAGACATCAACATTTGGGTGAGATGAATCCCACCTTTGTGTTAAACTTCGATTCGGTTTTGCTTGGCATACTACATTCAGTGAAGAACTCTTGTTTCTCATTGATGTGGATGCTTGTGTTTTCATAGTCTGTGGAGAATGAAAGAGTAAGCAGGAGCTGGTCTTCAGCACTAGTATGGTCTAATTATACACTGAAAGTAGCTTATATTTTTAATGCAGGTCTCTCCAGGGGACACTGGATGGGATGTCTTCAGCTTAGACTATCATGTTGATGGGCCAATAGCAACGGTAATGTCATATACTGCTGGTGCGAATGTGTCTCAGATAAGTAATTGAAGTGATTTTTTTTTGTTCTGGACTGTAAGATCAGAGAGACTTCTTGTTTTGCAATCTAGTATGCACCCACTGTATAAACAGTTGAGCCAAACTCTCAATTCTTATTAATTCTTATAAATGCTGAAAAGCTACATTTAAAATAAACATTACTGAAAATCAGTAATTCATTTCTTCTGTCAGAGATTTTAGCATAAGTGCTCCTCTTCTTTTATTAATACTCATCTCTACCTGCTGATTTGAGATAATTTGCAAGGAACTGAAGAATGTACTTGAGGAAAGCCTACTTGTACTGTCTAAATTTGATAGGTAGTGTTAGAACTACTGAGAAAATAGCTGCACTATTGATCAGAATGTGTTTAGCCTCTATGAGGAACTTGTACAGGACTTTTTTTTTAAATAGGACATGAAAATGTGGGTCTGACCAGCAGAAGGGATTTTCATGTACGTATGTAGTTTAAAAAAGGCGGACTCTTTAGGCTTTACGTTCCGTCCTTATTATACTTCCTGAAGTGCCCTGTGCCTACTTCAATATTAGGTAACTCAGTTCAGCCCTTGAGGGAGGATCTTTCCAAAAGGTCTGGAGTTTTCAGGAGTTTTGTTTTGACAATATTAACTAGTATATCACATGGGTGAGGTAAGGTGGGCTGCAGAAGAGGTTCTTGGTCTTTCAGAATGCATGGTATGTTTAATTTCAAAGAATGATCTAATGGTTTGGTTGGAAAAGACCTTTGAGATTGAGTCCAGCCATACCTGTCCACTACTAAACCATATCCCTGAGCACCTCATCTGCACACCTTTCAAACACATCTAGAGGTGTTGACTCAGCCACCTCCCTGGGCAGCCTCTTCCAGCGCCCAATAACCCTTTTGGTGAAGAAATTTTTCCTGATCTCGAATCTGACTGAACCTCCTCTGGTGCAGCTTGAGGCCTATCATCCTATTGCTATTACCTCTGGTGCAGCTTGAGGCCTATCCTTCCTATCATCCTATTGCTTATTACTTGGGAGAAGAGACCAAAACCCACCAAGCTACAACGATATTTTGTTTGTTTTGTAGGTATTTACACGTGAGTGCATGAGCCATTATCTGAGAGTATTTAATTTCCTTTGGAGAGCAAAGCGAATGGAATATATCCTTACTGATATATGGAAAGGGCACATGTGCAATGCGAAGCTTTTGAAAAGTATGCCAGGTGAGAGAGACCCAAATGAATGACATGCTGGTAAACTGATAGAAGTCAGATTGTCTTACTTAAAACTGTATTAAGAGGAGGGACAAGGAAAGTCTGTTGAGAGAGATGAATTTTGTATTTTGTTTTTCTTCTTAACTGACTCTTTAATGCCATATTATGACAAAAATAACATTCTAAATGGTAATTTCCTGTTTTATTTAATCCTTGGTTGTGAGGTTTAGTAGCAGCGAACAAACAAAATGTCCTGTGTCTTTGGAAAGAAACTGTTACATTTCCATTCCCCTTTTTTCCATCTTTGTTGATGCCTTCCCATCTCTACCCTTCATGTCTCTCCTTCCTGTGCTGGAGCTAGTAAGTCTCACACAGGCACGTTTCTGGATTTACTAGTTTTACCTTCACTTATTCCTTGTACTTTTGTTTAACAGAGAACAGAAGAGGCTGAGATAAGAGGAACAGATGTTTGAGAAAAAATGGAAAAGCTATTGAGTGTAGTGGCTGTAGTATATATTCAATGAACTGGGATTTCATGATCCGACTTCTCAGCTGAGAATGTAGTTGTGTTTGTGAGCCTCTGAAATACCTTAATATTGACTCTTTTAACCTTCCTTCATTTCTTTCAGTAAAAATAGCTATTGAGGGTTACACCTCCTTGTGGCATAGTAATATTTACAAAGATATATTTATGTTTTTATAATTATAAACTGTTTAGTGAGTGAGAGTGGACACCTTGGCCTCAGAAGGTTGTTGGGAAACAAGCTCCTGTAAAGTCTGCTCCAGTACACAAGGCTGATATGTGGAACTGTATGGGATGACTAGTTTTCTTTTCTGTTTCTGTGAGATAGGATTTATTTTACTGTCATTTCCCTGTTCCAAATTAGTGCTTGTTTGACTCAAAAGCAGTGGTCTAGTGCATTCTTGCTTTCTGTTCCTTTTGAGACTATGGGATTGTTAGCAGATTTTATTCTCATCACCTGAGGGTCTTCAGGCTAGAGCCCTCTTCCATTGCTAGGGTTTTGTTTGTTCTTTTGTTCTCCCCTCCAGCCCACCTTCAGGAGACCTTTTTATGGTTTGCCGTGGAGCAATCCTTTGCAAATAATGGCTCTTTTGCTTGTTGCCTTTAGGCTTGGCTGTGTTTTAACTAACACAGACATTTAAAATGCTACCGAAGCTCTTTTAGCTTTTATTGATAGAAGGAGCAGAGCGTTATATTTCTCAGTTTGCGCCTCTGACAAAGAACATATTCACAAAGACCTATTCAGCCTCTTACCTCAAGGGAGAGTAGTCAGTCTGGCTCACTGACATGTCTAAGCTGGAAGGTGCAAGTAGAGGTTTTACTGAAGTATGCGGACAGCACACCCCAGTGCCGATTTATGAAGAAATAGTAGAACTTGCTTTTGTTTTCTCTCCAAAACAGTACCTTGCTCTTCCAGACAGTACACCAAATGGAACAGTAACTGCTAGGAGGGAGCAGCGGCAGGGTCTTTTGTTTTTCAGCCACAAGGAAGTAGCATTTACTTTCAAGGATAGCTTTACTCACAATTCCCAAAGTCTAAACAACCAAGGGTTTTCATAGTTTAAAGACCTTATTCTAGACAGTAGTGTCAAGCTCACTCTTTTCCTGTCAGTAACGGGAAGAAGAAAAATTGATTTGTCTAACTCACCAGTGTTGAACCATTTGTTTTGTTTAGTCAACTCTAGAGGCTTTTTCACTGATCCTATTTCAAGTAGGCACATCGTAATGTTTTAGGGGCACTGTTCCTGCAGAGGCATAAGAAATGAAGAAGAGTAGTTTGTTTTAGTGCATTTCAGATGATTGGATAGTTCTGCAGTGTCCTAAGATAAGGAAATGCAGAATTCCTTTTGTAGTAGTCTCATAGCTTGTCTGCAGAAGCAAATTACTTTGGCAGCTTTTTAGAAATTATTTCATCTGTCTGAATATCTGCTTGATTCCAGAAAGCTGAGTGTCTTCATTACAGAGGAATTTGGCAGTTGATGGTAATCTTGATAATAGCCTTCTGCAACCGAGGTACCTTCTCACCTGTTCAGAGGTGAACAGCTGAGGCCATTATTGACTCACCTGTGGGTCTCTGTAGTGGATCAGGGAATCAAACCTGGGCCACATGAACCACAAATTCCTCACCCCTGTCATAACCACCTCTGTTTTGGTCTTAGTGTAATAAAGTAGTGCAAAAATATGCTATCTGTGGTTTTGAAGGCTAATGGTAAGAGATGTGGGAGGCCCCAGAAGCAACTGCAAATCTGTAGCCTTGGATTTTCAACCAAAAGAATGCATGGGACAATGACTGTGTTTTGATCTCTTGGGACAGAGGAGGTCTTTTTCACTTGAGATACTCGGCAAGTTTCCAGCACTGTATTAGCATGCAGTTGATGTCATCTTTGGCTCACATTTTCTAGGAGTTAATTGTGAAGTGTTCTCTGCTCATCTGTTGCCAATCACTACTGCAGATTAGTGACTGTTTTATGAAGTATTCAATTTGGTAGAAAAACATTTACCAAGCTGGTTTGATGGCTTTGCCTATCCTTGCAGTCTTTAACATGCAATCTCTTTGGATTCTTTTACAGAGCTTTCAGGGGTGCTGCATCAGTGTCACGTACTGGCATCAGAAATGGTCCATTTCATACATCAAATGCAGTATTATATTACATTTGAGGTATATTCTATCCATCCAATTAGTTGCTTAAAAATGAAGTACTTTTAATATTCTATGTGTGTTATGTGTCTTAAATTTCAAAGAGCTTGTCATTGAGCAAATCAAAACAGCCCAATCCTGAATCGTTGCTCCAGGTGCTTGAATGTTCGTGGGATGAACTCTGGAACAAGGTCCAACAAGCACAGGATTTGGATCACATCATTGCAGCTCATGAAGTTTTTCTAGACACAATCATAGCTCGGTGCTTGCTGGACAGTGATTCCAGGGTGAGTAGTCTTTGCATTCAATTGTAGCTTTTTGATGTTGGCTTATGCATTAGGAATCACCTTCTCTTACATTGTAGGAGCAAGAGGAGAAGTCATTTTCTTCCTCTGATATAAGACCTTATTATGGCTGGCTCTATATGTTCTATACAGACACAAATGCTGATTATAAAACTTGTTATAATGTGAACCAGTTGATTTTGATCCTAAGAAGCTGTGTGATCATGCAGCAGCTGACTTAGGGCTTTACAAAATAGTCTCTCTGGCTGTATGTGAAAAAAAAAAAAAAAAAAGATCTAATTTACTTAGGTTCTGAACAACATTAGTAACTTAAAACTCTTTTGCTGTATGACTGTCTCACAGATGCCTCTCAACTTTATCACAGGTGCTTCTCAACCAACTTCGAGCTGTTTTTGATCAGATCATTGAGCTTCAGAATGCCCAAGATTCCATGTACAGAGCTGCTTTGGAGGAGTTGCAGCTGAGGTTGCAATTTGAAGAGAAGAAAAAACAGCGTGAGCTTGAGGTACAGTAAGGATATTGCTAGGACATGAAATTTAATTGAGGCAGATATACTTGTCTTTTGATAGATGGGGGATTTTAGATGTCTTGTAGAGGTACAGCAAAATAAAGAATGTAATTGGGACAAATGTAAAATGAAACTGCTAAATGGTGTTTTTTCACTTCTGTATTGTCATAGACTTCTAGGTGAATAGATTCTGCAGCATACTTAGGGGGTTAAGATATTTAGGTCTGGTTTAGATGCAGAAAATGGAAAAGTCTTTCATATTCTGAATTTTTTTTAAGAAAATGCCATAGCTCCATGCCTGCTTCCCTACTGTCAGTATGTGGGACATGCAGTGCTGGTGTGAGAATTGCCCATTTAGCTAACCTCAGATTACTTCCATGTGCTGTACAATTACCAAGGGGACTGATAGTTTCAATACTAAAGGTTCCATGTTTGGCTTGTTATGGTAACACTTGGGTTATATAAACGTATATATAGTGGCCCAATTAGCAACTTTCATCATGTGCTGCTTGACCTCTTAACTTATTTGGTCTCTGTAGGGCAAGTGGGGTGTAACTGCATCAGAAGAGGAAGAAGAGAACAAGAGGATAAAAGAATTTCAAGACTCAATACCCAAAATGTGCTCACAGCTGCGAATACTCACTCACTTTTACCAGGTGCCCCTTAGATTAATTTTTTTTTGTATGGATGCTGAGTTTTGATATGTAGAAATCCATTTCAGATATGGTGTAGGTATAACGTCTGTATTCATGTGTACAGTTTGTAGATCTAGTCCTTCATCCTTTGCTTCTGTACTTAGAGGCATGTATATTCACTGTTCCTCTGTAGACAGTAGGTTTTGTGATCACATATGTTCCCCTGGCAAAGATAAATAAATGGAAGGAATTTGCTCTGGGGTCCGAATATTGCAAATTATCCCACCCAGAGAAAAATGGAGCCAAATTATTTAAGAAGCATAGGCTGTGAAATAGGCTGTAGTTTCTGGGCTCTACAAGATTGCTCCAAGTTGACAGTGTAGTTTGTGCCTGCTTGGACTGTATTCCTGCTGTCCCTACTGTGGGTTTTTCATGCAGGACTTCCCTGGCCAGCCTCAGTCATCTTTGGAAGTAATGAGGTGCCCTAGTTATAGGCGTGTCCGCATTCTATTCAGTGGAGATCAGGAATGAACTCTTAAAGTGAGTCTTCCCATCCTCCCAAAGTCCTTTGCTTTCCTGCATGTGGTGGGACTCCCACAGCCCCATGACTACAGCTGAATGGGAAGATGGGCTCCAGAAGCAGAAGTACCACATATAGAATCATAGAATAACCAGGTTGGAAGAGACCCACCAGATCATTGAGTCCAACCATTCCTATCAAACACTAAAACATGCCCCTGCCCCTCAGCACCTCATCCTCCCATGCCTTAAACACCTCCAGGGAAGGTGTAACCACCACCTCCCTGGGCAGACTGTTCCAGTGCCCAGTGACCCTTTCTGTGAAAATTTTTTTCGTAATGTCTGGCCCAAATCTCCCCTGGCGGAGCCTGAGGACATATCCTCTTGTCCTGTCCTCTGTCATTTGGATGAAGGGAAGGGGCCATTACCCTCCTCTCTACAACCTCCCCTCAGGAAATTGTAGAGAGCAATGAGGTTTTCCCTCAGCCTCCTCTTCTCCAGGCTAAACAAACCAAACTCTTTCAGCTGCTACTCGTAAGACTTTTTCTCCTGCCCCTACATCAGCCTTGTTGCTCTTCTCTGGACTCGCTCCAGAGCCTCAACATCCTTCTTGTGGTGAGGGGCCCAGAACTGAACGCAGTACTCAAGGAGCGGTCACACCAGTGCTGACTACAGAGGGAGAATAACCTCCCTGGACCTTCTGGCCACAGTGTTTCTGATACAAGCCAAGATGCCATTGGCCTTCTTGGCCACCTGGTCACACTACTGGCTCATATTCAGTTGACTGTTAACCAACATCCCCAGGTCCTTCTCCTCCAGGCAGATTTCTAGACAGACTTCTCCTTGTCTGTAGCACTGCATAGGGTTGTTGTGCCCTAAGTGCAGGACTAGTGTGTGTTCACTAGGTCAGCACCACCGACAGCCCCAGTTGGCTGATATTCTGTTGTTCTGGGTGCCGCTTGCTGCTTTAGGTAAGACTGATATCAAATTTGTGTTTCTGAAGTGAGCAGAGGTGTAATGCTGACCTGGCCTGGCTTGCTTTGTATGTACAGCACAGAAACAAGGAGAAGTGTCTAGCTGGCACAGGCTGGATCCTGTGTTGGTGTCCTGGCTGTGGCGAGGCCGTTGTGGGAAGATTGGGCAGTGAGGCAGGGGCAACTACCCTGGGAGCCTTTGCGTGGATGGAGAGGGCCAGCAAGGCACAGTCAGGGTCAGTTTGGAAGAGTGAACTGTCTGCACTTGAGACTCTGAAGTGCATGGCAGGTGTTTGAAGATAAAATGAAGCTCTGGGTTTTTACAGAAAGAACGAATCCAGGTTAACTCATTTGCTAACAATTGAGTATAAATGCTTGTGCTTGCCCTTTGCTCTATTTTGTCTACCTTCTTGGCAGATCTGAGCACCACCTGGCATCCCTGTGCAGAATACGTTACTGAAGCTTTCTTAGCTGTCTCTTGGGTTTTTCTTTCTCTTTCAGGGAATCGTCCAACAGTTCTTGGTCCTGCTGACAACCAGTTCTGATGAAAGCCTTCGGTTTCTTAGCTTTAGATTGGACTTCAATGAACACTATAAGGCAAGAGAGCCAAGGCTTCGTGTGTCCTTGGGCACTAGAGGCAGACGAAGCTCACATATGTGAAACAACTGCTAAGGACTGCACCTCGGTATCCGAAGGATGTTGAACCTCTTGCTGGACAAGGCAATCGGCGTTGTTGTAATACAGCCCAACTGTCTGTGATCGGTGTTTTATCATTTCTGCAGGCAACATGTTTTCAGTCACGTGATTGTGTGACACTGTGTAGCAGAAAGCAAAAACAGTAGGGTTTTTTTTTTTTACACTGACATTTCTAGAATGACCAGACTAAATGGGCTGATCAAACCTCTTCCAATCCATTTCTTGAATCATCCTTTTAAACTAATGCCAATTTTATTTGAAGCTTTCTGAGCTCTCTCCACTGTAACTTATATCTGTGTCAAATTGCATCTTTTGTTTATAGAAAGCACCGTTTTGTTTTTTTAACAAGAAAAATAAGAAGGTTATTTTTTCTATATATACATGTTCTGTTTCGAGAGCTCTTATTAAAGCCAACAGGTTAGGACCCAGACCTCATGTCCTTGTTGAAAAGCTATGCAGCATTTCATTATGCTGATTTTCAGTGTTGTGGTGTGTTTGACAGTGTGAGAAACTTTATATCAGGAGACAAATTTATATTTAATTTTTTGTTGTTTTCAGAGTTGGCAAACTGAAAAAAAAAGAAATTGTAGGGAAATTCTATGGCTACTGTACAGAAGGAGACTAGAGAAGCAGAGCAGGAGTGTGTCTATTGCATATAAGATCTAAAAAAAATGAAGTTAAAGCCTCAGTACTGTAAAGGGAAAGTTTTGATTAAGACTGAGTTTAACAAAGTAATCTGTGTTCAAAATCAGTTGTGCAGAGATTAACTGACTTGGCTGATGTTGACTTCATTCTCTTCCCTTCCCTATTTTTTCATTGTAAATATTTATATCGTTGTCCAGATGTTTGGGAGAGGAGAACTCTTTTTTTGCAGAGTTGTCATTATATCAGGTCATTTATTATGTTCCACAAGTGCAAGCTTAGAAAAATAAAAACACAATTATCTTTCAGACAAGTGGTTTGCTTTTTGTAATTGAAAGATTAGGATTTTTCCACAAGGTAAGAAAGCAGAAACTTCCGGTTAGAAGCAAATTGATACACAGATCCCTAGTCATTACAGGATTTTGGTACTATACCTTGTCTGTTTTTAGAGTTGTGTGGCATTCTTTAAGTAACAGTTACCCTCAGATTATCCAGGTCTGTGGACTTGTTTGCCTTTTGCCCATTCTTCACTTGAAGCCCTTGGAAGCAGAGGCACCTGCCAGGCTCTGCAGGTGAGTCCACTGAGATTCATGACAGAGGTGAACTCACAAGAATGAGGTGTCAGTGTGCAGCCCTCGACTAGGGAGTTTGGCCCCTGGACCACAGAATTCTTGTTACTCTATGCCTTGGAGTCCTTACTTTTGTTAAATAAGATGTGTAAGGCTTTTAACCCTGTGCCCTTCAGGCACCTACCTGTATGGGAATACTTTGCTGGCAGCATTTCAGCTGTAAGAACGTACGGATTCTGAAGCCAGTGGTATTCTGTGTGCCAAAGGAAAACTGAAGGATACTGAGCTTGGCATTGTAAGGTCACAAATCACTTGATGGGCAGGAGAACTGTTTGTATGGGTGTGGTGGAAGTGTATTGTTCTTGTAAAATCTAATAGAACTGCAAAGGTTATGTGATTGGGGTTTTGCCCAAACTGTTGGAAATGAGAATTAGCTGCATGGGCACTCTTTTGGCCATTGCCTTGAGACATGTTATGTGATCCAACGTGTCATTAAACAATCCACAGTCCAGAGAGGCAGCATCAGTGTCAGAACTAGAGAACAAGTTCCAGGGTAAGATTTACTTCACTTCAGTGCAAAAATGAATACAGCAGTGTGCAGGAAACACACTGTAGTGTCCACACTGGGAACTATCATTTTGCGGTGATTCTGCAGACATCCATTAATCTGGGAAGAGTCCTCACTGCTGCAGGAGCTGCTCTGACTGCCAGGCTGAGCAGGCATTTTGGACAACACAAAGAACAGAAGACTTGGGTCAGTGGGGACCTGTGATTATCCTCAGTGCCCCTTTGTGGGTGGAGACAGGTCATCTATCTTCTAACCCAGCAGCTGTTATGTTTATTTTGATCTACATGTTTTTTATGGCTTCTGATCCTACAGTTAAAACTAAGCAGTTGTGGTGCAACATATGCATAGCTTGAAGAAGCCATTGACCCCCTTTCAAGTAAGATGGGAAAATGAAAGATCAATCTTTGTGATCATCTGTCAACCTTACGCTGTAGGGCCAAGTACTCATTGGGAGTGCATCAAAAGTTGAAAAATAAATACTTCAATTATTCCTTTAGGCTTGGAAATAACAATATTAACAGCATTGTTATAGTAAGTTACACCAACACTTCAAAACAGAGTACAAAATTATAACATGTTGCATCGATAAATATTTGAAAGGCAAGGCATACAATAAGCTCTTCAACTCTGCGGGAAAATACTGTGGTAGCATGTGGGAACTGTTCCCAAGATCTTCAGTTTCTCTGGCAGTGGCATTCGTTCTTCTCTCTTTCTCAGAAATGGCTTTGCCCGCTCCTGTAGCTGGGGAAGAGCCACAGGTACTCTGAGCCAGTAGGTTGAGGGGAATGTTCTGAACTCCTGGCATGGAGTAGCTGAACCAGCTCTGCTGGGAGATCCTGTGGAAGTGGATGGGAACTTAGTGATAGCATCTTTGATTTTTATGGCAATTTCAGCTGGTTTTTTTTTTTTATCTTTTGCTGGTTTATGCTTTGCCTTCACCTGGGTCCTTTCAAGGTGCTGCCAGCATTGTGTAGTGCTGCTTCTCTGTAACATAAAGCATGGCTTTTGTGAAAGCATCTTCATTGGTGTGAAGGAGTAGACTGATTTTATAAAGCTCTTGGAACAGAAATTATGACAGTGTCACCTACAAGGAACTGCACTCCACAATGCTGTGCCTAGAAATGCTTCACTGTGTGGAGTAACTATCCCACTGAGAATGCTGGGGAAACCCACTCACTGTTTCCCTCAGCAGTGCTTTCACCAGGTGGTCCGAAAGTGATTTTGGAAAGAGATGGTGTGAGAAAATAGTGAGATATGCAGATGAAAAGGGCTAATTATGCGTAAACAGGTTGCTGGCCTGTGTGGTTTTTTAGCCTTGCCTTTCAACTCATCATTGCAGCCTGTTCTGTGTACTTACCGCATCCTTCAGCCTTTTCCTGAGTGTATGATGGAGATCTGAGTTCCACAACTGGACTGGGATTGTGGGTGGGAGGTGTGCCTATGGTGCCAGCAACCGTGGATGCTGCAGTGAGAGGATGTCTGTGGCAGAGAGAATGTCCAGGGATCAGCTGCTGGCTGGACTGTGTGTGTAAGCACAGCTACAGGGTAGATCCATGTGTGTACTGCAGCCCAGCAGAAAGTGGTGTATTTACAGAGTTGGTGATGTTGAACAGATGTGTTTGCTCTACTGGGCCTTGTACCTAAAGCTTGAGCAGTCTGAATGTCAGCAGGAGCAGCTGCTCTATGGGAACCTGGTGGAAGGCCCCATGCCAGCCCATCCTGCTTGCTTAGGCGTGGAAAGAAGGCAACCTTCCCTGGATGGGGCCTGTGCACTGCACCACAGGGAAAATCCATCCAGGTTCTGCCTGATGCTACACAAAGTCTGGCT
Source organism: Coccyzus lansbergi (assembly GCA_033558105.1). Lineage (NCBI taxonomy): Eukaryota > Metazoa > Chordata > Aves > Cuculiformes > Coccyzidae > Coccyzus > Coccyzus lansbergi. Next base: position 190,275 of record JAUMJK010000320.1, on the reverse strand, counting down.
GCCCAGCATTTGAGCGGTTTTAAGTTTTACTTGCTACCTGTATTCCTCTTATCATCAGATTTATATTCCTGGTTCTATTCTATCATATTAAAACAGCTGTTTTCTTAAGCCATTTGTTGTCAGACCTTTCTTGATATCCAGAAAGAGCCCTGCACCCTCTCACTCTCACTGATCTCCTGCTGCAGGACAGCAATGTACTTGTAAAATTAAGTAATACGTGTGTGTGTGTATACATATATGTTATATATTAGTGAGAGATATACATATCTAGATCACACTGGGGGAATAGTGGCTGGAAACATTCCTGGTGGGAAAGGACCTGGGTTTGTTGATTGACAGCCAGCTGAACATGAACCAACAGCATACCTAGGTGGCCAAGAAGGCCAACAGCATCCTGGCTTGTATGAAAAGTGGTGTGGCCAGCAGGAGTAGAGAACTGATTGTCCCCCTGTACTCAGCGCTGGTGAGGTTGCACCATGAATAGTGCATTCAGTTCTGGGCCCCTCAGTGGAAGAAAGAGATTGGCGTGCTGGAGCATGCTCAGAGGAGGGTAACAAAGCTGGTGAGTGGTCTGGAGCACAGGTCATGTGAAGAGTGGCTAAGGGAGCTGGGATTGTTTAGCCTGAGGAAGAGGAGGCTGAAGGGAGACCTTAATGCACTCTCCAACCACCTGAAAGGACGTGGTGAGGTGGATGCTGGTCTCTTCTCCCAAGTAACAAGTGATAGAACAAGAGGAAATGGCCTCGAGTTGTACCAGGGGAGGTTTAGATTGGATATTAGAAAAAATTTCTTCATTGAAAGAGTGGTGAAGCATTGGAAAAGGCTGCCCAGGGCAGTGTTCAAGTCACCATCCTTAGAGGTGTTCAAAAAGCGTGTAGACATGGCACTGCAGAACATGTTTTAGTTTGGCATGGTGGTGTTGGACCTGTTCTTAGAGGTCTTTTTCCAACCATAATGTTTCTATGGTTTTATTATATAGATATATGACATACCTGTATTTCCCACTAATTGGGCTCCACCTTACTCAGCCAGAGAGGGGAGCACGATGAGGCCAGGGGTGCTTCCTGTGTTCATGTGAATGCTCTGTATGTCTGTCAGGGTTACCCTGCGTAGCTGACTGTGTACATAAACAGGGCGAGTATGTCTGCCTGTGCCTATGGGAGATGCATCCTGAGCCTTCCTACTGGTTAGACCTGGAGGTATGGAGCTGTGGCAGCCCTGCTTCTGTCAGGCTGCTGGATTCAGCAAGTCCTAACAAAGGTGGGAGAGAAGTGATCTTGTGTTTCATTTGTGCCTGGGGACTAATATTGAATTCTACATAACACGTGTACTGAGTGTAAAAGTTGAAAGCTCCTGCCACAAATACACAAGCGGTTTATCTTTCAGTGGGTGGCAGCAGCGCCCTTCAGGTTGTAAAGAGAAACGTGGGAATTCTATCTTTCTGCTTCATCTTCTAACTCCAAACTGGTTAATTACTATACTCAACATTAAAGATTATAATTCTTAATAACAGATTTGGTCTTTCAAAGCCTTTTTTTTTTGTAAGGTGTGTAATGCAGGCTTATGGCTGGTAATTTCAATATTTTTCTGTTGGAGCTACAGTGTCTGAAAATACAAATACAGCTTGATGGCCAGTGGTTACATCTGCAGGCTGAAACAGGCCCAGCTCCTCCTGCTGCCTGCATCGTGTCCCGGAGTCATCGCTACCTGACCCCGCACAGTGCGCTCCCTCCTTTTCAGAGTTGCCAAGGACTAAGCAAATTTATGAGAAAAGGGTAAAAAGCAGAAATGCAGAAACTGAAGATAAAGTTGTCACCCAGCTTAGGAAGTCATTCAGTATGCAGAAATTCTGGGGTGAATGGGCTATATGATGCTGCCAATGTCATAAATACATTAAAAGGAAAAGAACTGGGAAATATTTATTAAGGTGGTTTCTATACACCAGCAGCCTCACTCTTTTCAGGATCTTTGTAGACGTAACAGAAGAGCCTTAAGAAGAGATCTGATAAAATGAGATGAACTGCAAATTTTTAGAAGGAGCTTTCTTCTGAAGTGGAGAGACTAAGAAGATGCTTGTTTGAATGTTCAGTGAGTGAGTAATGGAGGTAAGGGTTTTCCTAGCAGCACCAAATGACGTGGGGAGTAAATCCTATAGAAGAAGGTACAAGTCAGCAGAACAATACCATAGAGTCAGAACAGTTTAGGTTGGAAAAGACCTTTAAGATCATCAAGTGCAACCTTTAACCCAACACTCCCAATTTCACCACTAAACCACATCTCCACCTCTTTTAGATACTTCCAGTCATAGTGACTCCACCACTTTCCTGGGCAGCCTGTTTCAATTCTTGACAGTCCTTTTGGTGAAGGAATTTTTCTTCATATCCAGTTCTCCTGTGGTACAACTTGAGGCCATTTCCTCTTGAATTGTCATTTGTTACTTGGGAGAAGAGACCAGTATGCCTCGCTACAACCTCCTTTCAGGTAGTTGTAGAGAGCAATGACGTCTCCCCTCAGCCTCCTCTTCTCCAGAATAAACAGCTCCAGTTCCCTCAGCCACTCCTTGTAATACTTGTGCTTGATACCCTTCACCATCTTTGCTGCCCTTCTTTCCACACTCTTTTATCTCCTGCTTTTTGTTCCAAAGTGAGCTTCTAGTTAAAATGCATTAACTACTAAATATTCTACATTCTCTCATAAAATCATTGTGCTGAGTCCTAAGCTTCTCCCAAGCACAAATAGAGCCTTGATTCTGGGTGAAAGGACAGAGATGAGCAGAGCTGTATGGGGTCATAGAGAATACAGAGGTTGTAGACACTAAGGTGATGGATAGTTGCTCATGAAAGTTAAAAAAGGATCTTGAAAAGTGGCAGATGATGGCCAAAGGGATACTCAGGAAAGAGTAGAGAAAGAGAAACATTTAAAAAATACACCCAAGGAGTGCAGAAGGTGAAATTTCTATCACTGCACAGTTAATTTACTTTATCTCTTTGTGGAATAAATTCTGTTAAACATTTTCCTCCAGAAGCCATCAGAACAGGAATTAAGTTAGCTAAACATTAGAGTACTGAAAATGCAATTAGAGTAATCATTACCATCAGCCTGAATATTAAAAGATATCATAGGAAAAAGCTGTTGCGAGATGATTATTCTGTGTATGAAGTCTCCCAGCACCACAGAGACTGAGAAACAATGATTTGCAGTTGAGAAAGATGCTATAAGAGGAAGGTAGAAATCTAGGCACCCTCTCACTTCTTCAATACGAACATTCCAAACATTGGTCAAGGTCACATCACGTCCCTTTAATATTTTCTATAAAATTGCCGAGAGAGGCAAAGAACACAGTCTTGTGCTTTACTTTTTAACAAGGAATTACATTTACTCTTTAAAAGAGTTTTACCTCTTGTTTCTAATAAACAGTGCTGAGTGGCATACAGAGACAGTGAAATTACAGGCAGACTTAAAACAGCAACTAAGAAGTCAAACAGGAAGTTTCCTTTAACAATCTGATGTGTAAAAATACATATTCAGGCATATTGTAAAGGGGAGAAAAAGAAGAACAAATTTCTCTAGTAAACAAGAGGTAGAACCATCAGAGGGAGAGGAGTAAAATTACAGAGTTTAGTGGGGACCAGAAAGCATCAAGAGGACATAAAATACATGATGAATACTGTGTTTGATAAATGAGAAAAGCAGGATAATTCCTGCTCATAGCAACTGAAGTATAAGACAAACCCAGAATATACTTAAGACAACTGTGATCCAGGTTCTTAAAGCATCCATAAATAAACTGTAATATTTTTTATTATATTGTGAAGAGACTAAGCGGTACATATTTATGCTGCTTGAGTATGTATATATGTGTGTACACAATGCATGCAAGTAATTAATGAAAGTGCTAGTAGACTAATATAAATACAATTACTATGATTTTGTTTGCTAAGGAAAATATATGATACAGATCTCTTAGCCACAACGGAATGGATGAACCAATGCTATTTCTCTTCAAGATGCAAGATGGGGCATTAGATACCACAGAAAATGAGTTTTGTAAGCACTGCAAACAAAAAAAAGTGCTGCATTTCTGCAAGAGCCATTTGCAACTTAGCTGCAAGAACACTCTTTCTCAAAATGACGAAAGAAGAAATATACAGTGACTTTACTTCCTAAATCTGTCATTATTCTCATTTTCAAGGAAGACTGGGAAAGAAAGAAGTTGGATACATTCTGAAAATTTCATGTCACAACTTCCCTTTCACCTTGATTTCCCTCCCCACTAGCCTAATTTCTCTCTTTCAAATGTCTAGGGGAGTACTTGGGCTCCTTGATAAAATTAGGAAAGAAAGTTGAAAGGATCATATAAATGCAGTTCTTGACAGATGAAGTTAGGCAAAAGCTGCAAGGAAGGTGAATCCTTTAGAAAGCCATAAATGAACAAATAATCATAAGCACAGCATTACACATGCACCCCCTGAATTTCCCAGAACATCCTCCTAATAGCATTCAGGCATCAAAGAATCCACTATTCAGATTGCTTTTGTACTCCTGCCTTGTACAGGACAGGCTTTACAAGCAAGGTCTTTCATATTTCCATCAACCTGGTTATCTCATTGCCCACAGGAGCAACTAGTTGATTAGAGCTACTGTATCAGCCCCTGTGGGTAGAAGAAACAGATACACATTTTCAAAAAGTCTCCAGGGGACACCAAGAAAAAGGCAACAAATAAGTTTGGCATCATGAAGGGGCACCAGCTATGAGAGATGGAGCAGCAGAGGAATGGTACCTGTTCCAGACTTACCCTAGAGTTAGAACACGTGTGCAGATTCCAATATTTCACAGGGAAAGCGTTCCGAAAAACAAAATGAATCAAAGCTCCTGCAACCCAAAAGAGAAAAACAGGTATTAGTAACAGAATAGGAAATAATTGCGCAAGGGATAATTGGATGGTAGCCAGGAATTATAAGAAAAGAATAAATGTTACCATTGCCTTAATTAAGACAGCTAAAGAGCAACATGGCAAGTGACTCAGAAGAAACTGCTGTGTAGAAGTTTACAGGCACTTGTGACTTGAACCACAGGGTTTCTTAATGAGCAGTTTTATGATTGTAGGCTTATTTTAAGGCTTGACCTTTCTTCATTATAAATAAAGAACTCCTCAAGAGCACCTTGTAAAGGCATAGGTGGGTATTAAAAGAGATGAATTTTTTAAGTTCATCCTGGCAAGCTGGTTTGGGTGCGCGTTACTCTTTGCAGCAGGTGTCCGGACATGCTAAGGGACTTTCAGACCTCACCAGAACAAAGCGTATCAGGATGTGGAATAATAGAAATCCTGCTGATCCTATCCCTTACCAGACAGTGATACTGCCACTTCAACATCACACAGGTAGTAGATGTGGTCTCTCCATGGCTCTGGTTAGGCCAATCTCTTATAGCAACTTGTAAAGCACCAGCTGAGGTTCTGCACAGACCTCCCACTTTTCTTTGACCTGCCAGCCTGTGCTGTAGTACATGGACACAGAACAGAAGCAATTTGCTGTTCAAACCCCAAGGCTGAAATTCCTGAAACAGCCTTTAGAGGACAGTGGAGAATTGCAGATAACACATTTTCAGCTTTGGCCTCATAGTGCAGGATCCTCAGGAGTTTTTATGGGGATTATGAGATCTGATTCAAAGTGCAGGCAAACTGTAACTTGTGTGTTAACAAGTGCTGGCTATGCACTATGGATTTCTAAGATAAGATCGGGAGTTGCAACAGCTGTGCATTTTCTATTATTAAGAATTCCAGTTTCCATGTGGTGAAACCATGGCCTCGCTGAACAAATTGTTGCATTGTGAAGTGGAGCTCAGTGCTTTATGTTTCAGGTCTTATGGAAGAGAGAATATGTCTTGCCAGATAAAATGTCCTGGGGACCATTGTTGGATGTGTAGTGATCCTGGACTTTAACACGGGGATCTTAAATCTGTGAGAAATTTGCCTTCAGGGTCCAAACATTGCGCTTGTCTTTCCCTGGGAAAATCTGGGCCAAGTTTTTTAAGATCTGTTAGCAATAATTACACTGTAGCTGGGTTTTGCTCTAAACTGGTAGAAGCTGGCTGAGTTAACAGCACTGACTGCCCTGCTAGGCTGATGCTCCGTTGTTCTGGGCGCCACTTGTTGCTGTAGGTATGACCTACACCAACTTTGTGTTTCTAAAGGGACCGCTGGTCTAATGCTGGTCTGGCCTGCATTGTATGTACAGCACAGAAACAAGGAGAGTTCTCCAGCTGGCACTAGTGTCCTTGGGCACTAGAGGCAGACAAAGCTCACGTATGTGGAACAACTGCTAAGGACTACGCCTCAGTATCCGAAGGATGTTGAACCTCTTGTTGGACAAGGCAATCAATGTTGATGTAATGCAGCCCAACTGCGTGTGATGAGTGTCTATCATTTCTGCAGGCAACACATTTTCAGTCAAGTGGTTGTGTGACACCATAGCAGAAAGCAAAAATGTAGTTGTTTTTTTTAACGCTGATGTTTCTGGAATTACTAGTCTAAACGAGCTGATTGAAAAATCTTCCAATCGACTTCATAAGTAATCATTAATGAATGTGATATTTAATTTGGCACTTTCTGAGCTTTCCCCACTGCAACTTGGGTCTATGTCCAGGAAATCACACATTCTTCTGTTTAATAAAGCACCATTTCCCTTTTTAAAAGGAAAATGGGATTCTTTTTCTATATATACTTGTTCTATTTGAAATTACTTTGGTCAAAGCCAAGAGTTTTGGACTCATACCTAATGTTCTCATTAAGTAGCTATATAAAGCATGTAATTATGCTCATTTTCAATACTGTGATGTATTTCTGACAAACTTTTTTTCTGTGTTTGTTTTCAAGGTTAATATTACAAATAGAAGTCTTTTAGAAGGCAAAGTCTGTGGTTACTGTACAGGAGCAAATTGTAGAGGAGGAACAGGAATGGCCTTATTGAGTATGAAATACCCGAAGAACTAAAGTTAAAACCTCAAAACTGTCAAAGAAAAGTGTAGTTTAAGTTCAAAATATGATGTGTTAGAAAGAAAATGGCTTGGATCATAGAATCACCAGGTTGGAAGAGACCCATCGGATCATCGAGTCCAACCACTCCTATCAAACACTAAACCATGTCCCTCAGGACCTCATCCACCTGTGCCTTAAACACCTCCAGGAAAGGTGACTCAACCACCTCCCTGGGCTGCCTATTCCAATGCCCAATGACCCTCTGTGTGAAAAACTTCCTCCTAATTTCTAGCCTTGGATAATCAAGACTACATTATTTCTCCTTTCTTGCCTATTTTTATTTCGTAAATATTGTAAATATTTATATATTGCTGTCCAGACATTGGGGGAGGGAATCTCTTTTTTTTTGCAAGGTTGTCATTATATCAGGTTGTCATGGTTTAGACCCAACTGGGAAGCAAAAACCATGTGGCCACTCACTCGCTTTTCCCTCCTACTGGATGGAATCAGGAGGAGAAATGGAAAGAAAAGGTAGAACTCATGGGCTGAGACAATAACAGTTTAGCAGGGCAGAAAAAGAGGAGAAAAATACAACAATAATAGTAAAAGAATACAAAAATGAGTGACACATGATAGAAATCGCTCCCCACTTAGAAGATGGATGCCAGACTGCTCCTGGGTAGTGACCCCCTCACCACAAACTGTTGTGAACAGAGATGAGCCAAGTAAAACTGTGCTGCAGAAACCAAAACAATGAACTGAACCCATCCACGCCCAGGTGCACCCTGCTGGGCCACCAGGTCCCTGCCTCTGACTGGCTGCCCTTGTTAAATGTAAACAGAGCAAGGTTGGACTCGATGATCCAATGGGTCTTTTCCAACCTGGTGATTCTGTGATTCTGTGGTGTCATGGCATTGAATGTCCGTTTGACTAGTTTGGGTCAGCTGCCCTGGCCGAGCTCTTGTGAAGTTAACTCATTCCCCATCAAATCCTGAAAATTAACTCACTCCCAGCTGGACCCATGACACAGGCAGTTGAAATATCCATGCTTTATGTTTGACAAGAATGACAAAGAAAAGCATAGCCAGCTTTCAAACGTTTTGAATTTTGGTGAGAAGCTTCAAGTTCAGATTGTCATTGGTATATAGTTCTCTCCAGAAAATAAATCCATTATAAGGCTTTGGTATTAGTATTAACCATAATTACAGTTGCATACAATTCATTAATTAAAAATTAAATAAACTCAAATAAACTAAGTCGGTGACATTTTTGCCTTTAATCTTGCTCTGCTTGAACCTCTGGGAAGCAGAGACATCTACCAGGCCATGCAGATCATAGCACGAACTCTCGTGGGAATGATGATTCAAACCTATTAATCCAGACTAAGAGTTTTTCTGTGTGAACATTCAGGCACTGCTGGTGGCAAAAGATGTCCCAGCTCAGGGTAGATTTCACAAGGACTAAAAGACCTCACAGGCCTGATTTTGTGAGGTTCCACAACCATTTACTGATGAATAGAATCACAGAACAACCAGGTTGGAAGAGACCCATCGGATCATCGAGTCCAACCATTCCTATCAAACACTAAACCATGCCCCTCAGGACCTCATCCACCTGTGCCTTAAACACCTGGAGGGAAGGTGAATCAACCACCTCCCTGGGCAGCCTATTCCAATGCCCAATGACCCTCTGTGTGAAAAACTTCCTCCTAAACACCAGTACATAAAAGTGAGTAATGCATGAAACTCACAAAAAGGGAAATTTTAACCATAGGTTAACCTCTCCATATGTGAAATTTGATCTAGAAATGTTTGTCTGCCTGAGCATTTGTGAGTGATTTGATTTAAGGTCTATGTGTGTGCATTTGCAATTTGATTGGAGAAACCCTGCTGTAAGTCTTGGGTGAACCTTGCCATTCTTGAATCTTTAATAAGTTGCTATTTTGATTGGAACAAATTACATTGAATCTCTATTTTAAATTGGCTCATGATTGAGTGCTATTAAGTATTATACAACCTAATCTTGTGATCTGTCTCAAAAATATTAATAAATCCTAAATTGCTGCTAAATCAATACCATGTAAAAAAAAATCAAATTTGCAAAAGCAGTGGTCCCACCTTGGTGATCCTGCAGGATAATCTGCCTTTCCTGAGTGAAGTGGTCATAGACTTTTAAATTAAACTCTATGGTGTAAGGTGGATGGAGGTACCTGCAGAGAAGACAAAAGTTCAGGTGCTGAGTGAGTCCTGGGAACAGTGGTGGCAGAGGGTGAGGGAGGTGGGGACTCAGCTGAGATGCCATTTTCTTTCTGGACAATTAGGCATATCGCTCTCAAGAGGAAGCCTTTTAAACTGAAATCAAAAGGGGTAGATTAACTTCTTAGCAGGCTGCCAATCCCTTGAAACAAACCTGCTGACCAAGACTTTGCAGATTCTGTAGCTGAAGCAAAGACACAGTTTTGCCTCCTCTCAGCTCCAATATAACATGCCCTGCAATTTTTTTTGCCAGAAGAATCTGGGTGATACAACCTGCAATTTACACTGCCAGTCTGCTTGATTTGCTGTCTGACAGAGGAAGGTGATCTCTCAGCACCAAGCAGCTGATTTTGGTCAGGGAGGAGCAGCTCTCTGATGATGCAAAGGTCTGGCATAGTATAAACTTAGGTTGTATTGGCATTAGGCTTGTGAAGCACAGCAAGTTCAGTCTCTAAGGTTAAGTAAGTTCTTTTACTACCAGGAGAGCCCTACATTAAGCCTGCTCAATGTGCCCAAAAGGCTAGCTTCTTCCTCACTTGCATTATGGGATGGTTGAGCTCTGTTCTGACCTAGGTAAGATGAAATTCTGATCTTTGCTTGGAAGTGGTTAGTTGTAGAGAGATATAATGTTAATCTCCAAATTTTGCCACAGAAACATCCATTATGTCATTATATTTGATAAAACTAATTGTGACCTATGTAAAGCATGGAGATCTGTACTTCAGACTGTTGTACATTTCAGTGTCACTTGCAGGTGTTATGCGTTTTTAAAGAAGACTGTTTGTTAGGTTTTCTCCTGTTCCCTTCCATTTGTTTTGCCCCCTGTTCATTTCACTAAGCTAACCTTAATTGAATTGGTGCCACCTCCTCTCTCTGCTCTTCCCCTGGTCCTTGGAGATCTCCTGCAATGAGCATCCAGGATTTGCTTGGTGCTTCCCTGAGCACCTTTTAGCTGAGAGTTGGGGTTGGACTTCAAAAAGTCTTGCTCCTCCTTCTCTTCTGGGGTCTAATTTTGTTCCTCTTAGCTAGGGTTAGAGCCACATTTCTCCTGTGCACCACACCTCAGACTTTTTGCCTCTTTCTTCTCACTCTTGTCCTCTCCCAATTAACTAAAACCCTGTGTTTTTATTAAGCCACTTCAGTAACTCTCTGGCTTCACCAGCTGCAATTGTGAGTTCAGACATATTTTAGGGACCGAATCCCTCACTCCTGCCAAATAAAACACTCAAAGGTTTTATATCTGTTCCACTTAAGGGACCTGCTAATGCAGTAGTAGCTTCATGGGAAGTATGATTTCAGGCAAAAAGAAAGTTTGGTCCATGAGGCAAATCATGCTTTGTGTGCAAAGGGAAAGTTAGAGGCTTCTAGTTTAAATAATTGCCAAAGTAAGTTGCCTTCGAAAATCAAAGTGCATTTACAGACCTATGGCAAACATCCTGAAGGGCTGGTTCGCTCTCCAGTACAGGCACCTTCTGTGAATCAATATTACAGCAACTGTGCTGCCACATCAGCTTTGCCCATTTGTAAACATTCAATATTCATTTGTAGACATGTTTAAATAATTTAATGGTCTCTAGGCACTACTTTAACTGCTGCAGAAGCATTTGTGGAGCCAAATGCTATTTATTTATTCTCTGGCAACAGTTATGCAGTCAATGCTCGCAAAAAGTTCTGTGTCAGTAGATCAAAATACCTAGACAGAAATCACTGCAACCACCGAAAATGTGCCCTGTTTTAGCCAGATACGTTTATTTTCAAGAAGAAAAGGAATATTTGGTTTGTTCATTTCTCACAGCTACTTAAGATGCTCTAAGATTGCAGTTAATTCTAATATCATCAATTACCCAAGCCTAACAGAAAATTGTTTTTCAAGAGTGGGTATGTTTGCCAAAGAAAATGTCAATTTTGGCACTTAAAAGTCCAAGCTACAGTTGCATCACTAAAAAATCAGAGGTGCTCAGTTCCTATTGGTACAAAATGACTAGTAATAAAATGATCAAGTGAGATTGTATCTTCTCCTTTGTTGTGAGGCAGGAACTGTGGTTCTTCTAAGTTTTAATTTCTGAACAGCATCTGTGGATAACAGGTGCCAGTAAAAGCCGCTTATGGTTTGGGGTAGAGCAGAACTGCAGAAGTTCTAGCCTCATTTGTTTTTTTATAATGAGTTACTGTAGGATGTCTCATGATCAGGCTGCTCTTCTGAAACCACCAGGTCCATGCCATTGTCCAAGGATTCCTGTGCTGGCAGAAGTAATAGTTGACTGCAGTTATTGTTGAGATTTACATCAACCACATCATCTTTTTGCATATGTTCCTGAGTTTTGTCTGTGTTACTCTGCTTTAGATTCTTCTCTTTTATAGGTATTGTCAGTATTAGTCAATATTTGTCCTCTGCAGTAAAAAATGCTTCAGAAAAGGACATTCACTGGAAAGAATTGAGAGGCCAATTAAAAAAAAAAAAAAAAACAACACACAAAAACCCCCAAACAAAGCCTTACAGTAAAGGTAAGGTAGTAATCTTAGTACATTATTGTTAACAGCTAATGCTACACTCCAAAATTCACTATACTATAACTATAAACACAACCATCTAGTAAACAATAATGTTTGCAGGAGTGTAGGGAATCAGCTGACTGTTTTCTCCATCAGTGAAGTAACTACTGAAGTCAACACTGTCCCAACCAATGCAAAACCAGAGACTGCTGCAGAGGCTACTATACGTTGTTTTCATACGTCTTTATGATCTGCAACCTTTATGTTCCTCCTGCCTGGAGAAAATCATGCAATCCATATATCAGGGTGGGAGACTGTGCATTGCTGGTCATCTCAGAGTGTTTTTGTCATTCTTGTGTGATCTGTCTCGAGATTGACAGGAAATTTTCACTTTCACGTTGTTTGTGTCTCTGAATCAGTGAAAATCCTAGAACAGGAACATTTTCTTGATTTCAGTAGCAACAAAGGGAACTTCCTAGTTATTGGAAATTAATATGCTGTGGAGCCTCCTGTAGACTGTCTCTAGAACCATTTTTATGGTTATGGTAGTTTTTTACTGTTTTAATGATCTCATTTATTGAGATGCAGCCATGTTCCCTCCTGTCCTTACAGCCTAACCAAGCATTTACAGAGAGGGTCACACAGAAGGGAAGTCATCACTGTCTTCCTACGTACCTTGTTCCCACATCAGGTGCTAAAAGCTTTCCTAATAAACAGAGGAACTGGGTCTTTAATAAGCACTAATTTGAAGAGCTGTAATTTCAGCATTCAAGGGATACTTGCCAAGCTTTGCTAATGAATTACATTTGCTGTTGTACTTAGTGGGTTTTTTTTATCTGTGCACATGCAGTCTGGGCTTTGGAATGCAGGCCTGGCCTCAAAGCTCCTACCCCAAAGGGGACCTTATCTACTACTGTCGTGTTAAAATATCTTCTTCCACTAGTCGACTCAGAGCTCAGGGAGCGTCTGGATGACTCTCTTAGTCAGATGGTTTAGTCTTAGATAGCCCTGTGAGGAGCAGCAAGTTGGACTCAATGATCCTTATGGGATCCTTGTGGGTGCCTTCCAATTTGAGGTATTCTATGATTCTACAAGCTTCATCCTCAGAGTAGTGAATGTCATTTCCCCCCACCAATCCCAATGAAAGACCCTTCTGCCTCTGAATTGCACAACACAGCTGTTAAATTTTAATATGAGCAATCTACACTTACATATACCTCTGCCAACGTCAGCCTAAAGCAGCTATACCCAACACATCATTTTACTTTGACATCCAAAACCTCACTTTGAAATGGATGTCTATGGGATAAAAACATTGAATATAAACAAAAATATCTCAATGCAGTTGACGGAGACTTCTGGGATAAGCAGCATGTCCGTAAACACAGTTCCTGCCCATCTTTCTGTAGTCTACTACCTCCAAACTCCACACTGATGATGAGCTGAACAAGAGAGTCATGTATCATATACTTTTACTCCATTATTACTATTGTAATAACATTCCTACACTTACTTAACTTTCTTTGTTCTGCAGAATACAATTCAGTTGAAAAATATTGCTCAGCTAGACCCATTAGTGAGCTTTAATTTGTGAAGTGTTTTCTTAGGATCTGTTTGATAAATTCTCAAACCAAATTCCCACAGCTGGATTTTCAAGTTAATGCAACGTTAAGACCACCAGTTTTGTTCAGCATCTCATTCTGAATTCTGATGTCCTGACTTACCAGAGTTTTAGCTTGTATTCTAAATGACTGACTAACACCAACAAAATCTGCCCTGGTATGTCTATAGTGGAGGTCATATAGAAATAGAAAATGTTTTCTGTATAAAACAGCTGAATAAAACCCAACTATAACCCCCAAAGCAAGGGTTCAAAGCCAGCATGAGCACTGATGTATCTTACTAAATTAAGAAACACAGGATCACAAGGCCAAAATGATGCTATTGTCATATTAGGTAAGACTTGGTTTAACTACACAACTCTACATTGCACGGAGATAGACAGGAAGAGCAAACTAAAGGTCACTGACTCAGCTTATTCATTAGTCTGTATGCTAGTATTCAAGCAGCCTTGACTGGATGACCTTGGGAAATATGTACTCTACTTAGTAAAATTTGAGGAATATTTCAAGCAGAAAGACTGTGGAAACAGAAGAAAGATGAATAACTTTAGTATTTCAGTTGGAATGAATTGTGCTTGGAGACACTGCCCTGACAGTGTCTCTGGTGAGCATTTAACATGGATATCACATCTGAAAACATAAAATGAGACTGGACACCAGAGTGGACAAGAAATGATGAGGAGCAGAGGACGCCTGGCATAATGCTAGGGCTCCAGAAGTTTTCTTACTGAAACTTGACCTGGGCTGCCATATAGAAGTTGAAAATCCTAAATTTATGGTTTCCGGTGTGTGTTTGGGTGCAGATGCAGCTTACACTGAAGTATCTAATTGCTTTTATTTAGGACTAGGCAGAGTTAGTAGAAGTCAGCAGCCCCTTTCTTCCCCCTGCAGCTGGGAAGTAGAGGCTGCTGGTGGGCAACAGAGAAGTTCTCCCTGTTCTTCAGAATGCCTGGGGAACCAGAAGGTAGATCTCTCCTCTCAGACCTGTCACGGGGAAATAGAGAAGACAAGGTAGATTGCCCCAGCTCTTTCTCCTCCTTTTTCAGACAGGTGGTTTAGGTTCAGCTACTTTGCTAACATTCAGCATCCATCCACTGGTGAAGTTTCCATCAGAGAAGAGCACCATCAGACATCACATGCCCTTGTACAACTTACTGCTGTTTCCTCTAGCAAGAATATTCATTTGGAAAGATTTTGTACAGCGTGAATTTAAATGACACCAGGACAGACATAAATCATCATTTCACTTCATGCAATGATGCATTAAAACACAAATAAAAAGACAAAACATTAGCTGTGCAGAAGACACTGCTTCTGCTAAGTACCCTTTTAAAGCAGTATGTAAATTACCCTTAAACCCAGCAGAGATGGGAATAAATATCTCCCAGTCCATGTCAGTGCAGTGGGCCACAAAACATGCTCCAAATCTGGGCTAAACTTTGCCTTTGAGGGACACTAGCAAACCATCCCTGGGGGCATTCTAAGCACCAACTACATCACAAACAATGATGTCAGGCAGTGACGCATCTTCCTCACCAACAAGTGATGTACACAGTCTGTCTACGACTAAGGGTCAATGTTTTAGCACCATCTGGACTGAGGGTCTATTTTAACAGATTTCTTCAGATGTGACCAAAAAAAAAAACCAAAACCAAAAAACCTCTCTGAGGTCCATGGTTATTCTCCATTTGGGCAACTGGAAGGCTACTTTTCCTGTGACAGCTAACAAGGAGCTAGCCCCTCATCAGGTCACCGGTGCATTTCAGTGTAAGCACCATCAACAGCCACATTCATCCCATCACGATTATAGAATCACAGAATCACAGAAGAGTTTGAGTTGGAAGGTACCTTCAACATTCATCTTCTCCAACTCCCCTGTCATGGCAGAGAGATCTTTCACTAGTTGCTGAGAGCCCTGTGCAGCCTGACTTTGAACACTTCCTGTAATGAGGCATATGACAGTTTGCAGAGTGAAAATTAAGCACTGATAGCAATGTCTGTGGAATCAGCATCGTAATCCAATTTGTCCCACTAGGAAAGGGCATCCAGTATTGTTTTCAACATCATTCCTGCCTTGAAATTTCCCAGCTGCAAGCAAGGTTCACACTTGAGCTGAAGAAATTCATCATCTCCTGACATATGGATACCAATGACTGCAGAACATGCTGTCTGAGCAGCAATTGTAGAACTGGGGTAGTAACAGGCTCAGGAGCTCAGCTTGGACTGGAACTTGCAGAAGAGATTCTGGACCAGCTCTGTAGCTCACCAGCAAATGCGAACATGGAAATGTGACATGGTCAGTCATTGCAGCATGGCTCTGATCAACCTGTTCCCAACGAGTGAGCAGTTTATCCTTACATGCTTCTAAAAGGTTTACAAGCCTTACTGTTCTCACTGATTGAAAGAGACCCATAGCATTTTCCCCAATTCCTGCAGTAACTCTGCATCCATGCAGCTACTTAGAAAATGTTTTGCATTTATATCTTCATAAGTTTCTATTCAAGTATCTTGAGAGAAAAATTTAATGTTTAATCTCATCTGAATAAAATATTCAAAAGTAATTTTCTATGCTTTCAAATAAATAGCTTTTTGTTACCTTACCATGGAATTGCCCTAAGTCAAATAAGTACAGAAATTGTTTCCAAAGTAAATTCCCTTTAGTAAATCACACAGCAACAAATGAAATTGAGAAGACTACACCTTCCCATAGGGGAATTCTGGGGATATTTTAGAATTCATACCTGTGAATTGATGGTCCTGGAATGGTGTAGCTGTTTCCTTGCTTACAGGAATAGCATCACAATACAGTGTGAACACTGACAGCACAGGGATGTGTTTGAAGTGTGTTATGGGTCTCTTGTACATCTAGAAGACCCCCTGTGACAAAGAAGTGAATCCTAAACTATGTGACTTAATGAAACTGCAAGGATGTGTTGTAGTTGTTATCAGTGAAAATGCTCAAAATGAAAATGTCAAAAGAGTTGCAAGATGGCCTCAAACTCCCTGAAAATTATTCTGAAATGAGTGTTTGGGTGTGTGAGCAAAACAGAACCTTGTGATGAGAAATGGGTCTGTATATGAGGTCAAAAAGCAATTACAAAGGTCTGACATCTGACATAGCATGTCCCCAGTGCTACAGGACCACGTGGTACCGTGCACTCTGCAAGCAACAGAGAATGTTGGAAGCAACACACCCAGCTGAAAGAGAAACTGTGACACTGAGACACAGGTGACCTTGCTATTCAACATCATACAGGACAAATCACTTGCTCAGCTTCTGCTCTATGTAGCGTCAGAATTACTGTGACCGACCAATATTTTCTCACTGACCAGAACATCCTATGTTTATGGGTTTATTGTATTGTATTTTTCCAAGCTTAGTGAGTGATGACTTCTTCAACCTTTGTAGTTTTTTATGAGAATGTACCCATTTTGGTTAATTCTGCCTCCAAATTGAAACAGAATGTCTTCAAACACAACCTCCATGGTGAACAGATGTCTGGACTAGTGCACATAGACTTGCCTTTAGGTAATGTTCTGCTTTTCAGTGGATTCAGGGAAGTGGTTTCCAAAACCAAGAATACATTTCTATTAAGTCACCAAAGTTGTTATTTCCAGTGGCTGTTCATTTGCATAACTTAGATTTCTGGCATAACCTACACTCCATTTTGCCATTACTGTGTTACAAATAATAGAAATTACAGAAAAGTCTGGTTTAGAAGACTGTGAGTAGATCTTCTCTGGGCTTTCTTGTATCGAGTCTGAGAAAACTCAGTTCTTTCAACCTTTCCTTATATCATATTCTTCAGTCCTTTAATCATCCTTGTAGCTGTCGGATGGACCTTCCACAGTTTTTCAATGTTGTTCTTGAACTAGGGGAACCAAAACCTGACACAATATTCCAGGTGCCAGCAGGAGTGGAATAATCACATCCCTGGACCTGTGGATTGTGTGCTTGGTGACACAGCTCAGGCAAATTTTTGCCACCTTTGCTACCAGAACTGCTTTCCAGAAAATGAGCCTCTAACCTGTACTGCTGCTTGGCATTATTCTCCCAGGCACAGAGCAGGGACCTTCTGGTCCCTGGAGGTGCTCAAGGCCAGGTTGGATGGGGCCTTGGACAGCCTGGTCTAGTGGGAGGTGTCCCTGCCCATGGCAGGCAGTTTGGAACTAGGTGATCTTTAAGATCCCTTCTAGCTCAAACTATTCTCCGACTCTATGAGTCTTTAAATTTATTTATATTAAATCTCATGCAATACTTGTTGGCCCAGTCTTCCAGTCAGTTGAGTTCTATCTGTATGGTGGCCTTTTCCTGGTTCAGTGTCTTAAACTTGCTCATCCGTATTATCATAGAATAATAGAATCATAGAACAGTTTGGGTTGGAAGGGACCTTAAAGATCGTCTAGTTCCAACCCCCCTGCTGTGGGCAGGGACATCCCACTAGATCAGGTTGCTCAAATCAAACTACTATCCTCCACAGCTCTCCCCTTATCTACCAAGCAATTAATTTCAACATAGAAAGTTATCACCCACTACATAGTGACCTTCTTGTCCTTCGTCTGTGTGGAAATACCTTCCATGATGGCTCAATCCACAGTTTTCCAAGGGAATGAAGTGAGTCTGGCCTATTTGTAGTTTCACAGATCTTCCATTTTTTCCTTATGTAGATGAACATAATATTAGCCCTTTTGTACTTTTCTAGGACGCCCTGACCTGCACACTCTTTTGACAATGATATAGAAAGTAGTTTTGCAATGAGGTCAGCCGACTCTTTTAGCTCCTTCAGCTGCATTTCATCAGGTCCCATAGACTTGTAAATATGGGGTTTGTATAGATGGTTCCTAATTCATATCTCTTCTACTATTGGTAAGAATTATATATCTACATTTCCCGTTTTCCCAAACACCTTGATAAATTGTACGTTGTTAAAATGAACACTTTCTGTCATTGGATCTTTTTATATAAGTGTAGTTTTTAATTTTTACTTTCATTTTATTCTGATTATGATTATATAGTTAAAGAGAGAAGACTTTTATGCCATTTGACACATCTACAGTGCAGCTGTAACTAGAAATACTTCTTTTTTCACGTAGAAGTCTTTAAAATAGTTCTTGTAGATGAATGAATCCAGATTCTGCCTCAAGAACTTGTGCTACCTGAATATGAACTGGCAAAAAAATCCCAAAGGAAACACTAAACAACTAAGTGAACATGATACATAGGAAAGAGAAATGCCTGTAGTTTTTTTTAAGCGCCATTTCTGGCTCACAGCTGACATTCAGTAGTGAAAGCAAAGCTGAACACTATGGGGATGTGTGAACTTTGGATGTGTTTGGATGATGATGATGTGGGTTTAGTGCCATTGGCAGTGAGGGAGCTTCTGGAGCAGGCAGTGTCAGCGGGAGATGTGTCACCTGCCGGAAAACTGGGACCAGCTCTTGGGCTGATGGCTCTTTCAAGGTGGCTAGGAAACATTTTTGCAGCCTTTCAGATAAACACATTTTCATACGGGGGCAAGAGAACAGAGTAGAGGAGGGAAGGGCACAGGCAATTAACTGGCCATACAAAGACTATGCAGTTCACGAAGAGAAGGCAGAGTAACCAGGGAACTTTTCCTTGCAGGCCTATTCCTGGGAAGAATTCCCCATGAATTCAGTGGACCAGGACCAGTCCCACGTGAGATCAGCACAACCACCTCGCTATACCCATGCAGAGCAATGCATTACATTCAGGAAGGGTATGCAAGCTCCAACGCTAAACCCACGACAAAGCTGATTTTGAAATGGTTTTAATGATAGACAATCTGCATACCAATTGACTCATTTGCGTATACGATAGCTTGGAACAATACCAGAGAAATATGTAAAAAGTTTGCAATGCTGTATGACAATAGCTTCCAAGTATGCTGACCTTCGGTAAATGAAACAAACAGAAAGTACAGTACCCTTTTGATGAGGCATTAATGAAGGATTAAGAGCGGATACAGCTGCATCACACTAGCACTTTGTTACAACTGATTTCACTCCGTGCCTTTTCCGTAATCACAACAGAAACACTGTATGAGGCAGGCAGCGAGCTTACGCTGTAACATATTTTTATTTTACAGCAACCGAGTGGCAGGGAGCAGCACAGTGTGGCCTGGCCACACTGACACGAGGAATCAAGACTCCATAACTTATAAAGTCATAAAGTAGGTATGTTTACTCAGCGCTGAGATGCACGGGAGAATCATTTCTCCAAAACAACGTGTGTACCCATCATGGCAACTCATCTTGGATTTATACAGTGAACTGTTACATATTCAAAAACACCTCTACATATTCACAATATTCCTTCGTTTATTATAATGAGTTTGAGAAGAGACCCCTTCCTGTTTTTTTTTTTCCTGTGAAAGATTTTCCCAGGGATGGGGGCTGTTGTCTTAATTTCCTTCTGCATCCGTGCTCTCAGGAATCCAGTTGTCCTTATCAATGGTGATTCCGCTCTTATCACAGCTCCAGATGACTCGTCCTGCTTATCAGAAATCTTTTAACAATAGACCCCCTTCCTACATAAGACTTATAGAAATATGTTGTTTTAGCTAAACAACTGTCATACTGGTATATTCTGTAGGTGTGAGCAGTTTCTATTCCTCTATCCTTCAAGTGTCAGTTGCTTTGCTAAAATATTATTCTGCAGTGTTAGTCCTTTCTTTATTTTCATCTGGGGCTGCTAAACAATGGTTATCCTGTTAGTACTTCCCCTAGGCCCCAAATCAACACATCGACTGCTGTGGCACCCTCTGGGTGCTCCAGGATGTTTGTTCTCAGGGCATTCGCCTAAGCTAGGACCAAGGGAGAAGTAGGGGCAGCAAGGAGCCCTCCCTACCTACATGTTTGAAATGCATCCCAGCCAGCCACACTGCTGCAATGTGGGAAGGGAAACAGAAGGCAAGAATGCAGATCCTAAGGGGAAAAAATAAATTAATAAGTGAATGGGAAGGACACGAACATTCGTGTGACTCCTTTGTCACCAAGGCTCTGATGTTGCATGTAACAGCTGCAGAGAGCAGAGCTCATGAAAGAGTTTGTAGGCTGGACCTCATCAGATTTTCTATGCACAAAACAATCTTCTAGCGTGCAGCCACCCCAATCTGTTTCAAGGAGTTCTAGTTTGAAGTGGTGCTCAAATCCTCCCAGGGTGAGTAGTGACTACTTATGTTCTTGCCCTTACCTTGTTGCCTTCCTTTGCCATCCACCTCCAGAACAGGGAGGTTTTACCATATATGCATGAAAAATAAAATTTATGCATTTCCATTTTTCCACCATTATGCAGTGTTTCTTCCAAAGTTTACTTATGAGGAACTGAAGATGCAAACATGCGATGAGATTTCTCTTTTAATAAATTGATTGAGTGTTTCGGTTCAGACACTTCTGTCTGCTTCCTGACTCTTACTACTCTCATATACTCAGGATAACTCCCCTGAAGCAACCATTTCAATGAAAAGTTTGCCCTTTCTTCTTTATTTTTGTGTTTTTCCTTTTTTGTTTCTATTCTTTTGCAGATGCAGATGCTCTGGTTGGGTCCCAGCTCTGGCTCTAGATTTCACCATCCAGACTAAGAAGCATTAATCCTACTTTTCAGCTTGGTAAGTATTTGATGCTTCTGATTACATGCCTTGATGCTGTTGTTTTAAAAAGACTATTAGAGGTCCAGCTGGAAGTTTAATTTTCACTGGCATTTCCATTCTCTCAAGTATCAAGAGAGGATGACATTTGTTCTGGAAGCAAGTGCAAGATTTGACAGCCTTGTGGTTCTGCTCTCTTTGTGGTGGAGCAAAGGCACTTGCTTTCTTCTCTGGAGACTCTTGACAAAAAGCACTGGGATGGTGTATTGAACCTCTTGTCTTCATTTATTTTCAATGCAGGTCATTTCAGTCATCTGCCTTAGAGTTTATGCAGGCTACTAGCAATACTGGCACAAGTGCAAGTGAGTGCAGCAAAGAGGTGAGAATGTAAAGGTATATAAGTTAAAGGTATGTATTTTAAAGTTAGTTTTGGTATAGAAGAAAACATTACAGGCAACATCATCAACCATTTGAGCCACAACAGCAACAATATGCTTTGAACAGTTCTTAGAATATCTATGTTTGAGACAACGTTGTTTTGTTAGACCAGTTTAGGAAATGATCTGTTGTATGGTACAGTCTTGCTCTGAGCAGATTGCAGTTCTGAGATAAAATCAGATCACTGAGATGTGAGAACTCAGCCTTTATATCATGTTTGAGGATTTCTGAATGGTGTAACCTTTCCACTGCTATTATTTAATAACTTCCTGATGAGTTTTTCAATGGAAGCTGCTCACATAAGTCTTTCTATGTCAGCGACTACTAATTAACGCAACTTGAAAAGCATTAGAATTTGCTAAAAATGGTCAGGGCAACTAAATAGTCCATATGACTACATAAAGCTAAACAGACAATATACATTGTAGGTTTTCCTATATTGATGTCTAACACAACTTTTTCAGACTGTCCAGTTACTAGATTCACAGCCAATGTTCATGCAATATTTCAATTAATTGAATTCAAATCACTTGTATTACCTATTTTTTTTTCAATTCTAACAATCTCTGTACAGACTTATAGTTCTGCACAAGAAAACAAAAATACAAAATAAGGTAGCAGTTTATTCTCTATAAGAAACAGAAATACTGTTGATTCTGTCTCCTTCGACAGTATTTCTCATTCTTTTAGAGGTGGTAGAAGTGGATTAAAGTCAAGTTCAATTCTCCTTTACAGGCCATTAAAACTTGTTAATTTTGCTCATGAATCTGTCAAGCTTTACATTTCCCATTCTTTCTTTTTTAATCTCCTTTTTCTCCAAGGAAACTTTGTCCAATAAGGCTTCTTATCACACTAAGAGCTCTTTAGTAGAGGTGCGTGGTATGCTATCAGGATAATACTGGATAATCCATCCCAGAGAGAGTTTACAGTCTAGGAAAAATGAACACTAGAAATAGTAGGGTTATTTCCAATTTTGGCACAGTTACGGGAGTAGTTTAAAAAGATGTTGTGGGACCTACTGGAAACTTATTAAATGAACTAGAGGCTTGTTAGTATGTAGATAGACAGAAAAATATCCTGCAGATTGTAAACTTCTACTACTCAAAAAAGTAAAAGGGAAAAAAAATCATATAAATCCAACC
Organism: Coccyzus lansbergi; assembly: GCA_033558105.1. Lineage (NCBI taxonomy): Eukaryota > Metazoa > Chordata > Aves > Cuculiformes > Coccyzidae > Coccyzus > Coccyzus lansbergi. The sequence continues at coordinate 167,741 of JAUMJK010000320.1, read as the reverse complement.
TTCCAATCCATTCGAACTTTCTTGCTAGGAAATGTAAGATTAGCTGTATCAGTTATGAAGATTGGTCCAGAACATGTTTGGTCTCTCTTCATAAATAGACAATACCAGATCTTTCAGAAGAGCAGGGAGAAATCTTAAAGTACAGTCTTCCCTGTACAATGGTGGATAAATCATGACCACAATTTTATGTGCCTCAATAGCTGCAATAAAAAATTAAGAAGAAAAGAGAGAGCATTATCTGCAAAGAAGACTACCTCTGTTCTTAACACATGCTTCCATCTAGGCTACCTTTTGTGAATGAGTATCAGTGTGTTTCAAACAGCATACTTTAAAAAGATCGGGCTGATTTTCCTCCTGTCTTTGAACATCCTCTAAAACACATAAATTGCTGACCTGGCTCAGCCCCAGGCCTCATTTACCACAGTGTTCTGTGCTCCAGAGGAATCATGTAGATGTCATAGAGTATAACCAAACTGTTCCTGAGAAATATTTGCTTATCCTGTTCTTAAAAATCTCCAGCAGTAGAAAAGTTACAGTGCACTGTGTTACACATTTCCAGTGTTTTGCCATTGAGTTGGAAAGTTTTTTCACTAGATTACATCTCAGGAGCTGCAGGGATTCTCTTCTCTGGCCTTACTTGAGGGGGTTTCAAGTAAGATGGGGATTTCCAAGAAACTCAAGCAGGCTTGAAGGTCAGTAAATTACAGTTGCTGAATATCGAAGCAAGAAGAAAGAGTGAATTTCATAGCTGGAAGTGGATGGAAAAGAGAAAGAATAGAAGTAATTAATTAGTAAAGGTGGTGAATGGGGATTGTTGTGACTGAAACTAAAGACTTCAGCTTCCCACTCTTCTTTCCAAGACACCTCACACTTAAGTTTTAAGTAAACCAACAGAAACGTAACAGAGCTGTATGGATCGGGATCTGAGCAGGCTCATACATTTTGGTAAAGATGCGCATGTCATTGTTAGGTATAATCCATGCTTCTGGCAACCTTTGGCAAATAAAAAAGGGGGAAAAGGCCTGGGAGAAGTGTCCAGTGTGACAGGGAGTAATAGTTTTTTAAGATTAAACTCATAGAAAGCTTAGTTAAGATAGTTTACATTGCCAGTTACTGATTTTATTAACTTTAAGAGTATACTTAGAATATATAGAAAGAGACCTGCAATTAGGCAATATACACTGCATATAAAGTAATCACTTGTTTTAAAACACAAATGATGTTGACTATTATAATGTGAACTGTTTTCCAGACAAAAAGAATTAAAGGGATGTAATTGGAGAAGTATGCAGCAGTGGCTAATATGCTATTATTTGCAAAGAGATATTACAACTTATAATCTTCTTTCATGGGTTTACGTTGTTAGTGTTTAATCAGGCGTGTGAATGTATTCAGGTGTTAAACCATTCTATTAGCTAGGAAAATTGCACTATTATTTACTGAGCTGTTTGTGATATATTGTTGTTGGCTTTTTAGTTTCTATTTCTTGTCTTCGTGTGGTTTGTGTAATTGTTCTTTCTACTTTTATCTTGTACGAAGGCTTTAATGTGTCACTAGGACAGATTAACCATGTCAAAAATCAGGATTTTTTTGGATACATTATATGAATTAATCTTATTTCCTATCTTGTTTTATCGGAAGACACCACAGCTACAAGCTGGTGTCTGAGTTTTATTAGTTTTCCTCTGGGAAACTGAATAACATCTGGCATTCCCAGTCATCTCCAGGTCTCAACAGCGATGGTAGAGTGAGAGAAGAAGGGCTTGGTTACAGAGTGTTTGCTCCAGAGGCCATGTCATCAGGAGGTTTGTGGCTGGCCAACATTAGCCTGTGGATTGCAGTCCAAGTGTGGGTCAGTGGGCATATGGTTGGAAAGAGGAAGGGGGCACATGGGGCACATGGTCAGTGAGCACATGACAGAAGAAGAGGCTGAGGGGAGACCTCATTGCTCTCTACAACTACCTGAAAGGAGGTTGTGGAGAGGAGGGAGCTGGGCTCTTCTCCCAACTGACAGGGGACAGGACAAGAGGGAATGGCCTCAAGCTCCGCCAGGGGAGATTTAGGCTAGAGATTAGGAGGAAGTTTTTCATGGAAAGGGTCATTGGGCATTGGAATAGGCTGCCCAGGGAGGTGGTTGATTCACCTTCCCTGAAGGTGTTTAAGGCACGGGTAGATGAGGGACTTGGTTTAGTGTTTGATAGGAACGGTTGGACTCGCTGATCTGATGGGTCTCTTCCAACCTGGTGATTCTATGATTCTATGAAAGGGGCAGAGCAGCAGAACAGGAAGAGGATTCAGAGATGCATTCAGGGTGTTTATAATGCAGGACATCAGTCTCAAGCATGGAGTTAGGTGGGAGGTATCCACTGCTGCCTCAGAACAGTTTTGTGCGGGGCATTTTGAGACGTGAGAAAGTGATGGTCAAAGTTCACTATGTTGATAAGGGACTGTTTTCATGGAGACACATTAAAACAATCTTGAAAATTGACTTTTATGAATATCAAATATGCCTTTGCTGACAGCATTACCTCATCATGTGCTTTACTAAGAAAATCTACTAAAGTGCAGGCATCTTTAGAACATACTGCAGTATTATTTATAAACTTTAGGTTTCTTTGCTAAACCTCTGTTCTGTCAAATCCAGTTGTAATTATCTGATGGTTAATGTCATCCATCAGACCATTTTTTAATTCCACACATGCTGTTTCTGATCCTTAATTCAATGAGTGAATCATTGTTTTCCTGAGGTATTAGCTGCATCTATTCCTTTTCATTTTTTAAAAGAATTGCATTTTTCTTGCTTGTCTCCTTGCAAACAAGTGCTGGAAATTGGTCGTGATGCTCCAAAGCGCTGTTGCTCTTAAACCATTTTTCCCTTCCCTTCCCTTCCCTTCCCTTCCCTTCCCTTCCCTTCCCTTCCCTTCCCTTCCCTTCCCTTCCCTTCCCTTCCCATGATGGACTAAATGTGACCCTCTGATGCTATCAACACTGCCATGGTGTCAGAGCTTAGAATCGTAATGTCGCTAGGTTAGAAAAGACATTTTAGCTCATCAAGTCCAACTGTACTCGTCCACTACTAAATCATATCCCTAAGCACTTCACATACCCGTCTTTTAAATCCATCCAGGGATGGTGACTCAACCACCTCCCTGGGCAGCCTGTTCCAGTGCCAAAGAACCCTTTGGTGAAGAATTTTCTTCCTAATGTCTAACCTGAACATCCCCTGGTGTAATTTGAGGCCATTCCCACCCATCCTATTGCCCATCACTTTGGAGAAGAAACACTCACCTTGCTACAATCTCTTTTCAGGTAATTATAGACAGCTATAGGATCTCCCCTCAGCCTCCTTTTCTCTAGGCTAAAAACCACCAGTTCCCTCAGATGCTCTTCATAAGAATTGTTCTCCAGACATTTCACCAGCTGTGTTGCTCTTCTCTGTACTTGCTCCAGAGCCTCAATGTCTTTCTTGTAGTGAGTGGCCCAAACCTGAACACCAGATTCAAGGTTTGGCCCCACCAGTGCTGAGTACAGGGACACAATCACTTCCCTGACCCTGATGGTCACGCTGTTTCTGATACAAACCAAGATGCCATTGGCCTTCTTGGCCACCTGGGCACACTGCTGGTTCATGTTCAGTTGTCTGGCAACCAACACCCCCAGGTCCTTCTTCTGCCAGGCAGCTTTCTAGCCACTTGTTCCCAAGCCTGTAGTGCTGCATGGGGTTGTTGTGTCCCAAGTGCAGGAGTTGTCACTTAGCCTCGTTGAACCTCATACCTTTGGTCTCAGCCCATCAATCCAGCCTGTTCAGATCAATCTGTAGAGCCCTTTGTTGCAAGCTATTCTATCTGTAAGCTTTTTATGTAATGACATCTAGGTTCCAAGTAAATCAATGTACATTTTGACATCTGGTAGTTTTACTCATACTACAGTTAATTAATTCATGCCTGTGAAGCTCTTTGAAACTATACAAACCCTTACTTGATATTGTTCCTTTTCATGATTTACTGTACTTAACTCACATGAACCTTGAATTAGAGGATTTCTCTCTTTGTCATCTGAAATCAGTCTTATCAAAGACTGACAGACCATTTCAACTTTTCAGAACATGCCTCCTCAGTTTTGTCGTAACTTTTCTACTCACTGAACAAAACACTGTGAAAACGTGACCTCATCAAAGTCAGTAGGGACCATGAGCCTCTCCAGAAAATGTCACCTCAGACACAGCTGAACTCCTAAAGTGCACACGAGAGAGATTTTTAGGAAGTTATAAGAAGTGCTAAGGTTTAACTTCCCGCATATGGGATCTGGTCAAGCTTCCTGCCTTTTCTTGACCTTCCTCTCACTCCAGCACTGTGTGGCGAAAGAGAAACTTGGCCAACTTTGACTGCCACGTGCAGTAAGGCCTTCAGAGTCAGAGATCATGGTTTAGGATTTACGCCTAGATTAATTGCACTTAGAATCTAATTCTATGGTACTAATTTGAGAAAATGTTAGTTTTGTCCAGAACTTAAAAAACCTTGTTCCATTTCTATTCCGTTCTCCTGGAGGTACCATAAACCATCATTTCAAAAAAAAATCTATTTTGCAGGAGTAAGGCTGAGCTATTTATAAAAGTAAGGTGAGGGCTTAAGACCAGAATAATTTTCCCTGAAAATTTGTGGGTTTCTTTTACCCCCATAGCCTGGTGCTCCCAGGACAAACTGAAATGAAGGTGGTGGGATGAGGGAGCACATTGTATTTAAGTCTTATCCCTGACTGGGCATGGGATTTGGCCACACTGACACTTTAGACTAGAAGAATATCCCTGCAAACATGGCTAGAATGAACAGGTACATCTCAAAGACATATTTAGAAATCACCTTAATCTTGCTCTTTGCTAACATAGCTGGTTTTATCTGAAGCAGTGATTTATAATTATTTGGTTTGTATATTATCATACTGCCTACCTACACTTGTATGTTATTTGAAAGTTAATTATACCTCCTATCCTTAAAGTCTCCACTAATATTCAGTTTTAATGCACTAATGTGTTCTTCTTGTATGACATGTATCCTGAATGCAAAAGTTAAAATTACATTGAAATCTTCAGGTAAAAAGAAGGCTCATCTCATTTAATTAATATTTACCTCCAGCAAAACTCTAACTAATTAAATTGGTGCTGTAGGCGGTGGGAAGTGACCTGTAAGGTTCTGGTTACCCATTCTCTGCCTAGTCTAAGGAGTTCTTCCAGCTCCTGTGAGCTGATGAGAGCTCTTTTGAGAATCCCAGCCATGGCAGCAAGAGTACAGATGCTTTTCTTCTCTGTATCATGCCTGTGCTGCTATAAAAACAGAGCAGAGTCAGCACCAGCAACTTCAGGCAAGTGGCCAGAGGCTGGTCAGCAAATAGATTTTGTGTGGCACCCAGCAGCACCACAGAAGGGGAAGCACTTCTCTGCTCCTGGTTGTCACCATGCCTGGGTCACAGTGAGCACTGGATTTCTTTGCTGGAGAGGAGAGTGAGGTATTGCAGTTCATGTAATTCGTGGCATCATTTCCCTCAGAGAGGTCGTGTGCCCTGGCTTCTGCTATGTGGCTACCAATGCCCTTAAATCTTAGACTGAAGAAGGATGTTTCAAGACTCACTCCTTTTGGCAGGTTACAGATTCCTGGATCAAGGTAACAAGAACTAGTCCCATTAAGTGGTACCTGCTAGTACACCCTGGTGTCCTTCAGTATTTGTTGGGTTTGAACCCCATTCAAGGTAAATGGGAGTTTCTTATCACTGGGAAAGAACAGTGGGATTGCTGATGCCACAGACCAGGTGATGGCTCTGCTACCTCCAGCATCACAGCACAGTCGCACTGCAGTCCAGCAGGCACAGGGACCTGAGCTTGAGAAAAGTGGGTTTCAGCTCCCAGTGACACTGCTTCCCTGTCGACATTATTTTGGGCAAATTATTCCAGCTTGTTCAACACCTACTGCTTCCCAGCTGTAAAAACCAGGTGCTCGCAGGTCTTTCCAAGGTCTACTCCTAAACAACTCATGACGATCTTGTGAGCACTATTGAGAAGCTAACTGTCACCAGGAAAAGAACTGAGCCACAACTGTGAGTTTCCCACAGCTGGAATGGAGGGAAATGACTTGCAGTCTTAACACGCTTTCCACTGGCACTGCTGGGATGGGGATTCATAGAATCATAGAACAACCAGGTTGGAAGGGACCCATCGGATCTTCTAGTCCAACCATTCCTATCAAACACTAAACCAAGTCCCTCAAGACCTCATCTACCCGTGCCTTAAACACCTCCAGGGAAGGTGACTCAACCACCTCCCTGGGCAGCCTATTCCAATGCCCAATGACCCTCTGTGTGAAGAACTTCCTCCTAATCTCCAGCCTAAATCTCCCCTGGTGGAGCTTGAGGCCATTCCCTCTTATCCTGTCCCCTGTCACTTGGGAGAAGAGGCCAGCTCCCTCCTCTCTACAACCTCCCTTCAGGTAGTTGTAGAGAACAATGAGGTCTCCTCTCAGCCTCCTCTTCTCCAGGATAAACAACCCCAGCTCTCTCAGCTGCTCCTCATAGGTCCTGTTTTCCAGCCCTTTCACCAGCCTCGTTGCTCTTCTCTGGACTTGCTCCAGAGCCTCAACATCCTTCTTGTGCTGAGGGGCCCAGAACTGAACACAGGATTCAAGGAGCGGTCTCACCAGTGTCGAGTACAGAGGGAGAATAACCTCCCTGGACCTTCTGACCACGCTGTTTCTGATACAAGCCAAGATGCCATTGGCCTTCTTGGCCACCTGGGCATACTGCTGGCTCATGTTCAGTCGGTTGTCAACCAACACCCCCAGGTCCCTCTCCTCCTGGCAGTTTTCCAGCCAGGCTTCTCCCAGTCTGTAGCTCTGCATAGGGTTGTTGTGCCCCAAGTGCAGGACCCAGCATTTGACCGTGTTAAACCTCATGCCGTTGGACACTGCCCAGCGGTCCAGCCTGTTTAGGTCCCTTTGCAAAGCCTCCCTACCTTCCAGCAGATCGACACTTGCACACAGCTTTGTGTCATCTGCAAACTTGCTAACGGTACACTCAATGCCTTCATCCAGGTCGTTGATGAAGACATTGAACAGGGCTGGACCTAGCACTGAACCCTGGGGAACACCACTTGTCACTGGTCTCCAGCTGGGCTTAGCACCATTTACCGCCACTCTCTGGGCCCGGCCATCCAGCCAGTTTTCTACCCAGGATTTTTCCCTCCATGCATGTCCCCTCACTAGAGCTAGGACGCAATCACCGTACAGCCAAAACAAAATGCACCCTATTTTCCAATGAATGGATCCTTTTATATGTCTCTCAAATAGGTTTTCTGACATGGTGGCCTAATGAACTAACAGAATTGAATAGATATCATTACTCTAAATTATTTTTAACAGATCTTATTAAACATTGCTGATCTAAACGGTTTGATCTCACTGAAGTATGTAAAGCATCCATTCAATGACTTGGTTATGGAGTCATCATTTAGTCCAGAGGTTAAATGCAAAGTTTTATTGTGTATAGTATTGCAAAAATAAACCCAGGCTTTTAGTTTTGATTTCCACTTTATTGATTTACACTAGGTAAATTTAATTCCAAATCTTACAGATGACTGAGATAGTCATTCAATTTTGTCATTGTAGTGAAGAAGCCATTAGGAAAATGGAGAAGTAAAGGTCAGACTAATCTTTTGTGGAATGAAGAATGAAAACTGAATTTTATTCAGAGGTCAGATTTGTACCAAAATTTCTGAAGCACTCATACTATGCCATTACTTAAACATTTACAAAGTTGTGTTGATATACAATGGTTGTGAAACACCACACTGTTCAACAGAAGATGGAAAAGTGGGAAGCACCTTGTTTCCTTAAATGTATGGTTTGTGAAATTTCCTTTTTATGCAAACAAGGTGATCATCCATAGCCATTTTTGTACTCTGTGATCCAATAGAGGTGTTTGGCCCTGTAGACTGACTGTGACGTGGAGAGAGACCATGGATCTGTCTCAAACACATACCCATAAGCTTATAAATAGTCAGTATTTTCTTCTTAGCAGTCACTTCTTGCCTCCAGGGATACTTACAGGAAACATTCTGTTACATTAAACAAACTGAATTTATTGTCTTTAATTTAACTTTTTTTTCTTTTTACACATGAAAGATAGCGATTGTGTTTTAAGAAAACATTTCACATTTCATAGAATCACAGAATCACTAGGTTGGAAAAGACCTCCAGGACCATTGAGTCCAACCATTCCTATCAACTACTAAATCATGTCCCTGAGCACCTCATCCACCTGTCTTTCAAAGACCTCCAGGGATGGTGACTCAACCACTGACCTGGGCAGCCTCTGCCACTGCCTGATGACTCTTTCTATGAAAAGTTCTTTTCTGAAGTCCAGTCTGAACCTGCTCTGGCAGAGCCTGAGGCCATTCCCCTTTGCCCTGTCCCCTGTCGCTTGGGAGAAGAGCCCAGCTCCCTCCTCTCCACGACCTCCTTCCAGGCAGTTGTAGAGAACAATAAGGTCTCCCCTCAGCCTCCTCTTCTCCAGGCTAAACAAACCAGACTCTTTCAGCTGCTACTAGATTTCTCCTTGTTATGGTACTACACAAAAGGCCACTCACTACACAACAGTTTTACTTGCTCCTCTCATAAAAGTCCTTACCAGCAGCCCAAGGTGTCGTTGCCTATGAGGGCTAGAAATGTAGTTGAGCAAATGGAGCATTTTCTGTGCAAATTCCAATCTTGCTCTGTCAGTTGGGCAGGAATTATACTGATTTCCCACTTGCCATTTCTTTAATTTCTTTCACTATGAACATAATGCCCTTTGCCTCATTTGGCTGTTTCTGACACTTCTTACCTTCAATCAAAATGCCGATATCCCTCTTTGCATTCTTTACATTTGCCCCAAGTACCAACAACCTTGAACCTACGGCACACTGAATACTCACAAAGCAGAGAGATAAGTTTGTGTACTGACATGATAAGAAAATATATATTTCATAAATATATATGAGAGTCAAAGAGTTTTCAGCAGATTTCTTCATTTTGGAAGTAAACACTAATCCTGAGAAAAACAGTGGATTTTTGAACCATGAGCTTTAACTTTTAGTTCTACAATATGATTTAAAAACTGACATGGACAGAACTAAAGGAAGTAATAACCATAAGTGTCTTGAGGAAGCCCTCTCAGATTCTACTCTGAATGGGTTGGTGGAAAAAATGTACTATAATTACACTGTATTAAAAAAACTAAAAAACAGAAGTCTGACTTAGCAACAGAAAACCTCTCTCTGATGTCAGACACATTCCCAGGCATGGTGTTAACACTGCATATGTTAAACGAAGGAGAACGATGAAGTCTGGGCTTCTGTGGGGTTTTTTTTGCAGACTCCTTGTGTAACTCCAGGTGAGGTCCAAAGAGGCTTCATTTCTATGCTGACCAAAGCTGAGCTGGCAATGAACCTGTGTTTTCTCATCTTAAGATAAAGTTTATTATTTTCTAAAAAGCAATGTGTGAGAAGGGCTAACTACAGTGCCACACAAGAGAAAATGCCTGTAACTGTACCTCTCCCTCCTTGTTTCACATGGAGCTATCACTGAATCCTGTCATTTTTCTTCTTATGAGGCAACTTATCATGAATTGACAGAAGAAATAATGATTATTTACTGAACAAAAGAAGGCATATTTTGAGGATTTCACTTTCTGCTTATTGTTCTTCTACCGAGCCCCACTTCTGTCCTTAAATTTCACAGAACTGCCTCCCTCACTTCTGTATTCCCTCAGCACCAAGACTCCTGTTTATTCCATTTAGTGTATCTTTTTAAAGGGAATGATGGAAAGAAAGACTAATTTTCTGTAAAAGTTTGGTGAGATCTCTTTGCAGTGGTTTGTACAAGTGCGGAGACCAAATGCCTAGAAACGTGTGAAAAATGTGCTTCCCTAAAATTCCCTTAAATGTGGACTATACCTATGCTATATAGTTCAAATACTCACTTCTTCTGTTACTTCTATCTGCATGAAAAAAAATTATTATGTCAATGAATTTTAATTAATGACAGATTACATTAAATTATCTGGTTTAGATTTTGTGCCCTTTTATGCCACTGATGTATCAGTGATTTTCAAATGTTACTTAGACTAAAACACCCAGTAAAAATAGAAAATGGCTTCAGAATCCTGGATTAGCTGTCACTGATGGCATAAGTCTGTCAATAGCAGCCAGTAAATGCATGAGACTGACTTTTTGCTCCTATTTTTATTTATAAATTCCATTTCAGAATAGCAATACGACACTGCAGGCCCGGCATTTTGAAGGGATTATTGCGCTTCTCTTATAACTAAAGTCATTTGCCCTTTAGCGTTGTGTCTTATAACACCTCCTGAGGTGTTCAGTAGTAGTCCAGAAATGCATGACATGCTGTGTCTTATAGCTTAAATTTATTTAGCTTGATCATACGGAGAAATAATGGTAAAGTAAGAGAATGTGCAAGGAACACCACCACCACCCTCAGCTATTCCATTCTTTTTCCATTCTTTTTTAATCAGCTCGTAAGTAAAATAATTCACAGGTTTCTAACTGCTTGTTAAAATGTACATGGAACATGGAAGAATTGTTTCCCTGTTACGGTATCTTGCAGTATATATGAAACACCAACCTTTTAATACAGGTCAGATTGTTGCATAATATAGAAATACAGATAAATTCTTAAAAGGGTTAAACAGTTCCATTCTGCCTTAAATTACCACTGTCATTCAATTCATTAGATGAGTTTATGGAGTTACAATATGTCTGTAATTTATAGCCTGCTTACTGACAAAGCTTAATGCTAACATATGCCTAATTTGCCAAGGTTATCTCAAGCTCCATTCATCTCCCCCACTAACAATATGCTGCTGATTCCATGCTTCATGGATGAGGTACATGCGGTTTCATATTTAGTGCTATCAATCACAAGTAATTGCCTCCAGCTCCCCGCCTCAGTGTTCAAAGTGATTTCTCTTCAGCCTCCGAGGCTTGATGAAAAGGGAATGCGTAGCCAGAGGAGGGCATCCTCCTCCAGCCTTAGCAACTACAGACTTGAAGGAGCTGGATATCAGAGAAGAGAGGCATACCTGCATCTGCTATTTCAAAACTTTTCAATTCTGGGGCAGATTTATTTTTTTTTTTTACAGTCACAGAAGTTTGTTCACAGGTATATACTTGTGCAGCAGCTATAATCCTCCCATGGGAAGTGAGCTGGCTTCTGGGTTGGCACCGTCAGGATTTCCCTGTGACTTGACCATGAACACCTCCAGCCCAACTCCCCAGATCACAGCCTGGGGATGAACCACTGTGCTCCTGGGCATGAACCCCTGTGCTCCTGGGCCTCCAGTGGGACTGCACTGGCATGTGGGATGTGGCAGGGCCAGATGTGTTAGAGGACATTGCAGTTCATGTTTGTATTTTCAGTATCCACTGAGTCTTCTTAATGGAATTGCTGCAATGCCAACAAAATATATTTTGGGTAGCATAAGATTTTTATATTGTAAAAGCAGCAGTCCTGCCAACTCTTAAACCTGTGCCCATCTTCATTCCTGGGAAAGATCTCTTTGGTTTGCCTTGCAAAGTCTAAGAAGAGCAATTAACTCACAATTCTCCACTTTCTTTCTCTTTTGTCTGCCCACTGGAGTCTCCTGCAATTTCACATTAAGCTATTATGGCCCCTCATATCAGTATATGCTTACTCCTCTCTCTGTAATAATTAGGCTTTTTATATATGGCTGAAGCCATCCTAGAGGCTCAACAGTGAATGGAAAACTCAGCTGAAGCGACTGATGCTGAACTGTTTATGGGGAATTATGAAAATTATGGGGATTGCTCATATTCCTATAGGAGTACTAGCATTTGTATTTATAGCACACAGATTAAAATCTTTGATTTTATGAATGTAAACACACACATACACACACACAAATGAGCTGATGAGCCATGACTCTATGTGGCTTCCTGGGCCTTTAGATGTATTCAAGAAATCTCTTAGGTCATGATACAACACACAGCGAATGAGTTAGTAAATGCATTTTGCCTAAAATACTCCCACTGTACATTGGGATTTTACAATCAAGAATGTATAGGAAAAGATTTGTTCTTTGGGGTTTTTTTGTGTGTGTTTTCTATATCATGCCAGAACTCATGCCATGAAAAGGTAGCAGTCACAGGCTTGAAGTAAATTCATTTAAGAAAGAAGTAACTCCTATAACAATCAGAAAAAATATTGCACTTGCAGGTAAAAGTACTAACTCTTGCTGCAGGGTTAATTGTGGTTCTGTTTGTTATGATCTAATATTTGAGTGAATTTAAAACTGCAGTCATCCTTGCTCGTACTTAAATAAATTTTTATTTCGGAAGAACCCGACAGGATAAAGTCGAAGAATCTGCTAAAGATTTGTATTCATTTTCCTTCTGTCCTCAAATAAAGGACTAATCATTTTATGATACAGTTCTAACTTTTTAAGTTTAATTCTTAGTCAAATCAAATGAGCAATAGAAACACTTGTAACATTCTTTCCCATATAATAAGTGTTTCTATGATTTATAATTCAAGAGGATTATGCCATATGAGTACAAAATAATTTACATTTAAATCATAGAGTATTAGCTATTAATAAATACAGGGGTTGGGTTTTCTTCTACTTGGAATGTCTGAAATAAACATAAAAATAAATGAAACAGATGATTTCTAGAAAATATTTCTGAAATAGAATTCTTAAAGATCTTTTTGAAATACAAGTGTTGTGAGGCTTCAGAAACATACACAATTATCTAAATGTAACTTAAGCAGTACTAGCCAGTAAAAGAGAAGTAGATGCCACAAGTATTCATAATACTTATCTTTTTGTTTTAAAGAATGTTTCTTAATCAGTGGCTGGAAGGAAACATCTTTGTGAATCTTTGCATATATTCCAAAGGGCTCTAAGGCTAAGTGGCTGCACTTTGCATTGCGTCTGCTGAGTTCCCATTCAGAGCCTCCCTGACAAGCGGTGGGTGGAGGGGTGCTGTGCTGTGGTTTGTGGGAATAAGCTCTTTCAGTTCTGGTTTATTACATGGCTAATTAACCAAGGTCACTGAGTTCTTTAATAAGTCTGCCAATAGAGACATCATCAGTGTTTTAACAGATCTGTTTATTATATCACATGCCCCGATAATAGGACAATGATCAAAAACCCTGTGGGGGAGCATTTACCTGAAGCATTGTATAAACATGCAGATATAGGAAACAGAAGTAAAATTGAAAAAATAGGTGCCATGGCATTCTGGATTTTGACATGTTTAATCTCAAGCCTATTTATTTTCTATATTATTTCATTTTCTATGTCTATGTGTCTTGTGTAGCAAATACAAATAATGATTACAAGGATTTCTAAGCTGTAACAGTAACATGTCACAGTAATAACCTGATTTACCTGTGACACAGGAACTTTGATGAGATTACCACTCTGTATACAAATTAACAAGGAATGTACGGTGGTGCATAATTAGGGAGTAAGACAAGGAGCTGTGCCTCAGGATTATACACCAGGCTAAGATAAGCCTCAGTGTCCCTGAAGCTGTCGTGAATGCAGAGCAGAGCTGATTACTGCTGACTCTGCTCAGAACCATCTTGCAAGCTGTTGTCACCTTCATTTATGTAGCTAAGGAGATTTCTTAAAGCTAGTGAGAGCAGTGATGTGTTCTGGGCCAAACCTTTGGTGGTCAGAGGCTTCCTCAGGCCATCCTTGGCATGTGTGCTGTCCCCGCTCCTGCTCCAGCCCTGTATGTGAAACCATGTGTGCTTGAGGCTGTTCTTGTGTGAATGACAGATACAACACTTCCCATGGGAGCTTTGGCAATGGTTCATCAACTCCACAACACCTAACTTGTACCTGCCTCCAGGAAAGCCTGTGGCAGCTGTGCATTACTCCCTTCACATTTGCCAACACCAGCTCATGGAAACACTGCTGCTATGTGGCAGTGCTCCTAACACCAGCATTCATTGTGGCAGCCTCTCCTCAGCCATGAGGTTAGCTGCATCCCCCACGTCTGAGATTGTTGGGTCACTTGCGGTTATTGATCCTGCTTCTGAGCTGATCTGTGTGGAGCACATTTGTCCGCGCCTACATAGATATGTGCATGCATCTCCAAAGTCCCGTCTGAACAGTTTGACCTCTGCAATGCCACTGCCTGAACCAGGACAATTTTAGGATGATCTTCAGGAAGGCAAGGGATGTGCAGTCCAATCTTGAGAGCTGATGGAAGGGGCAGTTTGAGCAGTCTTACCTGGGGAGTGCTAATCCTTGCTTGCTGTAGTGCTGATCTCTGTAGGGCCCTGTTTTTATTACGAGAAGGTTGCCAGGGTCTGATGTGCATCCCAAAGACCTGTCCAAAACTTCTGTAATGTTCACAGAGGATGGAGGCTGTACTTTTTATTTGTGGCCCCAGCTGCAATTTTCTGGGCTGTGATTTGAGAGGCTGGGTGCTTCTATAGTTACAGCTGTATGCACTGTATGCACTGTAGTTCCAGGGTGCTCCAGGGCAGGTGGGCACCTGTGATTCTCTTCTGACTTTTCCTGCACTTCTTCCAGAGACCTCTGGTTCACTATGCAAGCCGTCTCTAGGTTCACCACCTCAGTATTTCTCTACATTTCATCCCCATCCTCCATCTCACATCCTGACTCGATACCAAGAGATGACCTGTTTCCTTGTGGTGGAAAGCAAGAATCCCAAGGGTACTGTGTAGTTTGCTGGAAAGGTGTCTCTTGGACCACAATCTCTAGAGAAAAGGAGGCTGAGTGGAGGCTTTATAATGATCTAAAACTACCTGAAAGGGATAACAGAATAAAAGAATGGTTTGGGTTGGAAGGGACCTTAAATATCATCTAGTTCCACCACCTATGTTTAATATCCTTAATAATTCTTAATTGGATGGGGCCACCCAAGGCCTCATCTAATCTGGCCTTGAATGCTCCCAGGGAGGAAGCATCCACAACTTCTCTAGGCAACCTGTGCAAGTGTTTCACCACCCTCGTTGTGAAGAAGGAGGTTATAGCAAGATGGGTGTTGGTCTTTTCTCCTAAGTAATAAATGACAGCAGAAGAGGAAATGACCTCAAGTTGTGCTAGGGAGGGTTTAGACTGGATGTGAGGAAAAATTTTCTCAACAAAACAGTTGTGAAGAATTAGTATAGGCTTCCCAGGGAAGTTGTTGGGTCACCGTTCCTGGACATACTTAGAAAATGTGTAGATGTGGTGCTTAGAGACATGGTTTAGTGGTGAACTTGGCATTGTTAGGTTAAACGTTACACTTAATGATCTTAAAGGTCTTTTCCAACCTAAACAGATCTATGATTCCATGATATTTTCTTTACTGACTTGCACCTTCTTCTATAGAGGTTATTCCCCACTTTATTTGGTACTGCTAGGAAAACCCTTACCTCCATTACTCACTTACTCAACATTCAAACAAGCATCTTCTTAGTCTCTCCACTTCAGAAGAAAGCTCCTACTAAAAATTTGCAGTTCATCTCATTTTATCAGATCTCTTCTCAAGGCTCTTCTGCTACGCCTATAAAGATCCCGAAAATAGTCAGGCTGCTGGAGTACAGAAACCATCTCTTAGATGGTGCAGAAACCACCACTCTCTCCTCATCAATTTCCCACGTCTATTACATTCTCCTAGACCTGCAAGATGGAGTTCACCTCTGGGTCAGGATATTTGTACTTACTTATGTACATGAAGGTGTTGCATATGCAACAGGAACTCAGGCCTTCTTTGCGGTCAGCTGTGTCTAGTTGGTACAGTCAGTGCAAATGTCAGGATGAGCCAACTTCTTCACCATGGACACTGGGGACTTGAGTCATCTACCAAAATTCCCGGTAGAGAGTCAGTACAGAAGTAGGAAGCCAAGGGTAATACATGTAACAAACAATTATAGCCATAAAGGAAACCTAAAGGCACATTGCGGGGAGGTGCCGGGGGGGGAATTCTCCCTATCGTTATCTGGCCAAAAACCTTTGCTCCCCAGGAAGTCTGTGCTGTCTGAAGAAACTAAATAATAGTTATCAGTGCCTTTTAAACTAAGTAACATCACTTTTGAAGCTAGTGCTGGTCAGCAGCAGTCACAACCAAAACCAGTCATCACTGTAGTCCTCCTTACAAGGACCTAATGCAGCACAGGGCAAGATGCAAAAGAATGACCAGGACTTTTCAACGTCTTTTAGTCTGTGAGGTGTATCACATCATCGTAAATCACACCTCTATAACTTGGTTTCTATTCATTCCTGAGACCATTTCTGGTCTTGTCTCTCAGAAACAAGTATGCTTGTAAATATATATTGTCAGAATGAAAGAAAGATAAAACTGAGAATAATAAAAAAAAACACCCAAACCACCCCATATCCAAGGACCTATGCCCTGTCAGTGTGAAGTGTCAGCAGGAATCAGAGGTCTGATTCCACAAAGATCAGGCGAAGAGAAAACGTCTTACTTTCTGTCCCTGCAATTCACAATTCAGTAACTTTAGCAGGTTAATCTGGAATTATAATTTGCTCTTTATCTGTTTAATGTCCTGTTACAGTCCTTGGAACACAGGTGAAAATACTGTCCTTCTAATACACTCTGTGTTAAGCTAATGTCATAACCAGCAGGATCCAGAGACGTGCTAGTGACTTGGGTTAAATTACAGAGTCAACAGTCTGCAGCTCATGTCACACATAGATTTGTTTCCTTGCTGCCAAGAAAGAAATTCAAGCACATTGCACATGTTCTGGGTGAGTGAAAGAATGGAACAACTATCCCTCACATTTTTAAAAAGGAGAAGAGTGACAAGATCTTCATTTTTTATGAAACAAAATGAGATGTGTCTTATTTGATCTGATTTTATTTCAGATTTAATGGTACTGTTACTCACAGGAACCTAGGTATTTCCACACTCAGTGAGGACAAACAGGCTGTTCTTTAGAAGTAAGGGTTACAAGGTTACAGAGAAGCTCCCCATAGACTTGTACCCTGTGGCACCCATGCAATTGTACCAATAGTTTAACATCGTGGAGAAGGCTGTGGTAAAGGGAAGTTTATAAATAATTTAAGTTAGGAGCAGTTTAAAACATTGGCTTGTTCAACACCAGTATAAGATGCCAGCCTTATTGGGATTTTGTACCATATTTTGATTGTGGAGCCTTGAAAGTAAAGACTGGATAGGCACAACTTTGTTCATATCGGTACTGAAAGGTCACACAGTAGTACCATACACATCCAATTCTTACTCAAGAGCATAATTAGAGAAACAATCTCCCTGCCACCCCAGTTGTAAGGGCAGTGTATTTGTAAACATTTAATTATCTGCTTTGTAAAACCTGAACTGATGTTTTATAGGAAAAATCTAGCCATGATGTTTCTGGAGAGAATGATATTAAATCTTTCATTGCTTTTATTTTCTTCCAGCAGTGCCTAATATCTAAATAGCATAGATTTAAATCACTTCCACAAAGCTTTTGAACTGAGTAGGCCATGCCAACCATTTTACCAATAATCTCTTTCTTTCACATCTATATTTTTACAAGTCATGTGAAATCTGCTCTGTTTGGTATTATCTGTAACTTTTTGAGTAGAAAGAGTACCTTCTTATCATCATTTAACCTGAACACTACCATTCAAACCCAGCTAATAATTTAAAGCAGTATAAAAATTTAATCAGTTAATGTCTTTT
Source organism: Coccyzus lansbergi (assembly GCA_033558105.1). Classification (NCBI taxonomy): domain Eukaryota; kingdom Metazoa; phylum Chordata; class Aves; order Cuculiformes; family Coccyzidae; genus Coccyzus; species Coccyzus lansbergi. The sequence continues at coordinate 150,009 of JAUMJK010000320.1, read as the reverse complement.
CACAGTGTTTTTTAAGAGTCGTTTTGGGTTTAGACACCCACAGGTTGTCTCCTTTTGTAAAACGGGGTGCTTTTCTTTTAAGCTCCCATACATTGCTTGCTAAATCCTCAGTGAGTTGAGGGGCTTACACCAGCAGGATTTGTACACATAGTTCTCTGAAAGTTGCCATTAAAACACTTCATAAATGTGGGTAACAGTGCAGTAAAGGCATTGTGGGTTGTAAAATAACTCTGCATCTTGGATTTTAAAGTTTTTCTAAAAGCACTCTGTTGCTGCAGTTTCTTTCATTATCAGTAGCAAAATGGTGATCATTATGTTACCTTAACAAATTATTGCAAGATCTGTTTGGAAAGTTCTTTAAGCCCATAATTATAGATCTATAATGGTCTATAATTTCTGAACTTCGCTTTCTTAATCACAAAAATGGTTTGAAAGACTCTGAGCCTTCATCACTCATCCTGTATGAAAGCTCAAGCATCCTGTATATACGGAATCATGGAATCACGGAATCATGGAATCACAGAATCATAGAATGGTTTGGGTCAGAAGGGACCTTAAGGATCACCTACTTCCAACCCCCCTGCCATGGGCAGGGACACCTTCTACTAGATCACATTTCTCAAAGCCCCATCCAACCCGGCCTTGAACACCTCCAGGGATGGGGCATCCGTGACTTCTCTGGGCAATTTTTTCCAGTGCCTCACCACCGTCACAGGAAAAAAATTTCTTCTTAATTTCTAATCTAAATCTCCCCTCTTTCAGTTTAAAGTCATTACCCCTCATCCTACCACTGCACTCCCTGATAAAGAACCCCTTCCCATCTTTCCTCTAGGCCCCCTCTAGGTACTGAAAGGCTGCCATAAGGTCTCGCTGTAGCCTTCTCTTTCCTAAGCAGAACATCACCAGCTGTCTCGACCTGCCCTTGTGTGTGTGTATGCAGCACAACTTGTCATTGTTATGACTACTTGACACTCCATCTGTGCTTGGAGAACTACCGCACAACCAAAGTAGGCTTCCCTTTGTGCAACTCTTGTTTCTGTTTAAATGTACTTGCACTGCCTTATGTGAAGTGGAGGCCATCCTTCTTATTGGCTGGTCATGGCCTCGCTAAATTAGTTTGGCTTTTTGAAAAACACAGCTCATCGCTTCCAAAATTGCCATCAGGTCAGCATGAAATTTTCTTTAACAGAAGCACCCTTATAGCCAATACTAAGATTTATTTGGTTTCTTAAAGGAAGGTGAAATCTGCTGAGAGGATTTTCCTGAAACATCTGTCAGTTTGTCTAACCCCTCAGAAAAGACAGCTAGAGGTTCTCTTCTTGCATCCAGAAATAAACAGCAGGGTGTGTCTCTTTGTACAGAGCCTGAAGAACAGAAGGGGTGTTTGGGACTTTCTTTGCTTTGATCCAACAGGTAAAGCCAGTGTGTCTGGGATTTAACCCTGAGACTGGAGGATTTGGGGCCCTAGTTTTTCTTGATTGGAAAGAAAGGGAGCTTAGGACTACATAGGCCTTTTTATTTTAACCCAAACTGTCTTGAAAAGGTAGGCAGTGGTTAGGAACGAGAACTGGCTGAAGAAATATTTCATCTTCTGGAACTGAAAATAGTGCAAGTATTCAGAAAATAGAAAACCAGATTTCATTGTGCAACCAGTAACTGTGAATTACCCATCTCCTTGAGATATAGAAGAACATCTGAAACTTGTTTTCATACTCTTTTGGTGATCTTGGGCAAGAGGCCCTTGCATACTTTGAAAACTCTTCAGAGAGAGAGCATTGTAATAATAAGAGATACCTGAATTTGAGACTTTTATTGCACCACTGTGTTGAGAAATCTTCAAAAACAACACATAGAATACTGGAATAGTGTTTTCATTTTGCACATCGTCTCCATTCTCAGTAGTTCACAGGTGGCATTGGTCTCTCTTTGTCTTATGACTAGAAGAAATGCTTATACTCTGGATGCTTCAGAGTCGCCATTCTCCAAAATTGCCTGTAGCTTTGTTTGCTCAGTTCTGCATGCAAGGGAAAGACAGACTTTGATTTTCACCCTATTATGTTAGGGTGAAATTGCTAGTTGTTTGTATTTGTTGTACTTCTATTCTGGGCTTTCATCCAATACCTTTTATTAACATTTTTTCTTGGCTGTCGTTTGCATTCCACATCCTATTTTTAATTTATTTTTATTTTTAACTTATTCCCACACTTGTCTTTTTTTCCCCCTTAGCCTCTCTCACAGCATTTTCTGCTGTTTGCTGAAGCTATTTCCTTCATGACTTTCTTCACCAAGGGCACCGTATCTCAATAGCAAAGTTCTATTTAAGCTCTCTAAAGAAATGTTGTTGTGTCATCATTCACTGACCTAGGAACTCCCTATCAAAATGCTTTGAAATGGAGTGTTTTGTGATATTCAGCTTAACGGTGACCATCAATAGCCAAAGATTTAGTTTTCATTGTACAGAAATAACCTACGAGTGGAAAATTTATTAAAATGCTAGGTTACTTTTTTAATAGAGCTCCTTTTCCCCTCCTGATGGGATACCATGGAGATGTTGCAGCCAAACCTGGCACACTGACATCATGGGTTTGCACTTGTACTACTGGTCTGAAAGGTCTAGTTTAATTTCCTGTCAGATTTAGAAATCTGGAGAGAGAGAGACCAGTCTAATACTGAAACTACTAACCATCTCTGGTTAACTTCTGTCCTCTATTAGTCTCTTGCTCCTTTTTCTCAGAGGCTTGGAGCACATTTGCCAGAATAAACCATAGGAGTTTGGAATGCTGTAAACTGGAAGACACCAGTGAATAGACCTGGAAAGACAGAAGGTCTCTGTGTACTGGCGACTGTCTCATTCTGATGTCTGTCTAACATGGTCTTCTTTGTTGAGATGACCTTCTTGAGAGTTGGCAACCGTAGAGGCTGCTGTCTTCCACAAAAGCACTTTCTTTGTGGTCTGACTTGAGCACCATTTTAAGTTTTGCAGACCTTGCCAAGAATGGGAAGGCAGACAGATGACTGGCTCAGGTACCTCTTCTGTCCCAGATTCCTGCTCCAGCTGGTGTGAAGCTGTCAGACTTGTAGGAACTGTGGCCAGATGCTTGGCCAAAACTTGACCTGTCTGCCTGAGTCCACCTAATACCAGCATTACAGAAACTTTTGGTGTCGATTCACTTCAACTTTGGGATTAGAGTCCACAAGCCACCTGAGTGTTTGACTCCTGCCCCATGTATTTATGTAAGCACCCACATTTATTTCAGTTTGGCAGAAACCACGCTGTGCACATCTCCAGCTAGAAAAACTCTTGGGAATGCTAGGCGATAGGGGGATCTTTGTTCATTTCTTCTCACAAAGGTGTTCTTTCAGAGGTGGTGTGTGGTAAACAGAAGAAAGCATAGTTTACAGCTAAATTTGTTGATCTAGGTTCAAACCTAGAGGCCTTTTAGTGTAAGATCTCTCATATTCCAGCAGATATAAACACTATGTGGCCTTGTATTCTTCTGCTTACCAGTTAATTGGTGAGACTCACTGCTTTTTCCATAACAGTGAGGTCTACAGTTCTTGAATCTGCAGCAATTATAGTTTCACGTAACATGACTGCTAAGTTTGGAGCCAGTATTTTGCATTCCTATTGTTGTCTGATTATACCTGCAAGATATAAACTAGGTAGAAAATTCTAAATCTGAATATTTTTAACTTCTCTGTAAAATGTAGCGGTTTATGAGCACTTTTTAAAATTAAAGATGAGCTTTTCTATTTTTTTCCGTGCCACTCTTTTTGTTCTATATTTCTGTTATGTATTTTTCTTGAATAAGCCTGTCCCATAGACTCATTAAAAGTCCAAAATGTACTAGGACAGATTATCATCCCGGGAATGTGGAATTCCAGAACAAAACCAGCTTGTCCATTTTTCCTTCATGTGAAAGCCTGGCTGTGCCCGTCATGTCAATGAATCCCTTCTTGGCTTGCTTGGAACAGAACTCCAGAGTCAAGAGTCCTCCACTGGAAATGTCTCAGTAGCACTGCTAGACAAATAAACCCAGGGAATTCTTGCTCAAGTGCCTGTTAACCTCTTCTGTCCTGGGGATGAAGAAGAAATGAGAGGTAGATTTCAAACTGTTCGACTGCTGTGCTCCATCAGGAGTGCTGGTGAGCTGTGCTAGTGTAAACACAGTCCTGGGGAGTGCTCTGTCTTAGAATGGAATGTATCAGTTGGTATATTTATTAGTACCTTCCCTGACAGCTTGGCAGGATACACCAAGGCAATGTGGTGCAGTGGTGGTTTGGTGAAGTTCATGGACCCACTCTGTGTTAGGCATATATTATACGTGAAATGGAAATTTAATTATTGGTAACACAAACAACATATTAGCTCCCCATATCCTTCTTTTAATTTGTTTGGGCCTCATAGTTTTCAAAGGTGAGGTTAATTTACTGATTCCTGAATTCATTCACCCATCCTACTACCACCACCAAACACTCACCCTCTCAAAAACAGAATGAAAACCAGCTGGATGTCTTATGCATAATGACAATTCCATTAGTTTGCAATTTGGACAATGGTAATAAAAATCATTCTTCAAATGTTAGTAGGCAAACATGTTTTTATAATCTGAATGGCCATGATGTCCCAATTTGAACAGAATCTTCTGAAATGCATTGGTATTTCATGGACTTCAAATGGAAAAGAGTGCAAGAAAATCTATTCTTCCTCTTCTTCCTCAGATTATTTCAGCTAACCCAGAGAAGAGCCATTCAGTTTAATTTATTTTGCATATGCAATAATGGAATAATGCAACAGAGCATTATTGCATTAGACATGCAGACAATAAAAAATGAATGTCAAACAATGCCAGAATTTATAATTCATCCTTTCAACTTGGTTTGCACTTTACAGCCCAAGCTTGTAAGTAGGTGCATCTCCTGTGATTTCATTTTTTTTTTCTGACTTTGCTAAAGATTTGTCAGAGATAAATCTTGCTCTTTTATATCAGCAGGAGCATACAGACAACAGTAGGAAGTACTCCATCGGTAACACCAATGATCAGGAACTGGAATCTAATGGGGAATTCCCCATGCATGTGTCAAGATTTTAGCATAAAATTTAGCTTCAGCTTTTATTTTCTACAAGGGGAGAAATCTGTGTGGAACACAGAGGTGAGAAGGTTTTGTGTATTTATGTGTTTATCTGAAATTTTATTTAAATTATTATAGTTGACTTTGGTAAAGAGTACAGATGTTTAGAGAACTCCTGGCTTACAGTTGAACTGGATGAGCCAGAAATGTTTCCAGACTCATAGGTTGAAATATAAAATCTAGCTGCATTTTTTACTTTGTGTTAGTGAGATGTGTGTACCTACCATAACATCGTTCCTTCCCTAGCAATGGAACTTTTGTGTACGAGTTGAACTACACCAAGTTGAGCTACACCAAGTTTTGAGAGATGCCCTCTGCAGACAAGAGGTGTCCAGTCAGAATGCATTGTAAATGGTGCAGAGATGCAAGTTGGTGGCTGCTGTATTCACAACATACTCATGGGATAATAATCATAGTATCACAAAATAATGTTCTATTCTATGATTCTACTCTATGAAAATAATGTTATTTTCAAGGTGTCTAACCCTAGTAACTTGAAGTATCTTGGGAGGTGGGCTTAAGAAAGAGTTAAAAAGAGAGAGAACACTTCCAGTTTCTTAATGATTTGGGATTAGGAGATATTGTGAAGTACTACGCCATCAGTGTTGCTTCGCATTTATAACATTGTTCATATTTTGCATGTCACAGTACAAACAAGTAAATGGAGGAGTTTTGACATCTTATGCAGGAAAAGGCATGATGTGTGAAAGTCTGAATACCCCCAAATTGCTTGTGTCTGTAAATATGCACACTGGGATTGATCCTTTGTCCTTTCTTTTCACACTAATACTCCAGCTTGCCAAGGTGCCCAAAAGCCTCTTCAAAGTAAAGGGATGAGGATACAGAGTTTTGGTTCTGGATGTCAGCACCTCCTGGTTTCACAATCTCCACTGATGCCTGTTCTTGGAACAATTTGCATTCCTGAGTGATTAAGAGATGCTTTGTCCTTCAGGTTTTGTAGGTCATTTCATTATTAGGAGCTTGCGATATTTTTGCCAGGCTCTCTCTTTCCTTTTCTCAAAAAAAAAAAAAAAAATAGAAAGAAGAAGAAAAAGAAAACCTGGATCTTTTTATCCAGGACCTTATAAGAGTCATTGGTAAGCTCAGAAGCTTTAATGGAGTTGTTTATTGTAGTTCAAATAATCTCTAGCGGCAGCTTCCTGGAGCTATAACAATGGAAGGGTATTTTATAGCTTTGAGCATAATAGTGTCCTATGGAAAAAAGAAATCTTTATTATCTCAAACTCTCTATCTCAGACTTAAAGAGCACACTAGAGAGACATTTTTATATATCTTTAACTCAATGCTTAATAAGAACAGAAATAGACCAAAGAACAATCTTTACCTAAATTACCAAGCCTACAGGACTTATTACCTCTCCATGTCTGAACGTGTGCAGACAGTCTGAAAACAAGCCTCCACTCCCAAGACGAATAATTATTTTAATTTTTGTCCTGGAAACTTAGTGCATTTACTACAATTGCAGAGGAGACAGTCAGGAAACGTGGGCAGCTCAAGTTCTGCTTTTGAAGAAAAAGTCCCTATGTCCTGATCTTTGGCAAGAGCCCATCAGACACCTGTACTTCCAAACCTGGACTGCCAGAAGTGCCCACTACAGATGTCAGAGTTCTTTTGTTGACTTCCTATTAGTCACCACTTAATGGATGGGAGCCAAACACAGCTTTGCCTAAGCACTTATCAATAGACAGCAAACATTCTTCTTTCCATGGGCAAAGGGTCAAACTGTTTCGCCTGGCTATAAAGCTGTGCCAGATAATTGCTGGTGATTAGCAATTTTAATTACCAGGTGCTAGGGGTCGTTGTTTGTGGAGGGTTTTTTTTTCCTGTTGTTGTAATTGGGCAGCCTACTAATAGGTACGGCTTATTGTACGCGTGGTGTATATTTTACAGATACATCGTGCATCCTTTTAAAGCAACTAAAATAAAGTCGGCAACATAACCCGCTTCTGTTTGCATCTGATTAACCACATAGTGCTCCAACAGGTTTTTCGATAAAACTTGTCTGATAAAGGAATCTTTAATACAACTCGCTAAAGCAGCTTTTAATCCTCTTGTAAACACTTGTATGTACTATTGTTATTGAAGAGAGGCAATGATTTTAAAATCTTTTCCTGCTACATTGGTCATGTTGGAACTAAGCTTGTCAAACGTGTTCTACCTCATTGGTTTTGCATGCAGACTTTTAGGGGGTTTTCATAGAATCACAAAACCAACAGCACAATTAGCAGTGAACTAATCTCTTCCCATATTCAGAAGTAAAATGGGTTCAAAACGAAACTGACACAAAAGACTCTTCTCTGATCTTCCTCATAGAAGTGAGAAAGTAAGCAGTAATAATACTTGTTTCTCTTTTTTTAACTAAAATTTCCATTTATTTCCTTTACTTATGTTATTTTACATCACAAGCCCTGCAGACATACTGAAGGTCTCTGAAAGCTGAATGTGCTGTTTACTTATCTACTTGAGTTAGTAGATTAGGCTTGTTCTTTCAGGGAATACAAAGGATGAATACCTCTGCAGTACGGAGTTCTAGGTCTGTTTTCATTTGTTCTGCAGTAATACCTCGTGTCCCAGCTCAGATCACAGCTTCATTTGTTCCAGCAATAGCAAGACTGTCAGCTGTGGTGTGCTTCTGAGCCAACAGAACAGGGTTGTGCAAACCACTCCCCAGTTTCTTCTTTCCTGGGGAGCAAGGAGGCAGAGGCCAGCATTGGGCAGAGGGCTGTATCACTTGTGTTGATTCCTCAGCCCTGAATACCCTTTCTTGAGTGCTCCCCAGAAAGCAGGGTACGCATTCAGCCCTGGAGATGGAATCCTGGTGTGTCAGATGCTGGACTCACATAAGTTGCATGACCAGGGAAGTCCTGCACTGTAAGATCTTGCCTGGGTCTATTCTCAACCACATTGCCCTGTAAACACAGGAGTGGAACTAGGGCAGATTTTAGGGTTTTTTTTGAGGAAAAAAGACAAACAAGCCCCTCATTCCATTTTGATGTGATATATATTGGAGTCTCCAGACTCACTGCTTTCACTAGAGAAGGAAATCGCTTTGGGAAAAATGCAGGGCAGCACAGCCAGTGCAGCTGGCCTACCCTGAAGAGAAGTGGCAAAATTTACAGCTCCTTTCATCTTTTCATCACCCCTAGTTCTGGATGTTTATGGGCCCTTGTCATTATGGCAAATGCCAGCCTAGGAACTTGGGATTTCCTTACAGAGCACAGAAATATTGATGACTGAAGAAATATAATACATGAAAATCAGGATTTTGAGCCAGCTATGAAAGCATGAGCAGCAGGCATGTCCTGTCTGGTCTAGCAGCTTGCTTCAAAAGCAGAGCCATGAACTTTGAAGGAACCATTCATGCACTGAATGTCATTGACTATAGGGGACAGGACGAGAGGGAATCGCCTCAAGCTCCGCCAGGGGAGATTTAGGTTGAACATTAAGATAGATTTTTTCCAGAAAGGGTCATTAGGCACTGGAACAGGCTACCCAGGGAAGTGGTTGAGTCACCTTCCCTGGAGGTGTTTAAGGGACGGTGGGACGAGGCACGGAGGGACATGGTTTAGTGATTGATAGGAATGGTTGGACTTGATGATCCAGTGGGTCTTTTCTAACCTGGTGATTCTATGATTCTATGAAAATGTTACTGGTCCCTGGCCCTAGTTGCACATGGCCGTAACTCAGCTTCTACGGGTTTATATATTCAGAATGTGCACTTTAACAAGTGAAAATGTAGATTTTATCTCAGAAACTACCAGAAAAAATCCTGTGGCTGCAGCTGCCACTAAAACTGAGGGCAAAGCTTTGTATGGCTTTAGGAGCTGTGAGGCTGTACCATCAGGTCTCTATTGTGTCAAAACTATGAAGGTGTTTTAAAGCCCAAGATTATTATAATGGTGTTTATGAAGCTCTTCCATCTGGACACATTCTGCCGCTACAGATTAGCCATACTGATTCACCTTCTGACACTAGTTATATTAAACAGAGCTTTGTAATCTTTGAAACCTGGAGGAAAAAAGGTAGTAAATAGCGTACATAGAAAGATGACGCTGGAGAAGAGGATTCAGTGCTTAGGGTCCTCCCAAACCCTATGTTTCTAGCTAGAGGTCTTAAGACTATGTGGAAAACACAAACCCTTCTCCTTTCTGTTGATACCAAAATCTGAAGATGGTCTGCAAAACCCCAATGCCAGGCCTGACACCACTGCAGAGAAAGCTGCAGATAACTCATATTCTTGAGAACTGGGGCAGTGTGGGGCAGAATTTGATATCCTGACATCAGCCTTTGAGCAGAAGGATATGCAGAGCCCCAGTAACACCTGGTTTTGGCAGTCTTAAAATTATTGTTGTAGGACTAATGCATAGTCATGATGGATCGATTCACTTTCTCAAGAAATTTTTTTCTCCAGGGCTGAAATCTGATCATCATAGAAACAAATTTCTTAGCTCAGATATGGCTGAATTCGTCATGTTTCCGTATGGACCTTCACCTGGAAACAGATTGTTTTGCTTCCTACACTATATTTTTGTTTGCCTACAATGACAGGCTGAAGTAAGAGGTTTTTTTTTTTCTTCAACAGGGACTTAAATCCCCTCTTTTTTCAGGCATCCAGTAACTGCAGTTCAAAAAGATGCAGAAACCAATGCCAGAAAAAACATTTCTGCTGCCACCGAAACCAGTTCGCAAAATAGGAATTTCCCCTCCTCTGCTATCACAAAACTTCAAATTACCCCAAAGAGCAAAGAGAAATGGGCAGTCATCTAAATCCTACTCATCCTAAAAACCTTCTGCAATTATCCTAGCCTGCCCTGAAAGTCCCAGCTTTGGGCTGAAGTAAATGAAAATGCCGGTAGACACTACCTCTACCACATATGAAACAATCACAAAGAATCTGCATATAATATAGCAGTGGGTTTGCTTTTTCTCATCATCTGTGCGGCAACTTGTAGCCACACAGTCTTGAAATGAGAAGTCAACTGCATTCATAATGCAATTCCTAGAGACAGTAGATTATGGATAGAGTTTAAGCCTTAACTTTGAATTGCCTTGCTTTTGTGGATTGAAGTTAGACCCATTCAGTATTATTTGAGCATAGTCTCTGCTACTTTGTTGATATTAGTTACCTGCTGTGACACACAGCACATGGCAGTTTCATTTTTGTGCTCGGTAAAATACAGGTATTGTGCACCTGAATTATAATCTTGCTGTGATAATATACCTCCATTGATTCAACAAAACAAGTTGTCTATTTTGTCTTCACTCAGACATCGCTATGAAGGGAAGACTGACAATCACAAAGGTAAATATTTTGGACTTCACATCTCGTGGCATGACGAAAAAAGATAAAAGTGCAATAATTTTGAAATCAGACCTCGCATGAAATGCCACTTCATTTGAACCAGAAAGATTAACTTCTTACAAAAAGTATTTATTTTAGAGTAGTGTTAAAGTGTAGGTCAATCATTAAAAAATTTATAGAGTGAAAAATGGTCCATTTAGGGATGTACTACCGTTTAAAGTAAAATTATGTAGGAACCAAAATGTAAAATAAGTGTAAATTTTGAACTTTCACAAAATGGATGCTCTCAACCCATAAACTACAGTGCTGCACCTTCTACAAGGATTTTGTATTTATCGTAATACACTAAACTCAGAAAATGGTCAAGTTCTGAGGAGAGAGCGTTATACATAGACTACTAATTTTAGTGTGTTCCATAAAAATTTAAGTTAAAAAAATAAAAGCCATTTAGTTTTTCTGTCAAAAGATTTCAGTCTGATTTTGAAGTGCTTTAATCTTAAAATTTTATTTCCATGGATTTGCAATAAATGTGTTGCAGTCCTGATGGAGCTGTACCCAATGGGCACAACCTTGCCGGTGTTGGTTTCAAAATACATTTACATCCAGAGCATGCAGGCAGGAGTTCAGCCTGGACCAGTATTACTTGGCAAAAAAAAAATCAGAGTGCTTTTGGAAAAAGCCATGAAACCAATTAAAGTGTGTATCCTAGACCATTTTTTTCGCCAAGAACTTTTTCTACAAAGGTAGCATTCGGCTATTCCCACAGCAGCTACTAGTGCATAAAAAGATACTGCTACAAACCTCAAGGTACTCAGATTTCTGCCTGAGGTTGCCAGATGCTAGGTCCATAGGCTAAGCTGGAGCAAGATGAGCAGGCATTCGATTTGGCCCCTGAGCCATGTCAAGGGCCATCACTGAGTCTGTGCAGTCTCAAGAACTACCTTTTTACCTGTCTGGCATGCCCCTAGGCACAGGCTCTCCCTGTTACTAACCTTTCAAGAGTGGCTCACTGAGTCTGTGGAGCAAACTAGTTAAGTCCGTTTTACAGTGGATATTCTTGCAAAGTTTTACTGACTTTTTCAGGAACAGGTATTATTTAAATTACAGTAACTCAGAAGAGATGATCCTGAATAAAAGTTGAGTGGAGGTACAGAAAAAATAGTTCAATAAAAAAGTTTATAACAAAGCAATGAATCAATTTCTGCTGGACTTTGAATACCTGACTGAAGCGATATTCAAGTCCCCTGATGATCAAGAGAGCTTAAGACCTTTTAAGAAAATGAAGAGAAGCCCAAGATACAGGAAAATACAGGAGGTGGAATGCTGAGACACACTTTGACTTAGCAGATATCTGCTGAAGCTCAGTTATGATCTACAAGCTCTTTGCTTCTTAACACATGCATGGTATTAATGACTACAGAGCACAGGAAGAAGACTGGATCAGGAGCTTACCCCCATGTCCTTCAATCTGAACATTGGCAACCTAGCAACAAACCTATATTTTTGTGCAAGGCTTGAGGAAGAGTTAGAGGGACACTTAGCTCTGTTGCGACATGAGAACTGGAGAAATGCTAATAGTGGGATAGTGTATGCCAAGAGGATATGGAGAGGCATTTTATTTTTTATTGCTCTGTCAATGTCTTATGCCATTCCAAAAAGAAGGCAAATTATGATGGAATGCGCATACTATGTGCCTCAGCTACTGTATATTCCCTCCATACGCAAGTTATTGACCAGAGAGCTTATAAAGTAAAAGCCGGAAAAGAGAGAATGTACTGGCAGCTGAGGTGCTTGTACAGGAGATTCAGCCCTTATCCCTGACCTTGAGAACTATCACACTCGGTCCTGGAAGTGTACTGGAGAAGAAAGTGCTGTTGTTTATACATGCCAAAGTAAGAAAAAATCATCCAAAAGCAACAATGTAGTGATGTGTTCAGGAGACAATCATGGTAAGGTGAGTTCGACTGAATAAATTCGGTTACAGAAATGGAAGACCTGACCTCCCAAGATACCTTTTCTCTTATTCCCTATGGTGAAGGAAACACTCTATCTGAGCTGATTGGAGTATCAGCCACTGGAGACAAGTGACTAGAGAATGATGCCTGAGTCCTCAGCAGGACAAAATTAAAAAAAATAGTTGAAATATTAATAGGAATTTCAGGGACTGGAAAAGGAAGGAGGATTTGTGGTGTCCGAGCATACTATGTACTAAGCAAATACTGTGATTAAAGAGAGAAATGTGAAAGATACCTGTGAGAAAGAAGGGAAGCAAGCCTAAATTGACATAACTACAAGATGAAATTCTGGTCAGTGTCTACAAATAAGCTCTGCTTTTCTAGCCAACACTTTTTTTTCCTGAAATGATATAAAGGAGTGCAAAACTTTAGACACAAAGATAATATATGGGTGATTTTTAGAACCTCTTAGATGTCTGTGAGCCATAGTGACTGTATTGCAAATGTGTGGCGTGGGAAGAGTTACCTTAAGATGTCCCACCATATATGTGTATGAGGCAGTGGAAATTGTCTAACCTACCTACCTACCAACCTTACTTATTGTCCTATCCTGGTCCTTACATTTTTTGAAAACTGTTGGTCTGTGCTCTCAGTCTTCTTTTCTGGCCATTGCAGTTCCTCCTACTACTCCTTTCCTAGGTCCCTGATCAGGGTCTCGATCCTTTCCAGCTTCCTTGAAAATCAGTCCCTGTAACCAGATCCAATGCTTTAGCTGAGGCTGCATGAATATCAAGTAAAGCAGAAGGATTACTCCATGTGTCTTACAAACGACCCTCCTGTTTACACATTCCAGCATGCTGGGTTTTTTTTTTTGCTGCCACATGATGTCTTTGGCTGACATTCAGCTTGTGATAACTCCAGATCCTGCAAAGCTGTTAAGTAGTTAGTCATTTCCCGCTCTGTATTTATGCAGCTGAAATGCAGAAATGAATGTAGAACTCTGCATCCAATTTTTTTCAGATGACTCCATTTTCTCAAAGCTCATTCAGACTCTGATGCCTGTCCTCCAAATCACTTCCAGCTCCTCCTGACTTAGAGTGAGCTGTAAATTTACAAAGTATGCCCTCTATTCCATCATCCAAGTTGATAATGCAAATATTGAATAGTGCCAGACACCAGGCAGACTCCTGGGAAACCCCTCTCAATACACCCTTTTAATGTGATGGTGAACCATTGATAACTAATTTCTTAGCACAGCTTTTTGGCCAGTTTTGCATCCACCCTATGGCTACACTTTTGTTACTGTCCTGCAACTGGAGGTTGTTCCTTTAAGCACCTGCTCTTTTGTCCAAAACCGCTTCCCCCCTCCACAGCCTCCTCCCCTGTACTTGCATGCTGGTAACCCCAGGGAACAGCAGCCAGACAGGCAGTGAGCACACATCTGAGGAGCTCCTCTGGGCTCTCAGACAGCCAATTAGTACAGGGGGAAAAAAGTTGGGGTGCCTGTGGGCAATTTGTCTTTTCATTCTGTCAGCTCTCTTCTATTCAGTGCTCCAAAGAAATGCCCTCAGTGTTTATACAGGGTATTTTTATATACTGCTCTTGTGTCCCTTGGAGGAAAGAATTTGTCTGCTTGAGAGTGAGCTAACATTAAACACAAGTTTGTGCTTGTTTCTTTTTTTTTTTAACATCCTAGTACTTGATTTCTTTTTCCTTAATATCAATATTCTAATTCCATCTTTACTATCAATAAAGAATGTAATGAAAGGTTTTGCGAACCATGAATACGTGAACTCCATTACACTCCTGTCTGTAAGACTCCAATGTGTATTGGGTACTCTGGTTGCTCAAGTAAAGAATTGATCCTTTGGAAATGAGAAGAAAGATTCTTGCTTGGAAAAATAATTAGCCATGTATAATAATAACAGATGTCTTTACTATTCAGCTCTTTTTAAACAAAGTTACCAGTAATTTTTCTGCAATGTTTTAAAGACCTGGATTGAGTCCTACACTTCACTAAAACTGCATGTACCCCATAAGTTAATCAAAATACAGTGTTTCCCAGAAAGGATTGATAATATTTTTTTAAATAAGCAACAAAAGTTTGGTTATGATTCAGGGATAATAGGCATCACCAAAGGTCAAACTGTTGCTATAACCATCCAGAGCAAGTGGCGATGGTGAATCACAAAACATATTCAAAGATACACTTGTCAGAAGGTTGGATCGAGGCATTTTAATTCCTCATGTTTTTAAAGAGGAACAGATATGAGGTGACAAGAGGTGTTCTGAGACATAGTTAAGGAGTCCTTCACAAGTTGCAGAGCAGCCTGCAAGAACACAGCTTGATCTGAGCCCCACCTTGAGAAAATAAGTGTTTGTGAAATGGTTTGATATTTAGAAGTGCCTCAGATCTTACCGTTACAACATTTCAGATGTCAAAGTCATGGATGGATAAATGTGAAGAGCCTTTAAAAAAGGAGTCTTTCAGATACTGAAGTTGCAATCCCATATTGAATGAATAATCCACTCTAGAAATGTGGAAAATATTTAGTGAACAGCTGGAGTGACTGCAGTCGATTCATCACTGTTTCAATAGGGGATCGAGGTCAGTAAACGCTAACTATGTTTAAGTGGAGATGTGGAAATGAGTATAATCAAGAATTTTAAAAAATATAAGCCAGATGGTTAAAGCAAGAGAATTAGAGGATAATTTTCCAATATCAGAAGCTAAGCTAAGGGATAATTAGGAAAGCAAAAATATGAATTTTGAACTGCAGAGAACATTTCAGCTAGCAGCAGAACACCCAATGAGGCTAACACAAGCCCTAGTTCCAGTTTTAGCATAGTGGGGGCCTGACACACTCATTTTTACCCCAGGTAGCACAGTGCTTCCTTGGAGTCAGTGAAACCACTGTTACATTTCCACTGCTGGAGAAGTAGCGTCCTGCAAATATCTTCCTGCCATGTTGTTTTCAAAAAGAATAACAGTACAACACGCTGTGACTTTACAGAGCAAATCTTCAGCTAGGCTGTGAATGCTTGTCAGATACACCTGCCTAGTTGAACCTCATTCCTCTTTGACCCTTTTAACTGCAGTTTATTAAGGGCTTGCTTGTTTTCCCTCTGCAGTGATTTGGCCCTAAATGAGTAATATAGGGGTTTACACAAAATCAACAGACTTGTAAATCACAACCAACACAAATGATAAAACTACTTCTAGCATCTTTAATTTCCAATCAATGAACAAATGAGGTTATTGGTTGAATAAAGGGTAGAGGATTGTCAGACATTTCATTTCAACCATTCTTCTGGTCTGACTCAGCTGTCAGAGCTGACTTGAAGAGAATGGTTGAGACAACACACAATCTGAGCTGTTAGAGGGCAAGGAAATCTATAGAATGAAAGCAATGATTACGACTTCCCAGGAACATTGATATGCTAAATCTGTGAGCAAGAAAAATATCTTCGATAAGAGTTTTAAATAAATTCAAGATTTTTGTGAAAAATTAGCTTTTGAGGCCCACGAGTAAAGCTTGCATTTGAAATGCTGGCTGCCTGGATACACCTCACCTACATGAATTGTCTTGTGCAATTTTTGGTTGCTAAGGATGCTATTGCAAGCAGACAGAATTTCAATTGGAGCCTGGAGCAGGCAGCCTGCTATTTCTGGTGGGGTGCAGAGTAGCCTGTTCTTCTCTATTTATTATTACTTTGTAGCAAGGTATCAGTTCCTGGAACTGGCAAAGCAATCCTTATTGGGATGAAATGTCTTCTTTTTCAGATAGGGATACTCAAAATACCACCACAAGTGTTGATTTATTTACCTAAAAATTCGGGGTATAGTGTGTTTTCCATGCCCAGGTTCCATGTTAAGACTGTGTTTGGGTCACAGAATGTCAAAAAGGTATATTCAGAGATAGCAGGTTATTACAAACAAGGGAATTGAGGCAGCACAAAGTTCAGCAGAGGTCACAGGTGGGAGGAAAATCCCAGTAAACACACTGGAATCAGTCACAGTAGTTATCATGGTATTACAGTTATACAGACATCAAAACCTGTTTAGTTCTAAGCTAACTGTGTAGTAAACTTGTTCTTAGTGGGGATTTGCAAGGGACTAAGGGTCTCAGTCCTTATTTTTAGAAGATGTAAGAACAGATAATACCCAAACTATACAGAGATGTTTATGAGCTCTGGTCTTCCATGGGGGCTTTGAAAATTTTCCCTGCATCCCAGGGAATAACTTAAGAAAAGTAGGCTTGGTCTGTCAATGGGTATTAAAAAATTCTATTAAAGAGCAACAGATGCTTCAACATGGCTTCACTAAAGGTAAACCATGCCTGACAAACCTAGTGGATGACTGCAATGGGGCTACAGTGTTGGTGGATGGGGAAGAGTAGCCAGCATAATCTACCTGGACTTGCGCAAATCATTCAACACTGTCCTGAAGAACATCCTCATCTCTAAATTGGAGAGACATGAATTTGACTGATGGACCACTCAGTGGATGAGGAATTGACTGGAAGTTTGCACTCAAAAAGTTGTGGTCACAGCTCTATGTCCAAGTAACAAGTGGCATTCCACAGGGGTCAGTATTGGGACAGTGGGTTTGCCTATGACACCAAACTGTGTGGTGCAGTTGACATGGTGGAAGGAAAGGAAGCCATCCCAAGGGATCTTGACAGGCTTAAGGGCTAGGCCCTAACCTCATGAAGTTCAACAAGGGCAGGTGCAAGTTCCTATACCTGGTTGAGGGGAAACCTAAGGACCAACACAGACTGAGCAGAAAATAGATTGAGAATAGACCTGACAAGAAGGACTTAGGTGTGTGAGTAGATGAGAATATCAACATGAGCTGTCAATGTACACTTACAGCCGAGAAAACCAACTGGATCCTGGGCTGCATCAAAAGAAATGTGACCAGCAGGTTAATGGAGGAGATTGTCCCTCTCTACTCTGTTCTGATGAGACCTCACCTGGAGCACTGTGTTCAGTCCTGGAGTCCTTAGCACATGAAAGACACAGATCTGTTAGAGTGAGTCCAGAGAAGGGCCACAAAGATGATCATAGGGCTGGAGCACCTCCCTTAGGAAGACAGACTGAGAGAGTAGGGGTTGTTAAACCTGGAGAAGAGAAGGCTGCCAGGAGACCCTATAGCAGTCTCCCACAACCTAAAGGGGGCCTACAGGAAAGGTGGGGAGGGGCTCTTTATCAAGGACTGCAGTGACAGGACAATGGGCAATGATTTTAAAATGAAAGAGGGGAAACTTAGGTTAGATATCAGGAAGAAATTTTTCCCTGTGAGAGTGGTGAAGCACTGCAACAGGTTGTCCAGAGAAGTCATGCATACCCCATTTCTGGAGGTGTTCGAGGCCAGGTTGGATGAGGCTTTGAGCAACCTGATGTAGTCGAAGATACCCCTGCTCATAGGGAGGCTGGAACTAGATGATTTTTAAGGTCCCGTCTGACCCAAACCATTCTATGATTCTATGATCAGTTCTGCTTCTGTTGCTTCTGTCCTAGAGACAGGCAGTTTGTTTTCTGTCTTTAAAAATTTAGACCTAACAGAAAAGTACTAGAAAAAAAATCCTTCCCTTGCCTAAGAGCTGAAAACAGGCTTAAAAGAACTCTTTAAATAAATCTGTCTCCCATTTTAAACAGCACCTCTAATCCCATAACAGCAATTCTCTCCATTTCCAAAGGCCTCTCTGGATGGGAGGAAGGAAAAGGGCACCTGTCTATCTGACACAGGCTGTGAGTACTGAGCTGTTTGGTTCCTTTTTCTCACTGTCTCACCTACTGTTTGCCCTCTGATTATGTTGTGTTGGTGAGTGACAGTGAGATGCACAGTGTTGTTCTTAAACATGAAATTCACAATGTGACTTTTTAAAGTCTGAGGTTGTGGTTGGTCAGTGTGACTTCTGCTGCCAACTCTTTTTCCCCATCTTCTTATGGATGTTGAAAACTCACACTTGAAGGAAATTTGTTACTGGTGACAGCCCAATTTCTTAACTAACAGTGACTCACCACGGTGACTTGAGAGACATGGAATTAATTTTGTTTTTTAAAAATCCAGATAAACTTATCTTTTCCTATACTTGAACTGATAACCCTTGTTATTCATTCAAAGCATATGTAATTCACTTCAAGCAGGGGGAAGGGGAATCAGAATGAAAAGGATGCATCCTGTTAGAAAATGGAAAATGCTGTATTTATCATCTTAAAAAGAACAAAAAGATCTGCAAGTTATGTGGGTTTCTGTGACAGTAATTATCCTTCTATTCAAGAATGAGTAATTACATTATTCTGCACGTTAACTTCCCTGTTTCCCAGTTATGCGGCAAGTGCAGGCAGGCACACACAGGCAATGGGGTTGTACTCTGAAGAAAAAAAACAGGGCGCACTAGAAAAGGTAGTTCTGGGGGTTTTTGTTGAATAATAATGATTATTGCACTTTTTTGTTTATGCTCAACATCAGTGAGTGAGAGGGAAGAAAGCTCATTTTTTTTCTTATCCTTCTCATTAAGGAAGCAGGGTACTGTCTGCCTTGACACCAGCCAGTGTGATGCTTTGAAAGTGTTTTCTTCCTTCTTGCTACACTGAGAGATACAATAAGTAAATATTAAGTACTGATTAACTTAGAAAGCAGTTCGTGAAATTTGTAAAAATGGAGAGCTCATCCACCATTCAGTACTTGTGAAGAGTGTTTTCCCTGTGGTGCAAAGGACATGTTTCCCACTCCTTTTACATGTGCTGACTCACGTAAGGTGAACATTGTACTCACCTTTCTTCAGTGGTTCAAATTCAAGGTTTCTGTAAAAGCTGAAAGTCTGTAGTATAAATTATCTAGTTACAAGAAATTTACTTTTAACTTGTCTTGCTTCCTTCCTCTAATGGCTGTATAAAGCAGGGGTATCTTCACCAGACTTGGTAACTACTCAAAGATTAAAGCTCCCCAAGGAAATTTTGGCTGCTTTTATGGTACTCATCCTGCTTTATGCAATGATGTGTTGTCGAGTGGTCTTTTATTTAATCTCTCTTCTCTGTCCTTCTTGTCATGCCTCTGTAGAAACCCTCAGAAAACCTTAGCCACTCATGGGCATGTCCTCAGGAGTTGAGCTAGACCTTCCCAAAGCAGAATCATCTGCACACTGATTTGTGGGGACGCTCATTCAACCAGGGTTTTTTTTAAGCATCTCAAATCTTGAAGGTCCCATTGCTCCCTCTGACAACCTCTCCAACTGCTACTCCTTTCTTCCTGCTACAGTGTCTTTTGCCATTCCTAACCTGAATTTTTCCTGTTGCCATTTAATCCCAGTGCTGTACAGCCATCACAGGCACAGAGAACGCATACATGTGAGTATTTATTATGGTATACGTATTTGAAGATTTTTGCTGTATCTTCTCTAGGATAAGTCCTTCTTCATCAGCGAACATGTTAGGACTTAAAACATTCCTTTACCTTTTTCAGGACAATCTGCAAATAGCCCATTTTTGTCTGTAACTGAAGGAGACAGAACGTGACACTGCCCTAAGCGACTTGTCAACCGCCTAATCTGCTCACCCAACTTGAGCCTGCATTTTGACAAGTAAAGAGGCAGTATTCTCAAAATAATTCCCTGAACTCCTAAAACTCTTAATCTTTGAAGAAAAGTTACGTCTAGGTCAGATCTCTAAATGTAGACTGAGGGATTTCCCCTCTGAAGATCACCAAAGCTGCCTAACTCTCACTCTGATAAGGTTTAACCCACTGCTCAGGGCTACTCTTTTCCTGAACAGAATAATTGCTTTTGTATGTGGCAGGTCATTGGGTCCTATGTGGTGACAATCCCAACTCTCAGCCTGTCCTCACAGGGAAGGTGCTCCAGCCCTCTGATCATATTTGTAGCCCTCTTCTGGACCCATTCCGACAACTCTATATCCTTCTTGCCTTGAGGATTCTGGAACTGGACAAATTACTCCAGGTGGCATCTCATGACAGTATAGTAGAGGGGCAGAATCACCTCCCTTGACCTGCTGGCCATGTTTCTTTTGAAGCAGCCAAGGATAATTTTAGCCTTCTGGACTGTGAGCATGCATGTCGAGCTTTTCACTAAATGTCTTCAGCAAATAATATTAATACTCTGCATTTAAACCTCAGCTGTTTTAATTTATTTAAATATTTATTTATCATACAAATAAATATGCTATGGTAGATTGATGTCCTAACAAATACTTGAATTATTTGAGAAAGAATTTCCTCCAATAGTTTACAGAAAAATAATGGTTTTTTTTTTCCTTTCTTATAATATTTTCTCTCTTGCTTAGTGATTGGAAGGACAGAGCAGCCTTATGGAATGTGTTGCTTATTCCTAGACATGAACGTATTTACCAAGCAGGCAGATAATTGTCAAGTCTTTTGTCTAAGTCCTTCCATTCTTGATTTTTGGTGGCTATTTACCTTGATCACTCCCATTTTGTTCTGAGAAATACAGCAAAGTGAAACAAATGAAAAAGAACACTTCCATAAAGGCAAAGCCAGGCTTCAAACAGATATGCATTGAATTTTGATAAAGTTTTAGGGATGTAAAAAAAAAAGCAGGTTTGCTCTAGGTAATTCCATTATGAACAACCATAGCAGAACATGCATCCTCAGAGATTAAAAAAGAAAATAGTATTTTTTGAGTTTCTCACTGCAAAATGCCATGTTTCACTACATTGAAAAAGAACAGCTGAGTGTCAGCGATCTGGGTCAGGTTTCATTAACAGTCTAAATGATAGCATAGCAACTGTGTTCAATACATTTGCAAACAAGCAAAACTTGACAGGGGCTGCAGGTTTGCTGGACAACGAATAGAATTCAAATGTTCTTGGCAAATTGGAGATAAACTGAAAAAGCCAGATGTCATGCTGGGGTGTATAAATGGGAATACAGCACACATGACATGTCAAGTTCTTCTCTGCTCAGCGTTGGCAAGACTTTGTATGAAATACTGTGTCCAGTTTGGGACAACACATTTTGAGAAGAGTAATTGGAAGGGGAGCAGTGAATATTATGAAAGCTCCAGAAAATGCAGCATCTTAGGTTTGCTTGCACTAACAGAGTAAGTACTGGGGTGTGACATGGTAGATGTCGAAGCACATGAAACTCTGCTGTCCCTTCTTGTCTGAGACGGATGGGAATGAAACAATGGAGTTACACTGCATCAAACAGAAGTTGAGGCTAGGCACAGAAAAAAAATCTCCAACTATGGCTGCAGAAGTGCTGGAATGCATTGGGACACCTCATTATTACCAGAGGTATTAAAAAATGTTGGACTGGCATCTGTTAAAAAAGAATTGGGATGCCTGAGCTTGCTTGGCCGTAGAGGGCAGAGGGATAAATGGGATTCCAACAGTCCTGTGACTTTATGACTGTAGTGAGTAGTCCATAGAGATAAGGGAATCAACAGCAGACTAGAAGGCATGTCCAGCCCTAGCGTTTTGTCATGTATCTGCTATCAGAAACCAGAAAGGAAAGAGGTGCCTTCCCCCCACACTTAAAAGACATTGGTGACTGGAGTATTTGAAAGCTCTACCCTAACTTGCAAAGGCAGTATTAGCTTTCCTGCTGCTTTCATAGACATTATGTGACAGTGCAAATGTATTTCTGAGTTTCCATGTAAAGGCGTACAGGATAAAAATAAAATTACATTATATCTGGATCCATGAAAGCTGTGGGTGGGTAGGAGGGCTGCTGCCAAAACCCTGATTTTAAGCTTCTTGGGAGAATTGGGGAGAAATTGTGTCTCCTCAGTGAGATTGATTCCATGACTGCTCAGCTTGATAAGCTCAGCAGAAGATCAGCAGGAAAAAAAATCCTAAAACCTGTGGGGGCTTTTTGTTTGAATAAAAGCCCATGTTATGAAACTGTAGTACTGCTTCTTAGTAGCTTTGTTGTTTGACACAAACATTACCCATCAGCTGATAGTGATTATTTAGTATTTCAGTCTCTAATTAACAAATACAATGATAAATTCCTGCAGAAAATACCTTTGTACTTTGCACTGGATACCTTTTAAAACTTGTGCTGTGTTTTCTAATTAGGCATATAAATAGAGTTCAGCAGTAGAAAGGTTTTTCTCTGTGGTTGAGGTAGAAAAAGGGCTTGTGTACATTTACTTCATAGTTGGAGAATTCAAGGGCACAGAAGAGCTTTTGGCATGTACATCTTGGCTTTAAAGGGAACTGGGAAAGCGACACCAGGCTTCACTGTGTTTTTCCTGTAGATCTCCATTCTCTTTGCCATCTCTCCTCCCTCTCCCAGGCTTTGAAACTCCTTACTGACCTGATACGGCACTGCTCTAGGAGTTTCCTCATAACCAAATCCTGTCACATGAGGATACTGCTAAGAGGAGAAAAAGCCCTAACAAGTTCTAGCAATGCCAAATTACATTCAGTTCTTGTATTTTCACTTGGCATGGTAACACTTCCAAAGAGCAATTGTTTTACAATCAGAACTTCTGCAGCCTGTTCATTTCCTTTCTCTTACTTAGCTGTTCAGAGACCATCTGACACCAGGCAAACTAACAAATAAATGTCCATCTGAGCAATTATGTATCATAAACATCGTGAGGCAAATTATTCTTTTCTCGCAAGTACAAATTAAAGGGACAAAACTGATAGTATCACTAGAAATAATTCATTTGCATGGAAACATGATTCTCTTTATGAGTTTCAAGTATTAATTAAATTTAAAATCTTGGTTTTTCTCCTAACATAATCTCTCTGTCGTGACAGACATGGGACCCAATTGTCTTAAAGAAAACTCAGTATTTGCAGCCATGATTCATATGACCTTTTCAGCAAAATAATCAAGATTATGTTAGTGGTTCCTAGGCTGCTTGGACTTAAATTCAGCTAAAAGTTGCATTTATAAATCAGAAGCTTGCGCCTGCATCATTTGAAAAACAAGCAAGTCTCTTTTTAGGCTAGTATGGAATGAAACACTGCTATGTGTAGGGATTTCACAGGTTCTCCCATTAGGGATCACTGATAACATCATTTAAGGAGCTCTCAATAAAGAGATTGAGAAGTTTACAGCTCTTCCCTCTGATAAACATTAAAAGAAATTAAATTCCTTTACGCAGCACAGCAGATGTGCAGAAAGATCACTGATGTTTAATATCCATGCTATTCATCATGTTACCTACTGCGAAGTCCTGAGCAAAAGGGATTTCTGAATCATAGATTTCTGAGGGAGGGGGAAAGCCAGCTTGCTAAGAAATTTGTTTTGATGGGATATTTGTAAAAGATGTAAAAAAATGCTGAGTCTGGTTGGCATGTCTTGTAGTGAATTGCAGAAATCTTCAAGCTTCATTCTTTGTTTCAGGCTCTGCGTGCAATATGGAAGTGAAGAAATGACATTAAGAAAATATTATTTGGAGTCTTAGATTAGCTGCTGTCCTTAACAGGACACCAACATTCAGTCATTCTCATCCCAGTAAACTCCAAGTGTTCAGCAAAGAGAGCCATGCTGGTGACCCACAAAGACTAAAACTCGTACTGGCTGTCTTTCGATGCCTGCAGCATAAATATCTACGTGTATTAGTCTCCCAAGAATCCCTTTATAATAATAGGAAGAGAATATGACCCTTTTTTAGCGTCTGCTTTAAGATGGAGTGAATCACACTTTCAAAGGATTCTTTCTCTTTTTCATTTTTTCGTTTTTTTTTTATTAAGAAAGCAGCCATTAAATAATGTATCAGGTTAGGAGAGGTGAACCCCAAAGAAAAGCACATATATACATGGCGTGCCTGGACACAAATCTCTTTTGTCATGGTCCTCTGCCAGTGCCAAAAGGCATTTGGCAGGGTAGTGCCGCAAAGCACACCTAGACTGCACATCTGCCTTTCATCAGGAAACTGGAGAAGAGGGAGCTGGAAGAGGGGCCAGCTTCTGCCCAGCTCTTGTCATAGTATCCAGTGGGGATGCGACTGCAGAATCCACCAGACCCAAGAACTGACACACGTTTTGGAGTCTCACTGAACAGTAGTAGCCAGCATGCCTGCTATGAAAAGGCTGCAATTCAATTTCCAAGACAACATACATGTACTAGGTTGAGATCCCTCAGCTGGTGGCCTCACTCCCTCCTCACATGATGTTTGTCATGGAAAAAGAAGTCACAATCATCAAGGCTGTAAATTAAAGCACCAAGTTTCTTCCTTTTAAAATTTTCAGGTATAGGAAATTATTGCTTAGAAGGGGAAACAGTGTTAAATAAGACCTCTGCTTAAAGGCCCAAGTGCCTCCTCCGGTTCCAGACCTATCACTATGTTAAACACCAGCAGTCTGGCAATGCACAAGACATTGCTCCAGCTGAAGTTGTTTGGTGGGGGCAGCAACAGTGAGGCAGGTCACCCTTCTTCATTGTTCTTTGACTTTGCTCGGTTTATTTCAAGTAGAGGTTAATAAAGACTGTTTTTCTTTGAATGAGGCTTGCTTTCTGTGATCATTTCCTGATAATATCATTTGTTTTCAACCTGGCAGTCAGGTTGTGGAATGAGGTTCCCCCTGAGTCTCCATGACTCTGTGTTTTACCTGGCAGTAAACATCTCGGTTCCTTCCCTTGTCACTTGATCTGGGATAAAAGAAATCTACTCCTTTCCAAGAAAAAAAAATTAATAGAAAATTACAAAAAAATCCCTGAGGGAAGGAATGATTATAGGGAAGAAGGGATGTATACTGTGCTGGGTGGTCATTTTCTGGCAAGGTAAATCAAACCCTGAACTCAAACTCTGTTTAATTAACAAATAAAATGTTTCACCATGTGCAGTGTGCCTGATTCTGTAGCAAACAGCAGAAACAACCCCTTGTGCCAGGCAAGGGTGAGATAGCATTTCAGTTCTTCAAGCTCTAGAAAGAAATCTTTATACCGGCTTCAAGGTAATATATTTGTTTGCTGGTAGAAAATCCATCTTCTCTAATTTATTGTCAGTGTAATGAAATATGTTTAATTTGATGGAAAGTCCTTAATAAGATACCAGTGGTGGCAGCATGTGGATGTTTCCTAACTGACATTTGAGAAAGCCGTCATGATTTAATCAGTGCTTATTTTAAGTTGACTTGAAATTGCCTGCGCAGGAAAGGTAAAAAGTGAGCTCCTCTGTAACTATGAGATTCTGTTCTCCACATCCAGCTGGAATATAATATTGCTGCATTGGCTTGTAGGCCTGTGGGGTTTAAATAGTGTCTGCAATCTGGTGCCATGCTGATTTACTAATCCTTGATCTTAGTTGAACATGATCACAGTCCCTGCTGCTGTTCATAAGGGATAGGCTTACTGTTAATTGACAGGCTTTGGCGTCTTACCAAAAGAACTGCAATGTAGAGAAGGAACTAAAACTGAGCAGAGGACATATCAGACAAGCCAATTTGAGGGGGAAACAAAAATCTGTTTAGTAGATCTTTATGCCAAAAAATATTTTCTATTTTAATGTTTCATTAAAAGTACAGTATGCGATTTGCATTTTAACATGAAACTAATAAAAACAGAGTAATCAGAAATGTGTTTGCAGGGTGATTAAGTAACTAAGATGTGGTGCTTGGAATCTTCCCAGCTGCTCTGATTTCTGTTTAATTACTGAGTGAACTTTCATGTTTGTGTATGCTCACAGAAACTTGTGTGCGATTGTACATTCTATGCATATACAATCCCATATTTGAGATATTGCTCACAGATTTCATAGAGATTGTATCCAGCGGTTGGGGGCTGTGTGCTATTTTATCCAGAGTGTTTGAAATTTGATGGAAAAAATTCTAGCATGCTGTAAATTCTTTTCTGGTGACTCCCAGAATCATAGAATCATAGAATCATAGAACAACCAGGTTGGAAGGGACCCATTGGATCTTCTAGTCCAACCATTCCTATCAAACACTAAACCAAGTCCCTCAAGACCTCATCCACCTGTGCCTTAAACACCTCCAGGGAAGGTGACTCCACCACCTCCCTGGGCAGCCTATTCCAATGCCCAATGACCCTCTGTGTGAAGAACTTCCTCCTAATCTCCAGCCTAAATCTCCCCTGGTGGAGCTTGAGGCCATTCCCTCTTGTCCTGTCCCCTGTCACTTCAGGCTGTTGTCTTTTTATTCAGAACTATATTTACCCCAAGTTTTGATCTCTTTCTCTAGCTTTTGAATCCTGGCAAAACTATTGTGAGAGTAGACTGAAATCCTTTTAGATACGTTTGTTTGCATTTCTGCACTGCTGGCCTTGCAGTCCTCAGACGCACTAAACTGAAGGGCAATTTTACATGTTTGTGGTACTCCAGGAGAACAACAGTCTTTCATCATTTTTGCAGCCTTCAGTGTGGCTGAACTTGCCAATGTAGCTGTACTTGCTTGATGATAACTTTAAACCTTTCTTGTGTTTTGTTTGCATTGCTCATGCTAAGTTTTAGCCCAAGTACCTATAGTCAAATAGAACTGTTTTCAATTCCTTGGAAACTTGATTTTAAACAGCAAGCCAAACTTCGGGGAGTTTTATGCTTACTTTAATAATTTCATATAACCATTGGAAAAGACAGGTGCTCTTTTTAGGGTTGAGTGATCAGCTGTCATGGACTTTTCACTGCTATGCAAGTGAGGAGCAAACTAGGAACCTTCCTTCTTTTTAGGGTCAAGTTTAATGAAAGGGAGACTGAAAGACTGAACAAATTATTTCATGCTGAGCCAGGGTCGAACTCTGAAACAGGGCAGTGCGTGGCATTTCTAAAAGTCTCAGACCAAACTCAGACCAGGTGAGATTACACTGTCTTGGAGTCAATCCTGAGCCTTCCTAGTTCATGAGTGCTTTGGATGTCCAGGTGGCCCTCAGACAACCAAAATCACTCTGGAGCATGGCTCCTGACAGTCTTCCAGCTTTGTCCAACTGATTGCATCATTACATGCTATTTCAGCAACACCGTGTTTTGGTTTTGACATGCAAACCTCCACTAGTCTACTTCCCACAATGGATATGGAGAAGACTCATTCAAAGATTCTGGGTGGAAAACTGGTTGGATAACCGGGCCCAGAGAGTGGTGGGAAATGGTGTTAAATCCAACTGGAGGCCAGTGACAAGTGGGGTTCCCCAGGGCTCAGTGCTGGGTCCAGTCCTGTTCAATGTCTTCATCAATGACCTGGATGAGGGCATTGAGGGTACCCTTAGCAAGTTTGCAGATGACACTAAGCTGTGTGCAAGTGTCGATCTGGTGGAGGGCAGGGAGGCTCTGCAAAGGGACCTAAACAGGTTGGACCGCTGGGCAGTGTCCAACGGCATGAGGTTTAACACGGCCAAATGCCGGGTCCTGCACTTGGAGCACAACAACCCTATGCAGAACTACAGACTGGGAGAGGTCTGGCTGGAAAACTGCCAGGAGGAGAGGGACCTGGGGTTGTTGGTCGACAGCCGACTGAACATGAGCCAGCAGTGTGCCCAGGTGGCCAAGAAGGCCAATGGCATCCTGGCTTGTATCAGAAACGGTGTGACCAGCAGGTCCAGGGAGGTTCTTCTCCCTCTGTACTCAGCACTGGTGAGGCCGCTCCTTGAATATTGTGTCCAGTTCTGGGCCCCTCAGCACAAGAAGGATGTTGAGGCTCTGGAGCAAGTCCAGAGAAGAGCAATGAAGCTGGTGAAGGGACTGGAGAACAGGTCTTATGAGGAACGGCTGAGAGAGCTGGGATTGTTTATCCTGGAGAAGGGGAGGCTGAGAGGAGCTCTCATTGCTCTCTATAACTACCTCAAAGGTGGTTATAAAGAGGAGGGATCTGGCCTCTTCTCCCAAGTGACAGGGGACAGGACAAGAGTGAATGGCCTCAAGCTCCGACAGGGGAGATTTAGGCTAGAGATTAGGAAAAAAATTTTCACAGAAAGTGTCATTGGGCACTGGAACAGGCTGCCCAGGGAGGTGGTTGATTCACCTTCCCTGGAGGTGTTTAAGGCACAGGTGGACAAGGTGCTAAGGGACATGGTTTAGTGTTTGATAGGAATGGTTGGACTCGATGATCCTGTGGGTCTCCAACCTGGTTGTTCTGTGGCTCTATGATTCTATGAAAACCAGCTGTCTAACTACCTTGCAGTCCCCATGCCAAATAGCTTATCCCTGACTATGTGCTTACACAGGATTTCTAGATGTGAAGACTATGATGTTAACAAGCATAAGTATGTGTAACCCACTTGTGAAGCATGTGGATAGTGGGCAGGGATCTCCCTGTCAACATGAGGTTTTCGCTCTCAAGATACATCAGTTCAACAGAAAAATCAAGCCTTCTTCCAAGCCATTGCATGGCCTCTGTGTTGGTCCTAGTCCACCATGACCATAAAAGACTGTCAGAGCTATTGCCATATAGCTGCAGGCCTGTGACTCAGTTTATGCCTCTGTCTTAATGATGAGGGTCAGTTTATAATGTCAAGTGTTGCACGTGTATGGAGAGTTTGTATTCATTCTAGTGTGTATCTACTTTCCCAAGCTATATCAAGGCCTTCCAAGGTCAAAACTTAGGTCAAAACCTCACTATCTCAGGCTTAGTTAGCAATGTCACTGCAATTTTTCCCCTGTGATCTGAGTAATGTCAATATTTTGGTGATTGTGGGGTCACCGTATACCTCACTTGCTAATGGCCTAGTTGCTTTTATCAAAATCTCATCCTCATCCTTGCCATCTCTGCTAGCTATTTCCTTTTGGAAAGGAGGACTCTACTTGTCCACCTCCTGTGAATGGCTTTTATAAACATGCTTTCTCATTCTTCGGGCCTTGGTCTTCTGTGGGATTTGAATTTGGTATCAATAAAAATCAGAGAAGTCCTTCTTCATCTTATCTGTGGTGTTGTCCATGATTTTACCTTACTTATTCTGTGGTATATCTTCTTCTCTGGCACACCAATTGTCTGGATTATTCTGGAATATGGTACAGCTCTTGCCATCTATAAGCCCTTGGTTTTGTCCATGAAGATGAGAGCACTGGAGTGAAGAATTGGGAAGAGGGGCTGCTGTACACCAGATCTTCACCCTACCCTGGATTCAGATACCACTAACATGCACAACTAAACACAGGGGCTGGAAGACATTCCTGGGTTCAACACCAGAGAACTGAGCTGGACCATTTTTCTTACTCTTTAATTATTCTTAAACAGATTAGAAGCAACAAAGACATCAGCACTGCCAGTCCTGACAGATCACAGAATCACAGAACAACCAGGTTGGAAGGGACCCATTGGATCTTCTAGTCCAACCATTCCTATCTAACACTAAATCAAGTCCTTCAAGACCTCATCCACCCGTGTCTTAAACACCTCCAGGGAAGGTGACTCAACCACCTCCCTGGGCAGCCTGTTCCAATGCCCAATGACCCTCTGCGTGAAAAACCTCCTCCTAATCTCCAGCCTAAATCTCCCCTGGCGGAGCTTGAGGCCATTCCCTCTCATCCTGTCCCCTGTCACTTGGGAGAAGAGGCCAGCTCCCTCCTCTCCACAACCACCTTTCAGGTACTTGTAGAGAGTAATGAGGTCTCCTCTCAGCCTCCTCTTCTCCAGGATAAACAACCCCAGCTCTCTCAGCTGCTCCTCATAGGGTCTGTTCTCCAGCCCCTTCACCAGTCTCGTTGTTCTTCTCTGGACTTGCTCCAGAGCCTCAACATCCTTCTTGTGCTGAGGGGCCCAGAACTGGACACAATATTCAAGGAGCTGCCTCACCAGTGCTGAATACAGAGGGAGAATCACCTCCCTGGACCTGCTGGTCACACCGTTTCTGATACAAGCCAGGATGCCATTGGCCTTCTTGGCCACCTGGGCACACTGCTGGCTCATGTTCAGTCGGCTGTCGACCAACACCCCCAGGTCCCTCTCCTCCTGGCAGAGGATAGTAGGTACCAGAGGGTAGTAGTCCGTCTCATGGATCAGGGAGGGGAGTTTCCCAGCTACTTCCAGCCCTGATGCCCTTGGCAGGTAGCAGACCTCCCTGTGGAGCGGGTCAGGTCTGCAAATGGGTCCCTCCACTCCTTTGAGGAGGGAGTCTCCTACAACAATCTGCACAGCACAGATCAATTTACACGGCACTTCATGAAGTGAAGTGATTTTTGTATCAGATAATTGCCAGTGGTTTTTCTTACTGGTTTCTGGGCATCCTGTGGTTGTGACAATCCAAATATTAGAAGACCCTTGACTTCCAATCAGAGAGGCATGTTCTGTGGAAATTTTGGATGGGCTGTTTCTGGAGCTGTAAAAGAAGCTGAAACCTCTCATCTAGTCTTATGGCTACTGGACTGTCCATTTGACTCTGAACTGTTAATAGCAGTTGTGCCTTTTTGAATGATTTAACAATAATCTTGTTGTGATGACTCAGGAGAGACCATGTGAACTAACAGAAGTATGAAATTGAAATGGATTAGCTAGATCACATTAAAACCCTGTGTGCATATTCTCATTCAAAATTAAAATGGGCTTAGTTCTTAGTTTCATTTGTTTCCTGCTGTGATGTTTGAAAAGTGTTTCAAATCAAGGCAACTTTAATTCTGAATAAAAAAGCCCACAGGGGAGGTAAATATGTTTTACCTAAGTTGCATTAAAAAGTTAACTTGAATTAACTTCTTTAAGAAAATCTCTTACTCTTATCTTGAATGAGAGAAGAACATATTTGCTTGATACTGAAAGCTGAAAAATGGTTTGTCATGAGAAGAAACATAAAAATGTGAGGTGAAAAACAAGGGTCATTCTCACACAGTTTTTTTTTAAACTCTCAATAAAATTTAGGAGAGTTTCTAATTAAATAAATTGCCTGGAAATTTCAGATATCCCCTAAAGAGTCATTGTGTTCAATTTGGAGACAACACTCAGCCATTACAACATGAAACATATTTGCTTTAATTGCAAATCTCAGAGCAGTCTCCTCCAGGAAGTTGCTTCCCACCTTTCATAAATAAGACCTGATGTGAGGAGCACCTGCAAACAGCTGACAACTGCCTTATTATAAATATTTTATTAAATATACTTGTTTTATAAATAGCTTTGTGCATTGGCAGAGATTTTTGACTAATGTGGGTAGTGTTAGCTACAATTAAGTAGCTCACTAATATTTCAAAGCTAGGAAAGGTTATCAGAAGGATGATTGAAAAAAAAGCACCTCAAGTTAGAAATGAGGACATGTATGTTAAAGACAGCCCTGGAGGGGAAAAAAAAGTATTGTGGTGAGTACGTAATGATGTATTTATAGAGCTGAAAAGGGTGTGCACTGCGAAGGTATTGATAGGCAGTCTGTCCTTTTTTCAAGTCTTATCTTCAGGGTAGCAGAGCTCAAATATGCCAAACACTTCTCATGTTCAACTCTGATTGCATCTGTGCAATTTTCTCTGAGATTTATGTCTGGTTTAAATGAAAGTAGTGGGCATTTGATCTCATTGTCTGGTGATATCTAACATATTTGTTAGATTAACCGATTGCTTAAATGTTTTTATTCTTATCGCATCTGCAGTGCCAAAACTTCACTGATCAACAAAAGGATGCTGGCTGGCTGGATAAAAAAGTGACTGCTGTTTCAAGCAACAAATGCAGGTTCAGAAATGTGACTACTCCAACCAGGGGAGAACAGAGCTTGTGTGCCTACTGAAGTCTCTTTTCTGGTATTGAAAGGGAAGGGCAAATATTGTTTTATGATTTCTCTAAGGGTTCTCAGTTATGTAGCCCCTCACACACATCCTTTGCTTCTTCATTTAGGGGGAGACTGTAGAAAAGTCAAAGACACCTGGAGCAAGAAAGGCAAAAGAAGTAGTAATGGGTCAAAAATATTCACACCTTGTCTTTCACCAGTGCTCTCTCAGTGAAAATGTTCTTGCAGAACATTTCAATACTATGCTACTTGCACACACTCTGCTACCACAGCACTCATCCAAGATAACTGAATGTAGATGTAGATCATGGATACAGAAAATCAATTGCTGTTGAAGTCTTTGTGTTGCAGTTCTTAATTCTAAAGGCTTTTGGTAAGTGGCTGTAGCAGTTTGCTTGAAGTCAGGCTTCTTTAGCTTTCAGATGTGGCTTGTGGGGTTTGATGTACTCAAGGCACCCACCTGGGTCAGAAGAAATTATGTCTGCTCTTTACTGGGTGCTGCTCTCTCTCTGGTATGAGTTGGTGCTTCAGGACACTGCACTGATGGCTTTTCAGGAGAGGTGAGTAATTTGCTCCTTAACTATGCATGTTCATAAAAATCCTTTCAGCTTTGCATAGCATGACTATATGCTCATTAGTAGACTCTGGGTTGTTGGGTTATTGAAGCAATATATATTTACGTATTTGCTGTATTGCCATTGCCAAGGTACTGTGAGACTGAATGAAATCCTGTTTTGATTCCTCCAGTTTTGCTCTGAGAAGTGAGTTGCCAATGGTGGATGTGTGAGACAGAAACAAGCAATATACCTTCCTACACACTTTCATTTGCCTAGTTTCAGTTTATCAAGTGTCCTTTATCCCTACCGTTAAACGCTGATTCATTTGTTGTAACTGCTGTGGCAGAGAGGAGCTTGTGAAGGGTTTTGAAAGAGAAGTAAATGTAAGATTTATGAACCAACTCATTCTGAGACCTTCTAAAGCAAAACCAAGATTGACATCCCAGACAGCAAGGGTGAGAGATCAATGAGATGAGAGGAACAAGAGAGAGTAAACAGAGAAAGACACACATTAATTAGGAAGTATAAGAGAAAAACATTAGTTTGACAACGTGAAAGAAAGGAAGCTGGTAAACTGGTTGTGGGACAGAACATCAGGCAAAGGAAAGGATATTTGCTGTTCTACCTGTAAAACCACAGTGTAAGCCATGTATTCTAGCTTCGAGTGTAGTCATTTGAGCAAAAATATACTTTATTTAATGAGACTTTAAAGTGAAACTTTAAAATATCACAGAATCACAGAACAACCAGGTTGGAAGGGACCCATCGGATCTTCTAGTCCAACCATTCCTATCTAACACTAAACCAAGTCCCTCAATACCTCATCCACCTGTGCCTTAAACGCCTCCAGGGAAGGTGACTCAACCACCTCCCTGGGCAGCCTATTCCAATGTCCAATGACCCTCTCGGTGAAAAACCTCCTCCTAATCTCCAGTCTAAATCTCCTCTGGTGGAGCTTGAGGCCATTCCCTCTCGTCCTGTCCCCTGTCACTTGGCAGAAGAGGCCAGCTCCCTCCTCTCTACAACCTCCTTTCTGGTAGTTGTAGAGAGTAATGAGGTCTCCTCTCAGCCTCCTCTTCTCCAGGCTAAACAACTCCAGCTCTCTCAGCCGCTCCTCATAGGGTCTGTTGTCCAGCCCCTTCACCAGTCTCATTGCTCTTCTCTGGACTTGCTCCAGAGCCTCAACATCCTTCTTGTGGTGAGGGGCCCAGAACTGGACACAGTATTCAAGGAGCGGCCTCACCAGTGCTGAATACAGAGGGAGAATCACCTCCCTGGACCTGCTGGTCACACCGTTTCTGATACAAGCCAGGATGTCATTGGCCTTCTTGGCCACCTGGGCACACTGCTGGCTCATGTTCAGTCGGTTGTCGACCAACACCCCCAGGTCCCTCTCCTCCTGGCAGTTTTCCAGCCAGGCTTCTCCCAGTCTGTAGTTCTGCATAGGGTTGTTGTGTCCCAAGTGCAGGACCCGGCATTTGGCTGTGTTAAACCTCATGCCGTTGGACACTGCCCAGCGGTCCAGCCTGTTTAGGTCCCCCTGCAAAGCCTCCCTACCCTCCAGCAGATCGACACTTGCACACAGCTTAGTGTCATCTGCAAACTTGCTAAGGGTACCCTCAATGCCCTCATCCAGGTCATTGATGAAGACATTGAACAGGGCTGGACCCAGCACTGAGCCCTGGGGAACACCACTTGTCACTGGCCTCCAGCTGGACTTAACACCATTTACCACCACTCTCTGGGCCTGACCATCCAGCCAGTTTTCTACCCAGGAGAGTGTGCGTCTGTCCAGGCCAGAGGCTGACAGTTTCCGCAGCAGAATGCTGTGAGAAACTGTGTCAAAGGCTTTACTGAAGTCCAGAAAGACCACATCCACAGCCTTTCCTTCATCCAGCAGCCGAGTGACTTTGTCATAGAAGGCGATCAGGTTGGTTTGGCAGGACCTGCCTCTGGTAAACCCATGTTGACTGGGCCTGATCACCTGGTTCTCTTGCAAGTGCTTCATGATAGCACTCAAGATCACCTGTTCCATGACTTTCCCTGGCACTGAGGTCAGACTGACAGGCCTGTAGTTCCCCGGATCCTCCCTGCTACCCTTCTTGTAAATGAGAACTACATCAGCCAGTCTCCAGTCCAGAGGTACCTCCCCAGTCTTCCAGGACTGCTGGAAGATGATGGAAAGGGGTTTGGCCAATACATCCGCCAGCTCCCTCAAAACCCTAGGATGTATCCCATCAGGCTCCATGGACTTGTGGGTGTCCAGTTGGCCAAGCAGGGCTCTGACCACCTCCTCTTGGACTATGGGAGCCTCGTATTGCTCCTCTGTTTCCCGGGTATCTACACAGAGGGAACAGCTTTCTTTACAATTAAAGACTGAGGCAAAGAAGGCATTAAGTACCTCAGATATGCTTTTCTGTACATCTGAACAAGAGGTTTATGGAGACATAACAGATATTATTGAGAGCAGCATAGAAGCAGAAGCTGTCCATTCCAGTATTGGGCTCTGTGTACCTGGTATTGAGCTTCATGGCTGCATCCTTCAGTGCCTCGGCTGCACTCCTTTCAAAACACATTAAGGAGGAGGGGACTAAATATTGGAAAGTCTAGATCATTTTAAATTTGCTTCTCATCCAAGTTGAATGTCATTATTTAGATTGTATGGGCTTCCTTTATGTTCCTGAACATACTGCACATTCTTTCTGAGAAAAAAACTGATAAACTTCGGAACCATATGCATTTCATAATGCCTAAAAAATCCACACAAAATGAACATCTCCTAATACCCAAGTACACTCATTTTAAACTTGATGTAGGATTTGTCCAAGATGTACAATATCAAGCCAAGGATTTTTTCAGCACAATTTTTCTAGTGAGGCTTTTGTTGCTGTTACTGTTTTTGTTTTAAATCTTTGAAAATAGGATTTGATGCTGATCTGCTGAAAGGCCTTATCCAGTGGTGCTGCTGGCATTAAGTCACAGTGTAAACACAGCCTGGTGGTACAAGTCACAATGGACCACAGCTTGAAAATTACTGGCCTAGCAGCCTGGGAGTGGGAGCTCTGAGAGCTCTGCCTGTGACTGTATTTCCCTTTTCCTTCCCAAATTTCATCATGAATAGTATTAAAACCAGCATTTCTGCTTCTTGCTCTTGCCTGTATAAAGGGAGAAGTGCAAGCACAGAAATTCAAAACTTTTTTCTCCCCCCCCCGTAAATACTTTATTCAGACAATTACCAACCTAATATTTCCTTCCTTCTCCCCTTTGCCGACCGACTTTCAACTCTTGTTTTCCATATCCCTTTGCTTCTGTTAGCAATTCTCCTTTGTGCATCATGCTGTTTCTCTTCTTGGTATGACCTGCTGAGCAGAGGAACTGGAGTGAACAAGAGTCCTGCCAGCAGTGGAAGAGGAAACATTGTGCCTCAATTTTCCACTGGACTGAATGCTGTTTGATGTTATACTCGTCTATAAGAAGGGTTGGAGGGAGGATCCAGGAAACTATGGGCCTGTCAGTCTGAACTCAGTGCCAGTCAACATGGGTTTACAAAAGGCAGATCTTGCTGAACTAACCTGATCGCCTTCTATGACAAAGTGACTTGGCTGCTGGATGAGGGAAAGGCTCTGGATGTGGTCTTTCTGGACTTCAGTAAAGCCTTTGACACAGTTTCTCACAGCATTCTGCTATGGAATCTGTCAGCCTCTGGCCTGGACAGGCACACACTCTCCTGGGTGAAAAACTGGTTGGATGTCTGGGCCCAGAGAGTGGTGGGAAATGGTGTTAAATCCAGCTGGAGGCCAGTGACAAGTGGTGTTCCCCAGGGCTCAGTGCTGGGTCCAGCCCTGTTCAATGTCTTCATCAATGACCTGCATGAGGGCATTGAGGGTACCCTTAGCAAGTCTGCAGATGACACAAAGCTGGGTGGAAGTGTGGATCTGCTGGAGGGTAGGGAGGATCTGCAAAGGGATCTAAACAGGCTGGACAGCTGGACAGAGTCCAATAGCATGAGGTTTAACACAGCCAAATGCCGGGTCCTGCACTTGGGGCACAACAACCCTAAGCATAGCTACAGACTGGGAGAAGTCTGTCTAGAAAACTGCCAGGAGAAGAAGGACCCAGGGGTGTTGGTCGACAGCCGACTGAACATGAGCCAGCAGTGTGCCCAGGTGGCCAAGAAGGCCAGTGGCATCCTGGCTTGTATGAGATACAGTTATTCTCCCTCTGTACTTGGCACTGGTGAGATCACTCCTTGAATCCTGTGTTCAGTTCTGAGCCCCTCATCACAAGAAGGATGTTTAGGCTCTGGAGCAACTCCAGAGAAGAGCAATGAAGCTGATGAAGGGGCTGGACAACAGGCCCTATGAGGAACTGGTGAGAGAGCTGGGGTTGTTTAGCCTGGAGAAGAGGAGACTGAGGGGAGATTTTGTTGCTCTCTACAAGTACCTGAAAGGAGGTTGTAGAGAGGAGGGATCTGGCCTCTTCTCCCAAGTGACAGGGGACAGGACAAGCGGAACTGACCTCAAACTGCACCAAGGGAGGTTCAGGCTAGACATCAGAAAAAAAATTCACAGAAAAAGGTCACAGGGGACTAGAACAGGCTGCCCAGGGAGGTGGTGGAGTGAATCTCCCTGGAGGTGTTTAAAAGACAGGTAGACAAAGTGCTCAGGAACATGTTTTAGTGGCAGATAGGAACTGTTGGACTTGATGATTCAAGAGGTCTTTTCCAACCTGGTGGTTTATTCAATGGTGTTTGAATCATATCTAAGGGTATGATTCAATGCTACCCCCACTTATGCTCACAGATTATCAAGAGATGCTGGATCCAACCAAGACTCTTAAGGTTGATTTGGCACCATATCAGCAGTGTAAGGAAGCGACTCCAAGCCTCAGCACACCTTGATTCAGGAAACATCACATGACAGGCATGGGCCTTTCCTTCTGGACAGCAAGATATTTTTGAGATAGTGTGATCATACCTCATCGTTTGTCCACTTGGTAACACAAAGAAGACAGGGCTGAGGGTTTTATCTCTGATGTCCTCCAAAACACACCGGTTTAGACTCTTGGTTGAGAATATCAGCCTGTAGCAAGCATCTCCTGTCCTGCTAAAGGCTGAAACATTGCACCTTCCCTTGAGGTGCCATGACAGTTGCTGTGTCTCTGCTGGTTGACAGCAGCTTGTTAAGCTGCTGTAACCTTGTTTACACTTGACTGTGGCTCTCCAGCCAAGGGTGAGGTTCTGCTTTGCATTATCTATTTTCACAAGTAGTTTTCTACTCAAGTTGTGTTTCCAATGAGACTGGCTTCACTGATCCATCATGTGTACCTGCAAGGGTGATAGTTCTGTGTTGGGCTTTCAGCCACTCTGATCACCTGTACACCGTCAGTATGAAACTTTAGCATTTTAATTGTTCCTTTGGCCTGTGTAACTTTTATACATCCCTACAGAATCCAAAAGCTAGTGTTATTTAACCTTTTGAGACTGCTACCAGTGAACAGAATTTTCATTAGGATGTTTGTTTAGGATGTTAAAACTTCCCTTTATAAAAAATAGTTTATTCTTTGATCGATATGGCACACAATGTTGAGCTATCTTTGCATGCTCATTGCTAGGCAGATGCCCCTCAGTTGACGCTGAAAACCCTATCCCCAGCTTGTCTGCAGACTGCCGCAATGCTTTAAATTCCGTGCTGGTCAGAAAAATTTGGTATGAAGGGCCTCAGGTTTATGCATGTATGATACAACTGCTTGGATTATAATCATCGAATAGTTTCCTCCATGTATTTTCTTGGCATAGTATGTGTTGCACACTTTTAGAGCTTTTTTTAAGCTCCCTGAAGTCTTTATCAAGAGGTGCATAATTTTGCATGTCCTTAGCCTCTGCAACTTATTTACCATGATTAGTTTTGTTAGGAATGGTTCTAAGATTTTTTCCCAGAGCCCATCTCTTGAGTTGTGCTTATATTTGGCAGCCATTTCACAGAAAGAGTAGAAAAGTCAGATCATCAGTACTCAATGGTCAATTTGCCTTTGAAATAATCAGTGGAAAATGTTAGATTTCCAGTATTCCAAAGGATTAGGAAAACAGCAAAGAAAATGTAAAAAATACCAAGGCAAAATACGGGATCTCTTTTTTTTTCATGTGGCAATTTCATATTTCATCACAGAATCTGTTCTGCTGTCTTTCAAGATCCTGTCTTAGTTTCCAGTCCAGATCTAATCCAGTAAACTTTTTCCAAATTTTGGGCCAGGCAAATAAGTTAAGGACCATCGGTAATATAAGTGTTTGTCTCTTGTTCTCATCTCAAGGAAGAATGCTATTTGTCTTAATGGATTATTTTGTGGCAGCTCAAATGCTATTTTTATTTACAGGTGATTCTACAAAACATTTTGTTGGTGCAACAGAGAGCTCTCAGCTTGTGCCCATGTAATCCGCAGTTTCACAACCATGCTGTCTGAAGCAGAAGGTTAGATAAAACACTGCTAGGGTTAAATAGTCAGGTTTGCCCAGCCATGTCAAAGTCTGAGTGAGGCTGGACCTGTTAGCTATTAGAGAAGAGTGAAGAAGCCTGATCTGCAGTCAGTCTTAAGTGCTTCTGAATCAATTGGACTATCTAAGGTCCAATAGCAAAGGAATAGCAAAAGCTGTGTTGGGATGAGAATGCATATGAGCGTACAATTCTCCTTGCAGGCATGATAATACAATTTCCTTCTGTGGATATCTGCCAGTGCCTAGAGAAAACAAGGAAGAACTACTGGCTCTTGATGATACTGCTTGAGGGGGATTTCCAGGGTAATGACTCTCTGCGACCTCCCCTGTACTCCCAAGGGAAGCCACGTACCATTCCCCTAATTCATCCCAGGGTTAACAGCTATCTGCTTTTCTCTTCTGATACTGCTTGTAACATAGCTTTTAAGTTAAGAATTCCTATAACACGGGTGCATCTAAAAGGACTCCAGAAGTATCTATACAGGTTTTTCATATCAATGTGGAGTCTTCATGGAGCAAGAGAGAGAAAGAGAAAACAAGAAGAAAAGAAGAGAAGGAAAGCAAGAAAAACCCGACCAAACCTACACCACAGACTGACTTCATTCACTAAAATAATTATGGACAGATGTGATTTCCCTCACTTTACATATATAAGAAAGTGAAATCTGCTTACTCCCACTCTCTTACACTCTTCTCTTTTTCTAATGCTCTCCATAACTTCTGCCTTTAATCAGTCATCCTTCCTGTAAGTTTCTGTAAATTCTAGTCCCAGATGCTGTGGGTCATCTTTGTCAGAGGAGTTCCTGGAGATACAGCCCCTCTTTGATGAGTCTGAGATTTGCTAAATTAACAAAAGACAGCTAAATACTGTTTTATCAGCAACTGTCTTTAAAGAACCCCATAATAAAATGTATATACTTGTCCATTCATGTTCCTGGTTTTTAATTTCTCTTTGAATTTATGGATATCATGATCTGTGTTGGTGTGACTTGTTGGGAATTTGAGCATGAGCCTGTATGCTTTACTGCTCTGGACCTGAAAGAATTGAAGTGTGTAGGCACAATTTGAACTCATCCCCCCAAATCAATTTCATTTTTGCACTCTCTCTGGGTGTGCAGGTCACTTGCAAAAGCCCAACACATAACAGAGTTGAGCCAAAACTAAGTGTCGTTGTACTTCAGGCTTCAGTTATTTCCACTTTTATGTACAATATTTACTTCATAAGTTCTTATTTCAGTAATGTTATCATAAGTTTTATTTCAGTGATGTTATGCATATCTACCTCAGTATTTTGCTTGCCACAGCTTTTGGGCTGCAAAAAACTCTTGGGGGAGGGTTGTGTCTTCCTTCAAACTCACCATCATCACATGGAGTTTTGTGGGCTTCAATAGTTTTTTTCAGATATCATATTTTCCTCATGACACTATGGTGTTCCCATGTTCATTTTCTGTGGTTCATTCCTTTATACACCGCCTGGAAGAGCTTCTTTCGCTTTCAGTATTACTAAGTACAGTTACTATTTGTTTAGCCTAATTTTTACTTATTTTGGGGATGATTTTTCTTCTGTCATTGCAAGCAGAAAATGGTGTCGATTTTATCTTCAGCTTGTGCTAATTTTTTTCTTCACATGCTGTGATTCTTTCTGCTAGAGCACTGATTTGTCACGGTAAATTATACATAGCTCAGTGTCATGTGGATTTCTGTGCTTTAAGTTGCAGGCTTCTTTTGCTGTTTTCCTTGGAGTCCAGCACCTTTCATCAAACACTTTTCTTCCTTTGGCACCTCAAAAAAAAGTAAATACTGTTCCGCTTTATTCTTGACTGCTTTATTGCAGACACTATAGGATTTTTTTTGCAGCACCATCTATCAGAACTATTTATCCAGGGTGTGTGCTGAGAAATATCACAAACCTGTTTTCAATGAGAAGTGGGAATTTGAGAAGCACCGTTATCTTGTCGTATTGACTCTTGACCCTGACTATATTTCTCAATTATTCTCTGACGGTGGTGTGGCATGATTACTATTATTGGGTATGATTTAATTTGGCTTTGGGCTGGTGAGCTGTGGTCTGCTCTGGCGGTTCAATGTCCATAAAGCCTTGTCTGGTAGAAAAGAGCCATTCACAAGACTGCTCTTTGCTGAGTTACGAGTTCTGCTCTCGCAGATTTTTTTATCGGGAAAGGATGGATGAGGCAGGAAATATTGGTCTGGGTTTTCCCTTAGGGTGTGGAAAATACACTTCTTTTGGTAAGTAAGTCAACCATTTTGCCAGGCTAAGGGAGGAACTGAGCTAATGCTTGCTGGTTGGTGCAGTTACGGGGTAAAAAGACTCATAAGGAGATTTAACGTAGCCCTAGTGATACTGTGATGGCTTTGGGTACAAACCTATTAGGTGTTGCAGACAAAGTTTCTTAAGCCCTTGCTTCTGCAAGGGGGAGATGAAGTTCTGATCATACCCTAACCCCAGACTAGAGGAGGTAGAGGGGATGCAGAAGAGAAGCCCATGCCCATTTCCAGAGATATGAAGTTCTACCCCCCGGGAAAACTGAATCACTGAAGAATGGACTGATATTCCTGCTGAGCTACATCAGCCCATTACACCTTCTACCAGCACTGTTCAGACTGTAAAATCTGAAGTCAACTATCTCTTGCATCCAAACCCACCAGTTCAAGGGCTATTTTACATCTGAACAGGTGAGCTGAAGAAAATAATTTTTCATGGTCTTCCTAACTTCAAATTATAATTGCTGCCTTGTAACCAAACGGTTCTTTAGGGACACAAGCAGAAGCAGATAAATGTCAAGTAAACAATAAGTACATCTCTCTAGTTTAGTGCAGTAGAACAGAAAATGAAATAGCAACTAAAAAAAAAAAAAAATGCTGCATCACCATGACGAAAAGTGTCCTGATTTACTTTAAAGTGAGGGTGTAAGCTTTGGTCCTAACTCTCAGAAGGGGGTGCTATTACCTCATCTGATTTCTTTGTATTTTATATGTATATCTATACGTCATACATGAATATGCATGTATACAGAAACCCACTGAGGTTTTAAAAGCAAGTTAAAACATTTGTTTCACTTTGCCCTCTGCTTTAGTTTAAGTTTTTCTGGAACAATGATAACAAAGTTGCTGGTTTTATTTAGTCTTAATGACTCTCTAGTGAAGTACACCAAAACATGGATTAGACTTCCAGCAATATGGTACTCTTTTTATAAGTATGAAAATCCTTGAAAAAGAAAAACTAGGGGCACAAAAGGAAGAAAAGGCACAGAACAAATAGGTATTCGTATTGTATTATGCTTAGAAAAATCTACTGTCTTATGCAAGAATTGAAAACAGTATATTCATACTAAATGTGTATTAATAAGAAATACTGGGTTAAAAACTATTTTATTAAGTTAAAAATGTGGTATTCTTTATTATGAAATCTGCAAATTAAAAAATAATGGTTATTTTTGTAGTGTTCCCACTATTTTTTAACTTCCGAAAATTGTTGTTTGGATATTAAAATGGACTCGTTAGCTTCTTGTGTCATTTGATTATTTATTTAATTTGTACCTCTAAATTAAAAAACAATAGTTGAGTATGTCCACCTTAGACACATTGTGAATTATATGCTTTTCCTCAAACCTGCCTGCCTGCCTCTTCTGATGCTGAGTGATATGTCAGACTTCTTCCTTACTGAAATTCTGCTTTGGAAAGTGATAACTAGAACTGGGGGTCTAGGACAATGCTCTGCAGCCAACTCTCTGTGAGACAAGTCGCAGGGACCACTCTCTGAAGGGACAAATCTACACAGCGAAAACTCTCCATGCGACACCTCTAACTCTAAGCCTGAATCTAAACCTGACCCTAAACCTAACCCTAAACCTAACCCTAACTCTAATGGATCCTCATGAACAGTTGTCCCCACAGAGAGTTGTCCCTGCTTAGTGTTGTCCCCTTTAGAGAGTTTTCCCCATGGACAGTTGTCCCCGTGAAGAGCTGTCCCACAAAGGTTTGTCCTGTGGAGAGTTGTCCCTTCCCGTATAACTGGAGCCTCTCTTTATTGCCACCCCAAGGCAAGACAGAGCTCAAGTATTCAACACTCCAGTTGGATCGGGTGCAGCAAGCAGTGAAAACTCTGCAAGCAAATGGTCCTGCTAATCCTTCAAAAATCCCCCAGCAACCTTGGTAGATGCTGGAGTGGGAAAGCTGTGCTCTCTGACAGGTATTTATGAATCTCCATGAAGGAACATAACATAACCTGTTTATGGATTTCAGTTGTAGCTTTGAAGAAGAGCCTTGCCCTCATGCTGCTGCTTTGAAGGGCTATGAACTGTCTCTTATATGACTAGATCTCAACCCTGGTTTAGGGGCCAAAATATGACCTTGGTATTAACTGATAATAATGAAATGCCATATCCAGTGGCAGTGTAATTAGCAGGAGGATTTCTGTTTATTTGGGACTAAGGCCATAGTCATGTTCTCTGTCTCATGGGAGAACACAGATCCTCCTAATCTTTCCATAGTGTGAAGCACTGCTTCCAACAGATGCCTACCATCCAGAGTTCCTGCAAAAAAGCCATCAGCTTCAGTGGATGAAAAGAAGAATTTTCTTTCTGAAAACAAGAATTTTCAAAATGATCCATGTTTTACATGGGGACCTACTATTGCAGATATTTGGGTAATGTATCTGAAAAACTGTAAAAACTTCATCCTTAGTGTCCTGAAGATTGCTTCTTCTAAGTTCCTTGTGCCCTGCCTCCATTGTGGTGGTTTAATGAAAATGATTACATGAAAAGCAATGTAAAGACAGTGTTAACGTTACATAAAAAAACCAAACCAAAACAAAACCCTTGTCTTTTATTCCTCACTTATCCAGAGGTCACAGTTGTAGTCTAGGTGCAGAAGTAATTGA
Source organism: Coccyzus lansbergi (assembly GCA_033558105.1). Classification (NCBI taxonomy): domain Eukaryota; kingdom Metazoa; phylum Chordata; class Aves; order Cuculiformes; family Coccyzidae; genus Coccyzus; species Coccyzus lansbergi. The sequence continues at coordinate 106,054 of JAUMJK010000320.1, read as the reverse complement.
ATGTAGAACTTCAGAAGAACAGTAGTATCTCCTTGTAACTATTTTCCAAATTCTAGTCTTGTAGGTCTGTGAATTGTTTCTTCACAGCAGGGAGAGATCACAATCGTAGATACTTACCTTAGCGTGAGATGAAATGCCTCTGGGTATGCACATTTCTTTTCAAGATGATAAAGAAATTCTAATTTTAGATCTAGACAGATGATTTTTAAACACTTAAGTGGATTAATCCGACTGCATCTGAGGCAGGTGATTTTTACGTGTCTTAGTCTAGTCCCACAGAACTGGCTAGCATCATGTTGACTCTATCATTTTTCATCTTTATGCTTCCTAAGTGACTTTGTAACCTCTGTAAAGTGGAATTAAGCTAGGACAATAACTATAGGTACACTTTATATATGCATTTAAGCAAACACTCAAGTGTATAACCATACAGTGTATTCACATGCAGTTAAACCTATAAATATAATTTTGAAGGGCCAAAACTTAAGGGAGTTAGTTTATGTGCTCAGGTAGTAAACTCATTTCCTCATTTATAATATGTGCTCAGGATTCTGGACATTCCTAAAAATGCACAGGATGAACATGGTATTACCTTCTCCAAGGAGAAAAAGTCTAGAGAGAGTCAAAGGTGAGCTTATTTTAAAAGCTACTCAAATTTCAGCCTGTGGAAGAAACGGTGTTTTAAGAACATGAATAAGAGAAGGCTGTTGTGCATTCAGAACGGTTGCAGGAAGACTGACAGGGAAAGAAGACATACTGCTTAATTTGAGAGCTCATTTTCTTTTGCTTTGTGTGTATACATATATATACACACACACATTTTAAAACACAATAACGCTATATTTTTATGGCCTAACTTAAAAAGTGCGATATCTGTAACAGTCTCATCTAGAATTACCCACTATTAAGACTTTTGGGATTTGTTCTAAGCAATAATGACCATGCTTGTGCTTTGTATTTGTTAGCAACTTTTCAATACAGAGGTTAAAATCCTTGGGAAGAGTTTTAGAAGTCTGATAGTCTGTTGCCTGAACGAATCACTTCATCATGTGTTACTGGAAACAACCATCCATGGAAGGGATGTTCAAACCATATGTGCCCGAGGCTGCAAGCCTTTCTTGGTGTTGGAGAGTCACTACTGGTTGGCTGGTTATTATTCTTGGAGCATGGCATGTGTGCTCCCCTACTTTATACTTTGTACCATGCTGTGAAGGTTCACTTTCTGTCCTCATGTTCAGGGCCTAAACAAGTGCTCCTGCTACCTAGGAGCTGGGTGAAGTTAAGCCATGCTTCTATCCTGCACAGAATCCAGGCGAAAAGGATTCTAAGGGATGATGGGCTGGGCCGTGCCTCTTTGAAGTCAGTACAGACTCCCTTCGGGTGCTTGGTGGGGGGCAGTGCAATCCTCCCAGTCTAACCCTGGCTAAGCCAAAAGCATGTGGTGCAGTCATCTTATGTGTGCGTGAATGGCAATCCTCTCCTGTTCGGCCATTGAGTTACTAATAAGCAGGTTAAGATGAGACTTTATGTTGATGAGGTGCCGTTAGTTGATAAAAAGGACGTGCTAAAAGCAATGTGAAGCAGAATGAGCGGTCTCCTCCTTGCTTTTGTTAATGTCAGGAGTGTGCATCATACCTACTAAACTTGCACGCCTGAGAGCGGAGAGCTTTGCTTCTCATCACTGACAGTGTTGAAAGATGCAGGAACAAAGTCTTACTGGAGACCCAGTTGGATAGGTGGAGTGGCGGAAAAAGTAGGTGAGTCCCTGTTGGAGAGGAATAGTACAAAATCTCATAGGTACCTGGGTGCAATATAATGATGCCATCTTTCTGCTTTTGTCACTTCTTATATCTACACCATAGTCTTGGGCATAATCAACTTGGTGTTCTGGTACAGGCTACACAACTCAATGCACAAAACTGGTGCAGCGCCTGTTTTCCTCTCTGCCATCTACATGCATTTCTCTTCTGGGCTTCAGCTGCAGCTCATATTGTTGTGTACATATATATTACATGGGATAATCCGGCCCTTCATGTTTGATACTTCTTCACTACAAGGCTGAGCTTTCTAGCACAGGTTGATAAGAGTCTGTTGGAGAACAGTACATGAAACTTAGTGTAAAGTGGTTTCAGATACCTTCCAGCATTTTACCAGCATACAAACAGTTAGCTGCCCTTTGAAATCCTAAGCTAGAGACAATGGGAGATGGTAACCTCCTACACACAGGATTTAAAACTATAGGATCATTGACTTTGACTCAAGTGTGTGGCCTGGGAAATCTAGAGTTAAGAAGCTTACAAAACCATAAAACCAACCACTGGTCTGAAGAATAGAAACCTTCTCCTAGCTTTCCTGGTGATATTCAATGTTGTTTCAATCAAAGCACAGGTAACACTTGAAGAATGACAAATCTTGTGAGCTTTATATACCAGTATAATGAGATTATATTTCATGACCCTGCTGCATTTGACTTTTACATTAGGTGATATGATTCAGGAATTCATTTGAACAATGCACAAAAATACAAATGAAATGGGTTTTTTTAAAGAATTACTGGTTTCTCATTAATTGTACATCGTAACTGACTCATACGGAAGGAAGAATCATAATGAAGAAAATCAGAAATAAAAAGGGATCCAAAATCTTAATGTGCATCAGTGCTGAAAAAATTACAAAAATATCATTAAAAGCATAAAAAGCTGTATTTCTCTTACTAGCTTTATTCTTATAATATTATCACATTTAAAAAATACAATTTTAGAAAAAAAAAGAACTATAGCTTTTTGCAGTGATAGGCGACAGGTCAGAAAAGCATTTCAGAATAATTTTACACCTTTTAACCTTAAAAAATACTTTGCTGACAATTGAGAAAGGGCCTTAAAAGAAGCGCTGATAGGCATTCTCACAGCAGGGTTGCCATGTCCCATCACATAGCAGAGGGTTTCTGCATAATGTATCCTGTAATAAGAAGTGTACTGCAAATCACAAGGCTTGAGTAGCAGTTTTAAGAAAGTAATCCTTGGCATGAGCTGCTATTAGTGATGACACTGAAAGTTTGTTACATAAAACTCTTTAGAAGACACAAAGAAGGTAAACTGTTTAAAATTTTGATTTGAGCCTTGAAAGTAGTACTTTGTCATAGACATTTATCTGCATTTAAATATATATTTAGTGTTCTCTGTTTTTTCATTTTTGCTCATGCTTGGACAGGCTTGTTAAATGAAAACTGCAGAGTTTAGTTAAATGAATGTCACTTTTCTCTCATTCTGTGCCACAAATGGTAATTGTTCAAAAATGTCTTAACAATTACTGGTGTTAATTATGAATGCTAATACAATCAGCGATTACTGAGAGTCCCCATGTTGCAAACCCTTTACAAATGGGTTAAAACAATAAAAAACCAAAACCCAACAAAAAAAAGGAAAAAAAAATCCAGTATAACAAAGAGTAAATCAGTCCATTAAAGCACAGCAAGATGTACTCATGTTTTAAAAGCTAGACTAATAAAAATGGAAAATGAATCTAGAAGAAACTTTCTTGTTGAAATTAATTTTATTTTTGTCTCAAAATGTAAATAAAAGAAAATGTGAAGGGGCCATTTCCAGGCAAGTTCTTTTCAGTGTTAATGATGCAAATCAGTGAAGTTTCTCAGTCCCTGGGGATTCTTTTTGTCTTTCTCATTTCCATAAGAATGATTTTTAGGTGATTAAAATAAAAATCTAATGGAAATAAAAATTCTTTATAGTTTTCTCACAATACAGTTCAGTAGGTATCTGAAATAAAGAGGGAAAAAAAGAGAGCTGGAATTGACTTTAAAACTACAATAAACCCTCCGAGGAGAGGATTGGTCACAAAATGTTTTTGTATTTCTAATGGAGACATTTTTGGTTGCCTTTAATAGTATTTGAGAGAAGTTGTAGTCATCTGAAAGTCTGATGTACCTCCAGCATTTTCTCAGCAACTAGTAATGGGGAATGAAATGTTTCATTGCGTTGTTTTCTGAGGGAGCAATGTAAGAAACGAGCATCCACAAAATAATTAAAAATTGGGCTTGCAGGATTTGTGTCAAACAGTTTTTTTCAGAGCTAGATTCTACTTGAATATCAATAATTGGACTGATGGTGAAATACTGGTGAAACACTGATTATTTTATATGATTCTTAATCCTATCCTTCCTACAGAAAGAAACAACTTGAGCGGCTCATTAAAGGACTCCAGTTAAATTGTGGCTTTGTCACAGGCTCTGTTGAAGGCAGGATACAGCACATGGTGGTTAGGACTGATTTTACCTTCCCTCTTTTTCCAAGGAACGGCAAAAACAGAGATTGACATAGTCTATGTCCCCCATCCAGCCTAGGTCACCCTCTATCCCATGTTGGTGTATAGAGGAAGAACTAAATGGTGCCCTCCCTTATCCTGACCCTTTCTGCCCAGGGAAAGAGAAGCAATGTTACAGGATCTGCTCATGTACATGCACCTGCACGTTATGCACAGTTATGCACACACACCCCTCCTTGTGCAAGAGACAAAACCAATAGCTGGCAGAGGAGATGGAGGAGAACCAGCTCTTCCACCTGCCTCCCAACATGCAGCACAGCCTATCTACCCCAGTGCTGGCAAGAAAGAGGACAAGAAACAATGGTAACCATCTAGGGAGCCTGAGGCAACTTATAGAAACACAGAATGGTCAGGGTTGTAAGGGACCTCTAGAGATCTCCTAGTCCAACCCGTCTGTGGATGCAGATTAGTGTAGAGTAGGTTATGCATGTGCAGGAGCTGCTACTGAGTTGCATGGCCAGTAACAGAGAAGATAACATGAAAAGGAGTATGCTTTTGTTTCCCTGGCAGTGCTCAGCAGATCTCTCCATCTTCACATTCACTTGCTTCTATAAACTGTTCAGATTCAAGCAAAGATGGAAAATGGCATCCTTGGCATGCTCATAGCCATGATCTCCAGTGAGAGCAGAACAGGGATGGGGAAGAGGAGCTGTGCCTTGCCTACTGTGCTCAGCCCTTGCTGTTTTGTAGTTTGGACACCAATAATAAGGGAGTGCACACCCCTCCAGGAATTTCATGTAGAAATGGAGCTGGTGAAGTGAAAGGAGTCCCAAGCTCTGCCATCTAGCAGATGTGAGTCAATGGCCACAAAACCTGAAATGGAATCTAAAACCAAAACAAATAGTTTTAATAATGTTTTTTAATCAACAGTACTTTCAAGTACTTTTTATTTATTAACTTTTAACATCTGTTATTAATGTTACAAAAATGGTTGTCTCCCAGCTGTTCTGCAGATCCTGAAGAACTTCATTTCTTGTTTCTTTAATGCTGGGAGTCCTTCTGAGTTATCTGAATCCAAGAGTCCAATCTTTAAGAAGAAATAACACATGCCTGATGAAATCACAAGTTGTGGTAACAACACTGGTCTGTAAGTGTAATGCCATTCTTCATCTTTGTGTTTGGGTGAGGTGAGGACCAAATTCCAAGAAAGGTCTTTGAAGCCTTTAAGGAAAGAAACAAACACTATGGAGAATTCCTTCTCACCTCCAAATCCTCCTTGTAGCAGAGTCCTGAGCCTTATGCCTACATGTCCCCCTGCAGTGTATGGGAAAGTGTACAATAGCCCACACTGCCTGTCATAATCAGGAGGGAGAGATGAAGGACTGGAGTTAGGTGCTCCCCGAGGGATCTTCCCCTGACCACTGAAGGGTCAGGCCTTCCTGCCTGTGTGCACACATATGCTCATCCCTCTCATTGTGGGAGGCTAAAACACTTCTTCCAAAAAAAGCTAAATACCCTACCTTTCTAGATGTAGGGTACAGGCAATATTTTATATAATCTTTTATAGACATCTACAGTCCTGTGCATTTTTTCCAGCATTTAGGAGGCTCGGGTCTCTCCTCTTTCTGGGAAGATATTCTCCCATTCCCAGGGTGTGCTTACTGCCTGGGTAGGAGTTTACTCACTGCAGCATTGCCGTTGGTTGTCCAGGCATTCACTTCCCTTGACATGTGAGAGACAAGGAACATGACCACGTAGCCTGGAGGCTGAGTAGGGAAAACTAGAATCTGCTCATGTTTCAGGGAAAGATCTGAGGTGCAAAATTAGCCTTATTCTCACCTTTGCTGGTGAGGATATGCAGCTTTATAGAGTTTGGGTTCCCCTTCAGGAAGAGTTAGACATGAGTTTGATTTCTCTCAGACAGATGAAAGATGGCACCTAAATCCCCCAACTCCCGGGGAAAGTGCGCCATGAACGGTAGACAGATACTGATGCTGCATTTTGCAGAAATTCAGATCTACCTGGTGCTTAAGAGAACATCTTACACACCAGACAGACAACTTATTCACTCTGCTAAGCTTTTTGCTGGATTTGGTCTAAACTCTTCTCCCAAAATGGCTTGGAAGGCATTACATAGAAGGGGATTTCAGTGGCAACTTCTAAGTGTCCCATTTGGTTGAGGATTCACTGTGCCCTGGTGTGCTGCTCACGTGCCATGTTGCTAAGCGACACTTTGCAAAGTACATCCTGCAGTCTCCCCTTCCCGGTTAGGTACAGATCCAATGCACTTCCTTCTTTGTCTTCAAAATGTAGCGTTATGGATTGCAGCCTCATAGATGCCAGGGGGGAATGGAACCTGTTCTGGGAAAAAGGTCCAGCAGACCTGCAGAAAACATAACTGGATATCACACAGCTGACATGAACTGGTGTGGAAACGCTGTCAGATCATCTACTCATAAACCTGTTTCAAATTGTGCCATCTGCACTTCTTGTTGACTGCTCCCAGCCAGTGCTCACTGCTGCTCACAGGCTGAGACAGGACAGCTTCTCCTGAAACCCTCTGAGTCGTTACTTTCCCTTGGCAATCACTACATGTACACTCATCCCATGGTGTTGGCTAGAGCAGGACAGTGCTAAACAGGGTGATGTCAGGACAGGGTAAGAGTTCCAGTCAGATGCAGGTTGCATGAAACATCACTCAAGGGAGGAAGAGACTCAAATATTCTGTCCTGTCTGTTCCCTGTATTTGTCTGGACCAGTCATGCATTTCTCTGCATTAGTCTTATGGGAAGTCTCCCCATATCCTTAGCAGACTCTTTGGTTGTGGAGATGCAGAAAAGACAAAATGGGACCACACAGGAAAACAAAACTGGCTGTAGCACAGACTTTACTTTCTTTGTCCTCTACTGCAAGACTGGATCAAGATTTCTATCATGTGCATTCTAGGAATATTTGCAAATTAAGTTAAAAGAGGAGCCATTTGTGAAATTACTCCACCTGGAACAGAAAAGCAAGTGGCCTGGCATCTTTTAGAGGGAGGTGGGAGAATGCTACAAACCCTAATCTTTCCCCAGGACTAGAGAGCCTCCAAACAGAAATTATAATTTTGAATTTAAGCATCTTAAAATGTCTTTGTGCTGTTTCAGTGGGCTAGATGACACCTGACTTTGCAGGAGTATGTGGAGGACCCTCCAGCAGAGAACTTCAAGGTACATAGATAATGAATTCTCACCGGACTTTATGGTCACAGGAATGAAACATCTCCTCACCCACTGAAATTGTTTCAAGTGATCCTCTTATGATTTTCTAGGAAACACCCTCTGTAAGTATTCTGGGGTCATCCTTTCCAGCTAGGTCCTCCACACGTTATATCCCACAGAGAATGATGAGCTGGGAGAATTCTGGTGGTAGGTGCAATAGGTTTGCTTTGAAAGTGTCAGAAAAGCATGTTCAGAAATGTGAAACTTTTCTCACCAACCAGGTAAATTGGCCAGGATGAGGAATCCTGTTATAACTAATTATTAATGCTTTAATTGGGAAGGACTATGAGAAGTCCAACTTGTTATCCTATAGAATAGAACAAAGGCAATACTACACTTAGATTTCAGTAAGAATGGAATAAATTCCAAAGAACACTAATAGAAGACCAGCCTGTCTCATATTTGCAGGAAATTATAGCTCTGTTGCTTTCCCTCTGCTCTCAGGTATTCCCCAGAAGGGAAATTCTCAAAAGAAATCTCCAGTTACTTGTGTACTCTGATGTTGCCTTACTGCAGTCGTTCATGGAGGAGACTGGAAATGTGTCACACATTGGCAATGGGCAGTTTTGACATAACTCCTGGGACAAAATGTTGATGTTGAACAAGATGTCTTCATGGCAGGGCTATTCTTTGTTTCTGTTTAGAAATTCAGGTTTAAAAACCCAAATCTTTGTGCATCATTGGAGGTACTCCACTTTTTTTTTTTTTTTTTTTTTTTGCTCTTGGCAATAGCACCTCGAGACACGCAGCCCAGCATCCAGAAAATTCACCTATCTTCCAGTCTTAATACCCACATTTGCCTTAGGTCCACAGCCTCTGAAAAAGTTGTCTTGGGAAAGATGCCCCCCTACCCTCCTCCTCCACCCAGCAGCAGGACCTATTGTCCGTCGCCGGCAAGGCATAAAGGAGTTAACGAAGGAGCCAGCGAGGAGGTATGATGGGGTGATGTCAGAATATTTCCAGGGAAAGAATGTGTTGGGGGTGCTGGCCAGGAGCAGGGGCTGGGGCTGGCGGCCCCCAGCCCCACCCCGACATTCTTCTTGTCCGGTTCCCACAGGCGAGAGTGGCACAGGGGGTCAGAGTGGACGAGGACAAAGGGAGACCCCCTGCTGCCGGGGCCATCGTGCTGGGCTGTCACTGCTACTAATTCATGACTTCACCTTTAATCTCACTGATCCATTATAGGTTAAAAAGAGACCCATTTTACAGCTGACAAGATTGAAGGGACGGCAACCCAGGAACTTGGGGGGCGGGAGGGGGTGAGAAAAAAAAAAAGGGAGGGGTGGGGGAAAAAGAAATAACCCCCACTGAAGTTTGTACAATTAAGACCCATCTGCTAAAAATAGAATTTGTGCTTTTCATTTGTCCTTTTCCTTCACTATGAGGATATGCGTTTTAAGAGGTAGGCTGATAAAGGCAGCTAATTCAGAATTTTAGTACATAGGGTCAGAGGAAAAAAGAAAGGGGAGGAAAGTAGGGACCAGGAAAAGAAAAAGAGTAAGATATTACGAGCAGGGCTGCACAATGGAAAGGATGCGGAGCATTCAAATGGCTTAGAGCTGCTTTAGAATGTGTTGTGTGAGGTCATCATGGGGAAATGACTAAGAAATTTATGAAATGCTGATGTCAAAGAATCAACATTGATTCAGCAGAGTAATAAATATACGTGTGTGACACTTACAGCATGTTTATAATGACACAAATACTTAATGAATTCCCAGAAATCATTAGACCTACTGTGCTATGAGCTGTAGGTGAAGTCTCCAGAAGTAATTCTCTCTTTTATTTTTGCTAGTAGGCTAATCACTTTCAATTTGTCCTTTAACAAAGAATTTTATGCTGTTACTTCAAGGCAACTAAAATGCGTGTTCTCAGTGAATTTCAGGAAAAAAAGCAAATTGGAAAGGAAAAAGCATAGTCTGAAAAAAACAGAGGAGTGACTATTTTCCATAGACCTGTGAGATGCTCAATCGAATTTTTTAGCATACAGCAAGGAATTCAATATTCTTGCATTTCCTGGCTTTGTCCTGCATGAGTGAGAATGCTGCAGATATCTGTGAGCAGCACTAATTCAACTAGTTGAGGTATTGGTCCTTAGGATTTTTTGTTTCTTCTATCTGCTCTTTGACAAAAAAATTGTAACTCCAGAAGCGATCTTGTTAAGTTCACCAAACTCATCTATCCCTTCTCCTACTGCCCTGATGATGTCAAAGAGCATTTTGCCATGTAAGTATGTATGTTTATACTGACAGACATGCACAGGTTTTGTATCTGCTACAACACCCTATTTCTTCCTTTCTCTCCTCCCTGCAGAGTTGCTTTGGGAGTCACTGGCAATGTGGCTTTGTGGGTGCCCCACTGCCATGAGACAAGGGTGGAGAGCAGTGAGGGTTATGACAAGGATGCAAAGTGCTGCCTGACATTTGCAAAGATTTTTGAGTTTCTGGGGTTCCTGGACAGTTTGTGAAGGAGATCAGCTGCTGGTGTCTTTTCTGGGAAGATATAAAATAGAATGGGGACCTTTGTGTGAGGCACTCTGTCAGCTGAAGTCAGTGATGAAAATCCTATTGAAAAGAGCCTCAGATCAAATCAAAACCTGATTTCCTAAGAGTGACATTGCCTGAAAATGGAGGCAGATTGTAGTCCGTAACTGGCCAGTGCTTTGGACACATTCTGCTTACTTTAGTCACACAAAATGACGTATTGATGCAAGTTTCCAGGACCCAAACAGGCAACCCTTTCATAGGCAAAAGCCCTAATGAAGTCACTGGCAAGCAGCCTCGCTGGCCTACGGCCTGCAGGCTGTTTCCCTAGTCAATACACTGGACCTAATCTTATACCCCTCGAGCATCAACTCCATGTGCATTTTCCACAAGCATTTGTTCCCTTTCTGCAAAAGTGCAAGATTTGTGTGCTGTAGAGAGCAGTGTCTGCGAGCAGCTGCTTCTCTTTCAGCATGAGTTGTTCAGTAGATAGACTTCATTTGCTACTAGTTGGGCAAAACCAAACTGCAAAGCTGAGGTGCGGAACAGCGAAGACTAGACTGCCAAATACAAATCTCCTGTTTTAATTTGCAAATGTATGTTTTAAAACAAAAGAAAAGGAGGATTAAGGCTAATTTTTTTAAAAAAAAGAGTTTTGGGGAAAAAAAACACATGTATTTTTACCTGGTAAACTTCTAACTGATTCTAATTTAGTGGAACACATTAACCCCTCTTTAAGTCAACTGCAATTACTGGAACTGTCTTAACAATGAGTTAGAGTTATCTTGCAGAGCAGATTTTGCTAGCTCTTTGTAAGCATTGTCATTTTGGTTTCTGATCATTCAGCCGGATTGCTTTTTCCCATTTCTGACATTTCAGAAATAGAGATGGGAATGGTAGATTCACTTATTACCTTGTTTCCAAACTGTCATCAAACACTAAAAATCATAAGGATCATTCCAGGGAATGCGTTGGTTTAGGTGAGGAACACATGTTCTTTCTTGCTGAAAGTTTCGAATAAAGTTTTTCCCACAAGCTAATATTATAATGTGATGACCAATTAATAAAGTAGAAACAAGCTTTTAGACCTAAAAAATTGCTGTCTCCTTCTCTACACTCCTCAGAAAATGATAGAATGAGTAAAAACCTACTCAACTTAAAATATTTTCTTCTAAGTTTTGTACTCCTTCTGTAATGCATCTGCAGGCTGGTACTCAGAGGGAGTAGGGAAAGTAGCCTCTGTCTGTATTGGTTGAATTAGGGTTGAACTGCTGACCTGGATGGCAACAACTTGGGCTGGAAGTAAAAGTGAAGAAGGAGAAAGGAAGGTGATCCAGATTACGATTAACAACCCTTTTGTTCAATAGGATGGGTGCTTGTAGTTCATGGGAAAATAATGCTAAATATTTTGCCTCTGGTTGCTTCTACCTCTGGCTGCTCTGGGTCTGGTCCAAGCCCACAGGTGGGCTCACAGCTCAAACACACACCCAGAGGTCTAAGTAAAAACAACTTGGGTGCCACTTAGACTATTCCAGAGGAAGGTACACTGTGAAAAGTCCTCAGAATTGGATTTCCTTCCCTGAGGCCCTCTGAGATGTAGTGCTATAAAAGTAGCATGATGCACCTTTTTAAAGGTGAGATATCCTAGACTGAAGGCAACAGACATTGCAATTTCATGAGAGTTGTTGGAGTCTGAAGCATAGCTAAAAATGTGACCCTTAAATATTTAACTTTCTCTTGGGGAACTGACTTCCTTTGACAATCTGCATCCCTGTCACCATCATGCTTGTTATGTTGTAAATAAAACTGTGATATCTGATGCAGATCATCTAGTACCAGGTGCTAGTACAAGCTCACAGCATCTCATTCATCACGCTCAAGGAGCTATCTTTCTATCTCCCTTTTTAAGATGAAACTAATCCATTGTAAGCCCCATAACAAGAAAGCATTCACAGAGTGAAAGTATAAGCAGTTTTTAAATGATATTGTACATGTCTATGAGACTTTCACCATTAAAGCCAATGGTATGAAAAGATGCTCTCTACTTTTATGCAGCATTGCTGTGGAGATAGGGTAGGGTTTTCCTTGTGCTTGCCACAGGAGTTGTGCATGGTTTAATTAAAATGAATTATATCAGGGCTTTTTCTTTTTTTTAAAAAAATAAAGTCAAGGACCCTGCTGAAGACAGGGATATTCATGCACCCAAACCTGTATCAGAGTCCTGTTGGCATTAAGAGCTTTTGCACAAACATCTGATTGCAGAGTCAGTATTCAACAAAGCAAGAATAAACAGACTGAAGAGCACCTACCTAAACAGATGCATTATTACAGAGAGCTGGAAGAGGAACTGAGAGAACAATAAATGAAAAAACAATGAAAAGGTCAAGAACTTATTCAGGATTCATAAGTACAAATGTAGTCGAAGCAATGCACACACAAGGTGAAAAATGAATTTCCTTCTTTTCACTTATTTTTATTTTTTTTCTCCTCATTTCTTTTTTTTCCAGCTTATCAGTACCACTGAGAGAAATCTTGGTTGCAGTGGAAAAAACCAAATACGCGGAGCAAATAGTGAAGATACATGGTGGGTAGTAGGATAGAAGGGAGCACCATTATCTTGACCAGCTTTAGGAGAACACACTGCATTCAGAGAATGGTATATTTTGTTCAGATGGTGCAGAGACACGATCCTCCTCCATCCTCCTTTCACATAGTGCTGGTTAGTCAGGAACAGCTGGATGGGAGGATCCCTATTTGCTGTGTAAAAGAGCTGAGACAATACACGGTGATCATGGTGACCATGATTCTCCAAGCTCCAGAGTTTGCAGAGCACCTTCAGCAGCAGGTCCAGAGTGCTCCCTGCCTTTTGGGTGGCTCATGAGTGGCTTGTGTGATGACCCATGTACTAGGGCTGTGTGGGTGCATAAGAAAGGTGTACTAGGGTGTAGATGAAGGGTCTGTGAGGAGTATGGAAGAAGGAAGTTGTCACATTGGGGATTTATAGTTTAGTATTACTTGGACTACTTTTAAGAACCACCAAGCTCTCTTGAAAAGGATGAAAGCAAGCCACTAAGGTGCATTGCAACTGTTGAAACTGTGGTACCTCAGGGATTCTCTTCAACACTAGTGTGCCCCATCACTGCTTCTTAAACAGGAAAATTTATATCCTCTCCTGAGATTTACCAAACACTCTGCAATGTTATTTACATTCCTCTTTTTCTGTATCCTCTTCTTACTATGTATATGTTCCTCTGCTCTTTGGTGTTTTTTTCCTTGCTATATGTTTTCTTGGCAAAAGATCCCCCCCTCCACCTCTGGCCCTCCAGCTTGTCACCTTCTCCCACTGGCAGTTCCAGACCCCACTGTTTGCCTACTGCTTCTGCAGTGCTTTTTTCTGCTCTGGAAAAAACAGTGCAGTGGTGCAATGTCAGACAACTTTTAATGAAGAAGCAAGGGATGCATCGGACACTTTCATGCATCTGTAAAGTCATTCACATATAGGATCTTCTTAGCTTTTGCTGGGACTTGTTGCAGCAAGTGACAGGGCTGCAGACTAGTTTACGTGGATTTGACAAGGCAGTGAGCAGAGTACCACAGATTTGAGAAACAAGTGTGAATACACAGGGCCATAATTTATATTCATATTTAACTCTGAATTACTCCTTTGTTTCTCTGACAATATATCAGGGGTGGGGATAGGCATGGAATTATTTGAATTAGTTGAATTTGGGGTTTTTTTCACAAAAAAAACATACAAACTGAAAAAAAACCCCAAACTAAATTGATAAATTAATGCCCACTCTAAATGCACTGGCACTAGTGCAGTTACAACTGGGTTTCTTTTGGGTCAGTATTTTCCGTTGCCTTAAATCCAAAGATACATTTAAGCATAGACCAAAAATCAAAGAGCAAACAGAAGCATTGGGCTGATGCATCATCCACTTCCCACCCTCTCCAGATTGTTTCTGTCTGTCTTGTGCTCTTCAAATGGCAATGCAAAGCCCATATGCTGTTCTGTCAGGGAGAAATTCCCAACAGAGCATCTGGCTGCATGGCAGATCCCAAAGCAGTTGGTGTGTCGGCTTTGGAGCTGCCTCTGCTTTTGTCATGTGTCGGGACTTGGTGGTGGGACTGTCTTGTCACCCCGCAAACCACTTCGGATTCCAAGGAATCACTAGGTTTGTGTTTATCAGTAAGCTCCTGCTTAAACCCCTCATGAAATCTTGATACAGACCTCCTTTATGGTGAAATAATGAGATTTCTTAAAGCCCATGTGTGTGTTTTCAGTTGAAACATGCGGGTTTAGTTTAAAGTGGGCCACAGCCTGGTACGTACAGGTCACTGTGTACTGGGATTTCTTTCTCAGAAAACCCTTGAATGCTCTTTGAAAAGGCCTCTTCTTTCCACCCCCCCACACCCCCCGCCCTTGCTCATGAGTGTACAAGCCACTTCTTGATGAATAGGATCCATAATGCTCAGAGATATTTGAGATCAAGCATATGGTCCATTGAATATGCATGTAAGCAGGGAGGGAGGGAATTGTGCGGCACCAGGAAAAGGGTGTCTGAAAGTTAAGCAGTTTGAAGAGAGTCTTTTTGCATGTTTTGGGACATGTAACTTTCTGTTTCCTCTGTTGAACTAGTTACTAGAAAGTAATTTACAGTGAAAAGCATAGCCAGGGAGTTTAAGTGCTCAAACATTTTTGTTGTGACTTGTGTTAGAAAGAATAATTTTGCTTTTGGTTTCCCACAAAATCCTTATTTTTACAACCAAAACATAAAACAATAAAATCTTTAGTTCCTAAAGTTCATAAAGATAAGAAACTTCTTCAACTGAGAAATGACCAGTTCTTCACAGGAGAGAGGTTCAAATGACTCTTCTTCACATTTAAATGAAAAAAGTTCTTGGAAAAAATGCATTCTGGTACGTTTTCCTTACCAGTGGATATAGAGAAAGGGAGACTGGACTGAATAGGAGTGATTGGGCATGAAGTAGTAACTATGAGGTCTTGGAGGCAGAAGAACAAGAGAGGGAAGGGAGAAAAAAAGATAAGAGAATCCCATAGAAAAGCAAAGGGGAGGAGAGGGAAAAGGAAAGGATATGTAGTGGTAATTTACAAGATACCAGGAAAAACTGGGAGATGTTCATGTTTCAGAAAATGAGAGAGAATCTTGAAATACTGACATTGAGCCAGGAACCATAAAGCTTTACTAGGAATAATCCTGGCCAAACTGTTGCATGTCTAAGATTTGAATCACTTTTTTTCAGCTTTGGATTTTTTATGTCATTGCCACAGCATGTTTTTTTAATGCGACAAAATGTAAATTAATCCCTTAATTACAAATATGTTATGGCTAATTTACTGTGTGGACCAAAAGAATGCGTTGCTCTGTATTTATTTCCTGCGGATGCTGAAAATCCTAGAGAACTGAAGAATTAGAGGACCTTTAACTGAGTCTGCTCTCTCACATACACTCTATGACAGTGCAGGAACTGCAGTTAAATGCATCGTCATCAATATTGTCTCCACAGGAAATACTCACTTTCCAACTGTATTAGTAAGAGTAGTTATAGGAGAGGTGTTTTGCTACAGCACATACTATCCATGAATAAATAGCACAAAATTGACCTCTTGCACATCATAACCAAGTCCTGTAGGTGTATCATTTTTTGAAGGGCGATGTGTCTGTGTGTGTTTGTGAAAAATGCCTGTAGGGGAACAGGTTCTGATACAACCTCTGCTTTTAAACAAACATCAATCTATAACAAAACCCAGAAGAAACCCCCTGAACTCCCTGCCATCTGCATGGGGCAGGACTAACTCTTCAGTTCTGCCTCAACATTCATCTATCCCTTAAGCTAGGTTCAAAATCACAAAGGTGAGTGGAACAAAGCTCCACAAACTGTTGGTTTTGTCTATTCACATATACACTTTCAACAGTGTTCTTGCAAGAACAGTTATTCCCAGATGTGGGTCTGTCCTGTATGCATACTGAAGACACCAGTTTAAAGTCAGACCAGACAATCTATTACAACCATCCCTGTCCTGTGCAAATGTGTTCTGGGAAATGCTGTCAGATGTATGAGATGCTTATATAAAATAGGACCATTTGGTTTTATATGAGTTTCTTCTACATATTCTTCTTGGAATAGTCATTTATCTGTCCAAATAGTTCCTATAGTAACATGGACACAGTCAGGCATGAATTTTTGTAAGGTGAGTAAGATAAGCTGTTTTCAAAATGAGTAGAAAGAGAAAGGAAAATGGTGTGCTCTTCTAAGGCACCTTAGTAGCAGGCTGGATAACAAGCCTTCTGACTGAGCTTCTCATTAACAGTGATTTCTTCCTAGGAAATCCCATAGCACAACGAACCCAAGTGCATTCAACCTTTGTCTGCCTGAATATGCTGGAAGGGAAATCAGCCTTTAGTTCAATTTCTTCCTCCGTCTCTTAAATGGCTTTAAATGTATGAAGTGGTGTGAACAGAGTCAGGTCCCTCCTGTGAGGGAGGGATAGTTGGGTAAAGTGGAGTGATCAGCCACTTTCCAAACAATGCAGCAATCCTTCTAGAAACTTTAAAAAAGTTAATTAATCTCTTTGGAAGCAGTGGTTCCATGCCTAAAATGTAAAGGTTAATATCTTTTATCCACTCATTAGAAAAGTTGATATCAAGGTAAAAATGTGAAGTAGTTGTCAGAAAATTCAGTATAAAGAAGTGCCTTGAATACATTTGTGTTCAAATCCACTTATTTCAGTCCTGTGCCCAAGCAAACTAAGTCCAAGTAAAATGTAAGTGTCAGAATGTGGTTATTCTCAGGATATGTTCTGGGTTCCTAATCACAGTGGATCCTGTTTCACAAAGCACTGAAACATGCTTAAGTCCAACCTACTTCCATGTAATTTCGGCACAAGCTGTAACATAGACCTGGCAGCAAGCGGTTGCTAAATAAGTACAGGAGTGTACACATGCCTAAAGTCAAGCAGGTGCTCAAGTCGTGTTTTGAGTCACGGCCTCCTTCTGCAAACTGGCTTTCTGTCACTGAAGAAGATGCTGCTAAGCCTCAGGCTGCTTCCAGGCCTGCCAGTCAGGGAATGAGGTGCCAAGCAGACCACTGTATGGAAGCTTCTGCTGAAGGAAGCAGTTGTGTATAAACACATTTTTGGAGTGTTAGGAATGACCACATCCATGATCCATAAACTCATGTGAAAAGCAGAATTTTTTAGTTAGGAGATAGGGGAAAATGTCCTGTTTCACACAGCTACTGAAAACATTGCTGTGCAACTAGCACTCTGTTATAAAGAACTTTCTGCACAGTATCTAAAGCCCAGCGAATAATTGCCTTAATTAAACTGGAGAAGATTAAGGGTAGTAGGTGTGTCTATATAAAACATATCTCAGGTTCTGATAACATCCTTTGTATTGCGTGCTTGTAACTGATTCCTGTTTGTCTGCTTTTGTATTCATTGGGCATTTTTTACTGCAAGTGCTTTTGCCTATTTCCCTCACTATGAAACTGATGTACAAGTTGCAAAATCTTGTCTTGTGGTCCTCCCAGGCAGCACCAGGAATGTGTGTGACACCCAGGGAATCATGCAAGCCTGTACATAGAGATCAGAGGTGCACTAAGGTAAGGATGGCAAAGTCAAAATGGCTTACACTCTTAGGACACTTTGAGAGCAAAATTAAATGCTTACCAAGTCTATCTGAAGCATATTTTTTTTGATTTATGGTGTAATCTCTTTGTATCTACTTTGTCTGAAATGGCAAATACACATTAAAAATACAAGAACTACAAAGCAAATTATTAGAATAAAATTCTGCTGGCAACACATAATGAAATTTGTGGATGTACTTGTGTTAAAAAGTGTGCCTCTGATTTTCCCTGGCTGGGTCTTTGCATTCTTCCTAAAGGTTTCATCAAAGCTAAGGGGGTACAGAAGTTGTCCTGCTTCATACACAATGTTTTATTTTATATTTGGATATTATTGATGCACAACAGACAAGCTATTTTCCTGCTCAGGATCCCACAGAATAATCATGTGCTGGACACTGGGCAAATAAACTGGGCTGGCTGGAAACCTGCTCAGCTGCTGGTAGTGTCCAGCAGCTGCTCTATGGCAATGGTTGTAGCCAACAGCAGAGGAAAGCACAAGAAGGTTTAAACTGCAGCCATATTTCCGTGTTTGTTCCCTCTCTACTTTGTCCTCCCCATGTCCTAACAGCTCTCTCTGTGCCTGCTGTGAAGAGGATGATGGTTCAGTGGAGCAGACATTCATGTTATCCAATGATCCTAACTACTCAAATTCCTTTTCTCCTTGAATCCTGCTGCCCCCTTTTCTGGCAAAGTTAAGCAACCTTGTTTTTTCTTTGCAAATGAGGCATTTGTAAACACAGTAACCAGGGTGGGGTTTTTCCAGCAAAGAAGTATATACACTTCTTATGTGCAGAGGTGAGTGAAGGTAAAAATCAGCACAGTCTGGACTTGTGTTGTGTGAAATTATTCATGTCAGTAAGTGTTTTCAGAATTGAACCTGATATGTCTTAGCACTGGTGCTGGATTTCCACTCATTGTGTACTGGAGTCTTCCTGTGGATCCCCTGCAGGAGCAGTTTAGTAGTACTTAAAGGGATGGTATTTCTGTAATTATCTAATTATTGCTCCAAGGTACTTTCTTGTGCTTGTTAAACTTTCATTCCAGTGAAAGTGTAACCCCACAGTATTGAATTTGGATAAAATGTCATTGAGAATCAACATTAATTCCCCAGCAATCTTTGGAGCAGGGACCTTTGGTTATCTTTTACTTTTTCTGATTTGAAAACATGGAGCCTAAAACTAGTCATTCTGAATAGGGAGAAACATTTCAAATGTGATGCAGTATGCTGGTAGGTCTGTTATTCTCCATTAGATTCTTTATGTTGGCTTAAAAATTTCACAGGACATCTATTTCTCTAGTGAATTCCATAAGAATTTTGGGTGATTATTCAATTACTGTTAATATTGTTCTTAGATTCTGCAGTTTTCAACAAAGAATCGATGGTGAATTGGATCATATTTAAGTTAAACAACCTTTCTGTTACTTATTCCTTACTTGATGCTAGTTCATACTTTTCCTTTAATGCCTTTCTGAGTTCCCTCCCACTGTGTGAGACACTGGAGTCTAACACATTAAAAAAAAAAAAAAAAAAAAGAAAAATGAAAGATGAAGCCTATCTCAGGTTACTTTCTTCTGGTTCCTTCTTTTTAATTCTCTTCACTTTTCGCTATCAGCCATGAATATTACATCTTCATTTGAATTTTCAGCTCCTGAATCATGATCAGTTGAAGATCCAGTAGCCCTGCATTACTGGATATAACTCAAGGGGTTATGCTGTTTTTACTGTTTGGCACGTACTCAGGAATGGGAACTTAGCTTAGCAGTTGGAGCATATGGCAGGGGGAGATAGGCGAGCATCTTGGATGAAGATGCATATATTTTGTACTCTCATGGTATGATGCATTCTTGTGCTTTGCAGATGGCACCTCAGAACTGTTGCTCTGAAAACTAATTTTACTTAGACACACAGGCCTGTTGATACAAGTACGAGGATCATCTGTTTCTGTGCAGACGCTACTGCATACTGCAGATATCCTAGGCAGGAATTTTTCTGAGAAGCACACCCGCATCTCAGTTGCAGTAGGGAGCAGAAAAAAATCTTGGAAACTGATGACTAGCGTTTGTACCCAGAGAGAACAATTCAACCAAGCACAATCACTATCTTCATGTAATACTTGGTTTCTGCTTCTCCTAGAAGTTTGTTACAGCAGAGATGTCAGGGCAAGCATAAAGGGAATACATAGATTTTACTACAGCCAGAAAGAGGAGTTCATTCTAACTGACAGAGACCTGACATTGCCTTTGATTTCCTTGCAACCTACCTGTGTACAGGCTACCCATCAACCCTTAAAGAAACTGGTTTTGTACCTTGTAGGGCTATAGCACTAGTAACACCACTCTCTGAAACTTGCTTTTGTTCCATCTCTGCATCTCTTTTCCTTACAAAACAAACACATTTATTAATGCGCAAGCAGACCAAGGCCTTGCTTGAGATGTTTCAGGCACTGTATTCTTTGCAGATAACAAAACTGCAGACTGAGATATGAGTATTTCACATTACCTGGCAAGATTTGAATTACTTACAATCACATTAGGAGTATTTTTTAACTGCAGTAGGTTGGGGTACAGTTTTTCTCAGAACTCTCTTTCTTCCTCTCCAGTCTCCTCATTTTTTGCGGTACTGTGTCCCAAGCTGAGTTAGGCAGATGTGTTTTAAAGGCTGATCTCCTGCACATCAGGACTTCAAACTGCCTTGAGTAGCTTGGTAATTTTTCCCATCCACATTCCTATGCTCTCTGTAGTATGGACAGTCTGGAGTACTAGTCAGTGGTTTTTTTGCTATGTATCCTCCTGAAACAGTTTGGCAGCAAATAAAGCCATGGGTGAAGGACACAAACAGTTAAATTCTATTGTCTACCTGTAACAAGAGAGTCAAAGGAGAAGTAGCAATCTGAATTAAAAATGGATCTGTCAGGCTATGAATGGGATACTGTTTGGAGTAATGTGAAAATTACTGCCAGCTTATTGTTTATGTAGGGCCTTTTTTTTTTTTTAAATGATACTGAAGAACTATTATTTACAGGACCCCTGAGTAATTGTTTCCACATTGAGCTAGGACAAGAGAATGGTTGCACACACTACCAATGATATATATCTGCCTGCTACCAGCAACCTGAAAAGCTCAAATACCTGCAATGTAAGGGATGTGTTCTAGAAAGGATCTTCCTCCAATCACTCAACTTCTGTGGGACACAAAATACACACACATATATTTTTGACAGCATATCAGTAGATAGCAGTGTGCCCAGGTGGCCAAGAAGGCCAATGACATCCTGAAATCAGAAATGTGTGACCAGCAGGTCCAGGGAGGTGATTCTCCCTCTGTACTCTGCACTGGTGAGACCTCTCACCAGTGAATACTGTGAATACTGTGTTCAGTTCTGGGCCCCTCACCACAAGAAGGATGTTGAGGCTCTGGAGCGAGTCCAGAGAAGAGCAACGAAGCTGGTGAGGGGTCTGGAGAACAGGTCTTATGAGGAGCGGTTGAGAGATCTGGGGTTGTTTAGCCTGGAGAAGAGGAGGCTGAGAGGAGACCTCATTGCTCTCTACAACTACCTGAAAAGAGGTTGTAGAGAGGAGGGAGCCGGTCTCTTCTCCTAAGTGACAGGGGACAGGACAAGAGGGAATGGCCTCAAGCTCCACCAGGGGATATTTAGGCTAGAGATTAGGAGGAAGTTTTTCATGGAAAGGGTCATTGGGCATTGGAATAGGCTGCCCAGGGAGGTGGTTGATTCACCTTCCCTGGTGGTATTTAAGGCACAGGTAGATGAGGTCCTTAGGGACATGGTTTAGTGGTTGATAGGAATGGTTGGACTCAATGATCCAATGTGTCTCTTCCAACCTGGTTGTTCTATGATTCTATGATAAGATCACTTGCTGCCCAGAAAATAAAATGCTAAATCAGCAGAAAAGTGCTACAGTCTCATCCTGCATTCAGATGCTGTGTAATTTGGCAAGTGCTTTCAGAAGGCGTCTCATTACCCACAGGAGAAGTAACCAATGTGTTACTTTCATAGTATAGATTTAAGGCAGATTTGAAGACGTAAAATAGAAAATATCTGCCTTCTGAATTTAAGGTGCTATGTCTCCCATATTTATCTAATTTTTAGACTCCAACTGACTATTTGGGGTATCTGATCTAGGCTTTCTAACTAATATATCATCCAAAATCTTCAGTGATTCAGGCTGTGCTCACAAACTGGTTCTTTGTACAGTCACTGGAGAGAAGCCGTTTCCATGCCTAAGTGCAGCTCTGACTAAGATCCATCACTGTATATGCTGTTTTACCTCCACAAGCAGAAAGAGTGAATAATTCTGAAGCACTGAGAAATTTATTTCCTGTTGCCCTGGGTCTCATGTGTCTTTGCTTACCTGGGAAGATGACAAGGAGCAGATCACATATTGTCTTTTTTTTTTTTTTTTTTGGGGGGGGCTTTATTTGCTGTAAGAATTGGGCTGAGTTTTCTTTTCCTTTCTTGTCAGAGCTAAGGGGCAGGAGAACATGAGTAGCTCTTCTCTCTGGCCTATTTCTGGAAGTTAGTTATGTGCAGCAGCATTGCTGAAGTATTTGTTCATAGCTGTCTTCACAAGTGTATAAAAATTAAAAATTAGTTATAAAAGAGTGCGCAGCACTCATAGTAAAAATGGGTTTACGATAAAAACATTTTTAATTGCCTTATTTAAGAGAAGTCATTTACTTACTCTTTATTTTGGTGACCAGTTTATTTGATCCAGACACTTTATCACGGTGCATTTTTTTAAAAAGTCACCTGAGAAGAATTTGAAGTCTTCAGAGCAAAAACATGCTCAGAAACTGCACTGGGAGGTAGGTTTTCTGCTAGACATAACAGGTCCAAAAGGTGAAACTGGAAAAGTCTTGGAAATGATGGACAGTTTTTCTGTAAGTTGCACATCTGAAAAAGAGCAGGCAAGAAACTGAGAAAATCTTCAAATTTAACTTTGCCGTAGTGATCTCTAGTTTCAATGCTATTGAGCACAAGTTTGAATGTATACATTCTGAGGGTTTTTTTTAATGATAACTGAAAAGTGCCTTGAAAATATTAAGAGAGGAAAACTAAATAAATGCAAAGTGAAAGTCCACTTGGTAGTTCCTTGGCATATCTGAAATGGATACTGCACAGATGAAAATAAAACAAACAGTGGAAGGCCTGGAGAAATCAAAACAAGGGATAAATGGAGGATAAACAAAACCACATATGTTAGCAGATAACTGTAATGAGAAATAATCTGTTACTGTACCAAGAAATCAAAGACTGTTTTATAATGCTTATCCTCTCCCATAGTACCTAAGATGCCATATACATGTTATGCACCTTATTAAAACAGTTCCTTGAAATAATTTGTGCTGTTTCATGACATAAAATATAAAGAAAGGAAATGAAAAGGGAATAAGATGTCAACATAGCACTGCTAACCAAAGCTTGTTTTTCAGCACATTATGGGAGGAGAAGACATGGTACCTGAAGCTGAAAATCTATGAGACAGTGCAAATTAATTTTGAAACAAGTATCAAAAATAAGGTACTTGTTAGACTATCCAAGCCCTGGAAAGTGAATCAGTCAGTGTTCGAATTGACACAATGAGGTTATTTTAGCAAGTTGATAGGCTATAGTGATTATCAAATGAGTTCAAGGAAATGGAATCCTGTATTCAAACCAATCCCACACAGAAACTGATTAGCTTTTACAGCTCAAGCTTGATTACCTTGACTTGATTAGGTCAAAAACACCACAAAACTAACACACACTTTGAGCCATCAAATTATTTTTTTCTCAGTGGTCTCAGAATGGCTGTCGTGTGAAAAAGGAACATAAGACTGGCAGAGACATTGATGCTTCTTCATGAGATTTGCATGGAATATGTTGACCATATTTTGCTTGTGAAAAAGTTACAGATGCACTTTTTTCTTGAGCTTCTTTCTTTAAGAACATGTGAAAGATGGCAGTATACTGATGGAAATGGTTTGAACATTCTAGATAGACACAAGAGAAGGTTTGTGTACATGGAACTTCTGGTGATGCTTCCCACTCAGACTCAGGCTGCTAATAAAAGTTCTTGTTAAACCACATGTGGTGCACTTCTAAAGAGAGAAAGAAGTGCAATAGCCTAATATTAAGAGCCTGTGTTGATCTGACTGTCTCTTATTTCCCCAGGTAAAAATTGTGAGTTGCCTGAGAAAATTACCTGGTAAATTGATAATGCCCTCTTACTGCTGCTACTTGTCATATTGAATGTACAGCTGCACAACTACACGGATTTGTATACAAGGAGATATTTAAAATTATTTTTACATACTGAGACAGTCAAAAGCTTTCTGGATATGGTCCTAATCTAACGTATCCCTACTTGACCACGGGGACTGAACAAAATCATCCCTGGATGTCCCTTCCAACCTGAACTATCTTGTAATTCTGTGATAGCATCACAAAAGCCCGTCTGATACTGTCTTTGCTTGGAAAACAACAAATCATGTTGCATTCTTATGATATAAAAACAAACAATGTGAGCCTTATTTTTTAGTGACAGTTGTCCTTTTTAATACAGAAATGTAAATCTTGCAGATAACTGTTGGTCTTTGTCAGTTCAAGTGGTATCAGCAGATACAGTCTGGACTGATACTATAACAGATCTCAATGAAACTTAATGAGCTCATTTCTCATTTATGCCCTGTGCATCTGATGTGGTTTCTGAGAACTTTGTGAAAACATCATATTCATGCTATGTATCGACACCCTTTGGGACCCAGCATGCCTCTGGCTATCGGTAAGCTTTTGAAAAGGTAAACAATACTCTTTGGAAAACCATTTTAGTGACTATCATTGACAGATATTAATAACAAAAATCCTCTGATGGAAACATGCAGGAGGAACTGGACTTGAACACAGTCAGATATAGTATTTTAAGCATAAAGCATCAGCAACACTGTGTTGCCCATGGTGATTTCCTCTGTACGTTTGCATGCAGTATTTGCAAGCTGGAAACTGTCACAACTCAAAACAGACAACAAAGTTCAAGAAAAGAAAATATGATCACAAATTTCACAAACATTCCTGCAAGTAATTCTTCCAATTTTTCTGTTACCTATCATGTTGGTAAAAAATGTTAAGGTTTCTGATTGTCACATGGGAAAAATGGAAGCATTTTAGGGCATTTTTTAGAAGAGTTCTATTTTCTCCTGCTTCGATTTTTGTGGGGCAAATGAATCTAAATATAATTGGGGCTTAGAACATGAAAGTATTTATGTTTGTGAATGTTGGTGCTACACTCAGCAATCTTCAGGTTCTTCCAGATACGTTCCTCTTGTGGACATTCACCACACTGAGATACTGGACTTCAGCAAATTATATTAACTAATGAAACTGATGTTGCACATGGTCATCACCTAACCTTCTTCCCTTAGTCTTTTTCTCCTAGCACCCACATTCACCTTATCTTTGAAATTTGGTCCCTCAGAAGTACATGGATACCTGTGCAGTGCTGACTGCTGCTGAGTTGTTCTACTGCGTTTAAACATAGTATTGTTTAAACAGTGTTTCAGGTGGCTTGGGGGTTTTTATATGCTTTGTTTGAGCATGGCCCTAGGAATCCATTGCTTCTAGGAGTGCTGCTGCCTACCTCTGCTGCAAAGGATGCAAGAGGGTTATGCAGCAGTGAAGGGTTTTATCACTAAGGATAACTGATTTTTATTTATATTTCTGAAACCTACCTTGCATACTATTTTATATAGTGGTTCTGATACATGTTCCAGCTCCCACATGGAGATGGCTACTCCCAGTACAGTTGCACAGAACAGTGAGCTGCCTACGCTTACAAAAACGGCAGCTAACTCATCGTTTCCTGCAGGCTCCCTTTAGTAGGCATGAAGAAATTCAGTACAGACTTATTGTGGACTTTCTGAGAACACTTCTGTATGCTTATGGCTTAGTCTAGCTGGCTAGCAAGGCCATATCCAGACTGATTTCTTGTCGTATATGTGGTTTTGCCATATTTCTCAGACCAGTAAGAAAGGAGAAGCCTTTTGCAGACTCTCAGGATACAATTAAAATAATTTCCTAGTAACCAGCAATCTATTTCCAGAGCTGGAGGTGGCCTAAAGTAAGCTCCAGAGTGAGCATTAACTTTTTCCTCTTTCAAGCAGAGCCAGTGACTGTTTTTTTCCCTCTGGGTGCACACTTGCATATCTTTACAAACAGGGTACTGTTAGAATTCTACCCTGCCATAAACTCTGACTGCAATACCTCATCTACTACTGACCTGAAGTGAACTCTGAGAAGAGGGAACAGTAATAAAGCAAAACCCAGCAAACAGTGTGAAGCTTTTGTAAGGTCTTATATAACCGAATTGGCTATATTGGGAACTTGCCTTTGGTTTTAATTATAGATTTAAGGGTGCACTTATCAGGCTCTGTGCCATATCCTTGCTCCCTCCCTTCACTCTTGATTTGCTTTATATAATAAGCAGCCACTACAAAAAAGATGTTTTTCCCCTTTTCTTTCAGAAAAAGGAGAGGCCGACAAAAGTTCACTGGGGGATGGGGAGGTCTAATGTGTTAATTGTTTCATGTGTTGCTCTGGTCTTGGGCTTTAGCCTGGTCTTCCAGAAGTTTTCAAAAGCCAGCTGTGAGAGCTCAGCAGAAACATGTGGTCAAGAGAATGGCAATCCTCAAATCTACCAAAATCTATCTCTTACACAAGTTTGTTTCCCAGAATACACTAAAATTTCTTTCACAGAGGCAGAGCCAGGGCAGGTGCAAAGTAACTAGGTCTTCTGAGGCCCTCATGAAGCATTAATAAAAATTAAGTAGACATTTGAGGAAACAGGACCAATGCCCTAAAATTTAAAATGTAACTGAGTCAGTTCATGCTTCTTGAACATCACTTCTTGGTTGATTTTTAACTCCATTTGTATTCATCTTCCTGGTGACTTCTGCTTCTCAGAGCATCTGTTATATCAGTTGTTATATATGTCTAGGAAAACAGGTTTGTAAAGCAATAGGGGAGCTGCTCCACAGTTATCCTGCCTGTGCCTAAGAGGGTAGACACCTGTTGCCTCATTTGAGGGGTCCCAAGCTCAGAAATTGGGGTTTTGAATCTGTTATGCATATCAGAGACTGGTCCTCTGAAGGGCTAACTGGATGCAACTGCCTTGCCACATCCAAGAAGGTGACAATAGAGATGGTGGTTATCCCCTGCTCTAACTTAGATGAGAATTCTTGAGAATGGTTGGTGGTTAATAAAATCGGCAAAAAGTTGTCACAGTATGAGCTGAATTCCTTTAAATCAGTGAACTGAACTGTCCCAATCTCTGCTACCAATGGTAAGTAGAGGGGGTCTGGGATGTCAGGATAATAAAGGTACAGGGAAAGGAGGGCAGGATAACTGGGCAGCTCAACACAATGGCAGCCCAGACCCAATGAAGTTAGCTCATGGCCTTGAGCTAAAAATTTTCACTTGCCTTCCTGTTGCTCTAAAACCTAGGCAGGAGAATTAAGACTTCACTCTTCACACCTTATGAACAAGGTTCATAACATTATTCAGTTCATCTCTTATGTTACTAATGTAATGGTATGCTTCCTGGTTGTTACCCTTTCACTGAGATCAAATTAGAAATAATGCTAAGAAGTACAGCAAAACTTTGGAAAGATAATGAATCTGATTCTCCCTTTCAGCAGACCATCTCCTGCCAGCCCCGTGTCTGGTTTTCTGCAGTGAAGAATTTGTCATTCCAGAGAAATTCTGTCTTATGCAGAGGTGTGACATATGAGAATACAAAAAGACTCCTCCTAACACACCCATTGCTGAACAGACTTGTGAATCCCAAGGCTTTACAGGAGCTGCTATGAAACATCATCTAGGCTCTGTGGTTTACAGATGTGCATCCTCCATAGCAGAGTAGGTGTGTTCATCCTCACTCCCAGCTCTCAGCTTTTATTGCAGAATCCAGTTTTGCTTTCTTTTTTTAATGCGTTTTCCTAGGATGTGACTCAGTGTTTTTCAGAAACAGAGCTTTTGTCTGCATCATTCTCTCTGACAGTCCTTTACTTCACCTGTTTGATCCAGAGCTGGGAATGACTCATTTTTCTCACCAAACACATGTGTGCACAACGAGCCGTGTCCTATCTATTGGCCCTTTACAGAAACTTACATGTAGGGTCACGGCTATTTTTTGTTGCAGATGCTCAGTGCCCATCTGTAGATGACAGTCTCTGTCTGTCTCAGGATTTATATTGTTCTGAATATTTTAAAGCTTTGCAAGTGAAAGCAAATGATCTATGGGTTTTTTTCCCCCATCCTCTCTCACTAGCTAATTTTGTATTTGTTATTTACTGTGGGAAAGCAACATCAAATGAGCAATCTCTGTATTATTTTGTAAGACTGATTTTCAACCTAAACTATTACAGAATCTTGAACCTGTCTGTGGAAAATTTGCACACTTCTCACTCACCGTTTTACCTTTGTTGTTTGCCCTGTGCATAAAGATATGTTTTTAACAAGTTCTCTTAAACTGCATAATCATAGAATCACCAGGTTGGAAGACACCTACCAGATCATCAAGTCCAACCATTCCCACCAGTCTCTAAATCATGCCCCTCAGTACCTCATGCACCCGCACCTTAAACACCCCCAGGGAAGGCGAGCCAACCACCTCCCTGGGCAGCCTGTTCTAGTGCCTAATGACCCTTTCTGTGAAGAATTTTTTCCTTATGTTGAGCCTGAACCTCTCCTGGTGGAGCTTGAGGTATGGAGATGCTTGTGGTGGAATTAAGCAAGTCAAATTTAGATCTCAGTGACTGGAATTCAAACATCTGTAGTGTGGGATCGGAACTTGTCCATCTCTTCTTTTGCCCTGTTAGAGTCAACGGAAAGATATCAATGCTTTCCAGCAGTAATTTGGCTTACCCTGGATTAAGTTCACATGACTTGCAATTAGGAAAACCCAAAGACTAATGGCTTTTATGCAGATGCATATATTTTGTAGATGTCTGACATCACAGTGTCTTAAACTAAAGGTTGCTGGTGAAAATGGAAGAGACGCTACAAGCCAGAGATTCAGGAACTATCAAATGGGCAGATTATAACACTGCCACAAAATGGCAGCATTTTAATTTTAGAATTTAATTTCTCTGCTTAGAGTTCATTCAGTCTTAGCCTTAGATACAGGCATGTCTCTATCTACTTAGACAGTTACACAACCAAATGCAAACTTGCATACTGTTGTCTCACAGACCCCTCCAACAGCTTCTCAGAGCTGCTGCTAGGATCAGGAAATTGGCAAATAATTGTTTTTACCAGCAGCACATGACTACACTAGAAGAACTGCACTAGTAGGACTCAGGTTGAACAAAGAGGCTGAATGTACCTCCAGGCACCTATTTTGATACCCTGGTTGGAAGTGAGATAGTAATGGAAGGATGCAACAAGATGAGAGCAAGAACTTTGCTCCTGGGCTCACAAGGATATTGGATGGACTAGTAGGATGACTGTGACCCTTCCTGTCAGGCAACATACCCACGTTTTCTTGTCCCATGCATCTTCTTTGCTCAGCATTTGCATCAGTGTGAACAAGCTATAATGTTTACAATACTGTACTGTGCTCAGGCCCAGTAAAAAGGACTCAACTTCTGCATCCTAAAATCTGAGGTTTTCAGAACAGGAGAAAAACTAACAGAAGGAGTCAAGGTTTTGCAGAAGTACTTAAGGGATCTCAGAGAGCTGAGGATATCCACTTCTCTCTTCTGTCTCTCAACAATGTGAGGACAATGAGATGAGGGCCTGCCTGGAGAAAACAAGCCTTGACAGTTTATTACATTTAGGATGAATTTCAATGATGCTCCTGACAAGGATGAGTGAAACTTCTCACTCCTTGATCTGTAGAAGAACCTACTTTGCTTCTCTTTGTGCTTTAGGGACCTTGGGAATAAGTAGTCTTTGAGTACCCCATCTGATACTTTTTGGGACTCTCTTGAGTGAACCATTGGCAGCATGTTGTAGGACTGTTCTAGGAAGAGGCCAGAAAGGAGATGGTGTTTCAAATCACTACAATCTTGCTGCTTTATTCCAGAAACTGCAAGTCCTGTGCTAGCCTCATGAGAACATATCCTCCTGGTAGTTTACGGATTTACAGAGGATGGGTAGAGCCACTGGCAGTGGGACAAATGTTCTGACCAGCAGTCAGTGCTTTCATCACCTCCCTCTCCTCATCCAAGGATTAACAGAGGTAGAAGGCACCTTTCATTTCCCTGCTGCTCTTTGTGCAAGGCAGGCCACATACTACTGCTTGTGTAACTTAACATTTAAATATTTCCAGACGATACTCTTTTCTCTTGCTTAGAAGACCATCTTTAATCCATTTATTCCTGATCTGCCTTTCTACTAGTCCTCACAGTCCCTAAACACTGTAACAAATCTGCTCCTACTATTGTTAAAACAATGTCTTTTTTTCACAAGAAAATAACAGAAATCGGTGACACAAAGTTATCCAACTCTTGTTTTATATCTTTTGTTTTCAGGAAGGGAAAAATATTTTACTAATTTCTCTATCTGGTGAAGAGTAAGCATTAAAGGCTGTGTATATGAGAACACAACAGCTTTTTCTTTCACCAAAAGCTTGATTTTTTGGTGCTAGCAGAAAGAGGTATCAGGACTCTCTCAGTAGAACTGTTCAGAGGAATGAGGGTAGACATGATTAAAAGGAGCCAAAATAACATGGCCTTTGTTCGTTTAATGTCACATTTTTTTTCTACTTTGGGTTTTACCCCTTTTGTGATATGATATATGTTACCTTTTTCTTGAGTTCTGATTGTATCTTGATTCCATGCAGATATTTTCAATTATAAGATAGGATAACAGAAACCCCTGTGAATAAATCTAGTGAGTATTAATACAAGATTGTTTTTCCTTACCTTTTCAAGCAGTAATCTGAAATTCTTTGAGGAGGGAAGATAACAAGAGAGAGACATGAAATGCAGTAATAAGAGATTAATTTTATGAAACTTTGTTCCGTTCCAAGAAATCTTTCTGGTTTCCAATATAACACACTAATACTGAAGTCCCAGGGATATTATGGGATGAGAGAGAGCTTGGAACCATACTGCTCAGCAGGAAATGTTGCTTCAGTTTCTTGCTTCACTTTGTTTCTTGCTAGTAAACTTTTGTGCCATGTTGTGACAGACCCTTCAGTGCCATTTCTCCAAACTCTTGAGAAACCTGATTACTGCTGAGTAGGACTGTATCAGTATAGTTGAACACTAACTTCAAGAAGTTGTATTTGCAGTTCAGGGCAAAAGAAATCATAGATTCATGGAATGGTTTGGATTGGAAGGGACCTTAAAAGGTCATATAGACCCACCTCCCTTCAATAAGCAGTGGACGAGGTGTTGAGGGACATGGGTTAGTGATTGACGGGAATGGTTGGACTTGATGATCCGGTGGGTCCTTTCCAACCTGGTGATTCTATGATTCTATGATTCTATGACATCTTCAACTAGATCAGGTTGCTCGGAGCCTCATCCTACTTAACCTTGAATGTTCCTAGGAATGGTTCATTTACCACCTCTCTGGGCAACCTGTCCCAGGTTGCAACACGTTCATCATAAAAAAATATTTCTTAAATGCCTCGACTGGCTGGCTGGCTGGCTGTTTCAATATTGGTTTGGTGAGTCTTAAATTTTACAACCACACCCCGACATATTATGTAATTCTGTTCTGAGAAGATGGCAATGCCTGCACTCATCACATGGTTTTGAAATTCAGTCCCTGAATGGCCATGCCACTGAATGCTCACTTCCACTCCCTGTGACTTTACTACCAGTGAAAGTTTCCCAATTAACCACAACTTGTAAGACTATCATTCTGCTGTTATAAATTGCAAAGAAGAGAGTGGAATGAGAGGGCAACTCCTCCAAAGGCTCTGCCAGTGCACCTGGCCACCCTCTGCAGGGGTTCATTCCTGGGATATATCTGTGGGGTCTACTGACCACAATATTGCACTCTGTGGTAGCATGTGGGTGAGGGCATCTGTCCTTCAGAAATGGAGTGGGACCACTAACTGTTCCTACAGGTCAATGAACACAAAACTTAAGACGGCTATAGGTATTCCTCTCCACTGACCTGCATGATTTGATCTGGTGACCCACTGCTTTTGTTTATTTTTTTTAGGTTATAAAATATGCTTATCCAGCCTCTGTAAGCAAGTGTGCAAATCTGAGAGTTGTAGTTCAAGAAACCCACTCAAAAAAGCCAATTAAAGGACTACTAACCAATACTCTCTTGCCTTTAAGTACCTGAACCCTTCCAAACATACTTAGAGGTGCAGGATTGCACATCCTATTAGAAACCTGCTAAAATAGCTTGGCATACTAGCTGGATTTTGAAGGTATTCTGTGAAGATTATAATCCTCTTCTTTCTGGGAGCAGCTTTATTTCCCCAGGGAAGCAGCTGAGACAAGTTTGTGCCAATATTTCCATCACAGCGTTAGCTCTCTTTTTTTAAGTCTTCATGAAAAAGGAGTCATTTTGTCTCATAATTAAGAACCAAATAACTTCTTATGGCAGCAGATTTTGTTTATGATTTTCACATAAATATTTTTGACAGCGTTGACACTTTTACAAGCATGACTAACTACACATTTACCCAGTTCCATTTTTTATTTTTTTGGCACTAAAATGTGCTAAAGATAACGTAAGCTAAAGAATTCCTAAGTTTGGCAAGCAGTTTACTACATGCCAGGGACTGTTTTCTTTTAAAAGAAAAGTAGAAGGCCAAGATACTGAATTTGAAGCAGCACCTGCTGAGCTTGCACTGCAGTGAATGTGACAAAGAATGTTCTTATAGTAGAAGACCATTTCTCAATAGCTGGTTTCATTCAAGTCTTTGTCCTGTGCTTCTTTTGCAGTGTTGGGTACAGCACAAATTTTAGGTGTTTGGTTTCTCTATCTGTAAAATAAAGTTCATTACCTACTCCTCAGGACTATCTGCAGCAAAAATTGTTAGTACTTATGCAGTATTGAGGGGAGATGGGATTTTACAGCCTGGAAAGGACAGGAGCATGCCTGTACAGAGAATAGCTCAGAAGTCTATTTCTACAAGCCTTTGCCTGACAGCCAGGTAAGGACAGAGATACCTTTACTCACCTGGAAATTTATTCTTGTGCCTCCCTGCAACATCTGTCCTGCTCCTTATGAATGCCATTACTTCTCAGGAAGCCACCTCAGACA
Organism: Coccyzus lansbergi; assembly: GCA_033558105.1. Taxonomy (NCBI): domain Eukaryota; kingdom Metazoa; phylum Chordata; class Aves; order Cuculiformes; family Coccyzidae; genus Coccyzus; species Coccyzus lansbergi. Next base: position 73,141 of record JAUMJK010000320.1, on the reverse strand, counting down.
GTTGAGGAAATACTCTGAGCAGTGCAAATCACATATCAGCACCCTTAACAAAGGGACGGTTTCTCAAGACTTTCCTGTCCATGCTCAGTGTATTTCTCCAGCAGTGGTATTGTAGTTGCAGTATGTGTGCTCCAGAAGTAGTACCTGCCAGCACCTCCCACACAGCAGCCTCTAAGGTATCCATTTATCATCTGTTTTAAGTGCTAAGTCGATGAGTGGTGTCTTGGAAGCAGTTGTGTTGCCATTTATGGTGCCATCATCGTATAGTTTTAATGAGTGTGGTAGCAGAGTATTACTGACCCCACAAACCCTCTGTTGCTATGTCCTGGTGCCACCTTCAGCTCTCACTGGCCCCTCCAAAATCTTCTGCTTTTTAGTATGCCAGTACTACACTCCTGCCGAGCAGCTGCCTGTTTGGCATGACTCATGCCAGACATTTGGCTATTTTGGACAAATGGGGATATGCTATTTATCCCAAATAGCTGCCTGCCTTGGATAGCACATTGTCCTGAATAATGGAAGTACTCTCAGTCTAAAATCCTTTAGAATTCTTCTGCTTTCACCCACATATCACAGCAAAGAAACCAGGAAATAACATGCAAATAACTATTAATACAGCAGATGACGAGAGTTACCCTTTTGAAATGATAACTTGGTTTGACTTCGTTGCACACCCACCAATGCCTAGGAGAAGACTTTCCATGTGTGTAGAGTCTGGCTGGCAGGTCCTCCAGAGACCCCAGAACCAGGTTGGGTCCTCCCCCAACCCAGAAGGAGCCCTCCAGAAAGGTGCAGGTGCCCTAAGGGCTTCCCTAGAACCAGCATTGGTCCTTGACTCCCTGCTTGCAGCCTTACAATGAAGATGTTTCTGAATATTTTTTTAAGCTATTGATTCACATACTAGAAAGAGCAACTTTGAATCTGATAATCTACAGGAGATGTTCTGCTCATGGAAACAAAAATACCCAGACAGTTTGGGTAGAAACAAGGACTTCCTTTGCACTGTTTACCTGGGGATGTCATGTACAGTTTGTGAAACCCAAGAGATGTCCTGAGAGTTTACAGTGTTTCAGGCACAGAACAAGGGGACTTGAATGAATTTTCTGTCTTGACACAGACCCTCCTGGGAGAGCTGTTTTTTTTTTTTTTTAATCTTTTTTTGTTAGGTTGCATGATCTTTTAATGGACCCATTGTAGTTTATAGTAGATTGCTGCCTAATGATGAATGATGTATTTTGCTAATGATGGATTTGGTTACAGTGTGTGTGTTGTAGAGTGAGAGATGATTTTATCTTGCTCTGATGGAGGGCTCAGGTTACCAAGAAATCTTTATAAGTCTTTATAAGTCCACTGGTGGAGTCACCAGTTTAAAACAGGAATTTTCTACTTTCTCCTCTAAATCTCACTGAGTTTTGGAACAGCTTTTAAACCTGATTATTTCAGAACACTGCTGCCCTATCAGCCTATTTGCCATCATTTATGTGAGTCAAATTTCCATTGGTTTCAACATGTAGAAGGGAAAGGTTCGAGTATGAAAAAATGTAGGGTCAGACCTAGACAGAGAGATAGAGAAATAGATAGATAGATAGATAGATAGATAGATAGACAGACAGACTGACCCACAGCGGGGCCAGTGGCTTTGGTGAACTTAAGGATGAACCGGTGATGATTCGTGGTGGTAACTAGCAAAGGAAATTGGTAGTGAATGGAAGACTCTCACATGGATTAACCTGCCAGGCTTAGTTTTGGAATCTGTTCTGCATTCACTTCAATGACTCATGGGCATCCCTTCCCCCTCCCTGCCTCGCTTGAACAGTTTTCATTTATTTTCCTTGTGTTTGGGAAAATATGTTTTACATTTCTAATGTCCTTTATCATTTCCTGAGGTTTAGTGCATTATTTTATGTGTTAACTAGTAGGGTAATTTTTTTGTTGTTGTATTTGTAATCTAATTGGGAACTGTGCCAATTTCCTATCAAATTAAAGCCATATAATTTGAATACATATATATGTTGCTAATTTACTATTGTTCACTAGCATTATTCTGCCCAGTGATTTTTCTTTTGTAAACATTTTTAAAGGTATTTTTTAATAAAACTGCCTAATATTTAATTTTTTTCTTGCAGAATTATGGGCAAAAAATCTTTGCCCACAAAATCCTTTATAATTTTAGCCTTAAAATATGAAATTAACAAATGAAAATGTGACATTCAAAGACACTATCTTGCAAAGGTGTGTGAGCTCTTCCACAATCATCTGTTTGCCTGTGATAATAACCAGAAGAGTTCTGTATCGCTTATCACTATCTTTTTCTGCACAAAGGTTACCAATACACTACACTCAATATAGAATTTTCAAATTTTGAAACATTTTATTATTATAGTAATGACTATTGTTGTTTCTAACACACACCCTGTCAGAAGGTTTAAAAAATGTATGCCTTGGTTCATGAAAAAAAAAAGGTGGGGGAAAGAAAAAAAAAAAAAAACAAAGGTCAAAACTTTTAAAATGTCACTTCTTCTACAGTTTTGCATAGAAAATACATTGAAGCAGTGGGAGGGCTCCTTGCCCATAGAAACAGGCTGTAAGAAAAGAATGTTATCCTGCTGCTGTAGTTTCCACTTTCACTGGCAGCTGCGGGCTGAGCAGAAAAGCACTGTGGGAGCCTATTGTTACCCCAGCTGGGTAATAGTTTTCTTATTTTACAGTCAGCAACTGAGGGGGGTTGGGGTGTCTCAGCAAAGTGCCTGAAAATATAACTCCTGCAAACAGATCACTTTCTCCTGTGCTATGAGAACGAGCGGTCCCTAAATCTTTTATTTCATTTGGTTCCTCTAGCAAGGTAATTAACTACTTCAATCAGAAGATGGACTTATTTTCCAAACAAATTTATGCTGCATGAAAATGTTGCTCTGAAGGCTATAAAATCCCACATGCCTAATGGAGACCTCAATAACGTTCACCTTTCTTTCCTTGGATGAAACTTGGTTACTGAAAAGCAGATTATGCAAGAGCAAACCTGTATGGATGGTAACCCAAATTTTTACCAGAACAAAGTTTTAAGAGAAAATTGTGGGGGTGGGTAGTAAACTTTGCAAAACCTTTATTTTCCTGATTGATAGGGAAAGTGTGAGTGGCCTTACCAAACTGGCATACAATATTTTATGTTGCATGTTTACAACTCATAATTTTAACTCTTAAATGTTTGTAGGTTTTATGTAGTTCTGGTCTATAAAGAAAAGGTAACTACTTCAGTCACCACAGCACCCTAAGTTAAAGTAGGGGTTGGAGGGGAGTCAGGACACAATGACAAAACCATTTAGCTCAGCAGACTTTCCTGATGTCTTTCATTTCCGAGCAGCTAGGATTTGCAAGACCAGCTGCAAAAGAAGACAAATCTTGCCTGTAGTGAGGAAGTTGACTAGCTCAATGATTTATCACCCAAACTTTTTGATAACCTCAGGTCTCACCACAGTTCCCTTATGAAGTCCTGCAGAGTGCTCCATCAGAGGCAAGGAAAGATGAAACACTGCCCGGTCAACTGGACATGAGCAAGGATGTGAGGCCCAGCTGATGGGCAGGTGAGAGCTGATTAGAGGACTGTTTTCATCAGAGGACTTGCTTGCTCACTGAGGCTTTTACCCTGTTGCAAAGCCTTTAAAGCCCCTTTGGTAGAAAGAAGGGCCTACTCCAAAATGGGGTGGGACCTGTAGCTACCAAGACTAACTAGGAGTGCTGAGTCAAGTCTGGGATGAATCTCTCTCTAGAAATGGTGCAGGGGCCAAGCAAGAGAGTTATTTCCTTACAAACATCCCTAGTCTTGGCAAAGGGCTCTTTCTCCATATGTGTCTCATGCCAGCGGAATGACTGGACCATGCCCAGGTTTTTTGTTGTGTTTATGTGTTATATTAATATTATAGCAGTGGTGATGTAAGAGCATCACTGGGTTCACATTGCTGAGCCTTCAGTGCTGCTTGCTGTTTGATAGGTGGATTACAGCTTGCTTGGTTGTATTTCTGACCCTCTCCAGACTTCAAGGTAGACAGAGCTATAGTTTCTCTCCGTTGCCTCACGCTCTTATTCCTCTATTCATGACACTTGGTTAGACCCTTGCCTGACTGACCTGGTTGTCTGGGCTCATGGGATGAAATGTAGAGGCATAGGTGATACAGAAAAGCAGGTCTGAGCTCTGCTATTCCTAGTTTCTTTGCTTTGAGGTTCATAGCACTCCTCCCCTGCTCTGCTGAGAAACCACCTGGGATGCACAGATCTGAGTGCATATGAAGCCGGGTGAGCCTCAGCTATTTGTATCATGGGAAGATGATGGGATATTTGGAGGCAGGCCAAAGGCCAGGGGTTCTTCAAGATGGCCTTACAGTGACAAAGTCAGAGTCCAGAGCCTCAGGAAACGTGTGCCTCTGCAAAATTCACACACGTACATTCTGGTACGCACCACAGTGCTGGGCTGCAGACCTCTCACTCTCCAAAGGGAGGATCTCATGACAGGCTGCCCTGGTTGCCAATATTGAAGTTGTGCCTACCACATATTCCTAGAACCCACAGCTGAGTTATATCTATAGCTCGTCGCTTGACAGAGGAGAAGCACAGGGCTGAGACTTTAAAAGTAAAAGAAGCCAAATTCCACATATTTTCTGGATTATCTTGGACGAATTCAAGCAGAGATATTGAAGGGAAGTGTGATTCATTCTCTGCTTTCAACACTTCCTCTGCAGATATTTTCAAGGGAAAGAATAAGCAAGGCTAGAGTTTGGCATTTAGACTGATGACATAACATTAGTAACAAGCACTTGTTACACCTGTCAGCATGGAGTCTTTGATCAAGCTGTGGCCTGTACTTACTTTTACAGGCCCTGAATTCAAGCCCAGTTATTAAACAAGCATGGTTTTGGGAAGGATGACTATTTTGGGCTGGAGTACCTCCCGTTATGAGGGCAAACTGAGAGACCTGGACTTATTTAGCCTTGAGAAGAGAAGTCTCCAGGGAGACCTTTTAGCAGCCTTCCAGTACTTAAAGGGGGCCTACAGGAAAGATGGGAAGGGAACCTTTATCAGGGAGTGCAGGGGTAGGACAAGGAGTAATAATTTTAAGCTGAAAGAGGGAAGATTTAGATTAGATATTAGGAAGAATTTTTTTCCCTTGAGTGTGGTGAGGCACTGTAACAAGTTGCCCAGAGAATTTAAGGAAGCACCATCCCTGGAGGTATTCAAAGCCAGGATAGATAGGGCTTTGAGCAGCTTTATCTAGTGGGACATGTGGCAGGGATGATCTTTAAGGTCCTTTCCAACACAAACCATTCTATGATTCGTAATAGCAGGGCTGGATAAGACCCAAGGCATGGACTTCCAAATCTGATTCTGCATTTCAAGCTGAAGAATTTCTTGTCCTTTTCTCCAGAAAATCCTTCTTCAGTTCTAAGTCTGCCAGACAGACAACAGTACTGTGGCATACCATATGCAAAAGGAACCCACTTTGGCTTTTACATCTGCCATCCCTGTGAACCATCAGAACCAGGAACTTCAAGCAGGTTTATAAGGAGACCGATAAGCTCTTCTCTCCTTAGAGAGCTGGACCAGCTATCCCACACAAAATCTCATATATGAAAGAGAAATTTGTTGCTGGGAGCCCACATCTCTGGGCATTCATTTGGTGGTGCAGGGTATTGGATCATGCTGTGCTGGAAAGAGATATAGAATGTTTACCTCACAAGAATCATAGAACATAGAACAACCAGGTTGGAAGAGATCCATCGGATCATCGAGTCCAACCATTCCTATCAAACACTAAACCATGTCCCTCAGGACCTCATCTACCCGTGTCTTAAACACCTCCAGGGAAGGTGAATCAACCACCTCCCTGGGCAGCCTATTCCAATGCCCCTTTCCACAAAAAACTTCCTCCTAAAAGAAGTATGTGAGATCTCTTTTTTGTAGTAACTACTCTAAACTGAATAGTTAAGGTTCAGTTTATTTAATGCCTGTGAAACCTCCTCAGCAGCATTCATTTGATGCTCTTCTGAACATTTGAAAATTTGCTAGAAGACTGCAGGTCTGGAGTGTGGCATGATTGTAACAAGTCAGATGAGGCCTTTTAAGTGTAAATTTGCACAGTCGTTGCTTTAAAATTATTTGCTACTCAGCTATGGTTAATGGATTTTAAGTTGAGCTGGTTTGTTATTTCTGAGAATATTTCCAGATAGAACATCTAGATGAAGAAATCACTGAGAAGCACAGAATTCTTGTGTATTACAAGTGTCAGTTCATAGCAGCACTTCAGATTCCAATATCTTTGTGACTTTTCCATCCTTGGTAGCAAATAAGTGAACTCATTAATTTTAATGACAAAACGATTGTGTTTCTTGACTGACCCAAAAGTTTCAAGTGAAAGCATATGGGAAAGGAAAGAGAGGTACAAGGAAGGTTCTTATTTCACTTAAGGAAAAAGGGTGTATGTAAATACACACAGGTATCTACACAGGTATACATGTGCACAATTTTCCATTTATAGTATTAATTTAAATTTTATCTCCATAGTTAATTAAAACCTTCTTCTGCCTTTAATGAGAAGTGAAGGATTAATTGGAAATGTCACCATCCTAGCTAAACATCTGCTCTTACCCTGTGGGTGCATGAACTGGGTCTCTAGCCAGACCAATGGACACACATATGCAGTCAGTGCTATCAGTCTCTAGGGCAGAGTTTACAGATCCTTTTGTGCTGTCTGCTCTATACACACAGAAGGAAAGACACAAGACTCCTGTGAGAAGATGCTTACAGTCTCTGGATATGTCTACCTGGTCTTGTGCTCTGTTGATGCTATAAGCTGAGTAGAATGATTTCACCATGGCTAACAAATCACAAAGATGTAGCTGAAAAGCCTTTCTGACATTCTGGGTATTATTATCTCAGACTTGGCACCACATAATTTTGGTCACATCATTTTGGGTCAGGACATGGAGAGAGCATGCATGCATCTGCTTGCAAAATGCCCTGTAACCATTCGCTGCCCAGACAAAAGTGAGGAGAAGAAACAGATGGTGGAGGAGTTTACCCAAAGGCCACACAGGAGGTCAGAAGGAGAAACAAGTGGAGCAGACATCCCCATGTCCCACAACAATGATTCATCTCCTGAACCCATTGCCTTGTAGAGGTTTACTAAGGATAAACATATTTAATGTCTAGGCAAAATTCTATATATTTCCTCCACTGGCACCACTCTGTGAGCAGAGACATTAGGTATTTGTGTCTGGGAGAATATGAGAAGGTTGTATGGATTTTTCTTTGGTTCATTAAAGTTTGTAAGAGACTGCTAAATACATAAAAAAACAGCATCATCCAAAAAAAGGACTAACTTCCACAGAAGGCTTTTGAAATTGTCCTCTACTCACATTACCTTAATAGTAAATGGTAATCACCTTAATAGTAAATGGTAATCTTATGGGGAGCAGACTTCCTTTGAATCATCTTCAGCCATCTAGATGATGTAATATAGACATGTAGATACTCAGTCTAGGCCAGATATCTATGCCCCTGCTATAGCAAATGGAGAGAAACAGGCCCCCATACTGAAGATGGAGTTGAATTACCCTCCAAGGTCCATTGGTTACAAAACCAGCTTAGGCAAGTAGTTTAATATGCATAGCCAAATTTCAGGCAGCTTAATTCAATATGAGAAATTGCACATTGGAAATAATGCTGTAACTTCAGTAGGAGCAAGGTTTCACTCCTTGTTTTATTTCTTTACATGACATCATGATCTTCAGCATGCAAAGAGTGTACCAATAGATGAAAATCTGACGTATGACTGAAAGAGGTTGCACAAAATTTTTCACAGACTTGATCTTTGTGGGAAACCAGCAATTCAAATGGAATTTGCCATCAGCCTGCCTCATAATAACTAACTTATTTGCTTATGCTCTGATTATTTGTCAGGTTATTCTTTCCTAAAAGATTTGCCTTAGCAGTGGGAAAGATGTAATTAAATTGAGTAAAAATTCCTTTAGCCAGTTTTTACTTTTCAAGGTGAATTACAATATAGCTATGCAGGTAAGTGCTTGTACCTCTTTTAAAAACCTAAGAAAAAATATTGATTCATAGAAGGTCATGGAAGGAGAAGGTCAGGGGAGATTTAGGCTAGACATTAGGAGGAAGTTTTTCACACAAAGGATCATTGGGTATTGGAACAGGTTGCCCAGGGAGGTGGTTGATTCACCTTCCCTGGAGGTGTTAAAGGCACGGGTAGACGAGGTCCTGAGGGACATGGTTTAGTGTTTGATAGGAAAGGTTGGACTCGATGACCCAATGGGTCTCTTCCAACCTAGTGATTCTATGATTCTATGATTTTGGTTTGATGAAGTTCTCTGTGAACATAAAGCAGAAAATTTATTTTAGAAAACAGAAATGTTATGCCAGAGTCACATGCTGTTTCTTGCAATGTATTTTTATTTAGATAATACTCTAAAACTGTTAAGATTTTGCACTGATTTCACATCAAGTATTATAAAGTATGTACTTTGTATACTAGAAAATAACCTCTTCTTCAAGAACACTTTTTAATTTAGTTTTGGGGTACTGTTTGCTGCCTTTTTTTATCCTTAAAGTATAAGGCATTTCCATTAAATTATAGGGTGCTTTGTTCAAGCTAAAGCAAATACAATGTTGGTCTTTATTCCAAAGGTGTCTCAGACCTACATTGTGGTAATCTTTAGAGAATAATCTTCTATTTCATAGAATCACATAATCATCAGGTTGGAAAAGACCTCCAGGATCATCAAGTCAAACCATTCCTATCAAACACTAAACCATGTCCCTGAGCACCTCGTCTACCCATCTTCTAATATCTCCAGGTACGGTGACTTAACCACCTTCCTGGGTAGCTTGCTCCTATGCCAATGACACTTTCAGTGAAAATTTTTTTCCTGATATCCAGTCTGAACCTCCCCTGGTGCAGCTTGAGGTCATTTCCCCTTTGTCCTGTCCCCTGTCACTTGGGAGAAGAGGCCAGCTCCCTCCTCTCTAAAACTTCAGGTAGTTGTAGAGAGTAATAAGGTCATCCCTCAGCCTCCTCTAAGCTAAACAAATCCAGCTCTCTCAGCCACTCCTTGTAAGACTTTTTCTCCAGCCTCTTCACCAGCTTCATTGCTCTTCTCTGGACATGTTCCAGAGCCTCAACATCCTTCTTAGACAAGATATTTTTGGTAGAACTGGATGGACTCAATGAGCAGAGCATTAGAAATTTTACCGGAAAATAGAGTCTAACATTGAAAGACCCCTTTGAATATAATTTACATGTTTCCAATTTGATAGTTTGACCAACATGACCAAGGCCCAAATATATTTTGCAACTTTCTCCTTTTTCCACATTCTTTATGGGTACAAATCATCTCTAAAATCACCTCGAATCATCTTCAAATTTAAAATTCTTAAGAGAAATTTCTCCCTAGAGATGTTTACTTTTATCCATTATCTACAGAGGAAGCCTTGGGTGAAGAGCTGCAGATGAATTACTTGGGTCAGATGGGTACAGACCACACACACTAGACAAAATGCTCCCTAGAATCTTCCAGAAATCCTGGAAAGACCTTACCCCCTTGAAAAGCTGGATATGATTTTTGTGCATCATGCCATTATATTGAAGTGTGGCTTTTCAGAAATATGCTTTGATAAAGGCCTATAAATGGCAGTACTTTTTTGTTTTATTTTGTCCTGAATTTATATTTTCATATTAATCATTAATCATTCATATGTTTGAATGATTTATTAATCATTCATATGTTCAGATGTATAAATGGAAATTATTTTAATCATTCATATGTTCAGATGTATAAATGGAAATTATCTAGTTTTCCTCTTAAATTTAAATGGGTTTTGTTTACTTTCAGATCTAGTTTAAATTTCACATTACCCGTTTCCTCTTTTCTCATATACTAATGCAGACTCCATACAAGCTTCTGCTCCATGCTCATCTTAGAGATACATGTTCATTTTTTTTTGTGGGAGGATCTGAAGCAGTATCACTAATGAAGAGGAAACAATATTTTTTTTTTCCTCAAATGGAAATTAATCAGAAAAAAAGGTATTTTAAAAATCAAGGCTCTGGGATCAAATGTAAAAAAAATAAGGCATGGGATTCACTTCCCTAAATGGAAACATGCAGAGCTACTGTAGTCGTGCAGGATATCTCTCGAGCTTCCTCTATCTGCTACTACAGAGTGCTCAAGGTGGTATCTGAGAGGCTTTATAACACATCTGCCAAGATGTGACACTGGTGTTTGAAATGGTTGATCAAAGACTAGGGGAAATACCTTGAAGCTATACTGTGTACCTATGTTTACAAACCAAATCCTGCCTTTTAGATTGACTTGTGGAAATTTGTCATTGTGTCTTTTTTAACATCTAATTTTATGTTTTCATTACTGTTTTTCTTCAGTGAAATCTGTTCTTCAAAACATATACCACATTGGTTGGTCTCACATATTTGTTGGTAGAACTTGAAGAGAAAATGGCAAAAGATGTAACTCCCAAACGCCTCTCACATGTGAAGCTCCAGACATAAATATTCTTTCAGTAGCTACTGGGGTAAGATGTCTCCTGAGAGAACTTTTTTGCTTGCTGCCTTTCTGCATGAAGGACATCTATTTGCAGACTGGTGATGGGAGAACTAGCAGGAAGGAGGTATAAGCCTTAACGCTTAAAAAACAAGGAGTCACTCAACCCCAGCAATCAGTGTCCTGGGGGAAGACCCTGCACAGAAGGAATGACATGGAAAAATCACCAATGCATTTTCTCCAATAGCTGTATTTTGAAGAGAAGTAACCATCACTTTTAATATTTCTATTAGAAACATGCCTCACCATGGGAGGACTCTGGAGACAACAAGGTATCTTTGCTGCAGATCCTAGGAAGATTCCAAAGTTTTGCAGAGGGCTGAACTTCAATGTAGGTTCCTCTTCTTAGTGTTTCTCTTGCCTAACTCTCTGTGGTGCCCAGGCCAGCAGGCTGGATGTGTTGAATGTTCTTGGCACTGGCTCTTCCATTTTCCTTGTAAGGGCCTGGTAGTTCATTATAGATTCCTCTTAAAAGCCCATATATCCCAAATCATCACTGTCTAATGTTTAAGCACTGTTTCTTCTTTCTTTTTTATTCCTCCACTGTAGAGGACCAATACAGTGCAAACTGAAATAATCACATTATTTCTATACAGATACATAATGACTAACATACACAGTAGATTTTATAGTCCTAATATTCCTTTGATGACTACTAATCTGAGCTAGTAAAGCCCCTTAAGCAGTTCCAGTTGTCATCAAAGATCAGATTTGGGATTGTACAAACTAAAGGTGATGAAAGTCTTGTATGAGATTTCCCTGTAAAAGAACCCATCTTTCATTCAAGTAATTTCCGGGCAATACCACTGTGAATGGCAATGAGAATTTTGTGTGAGCAATAATTGGTTGAAGATAGCAAGGCTAGATCTACATCCTGGGCATGTCTACTGTGCTATTGTTATAAGAAGCAGGGCTGGGATGGATCACACTCTTCATTCATAACAGCTAGTAAATTGAGGCTCTTTCTGGCTTTGGTTTATATGAGATATTTCTGCTGTGGTCTCTTTTTGTCATTGGATTATTGCTGAAAGGGACAGTTTGCCCCTGTGTAGAAAGACTGCTCTGCTAAGACAGTTCTTGTTTGCCAGGGACCTCAGTTTCACAAGAACTGCTAAGGCCCAGTACAGTTGCTGATGCCATTTGACTCTTGTTCAAACCCCTCCTAATGGTGCAGACCTTGTTATAGGAGCAGCTTTACCAAGGCTGCTTCTTCAGAACCACATCCTCTCCCACCTCCCTCAGTTTCCCTAACTTTGGAATAGGGCAGAGCAGAAGACATTTCTAGTGGCTCTGCACTATCCTGAGGAAGGATGAAGCCAGAGAACATTACTCGGAGTCCTACCTCCGATCTCCTCTCGCAGGGGATGCTAGAGGTTTTTGGAGAGGCTGGAAGTAGCAGCACAGTTGCTGACTGCTCTGCACACCAACACAACACTACACAAGTAAGTGACCTCTTGCTTGTTTTCTTTCCCGCTGTAGCTGAGACTAGTGCAAATACTCTGCACCACATAGATGGGTCCTTAAGAGTTTTATAAGCATTTCAGTTCTGCTTGTGATTAAGAACACTGACTGACGTGAGTCATGTTTTGTCAGATGTGTTTTTCCAGGCATGGAATAATTCATTTAACCTTTGTAAAAAGTTACCTTATGATAGAATGCAAGATACATGCCACTTTTGCTGTGGCTTCATTTTACATTTCTGAGAAAGTAAAAAACCAGAAGAATATTTCCTCAGGCAGAATCTTTAAAAAGATTTTGTGTTTGTAAGGGCAAAGATGCAGTAAAACAAGATGTGAGTGGAGGGAACAACAAGCAAAGCTAGCTAAGGAACTCCTTCTCCTCTGCAAAGTTAACAATGACTGAATAGTAAACTGGTTTTTAATAAGTTTCCTATTCTCCTGGGATATGGTTAAAGGGTTAATTTAACGCTTGACCCATTAAAACCGTTGAGTGCAGTGAGAACCTTGTGAGGCTGATCAGATGATTATTTCTGGAAGATAAGTGGTTGAAAACTGAGCCTCACTAGTTCAGGTAATCAAGAGAAATCGGCATAAAAGAGAAGATGCGGCTGAGTAAAGACAGAACAGTTACCTGAGATTCTATTACTTGTCGTCTTTCAAGCATAATAATGAGATTATAGTAACCCTAAACTGGCTGAAAACAAAAATCTGGCTGTCTGTCAAGTTCATTGTGTTGAGTTTTACAACACTCCAGATCTGGTTCCTCTGAACCTACAATAATTATACCAGGAAGACAGGCTCAAAGAAACTCTTTTCAGCCTTGGACCTTTGTCAGGTTTTGGCTTATGACCAAAGTACCATTGTCTATGTCATGGGAAAGAAAAAAAATAAAACAGCAGAAAACATTGTTAATGTTTATTATTTTTTCATCATGCAATTTTTAAAAAAATACTTCCACAACTATTTCCTCACTCCAGCTGTCACAATGCCTTGTGATTTTCTCAAAGGACTTGTTATTGAACGATGAGCCCTTTGGCTTCTCTGCCGTTATTCTAGTCAGAGACTTCCTCTGCAATAATTTTTCACGCCTTTAATTGACATATGCCCTTGCACCACAAACATGTGGGGTACTTCTATTTATAAAAAATAAAAAATTATGACATAAGATACAGAAACAAAAAGTCCACTAGATTAACCTCAAATGTACTTGTTTCCATCCTGGACTGGTCTCAAAATCAGATTGTTTAAGTGTGGAGAGATTTGTCTAAAACATGAGATGTGAGATAGATCCTGTTTTGAGACAGCAGCTGTAAGGTTGCAGTTCAGGAAGGATTTTGGTCATGTTTGAGGTACATTTGAATTAATCTCTGTCAGGTTCATCGTTCCTTCTGCTCAATGGGAGGCTCTATCTGCCTTGCACACTTGTATAAGTGCTTTTCCAGGCTGCCGTAGGCTTGGGATATTAGTATCAAGAGATGTTTCTATCTGTGTCTCGCTTCAGGCTGTGAAGAAAACCATCAGGTTAAAAGTGGCTATTGATGGTGTAAAGAGCTGTGTCAGATTAGGGCGTTACTAGCCTGCTCCTGGAAGTCACCTGTGTTTCCATTCTGTGGGAAAAGTCAAATTAGGCTGGATGGGTTGGGCAGCTGGCATTAACCTGGATGCTTTCTGCCAAAGTGCTTTAGAGGATTGTTCACACAGAGTTGCTGAAGCACCAATCTCCCTTGATAGTCAGGGATCAGCACCTCAGAATCACAGAATCACAGAATCACAGAACAACCAGGTTGGAAGGGACCCATCGGATCTTCTAGTCCAACCATTCCTATCTAACACTAAACCAAGTCCCTCAAGACCTCACCCACCCGTGTCTTAAACACCTCCAGGGAAGGTGACTCAACCACCTCCCTGGGCAGCCTATTCCAATGCCCAATGACCCTCTGCGTGAAAAACCTCCTCCTAATCTCCAGCCTAAACCTACCCTGGCGGAGCTTGAGGCCATTCCCTCTCGTCCTGTCCCCTGTCACTTGGGAGAAGAGGCCAGATCCCTCCTCTCCACAACCACCTTTCAGGTACTTGTAGAGAGTAATGAGGTCTCCTCTCAGCCTCCTCTTCTCTAGGCTAAATAACCCCAGCTCTCTCAGCCGCTCCTCATAGGGTCTGTTCTCCAGCCCCTTCACCAGCCTTGTTGCTCTTCTCTGGACTTGCTCCAGAGCCTCAACATCCTTCTTGTGCTGAGGGGCCCACAACTGGACACAATATTCAAGGAGCGGCCTCACCAGCGCTGAATACAGAGGGAGAATCACCTCCCTGGACCTGCTGGTCACACCGTTTCTGATACAAGCCAGGATGCCATTGGCCTTCTTGGCCACCTGGGCACACTGCTGACTCATGTTCAGTCAACTGTCGACCAACACCCCCAGGTCCCTCTCCTCCTGGCAGTTTTCCAGCCAGGCTTCTCCCAGTCTGTAGCTCTGCTTAGGGTTGTTGTACCCCAAGTGCAGGACCCGGCATTTGGCCGTGTTAAACCTCATGCAGTTGGACACTGCCCAGTGGTCCAGCCTGTCCAGGTCCCTCAGTACTCAACACAGTACTGCTTAGTATGGTTTGAAGACGAGTTCCCTTCACACAGCTTTAAGCCTCCATGCAACAGATACCCAACTCCTGGGCCCTGATGCTGGTAAATGAGGATTTTTTTCTGTCCGTATGTGTTTCATGGTCCTGTGAGTTGATTTATTTCACCTCCAAAGAACCCTTTCCCCTGGTCTAAACTTTATTTTCCAGAGGGAGTCGTAGTATGGGAGTGTCTGTTTGCAATTCCAAAAAGTCCTTGAGACACAGATCAGGCTTTAAGAACAAGTAAAAACTTAGGAATGTTATTAAGTGCTTGGTTGAATGGAGACTTGTGCTTGTATTAAGTGTACTTCAAGCGGGCGCACAGACATTCAGCATTTGTTAAAGGCTGCACCCAGTGCAGGCTTTCTCATGATTTTTCATAGACTATAGGCTTGTGACATTGTTTGTAAGCTGTCTTTATTCCCATTGCCAAGTCCTAAATATCCATGTAGAAAAAAAAAAAAAAAGACAGCTGGTCACCCTACACGTCCAAATTAGAAATATTTACGTATTTTGAGCTTCCTTTACAGTGTATTTCAGAAGCTATCAGCCAGGCCACTAATCAACATCACTATAATGGGACAATTCTCCAACATACATCAGTGCTAGAATTGCTATTATCTCATCACATGCTGCTGCTTGTGGAATAGGGATAACGACTATCACCAAGTTGCCTTCCATAGTTGTCATAAGTAGCAACTACTACTAAATATATTTAAGTCTTTAGCAATGGCATTAGGAGCCTAATTTTAGATGTATCTCTTTCTTAAATGTGATTGCTTTTCCTGGAAAGACCAAATCCTATAGACTTTTCTCATGTGAGTAATACAAAATAATCCTATGGCCCCACGCTTAAAATTGAACAGGTTTTCTGACAGCAGTGTTTGATGAAGCACACAGGGGAAGTATTTATTGCAGATATATCTTTCCTTTTTGTTCTAAAACATGAGTTATGTTCCTCACAACTCATAACTATGGCTCAAAGAACTCACAATTTTATGTCAAAACCAGAGCTAAATTATTAACAACAGTTGCAGTTTCAGGCAGGGCCTGGTTTTCATAAGTCAAAGTCTATTCAGTGATGACTCTGTAGTTCATGAATCACTGTGAGGAATGGAAATACATTGTACTATGAGGCATAAGGACCATGTACTTAATATAGGGTCTGTGGTGCCAAACCTTCGGAACCCTCCAAAAGATTAGTTTGTGCTCCTTCCTAATACAGCTTAGTGCAGAATTAGTACAGAAAGGTGGAATACTGAAGTTAAAGGGATTGGAGAATTTGAGAGCAAATCAGATTTTTTTTTTTTTTTGCTGAAAAATGATGATTCATCTAAATAGAAATATTTTATGGAAGTATTTGTTTTAGCAAAGCTACCAATCTAAGAGGAGAGTGCTGGTCACTGCAGAGGCAACAGCTTGGGTCCAAGGAATGAGCTGAGCTGAATGCCTGCAAACTGAGTTACTAGCTTAGGCTTTTTATTGGACTACATGTTTTTATTAAAAAGAAAAGTAATGAGATAAGAGTCCAGTTACTCAAAAACCAAATCTAAAATCTTGAGTGAGTAATCCTATAACTTCCTCCCTTCTTGGACTGTGCAAAGAAAGATCACAGGGGTGCAGGATTCAGGCAGAAGGCTGCCCCAAGGCTCCCAAGCACAATGCTCTGGTCTTCCCTCTCCAACCACATGTCTGGCCCTGGACCTGCTCTCAGACTCAGGATTAGCTCACAGAGCCACAATTCAGCTATTTCTGCTGAATATTCCTGGTTAGATGAAAGATATTGATGTCCATTTGTGTGCGGAACAGCAAGTTCTGCTAAGGCAGAACACAGAAACTCATTCTTGGTTATTCTTTCCTATAAATATATTAGTTTATATATAACTAAAACTTTTCAGTTACTATTTTACCCTAATGTGGATTTAGGACCTCATCTTCATATATTCTTTCTTTAAAAAAATCTTACTCACGTGAATAAATGAAACAGCAATGCAAAAAGAAGCAGGAATACTCAAAGAGCAGCCTGAGTCCTGAAAATGAGGAGTTAAGTATGCTTCACTTCAAATATCTCAGTATTAGCAACTCTAAAAAAAAATAAATGTTTGCACTATTTAATGAACCTCTGCAGTGATGTTATAGCCAAATATTATGAAGGAGTTACAGGGAAACTGCAGAGTTAATAGAACTGATTTGAAGCAAGCATTTTCAGAAGTGACTTAATCTGAGGCTTGAAACCTGAAAGAACTTTTATCCTCATTGAAAAACTGCTGGCTCCCTTCACCCAAACATATTTATATAGATATTTAACTGATTTCACTAGTGAACAAGCTAATGTATTCTAGAACAATTTATTTGAAAATGTGAACTGTAAAATTATGCTACAAAGTTTATTAAACTTTCAGGTGTTACATTTTGACATACTCAGATCTTCCCTTTAACAATGACAGAATGCTACACAAAAATACTGCATTTCATCTGGTGTAGGTCTTTATCTTATCTTGACAGATTATTGCTGGTTAAATTGTAGAGCTGACTTAAAGGCAGGACTCTTCAAGGGAGTGAGAAATTAAGGCTTCACCAAATGGTAATAAAGCTATTAAAAATGCAAACAGCAAACAGCTACACTGTGCAGGTTAGACAGCTAATCCAAACTAGCAGTTTAAAAAAGCAGAGCAATTACACTTTTATTTAAATGCAAGGAATATGAGCAAGAATAGAATGAGGTGCCTTGTTTAAATGCATTCTTTTGAATATTTATTAGAAATAATACATGTAGTTAAGCCACTTATCTGATTTCAGTGAATAAGTAAAATGCAAAAGATCAATTTTCATAATTATACTAAAGAAGTCTGTCTTTCATAAAAATCTCATTAATAACACCATTATTACTGAAAAAATATCTCAGTATTATTATTATTATTCTAATTATCAGCAAAATGCTACTGATAATGTTGTCATAAAATTCCTTTTTAGTATCCTATTAAGGAAGATAAACTAAGTAGTGGTTTAAGTTAAATCTAGATCCTAAGTGGCATTTCAGAAAGATCTTCTTTGTGTATTTGGATAAAATACATTATGTGTATAATTACGTAAATTACTTCAGGTTTAGCAAACAGGAGATATATAGATAATGCATGCATGCATATGTATTGTTGTATCTATAGAACTATGTAGCCAGCTCAGTAGGAAACACATCAAAGGCATGAGAGTAAAATAACAAAATGTTGCCCAAGAACAAAACTGGGTTTTCAGCCAAATTTTAAACAATGGTCATTTTTGCTTATTTATTAAATCAGAGGACCTGTCAATACTCATTATATTTTAGTGCTCACCCGGATTTATTAAATCACTAAAAGCTTGGAGTCCTCTAAAAATTGATATCAGAAAGGGCACATTAACTTACACAGGAAATAAATAGTAGCTGCTGATATCCAATATCCAGCATGCTTCAAAACTAGGCCAGTGTGGGTTGCAGCCCAGAGGAGAAGTAGTAAGGGTTTCGGGGACTGGAACTCGACAGTCCTTCATCTTTAAGGCAGACAAAGACCTGGACAGCCAGCACAGATAGAAAAGATGGTAATTAGTTCCTGACACGTAATTCGTAAAACATGGACTGGTAGCATGTCCAGGAGCTTCATGTGTAGACCAGAACTTCAGCATGTGAGTATCCAGACAAACAGAATGGTCGGTTCTCTACCCAAAAAAAATTATTAAAAAATAATAGCTATAGTAGCTACCAAAGTCAATCAAAAACACGTACACAGGCTTTCTTGGGAAGTTCATGATAATGAACATCTTTTGGAATTAGGAGACAGTTGGAGGACAAAAAGGCAATAGTAAAAGTTGCAGAAATTTTAACAGGAAGGCAATCTGCTCCCTTGCTGCCCTCTCCAAGTTTCCACACCACACAAAAATACATCACTGGAGGAATAGCATGCTAGACCTTATCTCTGGAAAGATAATGATGTGAGACATGTTCATGTTCCTTGCAACAGATTTTCATTGATATAGACAATTCTAGCAGTTTCTGGTTCTGTCTTTGCAGCCACAGTTACTTAAATAGTAGTAGAAACAAGTTCGTCTGATGGAACAGGAAGAAGCTAGTGTCTGGAAGGCAATGAGAGAGTAGGCTTTCGGTCTAGATCTTGGTTATTAATATATGTGTATCCTTACATGCATAAAAACTTACGTGAATGGATATTTACTGTAGCCCTTATTAAGCAATGCCTACAAGCATAACTAAGAAGGATCTGTGCAAGTGTTCAAGGTTTTTGCTAAACACAGTTAGAAACAAGCATATGTCTAAGTAAACCACAGACTGATTTTCTGTTCAGACATGCATTATTTTTTGTTAATTGGTATCATGTTCTGAAAAAAAAAACCCAACAACCTCCTGACAAGGGAAATTCAAGGCTTGACTGCTTTGTCCTGCCTTAAAACGCTTGAATAAAATTAAGTTATCTAAGTAGAGAGTCAGGCAACTTTCAGAAACAACTTCCAGTGTATTGTAATCACTGGATGCAATAGAGATGGTTATACTTATCCCAATGTGTCACAGGTGGCATTTACCACTATGCATGAGTGTTAAAGCAAACAGAAACAGCTTTTATCACAGCAGAATGTCATGATCTGCACTTAGGGTTCAATCTTTCCATCCACTATGTGGGCACAAATTGACATGCCTCAGAGAGAAGGATTGAATTCTCCACTTATTTTAGAAAGTGTTCTAAAAATACAATCAATATAGGGGGTTGTAAAAATAACTTCTTTTTTATTTTTTTTACTTGCTAAGGAGAACTGTGCATAAATTATGTCTTTATTTTCTTCTACTTAAGAATTATATAAGACGTACAAAAAGCTCAAAATAATTTAATACAACCATTGTGGTTTTGCATCTGCATATCTCTACTGATTTCTTTTTTTCCTCCCTTTTTCTTCCCCTCCCTTTCTCTTGTTTTCTCTCTTCCATTCTGTGTCTCTTGGTATTGCTTTCTGTGACTCACATGCATGCACACACATTCACTCACTCTCCAGTAGCAAGGACATATGTAGTAGGCAACCTCTAGCTTTCCCACTTGAAATTGTTCCTGTGGCTTCCAGTATGATTTTTCTCAGCTTTTATGTATAACCACCTACCTCTGCAAGACAAATTGATTTCTGTTGATCTCTTGGGTGTACACTTAGTGCAGGTTTCACTTAGTCAATCTCTGCCTCTATCCCACTGTTTGGATTTATTGTGGATACTTTATGAGCAGTGGCTAATTTTAAGGGAAAGGGATACAAATAAAATAATAGCAGAAGCTCACACTCTTCAAGAGAAGAAATGCCTCTTTCTGTCTAGCACTGTTTCTACTATTGCAAGAAAGCAGATAGCAATTAATAGGGACCCAAAAATTACTCAGATTTGAGATAAAACGTGTGGTTTCCCTGTCCAAAAGCCCTTTCTGGATTTTCTTAGTGAAACAGTTGAAACATGTAACAGTGAAGCTTCTGTATCTGATCTGCCTGGGAACACAAGATTCCTAAAACAGCATCTGCAGTTAAACCTATGTTCACAAAACCAGTGACAAAACTCATTCTAACCCAGGTGCACTCGCACCTTCACAGTGCTTAATTATCTGATCACAAAAATACACACCCCAACTCAGACATATTTTGTATACGAAGTTGGGCACATGTAGTATTTTGCAATATACTTTTAGTCTAACCTGACTACTTTAATTTACACTGCAGAACCTTTATTGCTGTAACCTCCCTTCTCTCAGCCATTTACTTTAACAAATTGATCAGCCTTGATGCACTATGTACTTACTGAAAGGAAAATCTTGTTTTCTTTTGGAGATGTTACTTTAGAAATGTGCACATTTAGAAGTGTCTTTTAATGAACTGAGTGTCTTGTTTGTGACACCATCCTTGACATAAAGCCTAACCTATTTTGTGTTTTCCCCATGACCAGTTCTTAGACTGCTTTAGGGCTCATATTCACACCTCTGTGTGTTAGATCTTCTTTCTCTTCTCCTTTTCCTTTTCTTCTCCTCCTCACATTTCCTTCCTTCTTTCCTTTCTTCCATTTTCCTTTTTCATAGGAATTTATGCATTTGTTGGTTGCTGATTCAGAAGTTAACAGCATCCCAATAAGTCTGTTTGATTAATTTGAAAAAGTGTTTTCTGAGAAAGACAGCTGGAATATATGTGCTCATTCAGATGTCACCTTTCCACATTTGAGCACAAACACAGAAATAATATTTTTAGCAGATATTCATCCTGCAGTGAACTCCTGAAGTTATCATCTTTAGTACAAAAGTGCCACAGCTCCTTAAGACTACTTCGCTGCACAAAAAATCAAATTTGGACACTTAGGCACATTTGAAAACTTGAAACAAAACATTAATGAAATAATTGTTGAATCTAGCAAATTGCTGTGAAATGATATGTGACACACATTGTCTATCAGTGTTACTGCAAGTCAATATACTTTGGGTCAAATCATGGACAACCACTGAGTATTGTAGGAGAGACAGAGCAGGCTTCAGCAGCTGGATAGTGATTTTCTTGCTGAAAACAATCTTTCGAAGATATGCTGCTGATATGGCTGCCGTGTCCATATTCTCTGGATGACACTAGGTAGACAGTCAGAAAAAATAAGATTTTTGTGGTTATGACTCTGTCCAAAAAGCTAGTTCAGGCAGTGCAAGTCAGGGCAGACTCATGACTGTTTCTGTTTTTCTTGAGGTAATAAAACCAGCTTTTGGGAATACAAACTGAGCACCCTGGATGCACAAAAATAGGCACTTGCTTTGAAATACACATCAGGGAGTATTTGTTGAATCACTCATTGAAAGTTACAGGGAAAGAGTGTCCACTAATGCTCTTCAAACATTCCCTAGATGCACTCGTAATTCCTTCTACACTTGTACTACCATGAACTGCAACACTTATTTCCTTCAATTTCTAAATGTGATGTGACCTTTTAACTCTAAATCTCTTGTTTTCTGTTATATATTTCAGGTTCTCCACA
Source organism: Coccyzus lansbergi (assembly GCA_033558105.1). Classification (NCBI taxonomy): domain Eukaryota; kingdom Metazoa; phylum Chordata; class Aves; order Cuculiformes; family Coccyzidae; genus Coccyzus; species Coccyzus lansbergi. The sequence continues at coordinate 51,425 of JAUMJK010000320.1, read as the reverse complement.
ACAGCTCCTGTAACTATCAACATGGCTGCATATGTAATTTATCTTTGTTCATAGCTGTCGTTAACACAACATCACACAGAAAAACTTATACCCCATTTCCCCAGACCCTCCACTCCAATTTCTCTCCTGATATTGGAGATGTATCATGACTTTTATTTCTAATTTGGCACTTTAGGGAAAGGGTATGTTTATAATTTTGACATTGTATACGCTTATGTTTAAAGTGTATTTTCTGTCTGCAAGTAGGAAGGCAAATAACTGTTATTGCTCAGTACTTATTACACAAAATTGTAGCTAGTAAACAGCCAACTTCAGACATTTTTAAGTCCAGCCATTCCGTTAGTATGGCAATCACACCTAGAAGATATTTACCTTTAAGGAAATTTACAAAAAGAAAGAGCCTGTGGGAAGGGGAGAGCAGGGACACAATGATTCATAGGAAGAGTCATGGCTCCTGTGGAGCTATTCTTTGTCTCACAACACAATCTGCGCTGTAATCCTGTCTGCTCAAAAAAAACAGTGTAAAAGGATCTGTTATTTCACCCCTCATTTACATGGTAAGAGCATGTTGTGATCCCCAACTGCTGAAGAAAGAAAATACAGTAGCCCTTGCTCCTAATTTGACCCTTTTCTTTATGAAAAAGCATGTTACTGTAAACATTAACTCTGGCTAACAGGCCTCAAAAACACTGCCCTTTGTCATTGTTGTGACAAACATCAACCTGCCTCGGCTGGGAGATTTGCCCTTGCTTGATGGTCCACAGAGATTTCTCTCTCCAGGCCAGTGCAACTAGCTAGCTGACCCAGTGCACATATAACTCTGCTTCATAGATGCATTTCCAGCATGTCATCTTCATTGGCTTGGGGCTCCTCACACCACCTGGACTTCTGGAGGAACATGGTTCTTTTAGATGCACAAACTTCAGAGAATCACAGAATGGTTGAGGTTGAAAGGGACCTCTAGAGGTTATCTGCTCCAACCCCTCTGCTCTAGCAGGGAGACCTAGAGACAGTGTCTCCAAGGACAGAGACTCCACAACCTCCATGTGCAGCCTATGGCATTGCTTGATCATCGTCACAGTAAAGTCTTTTCTTGCATTTAAAAGGTTCTCCTGTGTTTCAATTTACGGCCATTGCCTCTTGTCCTGTCACTGAGCACTATACTAAAAAGAGTCTGGTCCCTTCCTCTTTGCAGTCTCTTCAGGTATTTATATACCTGTTCTGGTTTAAGTTAAAGTAGAATAATTTTTCTAGCTTTTCAACTAAGTATCATCTGAGTCACTCCATTTTCTGAAAGTCTGCATGATTTCAGACAGTGTTTCTCTCTAGAGCAGATGGGCCATTGCTTGTACTTACTCCTGTGAAACCAAGGTCATCTTCAACTTGGTAAAATGCCATAAGTCAAAGGGGCAGAAAAGGGTATCACCTCTAGTAGTGATAAAAACAGGACAGGGGATCCAAAACTGACCAACAGAGTATTCCATTTCATATACATCATACAGTATAAAACTGAAGGATTACAAGAGTGTCTCTCTCTCTTCTTTGATGGCAGACGTCCAGTGAGGACCTCATCTGTCCTTTTGATCTCGTATCTGTACATTCCTGTATCCAGCTCCTGAGTCCAACTCCCCCCTGCCATTAGGTGCAGCCTAGGCCCTTTCCCTGTCTGCTCTGCAGCAGTGACTTGGGGGCAACGGGGGGAGGGGCGAATTTTGTATGTTTGTGTATATATTATTTTTTTCTTATTAATATTATTTTCCTTCAAATTATTGCTGCCTTAGTTTTAGCTTCCAACCCACAAGATGTTTTCCACTCACTTCCCTTTCCTCTTTTCCTGGGGTGGGGGAAGTAGGAATTGGGACCAACTACTTGCATTTTAGTTGCCATTCAGACTGGGCTAGGGTTAAACCATGACAATGCATTGATAAGATCCTCCCTGAATCTTCTCCAGGTTCTCAACCTGTTGATCATGTTGGAGGTTCTCCAGCCTCTTAATCTTCTTCCTAGCATTTCATTGGAGTTCCTGCAATATGTCCATGTCTCTTGTGTACTAGGAACCCTGAAATGTCCTCTTGTGGCCTTACTAGAGCTAAGTAGAGGGTAATGATCTCCTCCCTTGACCTACTGGCAATACTGCGGCTAATGCAACCCGAGATATCATTAAACCTTCTTTGCAACAAGGACACGTTCCTGGCTCAGGTTCAACTTAGTGTCCAATAGGACCCCCAGGTCTTTTTCTGCAGACCTACTTTTCATGTGAGTAGCTGCCAGCATGTAGAGATGCCTGGGATTGTTCTTCTTCACATGCAAGACTTTCCACTTCACTTTGTTTGACCTCATGACCTTCCTGTCAGCCCATTTCTCCAGCCTGTCAAGGTTGTGCTAGGTGACAACCCTCTGGCATATCAGCCACTCTTCTGAGTTTTGTGTCATCTGCAAATCTGCTGGTGGCGAATTCTTGAAGATCAGAGTGATGTTTTCTTTTTTCCAGTCTTTGGGTACTTCTCCCAGTCATCATGATTGATCAAAGGTCATTAAGAAAGGCCTCACAATGACACCTCCCAGCTCCCTCGGCAGTCATGGAGACATCCCACCAGGCACCATGCACTTATGTATGTCCAGTTTGTTTAAGTACTCCATGACCTGATCCTTTTCGACCAAGGGTACATCTTCCGTGCTCCAACCTTTCCCCCTAGTCTCTGGGATTCCTGCAGGCTAGTCTCTCAGCAAAGACTGAGGCAAAGAAGTCATGCAGTACCTCATGTCCTGCCTAAGCAGGTTCCCCTTCTCCTTCAGTGGGGCTCGCATTTGCCTTAGACTTCCCTTCATCATCTGTGCACTTTTTGAAGCCCTTCATGTTGTCTTTGACATCTCTTACCAATTCAATTCTGGTAAATTTGGCCGTGACTCTTTTCCACAGAATTCTGGGACAACACATTAGATTTCTGCAATATGGGGAATAATTGTGTTCAAGCATTAGAAAAACATCTGTGCCCAGGGTGCGTGTGCTGCAAAGGCAGCTGCCCAGAGTTGCTGTAGGGGCAGAGGTCTGTCTGAGCTCCTCAGCACTTCCACAGGCAGCAGGGTTCAGATCTATACTGCAAATGAACCACCTCAGTCTGCTTGATTTGAGAACATCCAGTGGATTTTGGTGGAGTGATAGCCAAAAGACAATGAAGAGGTCTCCTTTGGTTCACACAACACAAACAAAAAAATTGAAAAAAACCCATTTAAACAATATTCAGTCTGAAACACAGGCGAAAGCATGCTTTATCCTTTTTCTACACTGTTCTCACAGAGATCAGAGACCCAGACAAGCTCCAAATCTACTGCACCCACAAGGTAGCCCCGTTATATTAGAAACTTAGGTCACCTCAGCAGGCACATCTCTGTTGCTGATGCTGGAAGAGGAGCACCACTACATGGTTCCCAGAAAAAGAGTCAACAAGAAGATGAAGGACTTCAGCATCTTGATTAAGTTCTCACTGAGGAGTGGACAGTCCTGGAAAAAACATTTTTGGTTGTTTTTAAGAGAGAAAGGTAATTGCTCTTCGAGGACTTGGGTGGTATTTACATTTGTTTAAATGCATTTAGATCATAAAGTATCTCAAGCAACAGATTAATCACCAAGATTTCCAGGGTCACGGTTTCTAAAGGTAGTGAAAGTTAGGTTTGGGGACTTAACGAACTCAAGCAGAACAGTGTTTTCGACAGTTACTGAGGAATAGACAAAAAATAGCCTTGGACACACCAGGATGTTGTCCAAAGCATTAGCTGACAGTCACTAGAAAGGAATGTTTAGACTCTGATTGCTTCTCAGGCTAAAACAAAAATATCCTTTACCATTAGTTTGTGGCTTCAGGAACTTAATCGGGTATTGCATTCACAGTAGTACTGTATTCACCAGTATTTATGACACCATTAAAGAACATTTATTGTAATATATGTTCTGAAAACTGGCAACAGACCTCTGATGAGTGAAGAAACACTGGCTATGTTCAAATGAGGTAGAAGCTGCTTTTCTTAATGTATAATAACCTGATGAGTATTATTTTTTACTTCTGTTAAGCAAATATATTTAAGACAAAGTTACATTTTATTTTTCACTGAAATCTTCTTGGAGTGGGATTTTATGTTACCATTTATATTAGCCTTATACTGTACATTTTCTCATTTTCATTGCTGTATAGAGAGGTTTCCTACTTACAAACTAAAAAAGATGCATTGCAGTTTTTCCTATTATGGATAAGGTGTTGGCAAGTTTACCCAAATAAAAAAGGGAAGATAAATGCACTCTGTATCAATGTCAAAGGCAGTGGTATCATAGTTTCAAAAGTACTGACAATTTTAAATGTCTTTTATAAAGTTACTAAGAAGTTTTCCTAAGTGTGTAGCTCCTACTAATATTGTGCCATGCCACTCATGTACAATAATGCCAAAGATTCTATAAAGGCTTTGAAAGAATATAAAATTCTCTTAAATAGCCATGAGTCAAACTTTTACCTATGCAGACCTTTGGATGTTAATGGAGTTTTTGCAAGCTGTAATACAGAAGATCATTAGACCTGGTCAAATTTACAAGATAGCATATCAGAAAAATACAATCACTAAGGTAGGGCTGCTGGCTAGTACATTTCCTTGAAACTTTAAAGCTATACAACTCTGAAAAATAAAAAATGTAGTGGGAAGACTCCAGGAGCAACAACTGAGGAAAGCTGAAGCTGATTTTTTTTATTTAAATTCAGATTTTAAATATTCTCAGTGGGAACTGTGATGGGGAGGCTCTTGATAGGGATGTGCTTGCAAGGGCCTGGCTGTATCTTTCCCAGATCAGAAAATACAGAAGGATCCACACTGGGTAGCAAGTGTTTTTTGGAACCTCAACAGTGCAGCCAGTATCAGACTTTTGAGGATGCAAGGCGTAGATCCTTCCCAAGTAGGGTGAATTTGGTTGTGGTCACTTCGGCACCTTCTTCTTTCCCTGGCCTGGGATTCCATGTGGCTGTTCCTGTTGCCTGTCCATGAAGTGGAGACTGGACCCACTGTAATTCATTTTGCGAATATATTAATATATTATTTTAGTTGGGAGGAAGTGCAGTGAGGAACAGCAACACAAAGTAAAGATCCTACCAAGCACCAAGTAAAGCCTTGGTAGCTCTGCATTTTACGCATTACTGACAAAATTGTGTGGACATCATTTTCATAACCATGAATTCCTTCAGAACCCCTCCCAGGAGGCAAAGGACCAAAGATCAGGTCATGGCATTCTGAAGGAGAACTTACATATATGTATCACATGCACCTACTTGCATTAATAGATGCCACTGTTGTCTGTTTATATTATTTTATTTTATATAGTTTATAACATGTATTAATATTTTAGTAACTCAAAAATGTGGAAGACATGCCAGAAAAAGCCCAAAGAAGTCACAATGTGCTCCTATCCAGAACAACATTAAGGATGAATTGGAGGGAAAAAAGAGCATAGGGACTGTCCAATAAAAAAGCTGAATAGTAAGTCCTATAAAGGAGATTTTGTTTTCTCAGCTGTTCCTCCTCACTTGTTCCTCTTAAAATCAAGGAGAATTAGAGAAAAATACAGAGTGAAGTACCTCGAGCATCTGGGTAGTAATATCCCTGATATAAAGCCTGGTCTGAGATGCTGAGTATATGTGTTTATGAAGAAGGATGATAAAATGAATATTGGATCTGGCACCCACTGGGGAGCAAAAGAGGATGGAGACAACAGGTACAATGACTGGAAGCAGACATGGCCATTGGCAGCGGTTTTACATTTTGACAGTTTCCAAGGTTATAACATTCAGTTTTGTTCTCACTGGCAATAACTCAGTCATCCTCACCAAAACAGAAAAAAAAAAGAATGTATTTTGATGGAAAAACCTTGCATGACAATCATTCTGACCAGTCTTAGCAGGGAGGTTAGGGAAAAAGCAGGAGCCCAACAATGCAGATCCTTGAAGGCACAAAGAGAAAAGTTTTGATTTTGTAGGCAACATACACATGATGGGGGAGACACATGGACTGAAGAATGGTTCAGATAGGTGAAGCAACTGTGAGAGAGGAGTATCAGAAAACACAAAATACAAAACTACCAGAGTAGTAGATATGTAATAAATGTAAACAAAGCACCATAGCATAGTCTCAGAAAACACAGATAAGTTGGACTATGATAAATACAGCCGTGTTTGTTGAAAATCAAAACTATTAAAAGGTGAATGGAGGGGAGATACCAAGCTACATTTAGAGGGAGACCCAGCATGTGGTAGAGACCCAGAGATGCAGCCCAGTAAAACCAGTTGATGGGCTATAATAGATACTGCTGGGGTGCTTAGCAGAAAAAGGTTTCGGCATTCTGTCATGAAGCAGATGTCAGGAGAACTGCAGCTGATCCCCAAAATATGTTATATGTTTTAAGATAGCAGAAAAAGCAGTGATTGTGATGTTATATTGAAGAACAGCAATAGCAGAAAGTTCTCAACTGTTTTGTTCTTCTTCTACCTGAGAACAGAGCAAAGGCATACTTGAGAGTAAGACTTTTTTCATAACTGATGAATGATAATGAATATGAAATCTGTCCTAACCTTGTGACCTCGTATCATAGAATCCTAGAAACAGTACATCAGAAAAAAACTTAAAGGCTGAAATATTCTTTACAGCCATCAGCTTTCAAAAAATCTTCTCTTTTTCTGAGGGAATCAAGGTCCCAGCAATCTTGAACTTCCAATATCACATATTAACCTTGAGTTAGGTAGGCTTCTGCTTGCCTTCTAATATATTTATTTCTGATTAATAAAGCAGAAATTAATTCATAATTCTATCCCACCATTTATTAATTCCATTCACCAGTAATGGACAAGAAACTACCCCTTGTGATGTTGGGCACTAGTTACTCTGGAAGAGACGCAAGTGTGAATACTGAAGACACAGATCCAATATGCAACGGGCTAAAACTGACTGAATTATGTTCCCAGCAAGTATTTCTTGAATGCTTATAAATAACAACAAAATTTAAAAAAAAATCTAAACTGTTCCAATCGGTTTGTTAAATAATAATAGCTCATCATGCGATGAGCATACTATTTGCCATCAACTGTTTCTCTGTCCTTCTCACTGATGGGAGAAAACCCAGTCTGAGTGGACAGATGTTTCTTTCTACTAAATTCGACGACACTTAAGTCCATAGTCCTTGACCAGAGGAACTAATTAAGTAATAAAATCAGCTCTTTGTAAGACAGGAAGAAAGGAAGGGTGGAACCACTGAAGAACTTGAGGCACTGATTAACTCACAAGTGTTTCCTGTATAATGCAAATCATTAATGTTTAATGCTCTCTGAGAGTAATAAACCAGAACTGCAAGCTTAAAAACAATATCACAAATCATATATGAATCCTACAGGATCCTAGGACATCTTTTTTTTAATTTGTTTTTCTCCATGAGTAACTCAATCTGGTAGAATTGTTTTAACTTTTTATTTACTGGTCTTTACATTCTGATGCTGTACAGTGCAACAGAACTTAGCTAGCAGGTTCTTTGTAGCATGGGAAATGGAGAAATAAAATCAGGAAAATATCTCTCCTCAGCTACCAAGATGTGGAAAACTTGCCAGAATTAGCACAAATGCAGACTATGAGCAGCCTAATATTAAATGAACACTCACTGTGTCTTTCCTCCGCCTGCTAAACTACTAATTGATGTGCTACCGTTGAATAAAAGGACTGGTATTTCAGCTATGAACTCACTTCACCACTGCAGTTTACTGAAAGCCCCAAGCTGCCGAGCTCATTACAGATCCCTTTGCTGAACTGGTTTTACAGGCAATTTTGTGAAGGGGAAGCATCAGAGCTAGCCCACTGATTGGGACTCCATTGGCTCAGCGGGGCTCCAAGAGTTCAGGGGAGAGAGCACCGCACTGAGCTAAAAATACGTCTTTGCCTCTGTAGTGCCAGGAAGATTGCCTGGCTGTGCTAATTGGGAGGAACCTAGAGATCTGGGTGGTATTTTAGGCTAATCTCAAGGTGGGACCTCTGCAGCATGTATGTAGCTCTGAATATAATCTCCTTCAGCACTGTCATTTATACCCATTGCAGGCATTTACAATCAGAACCATCCTTGATTGACTCATGGCTGTCGCTGCACCCTAGACTTATCTTGCAAGAGCGAAGGAGAACGAGGAAAGGTGAAATGGCTGTGCACTGCACTGACTTCTGAAACCATGTCACAATTGTAGTGTGGCATTGAAGTTTTGAAATGGGAGAAATTACCCTAATAGGACCAGGACTCAGGGGGATGGCACGGATATATAGTCCTTTCCCAGATATTTGCTTTAGAGTTGCACGACAGATAAATCCCTTCTTGGTGGGATTTATTTTTCGGTCCTGCCTTCTTGCTTCTTGTACTCTCATTTTTAATTCTCTGAACAAGCAATGTAACCCTGACCTCAGCCATTCCCTAGCTCATCTCTGTTTAGGGCACAAACCCCTACTAAATTCAAAACCCAGGGTGGTCAGAGGAGTCTGTATTTCTGCTTATACCACCTGAACTTGGTAAGGTGGAAGGAAACAGAGGAGAAAAACAGGAGGAGTGTAAGAAACTGTGACAGACAGAGGCGTGAACAAAACCAACAGAAGTGGAAGTAAAGGGCCTGACAGAAAAAGCTAGATGAAAAACTCAGTCATGGGAAAACTGAGCAACTGAACACTTTTGCTTAAATAACACATTAAACTATTCGGTTGGTTGGTTGAGTTTTTTAACAGATATACAGTTTTACAGGGGTATTGCTTGCTTTACTGTTAAGGGCATAGTTCAGCAAAACAGAACAAAGTAGAATAATTCACTTCTCCAAATTTGACAGGATTTTTTTTTTTTTTTTGTTAGAGCAACTTCATAAAATGCCAGCATGGTTGGTTGAAAAATGCGATACTCATTGCATGAAATATCTGCATGACAGGTCAGTCTATTGACTGTCAATAACAGACTGGAATACCAAAAAAAAGTTTTATAAGCCTCTTCATGTGTCATAACAACATTTTCACAAGGTAGTTGCACTGGAGATCTTACAGCACTTGTGAAGAATAACAATATAATTTTCCAAAGTAAATGCAATTATTATAAAGTTTAACATGCAGCTTTAACTCCCCAGGCAAGTATTTTATAAACTTTACTGGGATCATACCTTTGCACGACATTGGTCCTCCAACCATGGTTCTGCAATATCCTTCACATTGGACACAAACACTAGGCAGCCTTCCAAGACCAAGATAAATAATGGTGCCCTCACCCAAAGCAACATGGAAAATTTTAGGTTGTCAAACACATTTATGAATAAATAAAAGGAGGTAATGGAATGGCACCTCTTGTCAGACTTCTACATCTATATTTCAAAACCTAAATGAAGAGGCTGACATTTGTAAGTGCTGAAAGCACAAATAATTTTTTGCTTTCTCATTAAGCCCCTCTCCCAAAAGCTCTAACCCTGAACTACCAGCTGTTACGTCACTTTTTTTCCAGCTGTTGCTATTTATTTATGATGCCTATATGACAAATATAATTCTGATAAGAACTTAACATAAGCTGTTGCTCCAGGTTTAAAATAGTCTTAGTTCTGCATAGCTGCTTGAGAACACCTTGCCATAAATCTAGAGGATGTTGGAAAGATTTCAGAGGGGAGCAAGTAGATAAAAGACTGGAAAGCATTATTGGCAGTGTATATAGAAGGAAGAGACGCTATTCAGTCTAGACAAATAATATTAAAGCATAGGTTAAGGGGTGATATGATCACATATCTACACAGGAGCAGAAGGATGGCCGTAGAGGACTCTTCAGTCTAGCAGACAAAGGAATACATGTTACGCTGCACTTGGAAGTTCAAGCTAGAAAATATTCTGACCAAAAAAAAAAGGTCTAAATGGTTAATGGTGATGGCAACTATCCACTGAAATTGTCTCCTGAAGGCTGTGGTGGATTTTTCATCCTTGAAAATTCTTCACATGAAACATGTTTCTGAAGTATAGTCCAGTTCAACCACAGCTTTTTTATTTGAAAGGGGAATTAATTCAGGAAAGATCAGAGGTATTCATAGACCTAAAACCTATAGTACTTGCTAGATCAATAAAATGCAATACATAATACTACAGTGAGTCAATCGTTCTGTTTTACTGCTCAACTAATTCTATCCTGAGAGCCATTGGCAACACTTTATCCAAGGTTTTGCACAAAACCATCACTGATGCAGAACAACAAAGGAGAATTGCAGGTACATCCTGATTTCAGATCTATGGTAATCAGTGGAAAAGAGGACATCTGACTTCAGTAGGATTTGGTCCAGGGTCTTATTTAGGATTTGAGAAAACAAAACCAATTTCGTTTTCTGGCCTTATGCGTAAGTGAGTAAAGGCTTAGAATATTTCTAAAGGCTTAGAATCCTTCTAATTACCATGGGGTTTGTTGTGCCAAGCAGGTCAATTTTCTGTGATCTTCCAGGTATAAAGTTGGGGATAAACTTATCTTGGGGATTTAAGCAGAAAAGTTTCAGCTCTATAGTCAAATATAAAAGTTATTTTGTCTCTAGGAAACTATTTGTGGATTAAACATACAAAATGAGTCCTAGAATTTTCTTTAAAATTTTACAAATTATGATGGGTATGGAAATCTTGTCACCATTCTTTACCAAATGAGATACTGAACATACTCTGGCTTCCATTTTTGCTTCCCTACTCACATAGGGTGATCCATCAACTTCAAAATTTTGAATATTTTATACATTTGATAGAATTTTATTATGAACTCAGAGTTACTAACAGTGGTCATAGACTCAGATTTCTAAGCTCCACATACGTTCAACATGTGAATTTAGAGAGAGGGGAAAAAAACACATTTCAAAGCAAGATCTCAAAAGTTCTCTGATTTCATTAAAACTGGAATTTCTCCTTTTACAGGTAAACTCAGAATTTTTTAGATTTCAGTGTCAACTTTTCCAAGCACAGGGATACAAGCTGCATTCATACAGTGAGTGACCTGATAATTTCTCTCTAAACTTAAAGTCATTCTAAAGTGAGATCTGGACAACAGATTTGAAATCTGCCTAGTGTATAGCAGTAGAAAATAGAATCTTTAATGTATTAGCATGTACAATGATTACTTTTAAAAACTGGTTCATTGTCTGCTTGTGGGCTACTGGTGGAATCCAGATGCAGGATGTATATTCAATTAATGTTTTCTGGAACTTCGAAAACATAAAGCCTGATATCTGTTTTGCCTGCATTTTTCAGCCACCTGAATAGACAGAAAATCTAATGGCATATGGAGTGCTCAAGAAAGATGGGAAGGAGTCATAAATATTAAGTGATTATAGAATGGTGAGCACTCTGCAGTTCATCTACACTGGTGAAGGAAAGATCTGAACATTAAGTTCCCACTCCTGTGAGTTATGGGTCATTTGCTCATTAGTGAAGTGACTAATCCAGTGGCGAAGAGGATGTCTAGTGAAAATAAATTGCATTATACAACTGACTGCTGTGATGGATTCTTTATATGCTCTTTGTGCTATCGTTCAGAGGACCTTTTTTACCCAACCCTTGGTGTTGCAGCCATGTTATAAGGAATTTTATCAGAGTGAACAGGAGTCTCTGTAAGACAAGAAACAATAGAACAAACAGGAAATAAATAATAACTAGATAACCAGGAAACAGCACTAGCACAATAGATGTTCAGACATTAGTTTAAACTGTCACGTTTGTCCTGAAATGATCAGAACCACCACAGTGTAGCTGCAACAACAAAGTTTACAATAAATCTACACTTATGCTTTTTGAAGACCACTTCAGGAGAGTTAGAAGAATAAACAGGGAAACTGGGGGCTAACCTTGACATTGAAAGTAAGTGAGCTGGAGAATGTTTTCAAAAATTTAAATTCCTTAAAATTTTCTAAGAAACATTGCTTCACTTACCCATTATTTAATGGTCTAACTCTAACATGATAATGTAGATGGGAGACTTAATTATGACAAGCTTTCTTTCCCCGTGTATTTTCTTCCCAGACGTAGTTTAACAAGGCAAGTCTGTTCTGCTGTTTCAATTCATGTAAGTGGCAGAAGGAAATTTCGAGACCTGGAAGTACCATTCTTCTCCTGTGTGATGATTGTTAATATTTTATTAATTACAGACCATCTAACCAGACTATATTGATTCTGGATGTGTGAATTAATAATATCTATGGAAACACTGTAAATTCTGAATACTAAGGTCATTTATGGCTAGATTTTGTGATAAAGCAACACGTTCAGTGCATGTAGGACAAAGTAAAGTGATGGATAGATTTAGGTTGCCATTGCTACCTGTTAGTGTTTGCCAACACGCAAGGATTTGCATTATACTTGTAGCATTCTGACTGTTTCTTCCATTTTGATTTCTTTTTTATACCTCTTTCATTGGAAATACTTAAAAGCAATTCTATCTGTTTGTAATTAAAACAGCCTCTAGCAGGAAGCAGCAAAGTTTTGCCTGCTTCACTTTTCAGCTCTCAGAGCTGGACTTAAGTTTAATTGGAACTAATCTGAGTCACCATCCAAAAAAACAAACACTTTTTTTCCTCATATACATTGCCATATAAAGCAGAGAGAGGTTTGAGTTTTTAATTGTGGTTGTTTATGACCCTCTTTGGTAAGACTTGCTGAATTTCTAATTATGTGCTTAACAGCTGGAACAGGTTCCATATATTACTGCATAAAGAGTCCCTCTTGATAGCTTTCTTGCAAGTTACATAGCAGCCTCGATCAGCAAAGGTGTGGGATTGCTTTCCTGACATTTACTGAATAACCATTATTTAAATTATTTTGCTTGTTTCAATGAATTTGTCACACATCGTATTTTACAATAGATTCTCTTTTCGCTTGTTATTTACATAAAAATTGCAATGTTCTGTTGCCAGAAATAAGGCAATGAACACATGTGTGTAAAAGTAAAGCACAATTCACCCAAAAATCAAAGCTGAGTTGAAATATACAGGAAAGTGTAAATTTTTATTCTGTTATCAAATTGTATTTGTAAGAAATATTTCAAATGAAAAGTATTGCTGGAAAAAGTAACCATAAGCATCTCTTCATCTCTGCTCAAGCATTTCTAATTCATAACCTTTCTAAGCCTAGTGGTGTGAGGCGCAGTGGTGTAAAAGGCCTTGATCCAAAACCCGCTTGAAGTCATTAGAGTGACATCACTTAGTCTTGGATCAGGGCTCAAGAAGAGGTTATATTGAATTTCAAACAGATGTGACACCAGAATCTAGGTCAATATAACTGTAGCAATTGCACGGAAATGTCTTTATTTAAGCAGGATCAGGGAATAGTTTTATGTCTCCACATGTGTATCTCTAAAACAACAAGTTGCTTTCCTGAAGAAATCCAACTACCTGACAATTTAGTCCAAAGAACTATTTTCTTTCACATTTTCATCAAGGCAATCATTCAATTTAGGAAACAAAACTAAAACCACAACCCTACCTCAAACAGTTTTTTTAAAAAATACTATTTTTATTGTTTGGAAATGGCACAGAATTCTACTCTGAGAAATGAAACAGGGGAAATAGAATGCTCTATGTACAAATGGAGTTGTAATACCTGAAAGTTTGCTTTTCCATGGTGTAGACGTTACACAATAACCGACAGGAATATATATTTCACCTTTATCATGCATTTGTACTGTTTATCCAAAAGTTCAGCTGAGAGTTAATTTAAGATTGCTGACTTAGATCACAATACAGTAATTAGATAAAATCAAAGTAAAAATTGGAAGAAAATTAATCAAGTAATACAACACATTGTGCAGCACTTTTTACACAGGCAACTTCACCAAAAATCTTATGGTGCATGAATTAGCAGGGAAGAAAAACACTTTAATTGTAACACTCTGTTACAAAACTGTCGTTGAAATAAGGTGGCAATACTTTAGTTGCTGGCTTTCATTGAAACTGCATTTTTCATCCACTCTGCAGATGAACTTTTCCATGCATTTATGCTGTACCCGTGAAAATATCAAAGATCCCAAGGACTGCAGTGTGGCTTACAGTGCCCCAGTACTTCAGAGGAGCGTGGATTGTTACTTGCTTAACATACATCTTACATTAAAATAATGATTTGAAAGACCAGGACAAATCCTGGGTAAAGAGTTAATACGAATATTTTTAAGCAATTTTGTTCCTTATCTGAGCATGAGATGAAATTAAATAAAGAAGGAGAAAAAGAAGGAACGGCATTTCAGCAGAAGGAGCGTTCTTATCCCTTCCTGATGTCACTGATATCCTATGATTTTTAATTTCATAACCAGGGTTTCTGATCATTTTTCATGAGAGTAAATTGCTCAGCTACCCCTTCCGCATAATTTTGAACAGAAACTGGAAGAATAAGGAAAAAAAGACAAAACAAAACCTTAAACCCTGTATGCTCCATTTGCTGAATATACCGTTTTCTTCCCTTCATGTGTGTGTGTGCCAGATGGCACTATACTGGGTTGGATGATAATAAACATGAAAAATACAGTCAGTGCACGAGCAGAGATAACTGTGGCTGAATGTACCAGGGCTGGAGCTGGTAGGGGGAAGGTGCAGAAGTTCCAGCTGTGAGAGAAAAGCGAAGTTCAGCTGCTCAAGGGAGGAGCTGCTCTTGTTTCCAATTAACTCACATTGTCAGGGGGATGTGAGGCCTCTGGGAAATGAAATTGCCTCTGGTTATCCTGATGCCCTGCCCAACAAGCAGATTTGGGGACATTTCTTCCTGTCAGAGCCTAGCCCGTTAACCTGTGGTGACCGGAATTTGTTTGGTGCTGTGGAAGGACAGCTGACCTGAGCATGGGGTGGCTAACACACCTCTGGACTCTCCACCACTGAGGTGTGAGGCCACCAGACTGCTGAGAAGGGTTGAGGTCCAGCTGGCAACATGGTTTGGGAAAAGGGCTGCTCTGGGAGAGGGACGTGTCTGGTCCTGGGGTGGTAGGAGGACCTTATGGCCCTCCCATCCTCTACCCATGGTCTGGGCCCTGGTAAACATTGTCGATCCCAACACTGAGTGGGAGCTGCGGTATCCACGGAGTATCCTAGCTCTGTGTAGCCCCGTGGCAACTCCTCCACAAGAGACTTACCAAGCAGCTGAATCTCTTTGAAAGCTGCTGTATCCTCCTCCTTCACAATCTCTTTCTGGACATGCTTTAGCAGAGATCCAGATGGAGATGCACCTGTTTACAGCAGCAGGGCATTTAGTTCCTTGCTATGTGCATTGCTATGGTCTTCTGTGTGGGCATTGGTTGCACAAATCTTGCTTTTCATCTGGTTTTCTGCATTCAAATTAACAAGCAAGAGGCCCAGAGTATACCTGAAACATGTCCAAGGCCTCCTAGGACATAGATTTTTGTTTAACAGAAAAAATTTTAAGGTGGTGAACTGATGAAGGAAAGACTCTGGGATGTATCTGCTAACTAGTGCCTGGTGGGGAAAGGTGCTTACAGTGCATAGCATTTCTACTGAAACATCTGCACAAAGCAGGTAGCAGTTGAGTTCCTACTGTTAAATCATTTGACCCCAAGGTTGATGTAGTTGGAAAGTGGTTTTCTTTCTATGTGTCTTTGGAAAACTCTCTTTGCTGGGGGGGGCAGGAAACATCCAGCTAGAAGATAAAATGATACTTCTGCAGTAATTTATTTCTCAATTCACTTCAACCTCGCTTTGCTTTTGTTTGTTACTCTCATCTTCTCCTTCTTACCAATACACTCCATTCTGAAAGAGGTAAACTTAAATTCAGGAAGCTAACCAAATCACAGTGGATGATTTAGCTTTAAATTTATTAATATTTAGCTTTAAATTGTTCCATCCATCACTTCCTTTGTAATTTAGAAAATGTTATTACAGAATATATTACCCCAACAAAAGGTAAAGAGCCAGTTTGTGGAGTGAGAAGGAAACACCAAATTATTCTTGGTCCTAATAAGAACACAACTAAGAGTTACTTAGCTCAGCTCTCTTAGCCTGATGAAACTTTCTTCTCTGTTCCTGGTTGAATGCTAATCATAGTCCTCACTCAAAGGTGACCACTAAAGTAAGTGCTCAATCCATCTATGAGCTAAGCAGCATCTATGGAATTATCCACCTCTGCACGCTGTTGTTGAAGAAGTTTTGGATTCACTAATTCCTATGAGATAAGAGGTGGAGAGGAGGGGAAGGTAATCGCCAAGATTTTGAGATATCGGTGGCACAAACCTTCGCTCCTTGAGCGCAGGCTCCTGACAAGAGGGTGGAAGAAAGGGGAGTTTCTTCTGCTCACCACATGGTGATCACAAATGTCACCTACAGACAAAAGGAAAAGAAAAGGAACGATAAGTGAAACATGGGCAGTTCTTTGGTCCCTTGAAAACACACATTAATCATCGACAACCCTCAGCTTTACTGCAGTGAAAGTTCATTTCTTGCGGGGGTGGGGGGGCAAACTTTGGGACCAGTGCTGGGGAGTTAATGTGAAGCTGGGCCAGAAGCAACATTTAGGAACGACAACTGCATGAGTGTATTAACAAACTGGGTATTTTAAAATATGGATCCATAAATACCCAGTTGCCAGTTTAATCACTCTCGAAGACACTGCCTGGTTCTTTTAGAGCCCTGAGTATCTGAAGTTTTGGAAGCGATTGTGAATAAATACTTCACTCTCTGCTCACAACGACGTTTTCCTCGGCTCACTGAGGTGCCTGGAAGAGACCCGACAGAAAATAAGTTACGTGCAACTTAAAGTCGACTCTAAAAACAACGGGAAAGGCAAGGCGTGCTGAGGGACATGGTTTAGTGTTTGATAGGAATGGTTGGACTCGATGATCCGGTGGGTCTCTTCCAACCTGGTTATTCTATGATTCTATGATTCTATGAAAGGCTCTGAGTGCCAGCTGCTCCACAGTTACGAGGAGCGCAGGCAAAGAGGCTGTGAGCAGGCAGTGCGGCTGGGATCCCAGTCACCAGTTGTTGGGTTGCGCTTTTTTTTCCCCCCTTCCCTCCTTATTATTTTATTATAATTTTTTTTTCTCTTTTTTTTTTTTTGTAACTCCGAAAGATGTCAAGGCAAAGTGAAATCTTTGCGGAGGGCTGCTCATGCATTCAGACGGTAGAGTTTTTCAAAATGTGATGTTTTGCAATGATGACATTAGAGTAGCAACCAAGGGTCCGAGACAGCAACGCCTGCTGCAGCTGGGCTTCGCTTTGAAATGCCCAAGACAATGGGGGCCACTGTTCTCCATCGCTTCGCCTTTCCATTCCATTTGCATAGTCTGTTCTGCCTGATTGACCAGCTTGGGCTGTCCAAGGGACCAGCATTGTTCACAGATCACTTCAAGATGGCACAGATGACAAGATTCAGGTGAGAGATGAAGTGGGATGATTCTCAAATGCCATAAGAAAAAGCTACCCTGGGAACTTTCAGCGCAAGAGAAACAACTCGAGAACTGAAACAGTTTTTATTAAAAAAAAAATTTAAAACTCATCTTGTTTGCAAATACTCTGCCTTAACACACAAACTAATAATAGGAGGTTTGTGTGTTTTCTTACGGTATTATTTTCGGTTAGTGTTTGGTTATGGTGTGGTTTGGGGGGGGTTGGTTTTAAGGATTTTTTTTTCCCCCACCCCAGGCCTCACCTTTCCCTGGCTAAGACGGCAGCAGAGCCAGTGGAAACCTCTGCAAATCAAAGTTTGCTCACTGAAAAATCATACAACGACAACATATAAATCTCATAGAATCATAGAACAAGCAGGGTGGAAGAGACCCCCCGGATCATCGAGCCCAACTGTTCCTATCAAACACTAAACCATCTCATCACAGAGGCGAGTTTTAAAATTCCTTGTTGCCTGCTCCGTGACTAAGTGCTAATGCTAATTAATGTTCATAAAGCTCTTTCAACGTGCAAAAGCCTCCTAGAAATGCAAAGAGAGCTATTAGCCTGCACAGGGCGGGTGAGACTGTGGTGTTTTCCAGCCTGGGGGTCGAGAAGCACCAGAAAGCCGCAAACTCTCTGCTGGCCCAGATTCCCGATTGAAATACCACAGTTTGGGCTTCTTTTTATTTTTTTTTTTCCCCCCCGACTACTCTGGTTCTCGAGTAAACACGCACACTCACAGCAGCGCCCCGAAAATGAGTTTCATTTGACACTGGTGTTTTGACTTCATCTCAAAAAGACAAAGTCTTTGTCATACAAGTGCGTTTTCCCTGGAGGGGTTTCCAAGCACTATTTGCTATAATTTCTTTACACCTAACGGAACTGATGGGATCTGAGCGGTAAAACATATTCCCGCAGTAGTTTCGCTCTCTCACACTCTCTGCTACCCTCCTGGGAATCAGATCACTCTCTAGTATAAATATTGCCAATAATTGTGTGATTCTGAGCAGGAAGCAAAAACTCTCTCCTCCTCGTAGAGCAGACCCAAAGCCACGCGACTTTCGCTTAATCTCTCCGAGCTGCTCGTCTTTACCCTGTAGCGACTTAATACATTCAATTACAGGATTTACTGGAATTGCCACCGAGGTCCCGGCGGCTCCTAAAAAGCCAACCTCTGCCTGGCGAGCAGGGCGTGAGGTGTGCGCCGGTCTCTGCACCTGCAAGGGGAGGCACGTCGAGCAGGAGTCGGTTTTCCTGTTTTATCCCAAATTTCATAGAATCATAGAACAGCCAGGTTGGAAGGGACCCATCGGATCTTCTAGTCCAACCATTCCTATCAAACACTAAACCAAGTCCCTCAAGACCTCATCCACCCGTGCCTTAAACACCTCCAGGGAAGGTGACTCAACCACCTCCCTGGGCAGCCTATTCCAATGCCCAATGACCCTTTCTGTGTGAAAAACTTCCTCCTAATCTCCAGCCTAAATCTCCCCTGACTTTCAGGCCCTTCTCCACCACCTTGGTGCGCTGGGGAGGGTTGGGGGCTTCCCCTCCCCCCAGAGAGAAGGGGGTTAAAAGCTGCCGAGCAAACTTAAGTGGCTCTGGAGTTTGTTTAATTTCCCTCCAGTGTTTACTGATAATTCGAGAGACGCTTATCTCGGGGAATATAACGATTAATACAACCGCAGGTTTCCAGATAAGTGATTGTGATGGAGATTGTTGGCGAGAAAATAGACAATTATCCGCTGTTAGCTTTACATAAAGATCGCATTAACTTGAATTAGTTATCAGACAAAAGAACATCCAGAAAGCTGCACCTTTCTGCCAAGGCAACGCTCGCGGGCGGCGGCGCTCAGCACCGCAGCATCTCCCCAGCATCAAAGAGCCTCGGGGGGGCTGGACTGGATGGATGGATGGATGGATGGATGGATGGATGGATGGATGGATGGATGGATGGATGGAACTGGGAAGGAAGCGGGAAGGAGTGGTGATGGGAGGTGGGGGGAGATGCTGTTTCGCGGCTCATGCGGAGGCAGGACGGCTGCGAGGAGAGGGGAGGGCGAGCCCCGGGGATCGCTTTAATATCGGGAGTTCATTTCCATGGGGAGAAATTAACATGGACGTGGGGCAGGCGCTCGGGAAGGAGGGAGGGAGGGAGGCAGAGAGCCCGGGGAAAGAAGGAGAAGGAAGAAGCGGCGTGGCCGATCGCCAAGGAAACCTCGCTGAAAGGGATGGGGAGAGCATGTGGCTATTAAAACCCCGACACGATAATAACATTACCAAAAAAAAAAAAAAAAAAAAAACAGCGAGAGAGAGAGGGAAAAAAAAAACCCCAACCCATAATGATAACTTGGAGGCAGCTCTCTATTTGCATATGAAACCAGCGGCCAGTCCCTTCGCCGCATTATGTGCTCGGCCGTCCGAGGTTTTTCCCCCCCTCCCCCAACTCCCCAACACTGAAAAGCCTTTTGATTATTTCTCCTCTCCCTAGGAAAGGCTGATTCCTCCGTAATTGATAGCGGGGAAGGGCCGTAATTAATTTCGAGGCGAAGTAAAGTGCAGCTTCTTCTCCCGGCTGGAGAGGAAGGGCTAGGAGGGAGAGGGGGGAGAGGGAGAAGGGGGCGAGGGGAACTCCCCCCGAGAACCCGCAATTAAAGGAAATCACGCCTCGCCCTCTCCGGCTCCCAGACCCCCCCTCCTCTCCTCTCCTCTCCTCGACTCTCCTCACAGAATCACAGAATCACAGAACAACCGGGTTGGAAGGGACCCATCGGATCTTCTAGTCCAACCACTCCTATCAAACACTAAACCAAGTCCCTCAAGACCTCGTCCACCCGTGTCTTAAACACCTCCAGGGAAGGTGAATCAACCACCTCCCTGGGCAGCCTATTCCAATGCCCAATGACCCTCTGCGTGAAAAACCTCCTCCTAATCTCCAGCCTAAATCTCCCCTGGCGGAGCTTGAGGCCATTCCCTCTCGTCCTGTCCCCTCTCGTCCTCGCCACCCCCTCGCTCCCCGGGGAGGCCAGGAGGACAGGAGGGCCCTTGGGCTGCTCTCAGGGAGTCAGAAAGCCTTCCCCAGGCGTTTGGCTTGCGGGAGGTTTCTGTGGGAATCGGGTGGTTCGGGTAACTGGATGGAGGAGAGGGGTATGGGCTAGGTGGGGGGAGCCGGGTGCCCTCCCGGCTGGAATTAGAGGCAGCCTTCAAAATAGGGTGTTTGTTAGGGAACTCCAGTGGGGAGAAAACCCGCCGTTTCGGATCAGTGCGTTCCCTGTGCTGGATGCCCAGGCACCGAAAGAAGGGAAGAGGGACTTGAGGGGGGGGGCGAGGGGAGGAAGGGGCGATAGATTGAACCGGTGAGGTTCTTCACGCTGAAGCTTAGCAGGTGCTGGGCTGGGAACGGTCTCGGGGAGGCAGGGGCAGCCCAGGCCGGGGCAGCCGGGGAGGGCCGGGGAGGGCAGGTCGGGGGAAGCGGGGCCGGAGCCCCGGGACGTGCCGCTGCCGCCGCCGGGTCCCCGCTGAATGGAGCGGATAATGATCCCCGGTTCCCAAGGCAGGCTCGCTGCTGCCTGGTGAGCCTTGGATTTGTGTGGTCCCAGCCTTTCCCAGCTTGTCCCATTCTGTCACCGGGATAAGGGGCTCCCTCGGCTCGTTTGCACCTGCGTCGCTTTTGGCTCCTTCAGGAATGCGCTGAAGCTTGTAATCAGCTTTGTGAAGCCATTGAGTTGCACGGCTGAGTGAAACTTCCAAAGCTCGCGGAGAACCGGCCGGCTGAATAGGAGTCAGCATGGGGCTTCTCTCCAAGCCCCTGGCCTGCCAAATTCCAGCAGAGCCCCTCACAATCGCTCCACACAGGCTTTACTGCTTTCCCCGCACCGAGAGAAGCCAGAGAAGAAAAGCTAAAATACCAGTCACCGAGGTTAGCGGTTTGTTCCCAGATTAATGGCAAACGCCTCTCTCCCTGATCCCAACTCGCTTGGGAGATGTGTGTGTATACATATGTATATACGTGTGTGTGTGTGTGTGTGTGTGTGCGGTGTGCGTGAGGGTAGACGCACGTGCGTGTGAATATGTATGTACCTAGCACGAAATGGAAGAAGAAAAGAGGGGACCTTTATTAATTTTTCACTTCGTGCGACCGCAGGCATCCAAACAGGCAGCAAACAGGTAGCAGGCTGACTCTCTACCCCAAAAGGTCGTGTTTATTTCTTATTCTCGGTATTTTCCACAACTGTATGGTTTTAAGGCTTGGGGAGAAGGTGATCCTCAGTCCTACAGTCCCACGGATTTCTTTTTTTTCCTTATACCTGCAGCATTTCCAGAGATAGGAATGGTTGGACTAGAAGATCCGATGGGTCCCTTCCAACCTGGTTGTTCTGTGATTCTGTGATTCTGTGATAATGTCTAATGAAGTTTTTACCATGCTTCTCAATTACCTGCAGTCTAAGGGGAAAAAAAAGAAATCCGTGGGACTGTGAAAGAAAAATAGATGCCACTACCAACCTGAGCAATGGGCAGGTTAAAAACCCACCCACCCACCCAAACAAACAAACAAAAAAACCCCCCAGTAACACCACCAATACTATCAATAAATCCACTTTCTGAGCGAGTTAACTAAGAGGCCCCAGGCGTGAATTTTTCACAGGGAACTTCGTGCTTTGCAATATTCTCAGGATGGATTTGCCATACACGAGGGTCGCGGCCACTCTGAGGTCCCCAGCGTGAGGGGAGCAGGGATGCTTTGCTGCCGCCTGGATCACTTCCACCCCGGGAAAAGCCTGCGGGGAAGGTCCTACTCGAGGGAATCTCCTTATTTTGAACACCCTTAGCACTTGCGATGGCTACCACTTCACCGCAACGTTAAAACTTTCCCAGCGTCGGATTGCACAGGCAGGCGTGATGCTAAGCGTCTCTTGCTTATGGCTTAGCTATACTTTTCATCCAGGTTCTGGAAGTCCATCTGTGGCTGAAGGTTCGCATTTAGTAGGGGAACCAATTACTCTAGTTATACAACCCCCTTGCTTTCTGAAACGGTCCTTTCACGGTAATGATTGCTGTCAAATACCCTAAAATCTGCTAAAACTGAAAGACAAGCGGAGTGTGGCATCCAATCTGTGTTAAGAGTGTAGATCCACTGAGCAAGGATTTATCTCCGGATCTTCTTCTCCTGCATGTATCTAAACCAATGACAGCAACTTTCCCACAAAACTGATAATTTTGTAAGTCCTCATCCTGCCCTAGTATGGGGTGGGGAGAAATGGAGACTTCCAGCATTTCCAGAGATAATGTCTGATGAAGTTTTTTTGCCGTGCTTCTTAATTACGTCATGGAAATAATGATTTCTCGACGTCCATACTGAAATAAACTCGGCAGAACAGAGACAACTACCTTCACAGAGTTGGTACACATTTCTCGTAAGTTCAGCAGGATTTCGTCTCACTTTGCTGTCATGTTTTTGACGTCTTCTCAAATAGTGCATCTTCAGGAATGTCCAAGAATTCGATAACTGCAGTAATCGTTTTCGTCGTCGCTGTCCGACGAGTTTGCACGGGCTTAGGGCTGAGAGTTGATTGCACAGCCGACGACCACGTAAGATAGTTTAGCAGCACCGGTTAACCATATTCTGATCCTCAAGTCCCTCTAAAGGATGACGTAACACCCAATGTAATGAGGTAGAGGGTAAAAGCCTATAGCAAAACGCTTGAGGTTGGAAGTCTTGACCCCCGAAGCTGCGGCGGCGCAAAAAAAAACTTCTGCTTATGGCCATGAATGGTTTAAAGCTCCATCTCTTTCTGCCTGCAAAGTTGCTTTTCGTTTTGGAAGTTTGATGTGCTATTTTTCGACCGTGTTGCTTCTTCCAGCCATTCTCAGTGACAAGTCATGAGGATATGCAGTAATTCAGAAATTAGCGAAATTTTATTCTTGGTGGGGGCGTTGGATTAAGAGGCTGGGAGAGTGTGAAACAAGTCAACGTGTAATTGTATGATAAGGCTCTCACGAGGAATTTATTGGCCAAGTTGCTATTTCTATTCCTTCCTAATCTCGTTTAGCACATTCATTCTCTGCAATCTGTCTCCATAATCTTCTGTGACAGAATGGCAGCCAATAGAAGCATGCATGTTTGGAGAGAAGAGAAAATATGCAGAGGCGTGATAAACTGATGCTAATTATCCATATTTAGGACACCGAGTGCAGAAGATCAAGGTTTACAAATAACAAACCAGAGCCAATGATGATGGCTTCCTAGTGTGGAATATATTGGAGGGGACAAGATAAGGGTTTCACATGCAGAAGAGATTTATTGGTCAAAGGGTTCACCTTCCACTTTTCCACTTTTATATAGCAGTAAATTATTTAGGCTAAATTCACCAGAACATTACTCTTTTATTTGGCAATGTGCCATGACTTGCTCTTTCTTTGTGTCCTTTCAATGCAAATCCTTGTAGTGTAACATCAGTTGATAAGAAACAAATAATTGGAGTAATAGGTAATTCCCTTTAAATGGTGCATATAGGACAGTGAGGTAATCATCCGGTGTAGAATGAGACCGCGGTATAGAGCAGATAGCTGAAAGTGAAAACAATATCCATCCTCCCTGCTAGATTACATTCAGACCAGAGAAAAATAACCTACAGCCTTGCAGGTTGAACAAGAGACAATACTAATCTAGTCAGCTTTAGACCGTTTTCCTATAGACTTCTCAATTCTCTTTCACTTTAAAAGACAACTTTCCTACAATTTTTTTTCTTGCTTTCTCTCCTTCCTTTTTTTTTTTTTTTTTTAAACTAACGTTTAAATTAGGGATGCTGTATTCTCCTTTAAACGAGTGTTGGCTCTGAGAAATAATAAGGGAATTGAGTTCGGCAATATCTGTGTAGGGTCAGTGGAGTGATCTTAATAGCCTGCGGTAATTGTACTGTAAACTTACCAAAATGAGGATAATATTTGTCGAGTTTGTGTTTTCTCGCAAGTCCAGAAAGCATCCTGTGCAGTGGCAAAATTCTTACTATTATTTTCTATTAACGTCTCCCTGTTAGGTGAAGATAACCTGTTCTTTGGGAAAATCACTAACAATTAAACTGTGAGTCAATGCTCTTTGCTCCTCCAGCCGTATTTTTCCTCTGTTGGTGGCACAGCGATACTCAGCAAAACACAGAGCGTTGCTGAGGCAGAAAATACACTCAGTTTAGGAAAATTCTTCAAAATGTCTCGTATTTGATAAAAAGAAATATATTTCTTTAGTGGCTAGTCGCTTCAGACAAGACAATTTCCTGGCCTTTTGTTTTTCTGTGGAATGATTCTGAATTTATTTCTCTCCACCTCTGAGGTTATTCTTTTAAATCGATTCGCGTTTTGTGTCGTGCGTGGCCAAAAATACTGCAGTCCCAAGCTTCACATCTCTCACGCGGTTCCTAAAAATGTTCCCAAAAGTAGTCGTGCTTTTTTTTTTTTTTTTTTTTTTTTTTCTTTCTCAAATCCCCAGAATTAGCTGGCTTCACCCAAAATGACCCGACAAAATACATCACACCAGAGAACTTGCAGGCAGCCAGACCGACTGGTGGAAGCTGCCCTTCGATCACTACTGGGCAAAAATAAAGGGAATCGGGAGAAGGTCTATGGGCAACCCCTGGGGCACAGCTGGATCGGGGGCTGCCAGGGAACGCCGGGGGCCTGATCCAGCCCTCACTAAGACCAACCAGGGGCCAGACCCGCCTCTCCCACTCTTGGCAAGTTCAGCGTGGAGGTCCGTGACCTCGCCCCGGGGCTCGGCTTGGTCCGCGTCCCCTCTCCAGGGACAAGCAGCGCTTATCTCGGCTGAGAGGTGATAGCAGTTGACCCCGGAGCTGCTCCCCGAGGACACGGAGCTCCCTGCCGCACGCCCGGTGACACCTCCCAGCCTCTCTCGTCGTGTCCCCTGCCCTCCCCGCAGCCCCCCCAGCTTCGTGCGGGATGCGGGGAGACACACTTGAACCTGCTCCGCCAAAGAAACGCGGCCGTGGGTGGGTTTGTGTCCCGGGTGGCAGGGGGGGAAGGGTCCACTCTCTCCAGTTTCTATAAAAAATTACTTGTCCACTCTCACCAGTTTCTGTAAGAAACTCTTTGGCGCTGTCGGGGAGGGGCAGGGGAAGGGCGCAGGGTGCCGTCGGTTGCCGGACTTAATTAAACGACGTTTGGCAACCGGTTAGAGACTAATCAGGTTGATTTTTCAGAGTACGTAACGGACGCTCCAGCCTGACCCGGTTTTAATCAGCAGCCCCCTTGGCAGGAGGCACGGTTGACCCTGCTGGCAGGGCTGCTCCGCAGCTGCCTGCTCCCCTGCTTTCCAGACAAAAAGAGTTCTTCCTAATGAAAAAAAAAAAAAAAGGCAATGGTCTTCCACCGAAATCTCCAAGAGTTTGTTTTTAACTAACATTGCACCGCTCCGTTTTGTCACCGCCAGAAATTCACCCTAACCCCTCTAAGCTGGAGTTGTTGCTAACTGAGGGTGCAAGGTGTTTCCCCTCCGGCTGTCTTGTGTCTGTGCTTACCGCGTGGTGTCCAATGAGGGAAAGGACTCCACTCCAGATGTTGCCCAGCTGTTTCATAGGAATAGGAACGTAGCGGCTGTAGTACATTTTCTGCCCTTTCTTTGAGTTTTTATTATATCTCCTACCACAAAAGGCAAACCCGACCGCCTGTGAATCTGAGTTTTGATTTTCTCACCTCCATATGCCCTCTCGTCACTCACTTTCCACCTCTGAAGCAAGTCCTCTACCTGTTAGGCGACAGGCATGTGACATTAGAACTGGAAGGTTTGATAAGATACCCCCTCCCGCCAGTGTCTGAATGCGGTGAGCGACTTTGTGCGTGAAGAGAGAGATTGATAGGAATGGTTGGACTCGATGATCCTGTGGGTCTCTTCCAACCTGGTTGTTCTATGATTCTATGATTCTATTCACATTCTCCAGCTAATGTCAGAAAAAAAATGACTGGATGCTCCCAAGTAAATGACGCCATGACGTATGTTTATGAAGCAGTTACTATCCATACGCTTGTCTTTTTTTTTAACGAAAGATGAATTAATTTCACTTTACGTCTGTCTATCAGCTGTTACTGGTCAGCAAGAATAGCCTCAGGAGCAGAGAGCGTGTTTTGTTTGGTCTTATCAATGAAAATCAACTGCAGTGTCTTCTCTAAGTCAGCACCTCAGGTGCCTCTAAGATCATAAATGCAGCCGCCTAGAATCATAGAATCATAGAACAACCAGGTTGGAAGGGACCCATCGGATCTTCTAGTCCAACCATTCCTATCAAACACTAAACCAAGTCCCTCAAGACCTCATCCATCCGTGCCTTAAACACCTCCAGGGAAGGTGACTCAACCACCTCCCTGGGCAGCCTATTCCAATGCTCAATGACCCTTTCTGTGAAAAACTTCCTCCTAATCTCCAGCCTAAATCTCCCCTGGCAGAGCTTGAGGCCATTTCCTCTTGTCCTGTCCCCTGTCACTTGGGAGAAGTCTAAAGTGAAACTCATTGTAACCATGTATACATGAACACAACAAGCATTACGAAACATTTAAAACATGTTTGAGATGCATGAACATAGTTAGTTTACCTGTTTGGAACTACCCTCTAAATAATATAACTGAATAGCAAGCCTCTTGCAAACTGTCCCAAATAACTCATTTGACTGCCCAAGGGTGTCCCTTGCAATAACACCTTTTCTTTGCTTTCCTTATCTTAAAAATATGGATCTGCCGCACGTCCATCATTACGAGATTGTCCCCCTTATCTAGTGAGATTTGGTCTTAGCGACACCTAAAAGATGTTGCTAGATTCGGGAAACCCCTGCAGCTGCTTAGTCACAGCAAAACGACTTTCTCCCTATGGGATGACTCAAAAGTTGACCTGCTAAATGAACCCTTTGGATGGAGGGCTAGCAAAAACTTATCAGTCTCGCTAGAAAGTTAGAGACTGAGAGGAACATTAACAGACAGGTGCTTTTTGCGGGGAAAATTGCGTGTTCTTCTCTCATTTCTTCTTTCCTTTGGCTATTCCGCAAAATATATAGGTGAAGATGCGACGCTAGAGCATGAGAAGCTCTCGTTTAGAAAATGCGCTGGATGTTTGTATCCCTCACTCTCCACCTGCTGAGAAGTTTGTTATGCTAAACTCCATGCTTCCCTTGTTGGGGTCTTCTTCATTTTTTCCCCCCTTTTTCCATATTTTAGTCTTCCTGAACTATTTTCTGGAATACGACATTCACAGTTCTCCTCCAGATCTCTCCATTCTGAAACATGCAGGCTTTAGGTCCCCTACAACTGTGTCTTTTAAAAGGCGTTTCCATCTAGTTTTCTTTTTCTTTTTTCTTTTTTCCCTTCCACTGTCCTTCAAGATAGGAAATGTGTGAGTTCACTGATTGTACAAGCTTCTTGGTTTTCCTATTATTTTTTACATTCTAACACAAGAGGGAAAGCACGCAAACCTCACCTGTCTCGTAGCTCAAAAGCAATTTGGAGGAAGGTAGGACTGATAATGCACGAAGGCGCAGATAATGAAAAAAAAAAAAAAAAACCCAAACAAACCCCAAACCATCACCAACAAAAAACCAACAAAAATTGAAGTCAAAACAAACCCCTTTCTGTCTCTTCTGCTACATACAGGTAATACGGAAAGCTTATCCTATCATATAATCAAGTGATTATGCAAGATGTTTCCAAAAGACAGAGATATTAACCTATGTGTGAGACAGGACTAGACCACGATTTGGGGTGTATGTAACTCTGAGGCATCGTAGATGGTTTCAGAGCCCCTAATTTTCCAGAATGGGTCAGAATAGTGTTTTTGTGTAGCTACTTTGTTTTGGATTCCCGTTCCTGGAGGTTTAAGTCTTTACTCCCTCCTTGGGCAGCATGTGTTTGCATCTCCAGACCTGAAGAGCCTGTTACCTCATTCTGCTAACCAGACTAGGATTGAACTATCCACCGTCCAACACTTTTGGCAAGGCAATCTTCCAATCCACCTTGTTTTCTGTATTGGAGCAAATAGATGAGCTTAATTCAGTACTTCTGAAATTTGCGTGAGACAATATTTGGCTAAAAATTAATCATCTCCCTACTCCCCATCCCACCCCTAGTCCCCCTTCTGCCCCTTCACCCCTCCCGCGGATAAATTATACTGCCCAAAACGTATGGTGCTTTTGTCCACCGCCAGTTGCTATGGAGAGGTTTACGCCTTGGTAAACTATATTTCACCTCCTCCCCGTGAAAGCTGTTCTTTTCCTTAAATACAAGCTCTGCAGACTCCAGTCCTTTCCCCTGCGGTTCGGCTGCATTTCCTCAGCCCACTCTGTCTGGCCTGGCCTGAAGCCTCCCCTCCCCACTCCTCGAAGCTCAGCTCGCCCTCTAGCACTTGCCCAATTGTTTGACCACTGCCAGATGCTCTCCTGCTTCTCCTCGTTTTCATTGTGTTCCCCCCCTCCACCTTTTTTTTATTTTTTTTTTTAAGGTTTCTGAAGGATAGTCCCTCTGTTTGAGAGCCGCAGCTAACCGTGGCACACGTCTTCTCCAAATCAATGAGAGGTGCCTGGGCTGAAAGCGTGGACAATGGGATTTTGCCGAGCATGAAGGATCTTACCCCCAAACCCATCCTGACAGACCATGCGAAAGCACTTGAATGACTTTCTTGAAACGAGATCTTTCTGAAGGCTCCTCCCTTCAGGGAATTACACTGGCCTGGAAAGATAGGCATGGAACTGCGCGGGGGCACCCCGAGGCTTTGTGAAGAGGAGGGGTTCTTTGCTGCAAGGCCCCCCAGCTTCTACTCCAAAGCCAGCAACGAGCCCGCATTGCCTGGGCTCCTCGCTCCACATGAGGTTTCAGTGGTTTAAAGGTCAAAGTTTTCTCTGACCCTTTCCTTTTGCTACCCCTAGACATTTTTGATGACACATATAGCGGCGCAATTCATTTCAGCCAGTTAGAATCATAGAATCATAGAGCAACTAGGTTGGAAGAGACCCACCGGATCATTGAGTCCAAACATTCCTATCAAACACTAAACCATGCCCCTCAGGACCTTGTCCACCCGTGCCTTAAACACCTCCAGGGAAGGTGAATCAACCACCTCCCTGGGTAGCCTGTTCCAGTGCCCAATGACCCTTTCTGTGAAAATTTTTTTCCTAATGTCTAGCCTAAGTGTCCCCTGGCGGAGCTTGAGGCCATTCCCTCTTGTCCTGTCCCCTGTCACTTGGGAGAAGAGGTCATTACCCTCCTCTCTATAACCTCCTTTTAGGTGGTTATGGAGAGCAATGAGGTCTCCCCTCAGCCTCCTCTTCTCCAGGCTAAACAACCCCAGCTCTCTCAGCTGTTCCTCATAAGGCCTTACTCAGTTCTTACTAACTGAGGTGCTGAGGTGCATGGTTTAGTGATTGATGGGAATAGTTGGACTCGATGATCCTGTGGGTCTTTTCCAACCTAGTGATTCTGTGTGATTCTGTGGAATGTCTTAGGCAGTCATTGCTAGAGTTGTCCCGATTTTAGGCGTGAAGACTAGGGATGACTTCCAGGTCACCTGCTAGCACCCCTTACCGACTTGGGTATGCAGTGTATGTAGGGTCTATGCACTGGACCTCAGTTACAGCACATTAGGAGCCCCTAAACTTCAGTTTGCAAACCCTCACTTTCACAAAGTTTCCTTCAACGGCAAATGGCTCTCTGCATGTAAAAGTCAAAGGGCTTTCCCTTCAGCTTCTGCTAACCAACACCTTCCATCACATCTGTACCCTCAGCATCTTTCACCAGCCGCCCACCCCATCGGGGCCTGTCTCATGGCTCCTCCTGACGTTGCCCAGCAGAGGGGCGGCAGGGGAGCCAACAGGAGGGCAAGGCCCTGCCTGCCCCCTATGCATAATCTCTGCTTTCCTTCCCGCTGTCTGGGCAGCAGGATTCGGCTTCCACTGTTTCCCCATGTCCCTCACTGCAGCCACCCCTGTTCACACCAGCCCCTCCGTGCCCATCTTCGAGCTCTGCAAGACCGCGTCCTGCCACCTTTTCTGACTGCCACCTCTGCACCTTTTTGGGTCTTGTCTCTCCAGAAGTGACCTTTCAGCTAAGCTTTGCTGTCCTACTCCTCCCCCCACTCGCCCCAGACCTCCGTTTCCCCCTCGGGAAGCAGCACCCACCCCTACTCTCAGCAGGAACCCATGGATACTCGCTTCACATTGACCTCCCCTTCGTTTGAAGGGGCGGGAGGGTCCCTCTTGGCACTTTTTAGGGTGGCTGTGGCCGAGCCGGGCCGTGCCCGAAGGCTTTCCCTCCTTTTTAGCTAGAAACACGAGCACACAGGTGTTGGTCGTGACACTGAGAATCCTGATCGAGCATCCCTGCTTTGGGAGCAGAGGGAGGCTGTTTTCTGGAAGGGGAGGGACCAAAATGTGGTGGAGCTGCTTGCTTCCCCCTCAACAAAAAAAAATGAAAAAAGGGCAGTTTGTGTCTTCTCCCGGGCAGCGTCTGCGTGCGTGGGGCGGGAGCAGCGCGGCGCCGGTGTCCCGCGGGGCGCGGAGCTGCCGGGGCCGTCGGGGGGCGCCTCCCGCAGCCGCGTAGCAGATGGCCCGCGGTGCGGGAGGTTCCGCCGCCCAACGCATGGCTGGAGCCGGCCTTCGGTGCCCCCCCATCGTCGGTGAGAGGCCAGGAGGCTCTCCGCGAGCATCCTCCCCGCAGCCACCGGCTGCATCCCCCCGCCCTGCCGCTGGGGCTTCTCTCCCCTGCCTTTCCCCCCTTTCCCCCGAAGGCCGAGGCATCTCCCTTTTCTCCCCAGAGCCCGGCCGAGGCCTCCCCCACCAGCCTCAGGCTCCGCGGGGGGCTCCGGTTTCGCTGGCTGCCCGGCCTGCAGCGGGAGCCGTCGGTGCTCTGCCGGGTGATTGTAAACGGGTTTGACTGGCCGTTGATCTCGGGGTCAGGACTCTCCTCGCTAATCCCTCGCTCTCCAAACACCGGCTCTCCTCCTCCTCCCCCCTCGCTCTGCCTCCCTCCTTCTCTTCACCCTTCCTCTTGCATCATCCTCCAGCAGCCCCCCCCACCCCCCACCCACCGACGGCACCGGGGGACCCACGCACTCCCCGCAGACAAACACCAGGCAGCTCCGCTGCTCCTCACTCGCCCAACTCGCACGGACACACAGACGCACGGACAGAGACACGGACGCTCGGGGGACGCCCGTCCCCACGGGGCTGCCCCTTGGCGAGCGCTCCCCACGTGTTGCTGTGCGGAGGAGGGACGGGGACAGCAGAAGAGACACAGAAAAGGGCTCGGGAGGGGTGGGACGTGTCAGAGAACACCCTGGACGGGCGGGGGCTCGGCAGAAGGTCCCGACCTGGGGGCGCATCCCTTTCTAGCGCCTCAAACCCTCGGGCAGCTGCCGTCTCGGGTGGCTTAGAGTCCTTTCACTCCACAGGGACACTCAAATTAGCTGTTTGGTTTGAGTTTAGGCGGCGCAGAGTGGTGTTTTTGAAGAATTTGTGTGTGCGCGTTAGGTTTGGTTGGTTGCTTTGGTTTTGTGTGGTTTGTTTTTTTGTTTTTTTTTTTTTTTTTTTCCCCCCCCAGTGGCAGTTTACGCCTGAAAATAAAAAGCTGTAACGGCCTCAGGAGTTCAGGTGCCTCCAGCCTGATGCTGCCTGCATGCGGCGCAGCTGGGAGGGAGGATCCCTGCATCTCGGGGGGCTTCTCGCTCCGCCGCGTCCCCCCCTTCCCCATCCCCCACGCGCGTTGGGTCCGCGGCCTCCCGCACAGATTCTTACAACCACCCTTCTTTTTATCTTCATGGGCAATTTAATGTGTTCCTTTCCCGCTCCGTTGGTCCCAGAGGTCCGGATCCATCCCATCGCCCCTTTCCGTCTGTCCCCTCGTGTCCCCCCTCCCACCCGCCCCCCCCCCCCCTTCCCTGCTTGCTGCAGTGTCACTCCGGTTGAGGGCGCGGAGGAGTGGAGCTGGGGGGGGGGGGGAGGCTTCTCCCTGGGGCCCAGCGACACTCCTACGAGCTCAGTGAGCCACGCACGGGAAAAGGAGGGGGGGGTGGGAGGGTGAAGGAGGGAAAAAAAAAAAAAAAAAAAAAAAAAAGAGGGAAAATCGTTTGGAAAAGAACCGCAGAGTTCAGGCCAAGTTTGCGCTTTGGCTGGAAGTTTGGAGCGGATCAAATCTGTTATCGCACTGGGCCTCCTGTCCTCCTGTCTCCCCTCCCACCGCCCCCTTCCCGGGACAGGAGGACCCGCAGGAGCGGTGACCGCCGGGGAGTGGGGGGAGGGGGGGTCCGGACAGCGGGGGGCCTGACCTTCCCCCCATCCTCGCTAAACCCAACCCAACTCCGCAGATTGGACACCTCCACCCTGCTCCCCTCGCCTTACTCCCTGGATTTTCCTTCCTTTTACTGAAAACGAGATGACTTCTTTCTTTCTTTCTTTCTTTCTTTTTTTTTTTTTTTCCCTTAATTCTTCCACATAGGTGATTTTAATAGCTCTGTCAATCACGTTATAGGAGGAACATTTCATACAATTTTAGATGTAATGTACTTAAACTATAAATCGCTTAAACCTATTCTTAGTTTTGCATATTCAATTATTCTCTTATATATAACCCTCGCAGCAAAGAGCCCGAAGACGGAGTCCTTTTATCACACCTAAAACCAACTCGTCTGCCTAGCAAAGTTGTTTCAACTTTGTTTGGACACCCAAGTGTGAAGTTTAACTCGAATTAAACTAAACTGCTAAACCAGGAAAGCAAAGAGCAGTGAGAAGTTCTACCCTTAGGGTGTTTGGAGGGGTTTGATTTGGGAGGGCGGGATGAGAATATTCGAAGCTTACTCGAATATAACCGAGATTGCGTCTGTTTAGAATCATAGAACAACCAGGTTGGAAGAGACCCACCGGATAATCGAGTCCAACCATTCCTATCAAACACTAAACCAAGTCCCTCAGGACCTCGTCTACCAGTGCCTTAAACACCTCCAGGGAAGGTGAGTCAACCACCTCCCTGGGCAGCCTATTCCAATGCCCAAAGACCCTCTGTGTGAAAAATTTTTTTGTGAAAAAAGTTTAATCCCCTTGTGTTGAAAGTGCAGATATTCCTATTATTTTAGGCATCACGCCTGCTAAACTGTGAGGGGAGGAGGGAAGACTGGTTAAAATGAGCTCACTCAGAGAGCAGGAATATTTCTCTTTTAAGCTCTTCCCCTCGCTCTTGATGTTTGGCCGCGTACAGATGTTTATTTGCTCCTCTCCCTTGACCACCCCAACCCCTCTGTTCCATCAGGCGTGGTCAGCGATGCAGGAGCGTCTGGCCGGGATTTTTCCTCCTCCGCCTTGTCGGTAAAGGTGATTTTCAACAGCTCTGACCCTCAAAGAAAAGGCACCTAACAAGGTTGCACCAGCTGCGTGTGCGTCTGCGTGTGCACACCGACACATACGCTCCTCTTTGGTCACGACGCTACCTGCACTGCGCACAGAAGTGCCTGAGTTTGCATTACACATCACGGCTAAGGCGTTTGACGAAGCAGTTCAACAGGTACTCAGCTCATCCTGCGCATTTCCAGGTGCGCCCGTTAGTATTTTAAATCACATATATAGAACCCTGCTTGGCTGGCGGCAACCAGTGCCATGGATGGTTCCTCACAGGTTCCTTGCTCGCGCTGTTTGTAGGCTGAGCATTTCCAAAACTCGCCTGCTGGACGGTGGAACCCGCACACACCTCCCTTTAATAAAGTCTCAAATAGTTCCCATTTAAAAAAAAAAAAATAAATAAAAGAAAAGAGAGTGAGTCTTATTACCTGATTGAAACCGATAAACCAGTTTCCGTGGGAAAAAAAAAAAAAAAAAAATGTTGCATTCACTTTAACGAACCAGTGATTTAAACAAAATTACTCGGAAGGGTTACATGGCCTGTCAGCATTATAGGTAAAGCGCAATCTCAACCCAAACCGCTCCTCATTAACCAGTTAACAATTCCTCACTCCTGGATGGATGAAGGGCTCGTCCACCAGAGCTAAAAGATGGTTTTAAAAGCCTAACAACCTGCTGCCACCGGCACTGCCGCCCTGGAAGTTAGAAGTATATTTTTTTCCCCTTTTGTTTGACCGGTTACGACTAATGTCAAGATTTATTTGCTCCAGCATCATGTTTAAACGCGACGCTTAACGCTGCTATCACCGGCAGACGAACTTTACAGCAAACTTTTAATTCCAGAGTAACCAAAGCTGAGGGGGGGGGGGGGGGGGGGAATCAAATTAAAAATTGAGAGCGTTGAACAACATTTTTTTTGCGGAGAACAGCCAAGTATGGTTTTCCTCGACATATTTCACTCCTGTTGCTGAAACAGGCCCCCTCGTTGGCGCAGGGTGGGAGCCGGTGACCCCTCCGGGATGCTCGGCGGGGCCGGGGCTGCTTTTCGGGCTTGGGGTTTAGAGGTCGCTTTGTCCTTTTTTCGGGACGCTCAAACCGAAGCGCGGTGGTTTTTTTTTTTTTTTTTTTTTTTTTTTTTTTTCTCGCTGTTAATTAGAGGGGAAGCGGCGCCCTCGCCGGTACCTCCGCGTCCCCCGGGGAGGGAGGTCGGTGCCCCCCGGGCCGCGGGGACTCCCGGGGGGCAGAGCCGGGAAGGGGGGTGGGGGGTGGGGAGGGAAAACCGCGACCCCGGGAAAGATCCCGACAGCCGGTCCCGCCGGTAAATACACGCAACGAACGCTCCCGGCTGGGAAAAGCGGTTCAGCGAGTCGCCTTACGTCGTAATAGGGAAGGAGCAGCAAAATAAACCTGTTTTCATCCCTCCTGATTTACACGGATTGGGAGACACCAGCTTTTACTGCGGGATTGCACCGCATTCTACCTGCCGCTCCGGTTTAAAACTTCCTCCCCGTCTTCCAAGCTCTGTTCCCAGGCGCACTGCCACGTCCTCCGCTTAGATACACTTTTTAATTTAAAAAAAAAAAATAATAATATATAAACCATGTGACTTTTTCCGCTTTGAAATTTATTTAACTCAAAATTGAACGCATCCTTAGGATTTCTGTTTAGCAGAAAGGCTTTTTTAGTAAACTATGTACACAATCTGAGTTCCCTCGTGACGCCTAAATAAAAATTATCTCACAATGCATTTACAGGAAATGATACAAAAAAATGAAAACAAAAGCAAAGAGGAAAACAAACAAACAAACAAAACAAGAACCGGGTACAATAAAAGTTTTACAAAACCCAGAAAAAAAAAATTTGCAGCCTCCAAAAGAAAATAAAAAGTTATATAAATAAACAAACAGATAACAAAAATTAACAACAACAACAACAACAACAAAAAAAAAACCCAAACAAAAAAACCGCAAACGCGAGAACATCTACAAAAAAACTTTTAAGTGTCGTTTTGGATTTGCCTTAGTACATGAGTAATAAATGAGAACTGTTTCCCCATCAGCTTCGAGTTAATTAGGCAATAAAAAGCCTTCGCAAGAAGCGATCCGTGACTGAAATCGTAGCGGTTCCTCGCGGTATAAAAGTTGGCATCTCCTACAACTTGGTGTGGTTATTATTGATATTTTTTTTTGTCTTTTCGTCGTCAGTTTTTTTTTTTCCCTTTCTCTTTTTCTCTCTCTGTCTCTTTCCCCTTTTGCAAATAAACGCTCTATGTCTCTTGGGTGAATGATAAATACTGTACAAAAAGTCTCGATAAAACACAGAAGTTCAGTCTAAAACTAGTTTGGTGAACTAGTCCTTCTAAAAAAAAAAAAAAAAAAAAAAAGGTAAGTAAAGCAACCGTTACCTTTTTTTTCTCTCTCGTTATTATTATTATTATTATTATTTATTATTATTACAAGAACATCAAAACATTTCTGTACAAAAAGGAAGGGAGAAAGGAAAAAAATTTAAAAAAAAAAAAAAAAAAAAAAAAAAGGAGGAGGGATGGCGGGAAAGGGAGCGAGAAGCGATCCCGGCGGGGGAGGCCGGGGCCGGGGGAGCGTCGGGGCGCAGTCCCTCGGTGCCGGTGGCGGAGCAGGGGCCGGCGCCCGCTCCCTCGGCCCCCTCCGCCGCTCCCGGTGCCCGCGGGGACCTCAGATGTGCGTCAAGGGGACGGTGCCGTTGACCCCCGTGCTGGCGCTCTGGTAGTGCTGGGGCAGGGAGTGCAGCCGGCTCTGGGCGGCGGCGGCGGCCGCCGGGTCCGCGCCTTCCCCGGCCGGTAAGTACATGCTGATCATCTCCCGCAGGTCCCCGGGGCACGGGGCCCGCGAGTGCGAGGTGACGGGCGGGCTGACGCTGGGCTCCGACTTGACCAGCGAGCCCAGGGCGCCCAGCGCCCCCGAGGAGGCGGCGGCCGCCGCCGCCGCGGCCGCCGCCGCCGCCGCCGAGTTCTGGTGGGGCTGGGAGCCGTAGGGCAGGGCGCCGTAGCCCGAGGGCGAGGCGCTCATGTAGCCCTGCGAGTTGGAGATGGGGCTGTACTGCAGGGCCCCCATGTCGTAGCGGTGCATGGGCTGCGGGTTGTGCGGGTGGTGCGGGTGGTGCGGGTGCGGGTGGTGCGGGTGGCCCCCGCCGCCCGGGTGCTGGCCGTAGGCGAGCTGCGCCTCCTGCATCATCGCCGCCGCCGCCGCCGCCGCCGCCACCGAGCCCGGGTAGGCGCCGTTGGCCCAGCCGTTGACGTGCGCGTAGCCGCCGCCGGCCGCCCCGCCGGGGCTCTCCAGCCGCTGCCCGACGCCGCCGGGGCTGACGCCGACCCCCATGGCCACCCCGGCGGGGCCGCCCCCGGCCGAGCCGGCGCTCAGCAGCCCCCCGGCCAGCGAGTACTTGTCCTTCTTCAGCAGGGTCTTGGTCTTCCGCCGGGGCCGGTATTTATAATCCGGGTGCTCCTTCATGTGCAGCGCCCGCAGCCGCTTCGCCTCGTCGATGAACGGTCTCTTCTCGGCTTCCGACATCACCTTCCACTCGGCCCCCAGGCGCTTGCTGATCTCCGAGTTGTGCATTTTGGGGTTCTCCTGGGCCATCTTCCTCCGCTGGCCCCGCGACCACACCATGAAGGCGTTCATGGGTCTCTTGACCCGGTCCTGGTTCGCTTTGTTCCCGCCGCCGCCTCCGCCGCCGCCGCCGCCGCCTCCCGCTCCGGTTTGCCCCGAGAGGTTCGTGGGGGCCTGGGCTCCGCCGGGGGAGTGCAAGTCCGTCTCCATCATCATGCTGTACATTCAAGTGGCTTTTTTATTTCCCACCGGCGCCGGACGTGAAAAAGGAATCGAACATAGAGGAAGGAGCCCGGGAGGACGGGAAAAGCGAGCGAGGCAAAAACCCGGTTGTATCTAGGTAGCGACCGCCGTGCAGAGAGGGGGAAAAAAAAAAAAAAAAAAAAAAAAAAAGAAGGAAGAGGAGGAGGAGGAGAAGGCAAACCGGGAGGCGAGCGATCGGCGGGAAAAAAAAACCAAAAACAAAAACCAAAAAAACCCAAACAACCAAAACCAACGACAACAACAAAAATCGAAACAAAAAAAAAAAGATTAATAATAAAAAAAAACTTTCTCCCTTTTCGCAAATCACTCTCGGGTCTCGCTCGGCGGCGGTGGTGGCGGCGGCGACGGGGGATTCGAGCTGCTCAAACAGGTGCTCGGCCAAACTTGCTGCTGCTGCTGCTGCTGCTGCTGCTGCTGCTCCACTTGGACGCGGAGGGAGGCGGAGAGCGCGGAGCCGCCGGCGCTTCTCTCCGCTCCCGGTACGCGCGCGCGCTCCCCTCCGCTCCCGCTCTTATCCGTCACGGAGCGATGCGGGGAGGATTTTTTTTTTGTTGTTGTTGTTGTTGTTGTTGTTGCTGTTGGTTTTGGGGGTTTTGGTTGTTTTTTTGGTTTTTTTTTTTTTTTCTTTGCTAACTTGGAGAGGGAGGGAGGGAGGAAGGAGGGAAGGAGGGAGCGTGTGTGACTTGCATCCGCTGATCGCAGGTGAACGGAGCAGAAGAGAGAGGAGAACCCACCGCCACGCAAAAAGGAGGCGGGGGGGGTGGGGGGTGGGGGAGCCAGGGGGGAGGGGAAGGCCGGGAGGGAGGGAGGGGGGGAAAAAAAGTATTTAAACGTTAACTCACAAAAAAAAAAAAAAAAAAAAAAAAAAAAAAAAAAAGCGGGAGGAGGATCGAGGGAGGGAAGGGGTGGGGGAAGGAAGCCAAGCGACACAAGGACCGGCGGCGCGGTAATTCGCTGGTGGCGGCCGAGCCAAGCCGGGCCGGGCCAGGCCGGGCCGGGCCGGGAGAGGAGGAGCCGGCGTTGCGGGGCAGCGGCGCCGCAGCCATACGGGGCGCGCCGAGCCCGCCTTTAAATGGCCCCCGCGGCGGCCAATGGCTGCGCGCGCCCGGACACCATTTGCATGCGGCGCGCGCCGGGCGCTGACGTCCCGGGCGGGGGCGGGGGGTGTGTGTGTGTGTGTGTGTGTGTGTGTGTGTGTGTGTGTGTGTGTTCGCGGGTCGCCGACGGCCCCGCCTCGCCCCTCACACCGCGCACCCCTCCCGTCCCCGACGGCCTTTCCGCCCCCGGCCCCAGCCCTCGGGGCTCTGCCTGAGCGCCTCACCGGGGCCAGCGCCGCCTCGAAGTGCCTTTGCCCCCTCGCTCCGCCCGGGATGGAGCTCTCCCCGGAGCTCTCTGGGAGCGGGGAGGGGTGGGGGAGCTAAAGGTGCTCCCGGGCCTAGGCCCAGGCGCAAGGCAGGGGCTAAACGCCATCGTCATGCCCTTAGTCCTAGGGGAGCCAAAAGGGTCTGGGACCGACGAAAACACGTTGTGTTTGTATCGAGGAAGTAGAGGCATGGAACTTTCCCTCACCCCTGGAATCATAGAATCATAGAACAACCAGGTTGGAAGGGACCCATTGGATCATCGAGTCCAACCATTCCCGTCAAACACTAAACCATGGCCCTCGTCCACCCGTCCCTTAAACACCTCCAGGGAAGGTGAATCGACCACCTCCCTGGGCAGCCTATTCCAATGCCCAATGACCTTCTGTGTGAAAAACTTCCTCCTAATCTCCAGCCTAAATCTCCCCTGGCGGAGCCTGAGGCCATTCCCTCTTGTCCTGTCCCTGGAAATACTAAAAACTTTCCCTGTGCACTGGCTGTCCTGTGAGACGGATTACAGGTATTTTATAGAGAAGAGAAAA
Source organism: Coccyzus lansbergi (assembly GCA_033558105.1). Taxonomy (NCBI): domain Eukaryota; kingdom Metazoa; phylum Chordata; class Aves; order Cuculiformes; family Coccyzidae; genus Coccyzus; species Coccyzus lansbergi. Next base: position 11,890 of record JAUMJK010000320.1, on the reverse strand, counting down.
TGGTCCTTACTGGGATTCACGCTGCAATCTTTACTTGTAGCTGTAGGAATGGCCAGAGAACTACACAAACACCACCCCCCTCCAAACCCCACCACCTGCATCGTCTTTCACCATGTAGAGAAAGGTATATGTGGTGTCCCTGCTCTTCACCCGGTCCATGAGTGTTTTCCTAACCCTAGTGGCCATCCAAGGGGTGGAATCACACCGCAGTTCCCCCAGCTACTGACAGAAGTTTTCTACAGGAGGAGCGCACGCCATGCACAAAGCACCATGCACAGGCCTTTGGCTACTATCAGACTTCTTTTCCCCCCCTATTTCCAACAGCTCCTTATGAAATAGTGTTCTCATCACTATAATCTGGGTTTGCTGAGGAGAGGAGAGCGCCTCTCCACTTCCGATGGCTGAAGTCTTGGCCTGCTTCTGAGCCCTTTGAGCTCATCCAGTGTGTCCCTCGGGTGGGGGTGCTTTGTGAGGGGGAAAATGTTCCTTAAGGGTACAGAGATGGGGACATGGGGAGGCAGCAGGAGATTAGACCTGCACCGCTCCACCTGATATTCTTTCAAGCTGATGGGTTGCCATATCTTCAGGGGGAGAAGAAGTGAGGCTGCTGTGGTTACGAAATGATGTATTAAAAACATCATTTGGTTGGGGTAGGAGAGGTGGACGAGATGAGGAGAAGGTGCTTGCAGAAAAAGTGCATTTCCACTCGGGTGTCCGAACGAAGATATTGGGGGTAAAAACTGTAAGATAAATGACATGGCTCACACACTATCCACCCAAAACCCTGGTGGTATTTTCCCTTGAAATTTTATATAAAGGTACTCTAAAGCTTTCTGAGAAATAAATGGGATGGATCAGTGTGAGACAACACTTTCTGGACGAGTCCTGTGCACCTTGCGAACCGGCAGACCTTGTGGGAACACAAACTCATCCCTGGATTTGGAGGTTATACCCCCGGTTCCCTCTCCCTCGCACGCAGGGAAACCGCGACGGAGGCTGCCCCTGCCCTGCCCTTCCCTACTGGGGGGCAGCTGCTCCCCAACACCCCTCAGGGACCTACCCCCTTCCTGGACTTTCTCTTGCCTCTTCCCTCTACCAGGAAATGAATACCCCTTTCCTCTCCTAAAAGCAGCCAGACCCACGTAATCACGGTCCTGTAGGGTGGATAAATGCGGACAGGGAGCGAGGGGGGAAAAAGAAGATGCTGTAGGGGTGAGGATCCTTGCCCCTGTCAGAGGCGCATCCTGCTCCCCGGGGCCCGGGGTGCCTATGTCGGCCGGGAAAGGGGGTAAAAAAAAAACCAAACCCAAACTCGAGAAGTAGACAGCGGCTTTTCTTCCCAGGTAAAGGTATTGCAGATCCCGACTTGCGGGACAGGAACGTGGTTGAGCACTTCTGCGAGTGCCGCTTGGAGAAGAAGACGAGCCAGGAGTGGTCTGCAGGGGCCGGGGTGGTGCAGGTGGGGGCTGCGCCCCGGGATAAAAGGGCTTGCAGAGGGGAAAGCGGGGTTGCCAAGAGCCACGAGTCGCCCGGTGGCGGGAACAGGGGGTGTGGGAGCGGCGTGAGTCTGGGTCACCGCTGCAGGGAAGCCCGAGGAGGGGCGGGAAGGGCGGAAGGTCCGACAGCAGCAGCACCGGCCGCCCCCGCGGGCGCCGTCCCGGCCGCAGCATCTCGGGAGCGGGGATGCCCGCTGCCTCCCGGCCCTGCTCGGCCCCGAGGGCGAGGGGAGGGCAAGGGGGCGAGCCGGGAGCGCCGGAGAGGGCGGCGATCGCCGTCTGCTGGCTGCCGCCGTGCCTCCCGCAGCCCTGGCCGGAGCGGGGCCGGTCCGCTCCGGGGAGATGCTCGGGGGTGGGTGCCGGCCGGTCCCGCCTGAGACGCGGAGGGGGAATCGCTCACACCTCCTTTGGTCCCTTTACGGCACAACCCGCTGGCCAGAGGGAGGTGCGGCAGCCGGGCGTCGTCACCTGGGTCACAGCGAGCGACCGGGAGGGAGGGGAAGCCCCTTTTTCCCTCCCTAACTTGGCGACAGGAGGATCGCGGGTTTGAAGGCGAACTGCCACCCAGCTGGGATGGGATGCGATGGGATGGGATGGGATGGGATGGGATGGGATGGGATGGGATGGGGGGAAACCGGCCCTCGAATAAAGCCAAGCTCTCCTCCCTCGCCCCGACCACTGCTCCGGGGGATCCCACAGCCCCAGTCCCAAATTAGCCACAGGCTCTCCATGGGTTTTGTTGTCTTTTCCCAGCTTGCCGGGTAAAAGCGTTTGGAGAATCTCTGGAGCTTTCGAGTAGGGGCTCACCCTGTGAACGGTACTCACACATATAATTCAAATTTCACAGCTGACCTGCTCTGAAAACCTCAATCAGCTTCTAATTGAAGGGAAAACAAAATATTGCTTCCCTACAGCAGAGCTAACGATTTAATCATTATATCAGACATTATAGCTTTTAATTAGGCTAATGCTGATACTGTATGGAAAGAGATAATTCAACACAGTTCTTGATGAATTCTGTAATTGGGTTAACGGAGGAGCAGTTGGGGGAAGAGACGTCAATATTCAAGCCGCGTCTATAGCCACCAGGTTTATGAATGAAGAGAAAGGGGGAAAAGAAAAGACTGGGGAGGTGGGGGGGGCGGGGGGGGGGGACGAGGAGGAAAGAAAGGGCTAAAATTCCCTTACGGGAAACGTCTCCCCCCTTCTCCCAGGAAAGCCGTGCCAGCCAACGGGAAGCGTGACGAGGGTAAGGGCTGTCCTGCCACCGCTCCCCTGCCGGGCAGCCCGAGCTGTCGCGACATGAGCTGCGGTTCCCCCGTTGCGGTTCCCCCGAGCGGCTCGGGGAGGGGCTGCTCGGTCTTGGGACCGTTCCCCCCACCCCCAACTCTTCCCAATTCTTCCCAACACCAGCCGACCGGGAAACACCGCAAGGAAGGGGTATCCCGAGCCACCGGCGCTGAGACCACCCGGCAGGGGTGCCCCAGGGCGAATACCGGGGGGCACGATGGGGAAACACGGAGAGTCGCTACGGGACGGGGCCGAAAGGTTTCCCGAGTCCTAGGTGCCCTCCACTCCCGGGGCTCGGGGGGAACGGGAGCCGGAGAGGGGGCGCGACACGGTAATTGTCTGGTGCCTGCCCTGAGCGACATCAAAGCGGTCGGAGGGCACCTGGCTACTCCGCGTAGGCACCTCCACTTGTTTATTTGTTGTGTCAGATAAAAGGGCTGCTTGGAGCCTTTTTTTTTTTTTTTTTTTTCCCTAAAGGAATTCTGCAGCACGCGCACTTAACACACCAATATCGACAAATGACCCCTTTCCGATGAGTTTGCACCCCCCAGACTTTTCGCTTTCTCTCCTTCCTTTCTAGTTTTGCCCGGCTCTGAGAGCGGGCTTGTCTATTTTCGTTGCACCTCGGAGAAGTGACATCGATCTCCCGCGCCTTTGATGTCGGCTGCGGCCCCGAAGAGCCCTGGGGTCCCGACGGGCGGGCGGAGCGGGGGCTGCCGCCTCCCAGAGCGGCTCCCGGGGCTGAAAACGCTCCAGGCACGGAGAGGCACCCCCCGGGGGGACGGCCGCCCCACGCCTAGGAGGAGATTTCCATCCTCTCCCCCCATTTCTCCCACCCTCGCACCCACGCAGAGTGTCCCTTCGACTTCAAGGGGGCCCGATCCTGAGCCCCCTGCAAGTCACGAGTGGGCAGAGAAACCGGAGTGGGGTCCTAAGGAAGTTTTGCCAGCAGAAACGCTTTCCAAAACGTTTGTTTACGTTACGCGTTAGCTCGACTTCCAGCACAATATTGTTCCGAAAGAGTAATACTCCGTATTGTGATCCATCCTTGTCCTATTTTGTCAGTAATTACAGTAAAATTAAACGGGTCATTGATAACATTCCAATGACACAACCCCCTGTAATTAACAGGCTGAATACACCTTTTTACACCGCACAAAAGTTGTAATTTTCAAGTCTGTTCGGATTTTTTTTTTTTTTATTATTATTATTATTCCTACTAAGGCACACGCCGGGAATATGTGCTAATCAGACGGCAAAACATCTCGCGGGAGATGAGGGTTTGCACTGTCCTATTTTCTAGGGTTTGGGTTTCTCATCTAAAGGGATGGACAGACCTTTTACTTTTTTTTACATATTTATCGAGAGACCCTGTATATATATATATATATATATGTATATATACACACACATATATATATATATACATACACACACATATATATATATTCTGTATATACATACATATATACACACATAGTAGACCAAAAAGAATACACACCTGTAGACCAAAAAGAATATATATATACACAGAATATATATATGTGTGTGTATATATATATATATATACAGAATATACACACACACATATATATATTCTGTATATATATACACACACACATATATATTCTGTATATATATATACACACACATATATATATTCTGTGTATATATATATATTCTTTTTGGTCTACAGGGTCTGTATATATATATATACACACACACATAAAATAAATATATATATACACACACACATATAGATATACTCTGCGATTTACTTCCTACCACAAACAAAATATTTTGAAAATATAGTTTTGTAACGGTAAACTCTTAAAGGAAAAAAAAAAAAAAACAAGAGTTGCGGAAATTGAGAGCTCGTCGGACTGGTATGACACGGGAGTTATTATGAAGTTAATCTTTGAAATTGCGCTGTTGAAATGTCACTCACGGAAAAAAAAAAAAAAAAAAAAGCTCCGCAAGCCAAAGTGGGGCATCCCATTTACGACAGGGCAACCTGCCTCTTTATGTCTGTGGCGCAGGGCTTGAAGAAGTGGGGTTTTAGACACTGTAAGGGAAATATTTGTGATTTGCATCCTAGGCGGTTCCCCCCAAATTGCACAGGGCAAGTCAGAATGAATTTGTGTAGGAAATAAACGAGGAAAGAAAGAAATGGAATCATATAGAAGCCTCTTTTTTTGCAGGCTATCCTGTTATTGCAAATTAGATTAGCTACACAGGCTTCAATACATACATGACATGAGGTTCACAGGAGAGCGAAAGTATCATCCACTCCAATCTCTCCTTTCATCGAAACATCCCACACAAATTACATCTTCTCCTTTAGTACACTTTTCAATGAGATTAAAACATCACTTTGACACGATTTCAAACCTTTCCAGTCGCATCCACCGTTTACTTCAGAAAACAGCAAACAAGGGGCAAACTGGAAACATCTAAATAATCTCAGACGGCTAGTCTGGCACTTAAAGGTAAGCAGGGGAAATACACGATCCTCTTGCTCCATCCAGTGCAGCACCGCAGCCATGGGAAGGTGGATAAGGAGCCTCAGTGAGGCTAGGAACAAAACTCGACTCCCTTTCCACTAATCTGATGGACCGGCCACTTGGCCGGAGCCGGGATCCGGTGCTTATTTGGAAAAAAAGGTGATTTTTATAGGTGTTTTCTCCAGATCACTGACTGATACTCAACATTCCCTGATAGTCACCGTAAGTCGGGATAATTACACGGCTACCGACGCCTTTAGAATCATAGAATCATAGAACAACCAGGTTGGAAGAGACCCATCGGATCATCGAGTCCAACCATTCCAATCAAACACTAACCCATGTCCCTCAGGACCTCATCCACCCGTCCCTTAAACACCTCCAGGGAAGGTGAATCAACCACCTCCCTGGGCAATAAATCTTTAGCGATTAAGTCTTTTCTAGCGCTGTCATTAGTAAACCTGAAAACCTGAGAAAGGTGGGTTGGGGGTGAGTGAGGGAGTCTGTCCTGTTTGGGGAATAACAACGCCTGAAACTTTTCTAGGGTTAGAGTTGAGCTGCGCCCCCAGCCCTCCCCGGCCCACAATCGGTGCAAGCCCCCCCCTCCTCCTCGGGATGGTGTCTCCCCCCTTGTTTCTACGGGAGACCCTTTCCCGAGGGGGATGCGCCAACTTCTGCCACGGAGGCTGGGATGCCGGGCAGGGGGTGTCGGACGCCCCTCGGGCCCCAGGGGCCGCTCGCCCCCTCCTCAGAGCCTCGTCCGGGAGCAGCCGGGGCAACCTGAGTGATGGGAAGGCGAGCAAGAAGCAGGGGGCTGGCATCTTAGTCGCCTGCTCCACACGGTACATTTGGGGACAACTTGCACGCACCCCTCCCTCCCAGCCCATCCATCCAGCTACAACCCCATCACCCCCACTCACCCCCTCCTTTAACAAAGAGGCTTTCAAACCGCAACCTTTTATGGCAGCCTGCGGGAATCAATGCGATAAAACGGGTTTTTAATGGGTTAATTGACTGGAGCCGCTATCATGTTTAAACACCTGTTCCTGAAAAGAGATTCAGCCAAAACCCGTTCCCTCACTGATCGATAGACTCGCACAGCCTTGCTCCATTGCCTGTTGATCGACCCCAAACGCCACCGGCAAATAAGAGAAGAAAAAAAAAAAAATCCATTTCACTTTTTAAACATCCCGATACTTTATGGCAATAGGGGGAAGCTGTACAGCCGCCCTGGGGCTGGGGAGGGAAGGTGAGACCCTGAGTCCATACCGCCCCAGGTAGCCCTAAAAAGTTTCTTTCCTCCGGGGCTTTACATCGAGCAAAAGATACCCATGGAAAGGTGCTTGGGAAGGCTGTCACCTTCCCAAGGACGGGATCCAGGGATCCCCCGTTCCTTGGGAAGATGGAGCCGGGCTCCATCATTAGCGATGCTAAGAGCCCCTGTGAACGCTCACTCCGAGGGGCAGAGATTAAGAAGGCATTAGTTGTAATAGCCAAGGGTTGCTCTGACTATTGATCTCTCCGGCCGCTCCCCCTCCTCAGAACCCACTGAAGCCTCTTCCTCGGGAAGGCGGGCAGTCCAAATCACCCCCTTTCCCCCCCCCCTCCCCCCGAAATCCGTGTCACAGCCGATAACCCAGTGATTGCGAGAGGCTCTTCCCCTCCTCGCAGCAAAAAGCAGCTCGGAAGCCCTCCCCTCGCCGGCTTCCCCTCCTCCCTTCCCAAGTCAAGGTGAAGACCCCCTCAAAAGTTAGAGGCACACTTACAGTTGCTCTTCCAGCTCCAGCCTCCTCCCAACACATCAGCTCGAGGGGCAGCCTTATTATTATTATTATTATTATTATTATTATTATTATTATTATTGTATCATCATCATCATCACTATCATCATCATCTAGGGGTCTGGGGTGTTGGTTTTTTTTTTTTTTTCTCCCCCCTCAGCTCTAGCCTAGCTCACACCTTACTCCGACCGTGCCCGGGCTGGGCTGGCAAGCAAATCCTCCTCGCCCCTCGCCCAGCCGCGGCTCCCAGGCGGCTGTGCCAGAGCCACCAGTGCCCGGCGACACAAGCACACTCACCATTCGCGCTCCCTCGCTCGTTCTCTCTCTCTCTCCCTCTCCCTCTCTCTCTCTCTCACACACACACACTCCCTGCACGGGAGAGGGGGAGAGAGGGAGAGAGCGGGAGAGAGAGAGAGAGAGGAGAAAATGAAATTTATTATTGATAGAAAAGACTTTAAAGACAATTTCAAGTTATTGTTTCGCTCTGGAGAGAAAAGAAACCAAAAAAAAAAAAAAAAAAAAAGAAAAAAAAAAAAAAAGGAGAGGGGCTTTTCTCTCCTCACCCATCATAATGAAACGCCTTTTGTGTGGCACCGAACAATACCAAACAAGTATTCTAATAAATAGCCACTTTTTTTGTTCCGAAGCGGCAGTGAATAGAATTGAGCAGTTGGTTTGAGAGCAGCTGGAGCGCCGAGCGGGGAGGTGGAGCCCGGAGCCTTCCTCCTCTTTCTCTTCCCCTTTTCCATCGCTCACACGCACTTTCTCCTCTAACCTCGCCTTGTCTCCCTCACCGCTCCTGCTGGAGCCTTTTTCTCGGGGGGAGATGCCTCCGGGCAGGGGAGAGCCCCTCCCCCCTCCTCAGGTGCTGCCCCCAACCTGTGCCGCACAGTGCCCCCCACCTCCTCCAGCCCTCACCGGACCCCTGTCCCGGTCTCCACGCCCTGCCCTGCCCTGTCCCCTGCGGCTCGGGACCGCGGAGGCTCCGAGCCCGGCCACGCACTCCTTTGTCGACAATAAACTTGGATTTCTCAGGGAGACCCAGCCTCCCCCCCACCCCCGCCACCCCCCCCCCCTCCCTTCTTTCCCTGGCTCCGCGGGCTGGAGCCAGGCTTTGTCAGCCCCATCCCTGGCTCCTCCCGGGATCGCTGCGGAGGGTCCGCACCTTCTCCGCCCTCCTATAATCTCTCTTTTCCTAGATAGCGCAGTTAGTTTTCTTCCTGTTTTTTTTTCCTTTTTTTTTTTTTTTTTTTTTTTTTCCCCCCCTCCTCCCCTCAATACTCTTTTTCCCAGTCCCTTTCTGTCAACATGACAACCGCTCTAGGAGAGACAGTCGATAAGAGGTTATTAAAACGGACACAAATCAGCTAAAGATTTCCAGGTAAAAGCGGAGAGTCACCCGCTCGCTGCTCCGCTCTGGGTGCCGGGGGGAGGGAGGTGTGAGGCTGGGATGGGGAAGGAGGGGGGCACAGAGGGTGGTTTTTTTCCAGGAGATGCCAGTCTTGGCTGACTACACCCTGGTTGGAACGGACACCGGGGACAGTCGCCTTCCCATCGCCTTCTTTTACTCCCTCTGTGTGTGTGTGTGTGTCTAATCCTCGTTACAAAAATAAATGAATAAACACCCTCTCCCCACCATTAACCGACGATGCTGCTGACAGCCAGAACCCTCCTTGACTGGCAAAGGCTGCAGAAAGAACCCATGGGGTTCAAATAAACCCCAGCAAAGACTTCTGAGCGCGTAGGGGTTACCACGCCAGCTATTTCGCGCTGCTCAGTCACACAATATGACTAGAAACCTTGGAATTGGCTTGTCAAACGCCGTCGGGGTTTATAGACTCACATTCCTTCTTGGAGGAGGAAGAGGGGAGCGGACGGGCACATATTAAATGCATTAAAGCACCTGAGTTAAATGTTATACCCGCATCGGTGAGGCTGGAAGTGGGAGCGACCTCATAGAATCACAGAACAACCAGGTTGGAAGGGACCCATCGGATCTTCTAGTCCAACCATTCCTATCAAACGCTAAACCAAGTCCCTCAAGACCTCGTCCACCCGTGCCTTAAACACCCTCTCAGAGGTGACCTGGGGTAGCGAGTACCCAGAGGCACCGCCGGAGGTGGGTTCGGGAGGGGACAACCCCACGGGGGTCAGAAGGTGCCCTCGGTGTCCCTTCCCGAGGGGGTGTTCTCCCTGCGCCCCGTGCGCTTCTCTCCCTGCGCGCAAACACATTTGAGCTCCCCCTCCCGCCCTCCTTTTTTTTTTTTTTTTTTTTTCCTCCCCCTCTCTTTTAAGTGGATTTTTTTTTTTCTCCTCTCACTTCAATAACACGCCGGCTCTAATTAGCCGCAATATTAAGAAACGCTGCTAAATGACAGTTTTATCGGGTTTGTGCAGATAGGAGGGACGCGGGGACCCAGCGCGATACCCACCCCAATACGCTGGGCGCTGGATCCCCGCCAGGAGCCACCGCTCCCTCTTTTTTATATGGAAAAATAGCAACATTTTGGAAAGCGCCTCTAAAACTTTGACTTATATTTCACATGCTAAATAACGGGGAGAGTGGCGGCGGCAGCGTTGCTGAAAGCTTCAAACCCTGCAAATATTTGAATGAGGCTTTTTTTTTTTTTTTTTTTTTTTTTTTTTTTTTTTTTTGTGAGGCAGAGCAGCTGTCAGTCAGCTGGCTTTGACAGCCTGCCACAATTTTTGTCATTTAATAGTGGGTGTTAGGCTAAGTGCAAAACACTCTGGCAAACAGATGTCAAACCTACATCTCGTCTAAATGGGGGGTTGCGAAATTGAGTTTTAACCCGCATATAGGGTTTTGAAAAGCGGTGCTAGTGTGTAAACAGTATACAAAATAGAGATACTGACAGTCTCCCGTGTGGGCTTGTTATTTAAAGCAGGCTTATTTAGAAATCTGACCTTCAAATTATGCTAAATCTTCCTACATTTCAAACAGTGGAGTAGTAGAACGGTGCCTGGGAAAGTCGAAATTAAGGACAAATATGACGGTTTATTGAAAGGGGCTGATTGCCGTACATACTGAAAAAACGGGACTCCTCCTTTCCTCATCTCACTGTCGCTCTTCCACATCTGAAATGCTTGGAGGAAGGAAGAAGGAAAGAAAGAAAGAAGTGGGGGAAGCGGGGAGGAAGGGAAAGGAGGAGGGAAAGGGGAAATGGCAGGAGAGAGGAAAGAAGGGAGGGAAGGAAAGGAAGAAAGGAGGGAAGGAAAGGAAGAAGGGAGGGAAGGAGGAAAGGAGGGAGGAAAGGAGAAAGGGTAGGGGGAGAGGAAAGAAGGGAGGGAAGGAAAGGAAGAAGGGAGGGAAGGAAAGGAAGAAGGGAGGGAAGGAGGAAAGGAGGGAGGAAAGGAGGGAGGAAAGGAGAAAGGGTAGGAAGAGAGGAAAGAAGGGAGGGAAGGAAAGGAAGAAGAGAGGGAAGGAAAGGAAGAAGGGAGGGAAGGAGGAAAGGAGGGAGGAAAGGAGAAAGGGTAGGGAGAGAGGAAAGAAGGGAGGGAAGGAAAGGAAGAAGGGAGGGAAGGAAAGGAAGAAGGGAGGGAAGGAGGAAGGAAGGAAGGAAGGAAGGAAGGAAGGAAGGAAGGAAGGAAGGAAGGAAGGAAGGAAGGAAGGAAGGAAGGAAGGAAGGAAGGAAGGAAGGAAGGAAGGAAGGAAGGAAGGAAGGAAGGAAGGAAGGGCTTGTCACAGGGTCTGAGATTGCAGGGACTCTTTTCTACGGCGGGACGCGAGGGATTTGATTTAGGAGAAGGCAGCAGGAGAAGGAACGACCACAAACGTGGAGAGCAGGCACTTGCACAACTACAGCCTCTGTAGGATGAGTGAAGAACTATGAAAGGAGGTGGCCAGATTCTCTGCAAAGGGTGGCAGGGACCTGCCTAGGACATGGCAAGAGAGATTAGGAGCGGTAACAGGTAAAAAAAAAAAAAAAAAAAAAAAAAAAATTAGTCACAGTTAATTTCTTCTAAAGTTACTATTCGAAATACGAGCTGCTTTTGTTTAGAAACTCGCGTTTCCAAGACTCGTATCTTCACTGAGATGTGACTTTCCCTGTGCTTCGAAGGACCACCCCCCCGACAAATTCCCTTTGAACATTTAAAAAACGTCATAAATATTTATATCAAAAATTGTTCGTTACCTCAACTGGCTAGAATGAAGCAAGAAGAGAAAAGATGATAATTCATTCCACGAACTAGATACTATGTGGATGGTATCAAATTTCCTAGAATAAATCTGCACTCACATTATCGTTTTGGAAGCTAAACATGTAGCTTCTTAACCAAGTCGACATGAGGGGATTAAATGAAACATTTAACTGAAAAGAATTGTTCATATTAATAATTAGCCATAGTTTGAACACACGCTCAGCTGATTTCCTTGCCGAGCACTCAGCTGCAATATTTGCCCGGTTCTGCCTGATGGTAAATGAGTAAAGGATTACCCACGGAATGGTTATTGATCATATGCAGTTACTGCTGACTATTATCCTGAAGTCCCGTTTGATCTGAACTCTACCCCCTGCCCCCAGCCCCAAATCTCCGCTGCTTCATTACAACATTTTCCTCTTTACAGGTTTCTGTTTGTTGTTTTGCAGAGACTTTCAACCCTTACTTTTGCAGAACGACAGTGAAGGCGGGGACGACATCTAGCCCAGTCTCAGTTGTTCAGAAAACACGAGGAACAGGGAATAGCCTCAGTGTCCCCCACCGAGGGGCTAGGAAGTTCCCCAGCTCCATGGGCAGCAGCTCCGGGGCCAGAGAGACAATCCCCGGGCTCTCAGATAGGGGTTCAGAGCCTCCCCCT